>SMMW01000524.1:2115000-2715000 GCA_004794655.1 Marisa cornuarietis
CAACTAGGAATTTGTAGTAAATATAGCGCACACTTCACATTCAACTAGGAATTTGTAGTAAATATAGCGCACACTTCACATTCAACTAGGAATTTGTAGTAAATATAACACACACTTCACATTTGAAGTTTAGTATGTAGACCTAGTCACAGCTATGTCACTCGTCAATTGAAAATTGTTGCTTGACTCCATGACTAATGGTATTACCTACAGAGTACAATAAAGAAATGAAGAATGTCGAAATAACTGCTAATTTTAGTTTTAAATAGGTGTCCGCTCTATCCTTTTCCTTAGTACTTCATTTGCTCGTTCTTTGATTCATTAAATTTTTTTACCATTATTTGCCTTATTATTCGTCTTTCTTTCTCTCTCTTCTGTCTTTCAGTCTTCTATTCTTACTCTAATGTCGAATGAATAATGAGCTCAGAAGCAGGTAGTTGTGAGTAAACATCGTGAAGAGTTGATATGCATGTGAGGTTTTTATTATTTAAAATCAGCGGCTCTTGACATTGACGCCATATTTTTACACTGGCGAGCGAAAACGGACGTTACAATTCAAGGGAAGTAACCGCGCAGAGTCGCATTACAGCGATTATCCCATCAAAGCCACAACAGCAACAGCAATAGAGTAGGTTTCTCGTTACCTGCACGCAACCACGCGCGCGAATGCACATTATATATATATATAGCGCGTGCACACACACACATACACATGCACGCACGTACGCACGTACGCACGCACACACGCACACACGCATGCTTGCACGCACGCACACGCACAAACATCTGCGATCAAACTCTAATCCACGTACAGAGTCAGAGAATATATAATGAGAAGAAAAAGAGATTCCTCCTCCTCCTCCTCCTCATCATCATCATCATCATCGTCGTCATCATCATCATCATCTCGTTACCATTCGTTCGTTCTTACCAGTATATGCTCCTTTATATATTTATTTGTTAATTGTTAATTCATGTTTTTCATTTTTCCACATCTTTGTTCCTCAGGGTTTCTCCTATGGTCAGTGGCTGTAGCAGAGACATTCATTTGTCTGCAGCTCACTTCTGCTAAAAATAGCTTTTCTTCCCCACGGGGCGCATTACGTGCATACGATGCTCGTGAGGTCGATTGTGTGTGTGTGTGTGTGTGTGTGTGTGTGTGTGTGTGTGTGTGTGTGTGTGTGTGTGTGTGGTGGGGTAATGGCAGGTGTGCTTGTTCATTCCAGTTATAGCTATATCAGTAAAATCGAGCATGTATTTAAAAGGCCTCAAAGATTCAATTATTATTAATAGTTTTATTAATTACAGGTGGGTGTGACTAGGCATTACAAAATAATATTACTGAATCTGGTTAGCTACGTTTTTCGTTTCTGTTTAAAAGTATATGTCGCAGTTTCTACAGAAACTTCTTGAAAGTTCGAAAAAAAAACTAAGCCAATACCCCCTCCATTACCCCCCGCCACTCAACACACACACACACACACAAGTGAAGAGGTCATTGAAGCGTTGTATACTTGTATAAGAGCTTAAACAAAGCAATGTTGCTGGATAACCAAAAGAGAGTTTATTTCCCCACGACAGTAAGCTCCTCACATAGGTGTCCACTTTGTCCTGTTTAACATTTTTCTATAAAAAAAAAATCATGCTTGAAACCCTTCACGACCATCACACTTCCATTTCCATTGGCGGAAGGCCGATTTGCAGCCTACGCTTTGTGGATAGCATCAATCTGATATTAGGAACTAACAAAGAATTGCAAGACCTGACCAACAGACTGAATTCCAACGCATATGAAATGGAGACCATCACTGACAAAAGTAGAGGCATGGCGACTGGGGACGACAAAGTAAATGTCTACATGAATGGAGTAAGGCACCAATAAGCGAATAGCTTTTAAATACTCGGGAGCCACCCTCTCCAAGGATAGCAGCTCCACAACGATATTTACATCAGGATCGCGACACCAACAGCGGCAATGACTGGGCTGGACAGGGTCTGGTTCAGCCATAGCATCAGGTTTACTACAAAGTACAGTCTGTGCAAGTCCCTCGCAGTACCAAGTTTGCTTTACGGACTAAAATGTAGACCTTGGTTGCTGGTACAGAGGAGAATCCAGACATTCGAGAACAAGTGCCTCTGGGGACCCTTGGAGGATGGTCGACACAGCGGTGGCCAAAGGAAGAACTGGCTTACGCAGGTGAAGAAGTGGACTGGTCATCATGTGCAGAACCTCCTCATTATCACCCATGATCACCATCAGTGATGCTGCCTCGTCTGTCCATGTGTTCCTCCTAACGACCGGTACCAGCCAAGGGACAAATGAATTGATGAGTCCAAGACAACAATGAAGATCAACATTGTGATAAATATGCCTAAATTCACTAGATTTTATGCCTGCGTCCGTAACATTTTACTTCTTTTCAAAACCTTTAATCCATGTATTTAGTACAGTCTGGGCAACACCAGTGTTCTTCCTGAAGGGACCAAACACAACACAGCCCACTGACATCCGCATTGTCAAGTGTACATTTTCATGTACACACCTGTCAAGGGTCATTTACAATTCACAAATCAGTGGTATACTGGCAATAACATATAATGTATAACATAAAATAAAGAAAAATAAAATATAAATGTAATTTAACGTTGATTTACAATCTGATTGAATAATATTCATATCCAAGACTCAACAGCTCGTGTTGTGTCTACGATTTTGTGTTGCCTGATCTGCGCCATCATTACTGAAAAAATAATCTTCGATCCGTCTAGTTAGTGGAGCATGTTCATACTAATATGGTTTTAGACTTGATGGTGTATTACGACCGCAGGCTGTTTTTTCTGACGGTTACCTGAAAATCGAACTTTCTGTCAATATTGTCTTTATATCTCCCAGTCAATCACAGAGTAAAATAATTTATGCCATTTAATTCATCTCATGCAATGCGATTTTTTCTAGATATACTGACTTTGAACATGTTTAATAATAATAATAATAACAATAATAATAATAAATAATAATAAATGAAGATTTTTATAGCGCATATTCACACTCATAGAGAGCATGCTCTTAGCGCTTAAAACAAGGAAGAGACGTGGACTAATAATAATAATAATAATAGTGAAGATTTTTATAGCGCATATTCACACTCGTAGAGAGTATGCTCTTAGCGCAACATATGACTACATGGATAGAACACGAGGGACGGAAGAATAAACGACAGTACTGACGACAAACAGAAAACAAAGATACAAAACACAAAAAGGCATCAAGTAACAGGAACAGAGAATATAGTGATTCTGCAGAGAAAGATGGGTAGAAAAGTAGCAAGAGCGGAAGGGGGGAGGGTAAGAAGGACGAGCATTGTGTGGACTGTGTTAGTCAAACTTAATGTCTTTTTTTTAGGAATTTCCTCTTTTCTGCCTCTGTTCTAGTTATAAATTACCCTGTCCACTTTCCCGGCTTTGTAAGAAACATCATGAAGCAGGTACGCCGGGGGGGGGGGGGAAATTGCTCATTTTTTGACAACATGAAAACATTTTTGTGTCAACTCAGTATACTTGGTCTCTACATATACCGACTAAGACGCTTGAGAAGCGAAAGCCACGGCGCCTTTTGTGATCATTCATATGTAAAACAGCTTCTTCCTGACATGCATTCTTCCCAGGAAGTGAAAGAATGCTTTCTGGAGGCTCAGTGCTAGGGCCACTGGGTGGAAGGAATGAGCTAGGGTGGAGGCGGTCCATCCGTCAATGGATACCTGATAGGACATCAGAGACGCACGTTCGTCATGGAACTTGACGGGTGGATTAAAGCTGTTGCAGTCGACAAGATACGAGAGCTCTGTCTGGCTGAGTAAAAGTGTCAAGACTTTTGCTCCTGCATGGACTTACAGGTTTGCAGAGGCAAGACAAGACAAGGCAAAGACAACTACTAGAATAAAGATAAGCAGTTATATCGCCCCCTGTAAGCACAGGTCCGCCCTCCTTTGTCAGCGTTTAACTGAATGGCTTTCTGGCTGGTGGGAGGGGGAAGGCTTGATGTTTCAAATAAAACAGATGTAGCAAAGCTGTTCTGTATGTTTCGAAACTTTGCCACTGTGGTCTGGAGGCGAATAAATGGTGTCGGACACGATTAAATCTTTACCCTGTCAAATGAAATCAGTTTAAAGCTTGGCAAGGGACTGGGAACCAGCGTGACATAAAAATTCTGTTTGAGTCTACTCCAATGTCCCCTATTTCTGAGGAGATGAAGGAAGCAGCAGTGTTGTCATCAAGCCATCGAGGGTTATGAGTCATTTAATCAAAGTTTAATTAGGTTGTTTTTTTAGTGGACACATTGGTATCTCATGTCGCGACCACTAGCACAGGGTAGTGGTGGGAGCGTTCCCCCGCGTTACCCCCGTGTTACTGATATCTCTGGTTTAGACGAAAGTATTCTGTCACTTGTTTGAGTCCTAAGCCCTTGTCCACCAGAGCTCACAGGACTGTAGTGCAAGGTTTTGTAGTTTCGTTAAGGATAACATAGCTTTATAAACAAAGTACAGCACTCACAGTTAACCACTGTTCAATTCACAAAGCAGCTTGTTTTTTCATCCGCGTGTCAATATTCTTATTTATTCTCATAAGATGTAAATCATCAATTGATTGGACAGACAAGTTTTATTTGTAAAAAGTTTCACAAGTGTCACGATTACTGTCTTTAATACTTGGTTGTGGAAAAGATCAATACAAAAAAGCAGAGAGAAAAAAGAAAAGAAGGAAAACGAAAGAAAAAAAAAACAAAGAAGAGAGAAAAAAGAAATAAGAGGGAGGAAGAAATCGAAAGATGAGAAAGGAAGATAAGAAAGAAAAAAGGAAGAAAGAGTGAATGAAAAAGGAAAGAGCGAAAAAGATATAAAGAAAAGAACTAGAGCGAAAGAGAGAAAGAATAAAAAAGAGAAAGAAAGAAGAAAGAAAGAGATAAAGAAATCAAGTAGAAAAAGCGAGAAAAAAAAAACACAGACAGAGAAAGCAAAACGACGAAACATGACATGAAGGTTAGAAGGAAAGAGAAAAGAAGGGTAAGGGTTTTTCTTTTAATAATTTTCAACGGTGTTATATTATAAATCTAATTTTTAAAACTTCACGTGCAGTGCACTATACATATATATATATATATATAATACATGGCAGAGCGTTTGTTCTTGTCTAGTAAAAAAATAATAAAAAATAAATAATAACTAAATACATAACTAGTGGGACCTGTCTTACATTTTATGAGTCTTGTCGATTACAGCTGCCGAAGTCTGGCAAGAATCCCGGCGAGAAATATGCAGATAAGTCGACTGATAACTAGCGACACGCTATCGCCAGCATGCATACTCGCCACGCCGGAGCCACCACGCGCGCTTTGGTCACATGATACATCGCATTGTTTTATATATAACTTCGTAGTTACACTTCACGACGTGGCAGTCTCTCGCACCTACTAACCCAAATGAAATTCAGCCACAAAAAAAAGAAGGGCAAAGTTTTGCATTGTGTTTTGCCCTGTCAGAAAAAAGTAATGTTTGCGAACTGTCTCTACTGGTCCTCGACATCGGGATTCATTCTGCGGAATAGAAAGTGTGCCTCGTCCTTGTTGATATTCCGTTATACGACGGGGTTCAGGTTAAACTGAGCGTTGGGGAAATGGTGGGGTGGGGTAGGGGGCGGAGGGACACTCGCAAAAAGGCAAGGAGTTGTCAGGGTTCGTGAGTTTGTTAAGTGTTAACCCTCTTAGCGCGATGGCAAAACTAAAATGCCGCAAAGAAAGCATGGCGTATAACTTAAGACGGTGAAGCCGTGCTGGGTGGGTGGTTCTTTTAATTATTGTTGCTCTCAAGTAAACATAAGACCAAGAAACCTTAAGTTTTTGAAAGAAAAATATTTAAACTTTGCAATAAAAATAATAAAAATTTCCTACTTTTACTCTGATAACCATCGGCAAAAACCATCAATTAGCAGAAAGGCTCAAATATCTTTAAAATCGTTGCTTAAAGTCGCTTTCAACTACATATTTTTCTCTAGTGTCACCAACAAAATCATCCTCCGGGAAACTGTTCGATGAGCCACTCACGTTTTTCAAGAAAAAATTCGCAAAAATCGCAAAATCGCACCGAATAAATCCCCAAAAGCTCAAAAACATGCCGGAAGAAGACGACAATAGAAACAACTTTTCTGATTGGTTGGTTTTAACCAGGTCAACCAATGGAAGAGCTTTTCTCGGACCCCTATAGCAAAGCCTAAAAAGACGCTCACCGCTTTCTGTTGGCAGAGCCTACAAATAGGCTCATCGCTTTAAGAGGGGTTAACAAGTTTGTCAGGTATCAACAAGTTTGTCAAGGTTAACAAGTTTGTCAGTTGTTAACAACTTTCTCAGACTGACGTGTTTGTTAGTTAAGTTTGTCAGTTTGACTGGTTTGCCAGTGGTTAACAAGGTTATCAGTGCGACCTGTTACAAGTTTGCGTTGGGACATTTTTGTCGAGTGTATTTTTTTGTCGAGTGTTATCAGTTTGTTGGGGCTGACGGAGTGCACAACAGAATCATACAGCGAATGCGAACATCAAGACTGGATGTGTCTTTTGTGGGATGTTCGGTTTTTCTTTCTTTCTTTCTTTCTTTCTTTCTTTCTTTCTTTCTTTCTTTCTTTCTTTCTTTCTTTCTTTCTTTCTTTCTTTCTTTTGTTCAAGTACAGTTCTGGGGACAAAGGTGATGGGGAACGCTTGCTACGTAAAGCCATTGTTTGTGTAGAATGTGAACGGGTTACCCGCTGTGATTTTCTCGACTTGAGGGATGGAGAAAACAAAAATCTGTCCTTATTTACAAACATCGAGAGAGAACAATGCCCACGAGGGTTTTCCGCGTGATGAAGATAAGGTGCTGAGTGCTGAGTGCAATTTACATATTTCAAATGCTTTTCTTAAAGCAATGAGGAGATTTAATGGAAAATCTGTCTATGAAAGGAGCTTTCATTACCCACAGTCCTGCTAAAACTTTCGTCTTGGTAATCACGATATTGTTCCCGCACGCCCGAATACTCACACTCTCTGCATTACCACTCACTTCAGATGTATTTTATAAATAATGAAATAACTTCTTTAAAAAATCGCAAATAATAATTAGGAGCAGGTGGTTTTAACTTTTTATTTGACCGGACGGTTACTCTTAATCTCTTTGCTTTGGCGTGAACGAAGCATAATTGATTTGACCATGATTGTATTGTATTTGATATCATCGAAGCATGCATGGATGACTCCGATGAACAGAGCAGTCGTTCCACACGCAGCGGATAGCCGAGTAGTTAGAGCGAACCGAGATGCGTGTCGGTTCGATACCCGTCTAGCGCAACTCACTTTCTCAGTCGACTCAGCTGGTGGGAATTGTACCATAGTCGGTGACTTCAAAGAGTCTTGGGGAAGGTAAGGCAGCGAGGGAGAGGAGATGGGCACCGACCTGAAGAAAAGCTGGCTTCGAGAAAAGTGAGGTCTCTAACATCTTACGACCTGAAAAAGGTCATGGGACGACCTTTACCTTTTACTTTACCACTCCACCAGCACCTTGGGGTAAGAGATATGTCGGTCTGTCAGTTTCTCGTGCGGAGAAACCACCCGGGGTTGTGGAATATATCTTCATCCCGTCTATGATCATGTTTGCATATACGAAGGATTAACATGCATACAGATGTTGACAGAAACGATTCAAAAACGACACACACACACACACACACACACACACACACACACACACACACACACACACACACACAAACGCCGATAGCCCCGATATTGCCGTCACCCTATCAACACATGCAAATGACTAAGGACACTGTTAAAAGAATTCATAAGCATGTGTTGTGGAGGAAAAAAATAACAGCAATAATTAGATGCTTTAAAGAACGACGGGAAGAAAAAAATTGGAGAATATACGTGTTTTCACTCTTGTCATTCTCTCTATTTCTGATCAGGTGTTGACATGTGAGTTCTCTCTCTTGCGGTCTGGCTGTAGGTACACGTGCCTGTTTGCAAAACCAATCGCCACCGCAATTCATTCATTCCAAGTGCCATCCACCTGATCAATTCTACTGGCCGTGAGCTTGTGCTAGCCTGAGGTGACCTAAGGTCACCACTATATCTACTGTTGCTGTGTGTGTGTATGGGGGGGGGATGTGTGTGTGGGAATGTGTGTGTGTGGGTGGGAGTGTGTGTGTGTTTGTGAGTGTATGCGCGCGAGAGAAAAAAATTATTTCATCATGTATACATTATCTCCTTTCATATCTTGTATATGTATGTATGTATTATCTCTTTATATCATGTATATTTATTTTGTATATCATGTATATGTATGTATTATCTCTTTATATCATGTATATTTATTTTGTATATCATGTATATGTATGTATTATCTCTTTATATCATGTATATTTATTTTGTATATCATGTATATGTATGTATTATCTCTTTATATCATGTATATTTATTTTGTATATCATGTATATGTATGTATTATCTCTTTATGTCATGTATGTATTACTACTAGTATGAGTACTATTTGGAATTGCCCTTGGGATAAATAAAGTGGTATTGTATTGTATTGTATTGATGTGACAGAAGCTTGCCAGTCAGATACTCGCTTCAAATTATGAAAGGATTACAGACTTACACTGTTTTAAATTAGTGGTAAAGTTATGATATAACTCTAGGGCGTGTTTAGGATTATGGCTAGAGTATTTTATGGACAAACTACTCTGTCATTATTCAAATGACTACGGTAAGGCAATAGTAGACTTGCCGAGTATTGGGTTTCTTCAAAAATGTTAATACATTAAGGACATGTTAAGATTTCAATATCTTGTGGTGGGATGTGTGTGCTGGAGGAATTTCTGGATGATTACAAGGGAGGGTATTCATGCATCAGCCGCTTCATACCATTCTGAACATGAGCAAAAATACTTTGAGGGCTTACTCAGCATGCCATGTAAACTGTTTAGATGTTACCATATGTTATTCTTTTTTCTCATCTTCACAAGTGAGCACACCAACCGCTCTCCTTTCTCTCTCTCTTATACACAACACACGCAAACCTGTATGCAAACTTTAAACTGCAGAAATATTTATTCATGAGAGGTAAGAGAAACTTTCTAGGAGCAAGTCGGTTACTCAGAACTGGGTGGCACGCGACGCCATCAGCCTTAGCTGCCGAACCTAATTTTTCACTGATGCCAGGAACCTTGAATATCCCTTCCAGCCAGTTCATTAAAGACTACCTTCTGCTCAGCTCTGCCCCCTTCTGTTCAATAAGATCGTACCCGGTACATCTGTTTAAGCATCTCAACAAGGCTTGATAAGTTTTTTTTCTTTTTTTTATATTTCTTAATTTCAAATTATTTTATAACCAACATGAACAGAACTGTATAATAACAAATGAAGTATCCATGAAAAATGAAGATTAATCTGTGTACAATAATCTGTGTAATAATCGTTAAATACAGTTGACTGTATTCTCCAGAATACAAGGTACACATGAGATATTAAGCACATTATTTTATAATGAACATTTGTGCAAATAAAGTTTAATAAGCTCACAGAAATAGCAAGGCATGCATACATTTATAATTTTGTTTCTTTTCTCATATCAATGTAAACATTCGCACAGACATATATACATGGGCACACCCACACAAAAATGGATGTATACACAGCACACCCATAGTGATCCGTTTTAGTTGAAGCACCTTTCTGTCGGAACACGTATAGTATAAAACCTGAACAGTTTATATTGTTACCATGCTCAGTATGGAACAGAATGTGTGTGTGTGTGTGTGTGTGTGTGTGTGTGTGCGTGCGTGCGTGCGTACGTGCATGTTTCGACTGTTACTTGTGTGTAAATTAAAAGTGTGTGGTCCCTAAAACCCTATTGGTTATACGAGGCTTGGTGGGACCCTTTACCTGTGTTATATTGGGGTTGAACATGTGTTGTTTGAAGGGCTACAGAAAAAAACAATTTATAGGACCTTGCTTGACTAAGTACAAATCACTGGAAGCCTCGAGACAGAGCTCTGTGTTTTGTAGAATGAAAGAAAAAGTATTCCATGAGGTGACTGTTAGTGGCCTTGACAGGGTCACGATGTGATTCAATCCGGGTCATCCGGTGTTCTTTAATCTCATTTTCGCTTTGAGGATAGGAATGAGAACTCTTTTCTTATTATTATTTCAGCAGCACAGTGGTTTTCCTGCCATAGTGTTTGTGCTAGGCGAGTGGTAATGATGATTGACAGGTCACGTGGCCCCTTGGGAGGGGGGGGGGCGAGTGTGAACCGCAAGGTGAAGTGACTGGAGCAGTGAAGTGAATACCGCAGTCTTGTGATCTATTTCCCTTTTTCTTTCTTTCTTTGTATCCTTTTGTCCCTACGTTGTTTGTTTGTTTAATATTTTCCAAAGATCAAAAAGTCTAGGAGGAGGGTTTGCTGACATAATTGCCTCTTTCTCTCTCTCCCTCACTAAACACACACTTTTTCTGCGTGTCAACCGAGATGCATAGAAGGGTTCCGAGTGAAGTTTGGGTGGTAGGGGGATACCACTAAGGGAAAAGAAAGGAGAAATAAACGTTAGCTTCGGATGTCGATGCTTTGAGAGAAAGCATCAGTGGTTAAGAGTTTTGTTTCGTTAGACGTCGAAATAAAAATGTCCGAACAACGATGTTGTTGTCTTGCAAGACTAGGCTGTAGTCAAGGGGAGGCGACTATATTGTTCTCCAATCACTTCTGCCAAAGAACTGTTCTACCCAGGTACGCCAACAGTCAAACGGGCTTTCCAGCCTAACAATTAAACCTCCAAATTGAGTGAACATTTCTGTTTGTTTGTTTGTTTTTGCTTTTGTGGGTTTTTTTTCAGTCATTCTGCTGCAGACACAAACATATACTTTAAAAAAGCACGCATACGCACGCGTTCTCAAGAAAACAATAAAAACGGACATCACAAAAAATATGATTAATTAAAAACCGAACCTGCAACTTTTGCTTTCAAAATCCGTATCTTTGGCTACTACGCTACAACAGTTTACAAAAAACAAGACTCACCGGAGAATCTATTAAAGTACTGAATAAAACTGAATAATTTCTGACCATAAACTAATAATAAGGAAGATTTATTCAGCACTTTTCCAATTATTTGCTCAGAACACTTTACAGAAATGATATAATAAATAAGTTGAATCACCAACAATTATGCACTCATACTCGCATATAACAGACTCGCTCACTTCTACAACACAAACTCACTCATACACAAAGTAAATACAAACATGGGTTATGTACACTCATGGTCAGGACAGGGTCACAGTGAAGTTGTAGTTTTGAGAAGATGTGTCTTTAGTTTATACTTAAAGGAGGCAAGAGAATCAGAGTGTCGAAGGCTGATGGGTAATCCGTTCCAAGTTGATGGGGTTTGGTAGGAGAAAGACCTCTGTCCGTAGTCTTTGTCTTAGTGGAACTCGCAGAAGCTCGGTGTCAGAAGATGAGCGAAGAAGTCGTGCGGCGTATGCATGTAAGTGAGTTCGGAGAGGTACCGAGGACCAGTGTCAGAAATGGCAGAGTAGGTGGAAAGTTTGTAGACTATACGATCCGCGATTGCTGCCAGTGAAGAGAGCGAATGATGGGTGATACATGTTCCCATATAGACGGTCTGCAGATGAGGCCAGCAGCATTATTCTGGATCCTTTGAAGTCAGTCAAGAAGATACTTGGGAATGCCAGCCAAAAGAGAATTACGATAATCAATCCTTGAGAACACAAAGGCACAGATTAGCGTTTTAGTTACATTAGTGGTGAGATAATGACAAGGGGTATTAATCCTAAGAATAACTCACATGTGACATGACGTCACAGAGCATCAGACCGAGGGGAGGTAAACAACACAAAAAGTACCGGACCCAAGACAGAGCCTTGCGGGACACCACATCTCAGGACAGAAGCATCTGAGTTTACACCATTCACAGACACACAGTCTGGGTTCGGTTCATAAGATAGGATCGAAACCACGACAAAGCCACATCATGAATATCAAAAGAGTGCCGAAGTCTGTGATCTGTGATACAATGATCGACATGCGTGATAGAAGTGAGTAGGAAAGAGATAGTCGACATGGAAGACCTGAAAAGCACATACGAATGATACCATGGATTTTCTAAACTGACTTCATGGTTGTGACTTCTTAACCGCTCAAACGATGCTGTCGATGTTTGCACCTGCCGAACCGAATTGAAATACTGGCTCAGAGTTTGGAAATCAGTATCTAGGTGTGACTTCAGTATCTCAACTCAGTCTTTTTAAAAGTCCACTTGGTTCCGAGGCTCAGACTCTTTGAACGCGGCACTAATATAATCATGAGACCGAATTATTTACACGCTTGGTTACCTGTGGTTCTTACTCATCTTTGAAGTCCTTTAGTCGCCACAGGAAGCGACACCACGCTGCGGCGACAGTAACCTCTCAAGACGCGAAACGTCAAAGGCGGGTAGGCCATCGACACCCGATCTTCACATCGAGGCACTAAGCGACTGCAAGGCTTGGCGCTGTCGTCACAAGTCACACTGAGAGAATCGGGGAGAAGAGCGCGGTTGGCAGGTAAAAGCCTCGACCAGTGCGCAGAACTCCGTGGGCTTTTGCCCTCGGTCCTGGCGGCCAGCTCAACCTTCCTGGGTAGCCTGGCAGAGAGTACACTTACATCCCCGACACCCTGTTTATGTTCACATCCACCCGCCCTCGCCGCTCAGTGGCATCTCACTTGCAGCCCCGAAGACTGGTCATCAGGGACTTAGCGAGAGATTTGGCGACTTTATTTTTTTATTTTCTTGTGAAGGAGGCAGGCCAGGTAGGGTAGGAAGAGGCTAAAGGATGATGATTAACCACATCGAATATAGTTCAGTATAATTAGAACAGAGGTGAAAATTTGCCCTCTTCTTGTACTAATCTTGCGCTTTCTGATATTAAACAAGTTTTAGGTTAGAAACTATTAGCAAAATGTGTTTTAGGTTAAATTTTACTAGTAACAAGTGTTTGGGTCAACAAGGCCAGAAACAAGTCTCGAAATCTCAAAATCTGTGACTAACAGTAACAAGTTGTTAACAAAACGACTGTTAAGGCCTATTCTCACGCTGCAATGTTTTCAGGGTTTGCGCGTGCAAGATTTTGCCTGCTAGGCACTGTTCTACTCTCACGTAGCAAATCCACTCGCTAGTGTCCTGCGAGGTGACGTCATCCGCGCAGCGCATTGTGGGTAGTCGACAAAATGGCAGACAATCAGATACTTTCGGAAGCTACTGCTGCAACGTTAATAATATTGTCTGATGAAGTAGGGAGAGAGAAAAGAAGAAAAAAAGATGTAGGTGAGAGGTGGGTAGCGCGAAGGAGTCGCTTAGGTGCCTTATTTTCATGTCCTCTAAAAGAAATATCTTCGGAAGACTCGGAGAGAATGCAGACGCTTTTTGCGAATGTCGTCTGCAACGTTTGAAGAACTTTTATATTTGATCGAGGCTGCCCAGAGCACGAGCAATTTCAATTGAGGCATTCTTGGCCTTATCTCGGTTGAGATACTCTGGATTGGCAGTGTCGAACAGACACAGGTAGTTTTCCCACATACAAATCATACTCGTACACCTTTCCTTTGACCACATCGCCATTTCTTAATTTGAAGGTAAAAGGGAGGCGACTGTGTTCAAGCATTCTGATTGGCTACAGCCATGTAATGTAGGTTAGGCGCGGCAAGAAAATAAAATGGCCTCCTATCCGTGAAAAACTCGATGCAAAGCCCCCACCCATCCGTGTGCAAAACTCGGAAATATCCTAGCAGGGCCTACAAACCCTGTAAAGTGCGGTACATTGCAGCGTGAGAATAGTAAGTCACGTGTTTCTATATCATCGACTGTTAGTCACAGTTTTATAAGTCAGAAGCTCTAAGTCATCGTGTATGAGTAATAAGTCTTTAGGGCAGCGACTGTTAGTGACGAGTCTTTAGATCATCCATTATTAGTAACAAGTCCTTAAGTCAGCAACTAACACGCTGAGGGGACCATCTCTCCTTGGTTGTTATCCGTGTTGTGGTCACATTTCGACTTGGTTATCAGTTGTGTTGTAGTGATGTCTCTAACAGCTCGCTCCCTATCGACCTGAAAAAGTCATGTTACGACCTCTATCAGTAACAAGCCTTTAGGTTAGCGACTAATAATATCAATTCTTTAGGTTAGCAAAGATCTTACTGAAGACTGTCATCTATTGAAATATGGAAGACGTGGGATGTCGGTCATGTCGATGATGTCGGTGTTTGTAGTCCAGTTGTTCAAGGCACTGCGTGCACCGGGGTCGTCCAATCCGGCCAGAGGTCCTGCCGCCAAGTGTTCGCTCCCCGCATATTGATGAGCAAGCAGTGCGTCATGCCTTTCATCCCGTTCTCCCCACCTTTTCTCGTGATAATCATCTCTCTCTCTCTCCTCGCGCCCCTGTTCCGCGAAGCACCTTTTCAGGAGTAACTTTTTCGCCTGCGCGTGACAGTCACGTGGCTTTTTCGCTTCTGTGCGAGAGGCTTTGCTCGAGGTTCGTGCAACCGAGCCTTCAGGCGGGCCTCTTGCCTCATTCCAGCGAAAGACGACTTCTGCTCCGGCCGTAGGAACGGAATCGTCTCACACACCACTCATAGGATTGTTTCCATTAATAAAAGAGGGCGCTTGCAGCAGCAGCGGTCTTGGCGAAATGAAAAGGAAAACAAGGTGAAGGAGATCTTGTAGACGATAACATCGATAAACGTAATCAACGATGTAAGGGGGGGTGGGGGTTGAGGGGTGGAGATCATTGAACAGGAGGTTGTGAATGCCGCAGACGAGGCTGGAGAGGTAATGGCGAGGGGTGCAGTGGGGTGGAGGAGAGAGCACACAGACACGAGTGGTGTGAAAGCACGGGAGAAAACTCAGGTCACGCTTAACTCCCTTGCCGGAGGCCGCGGTTGAGAAATATGATCCTACTTCAGAACTTTTTTGTAATTCTTTTTTGTCTCCTTTTTTTCTATCCACCGCGTTTTGCACGAGTGAATTTTATATCCCTCCAGCCGTCGCCTTTGTGTTGATCATCATTAATGTTAGAGCCGACTCTGTGAGGGACTGCTGAAGCTGCATATGATTTGTTCACCAAAGCTTGTGTGCGTGTGAGAGAGAGAGCGTTTGTGTATTTCAATATATGCGTGTCTGTGTGTCAGTTTTCTGCTATGCTGTGCGTGCGTGTCGGTCAGTATGTAAGTACGTGTATGCAAGTTGGTGAGTGCACAGAGACTCCAGCAGAAGTGTTTGTAGCAGCGAAACCAGGACCGTCAGACCTTGCAACACGAGCCCATCACATCTGAGCCCTTTCTTAGGGTCTGAGGGTGTTGACCAAGAAACTGCTCCAAACATTTTTTGTTGTTATTGTTTCCTTAAGTCATATTCTTTGCCTTCGCAATCTGCATGCTCTCAGAATGTTCAAATCTTTCTTTTCTTGTTTTGTCAAGAAACATTATTTCTGAAGGGCGTTTGCCATACTTCCATTCTTCTGTGGACTTGTTTTAATTTCATTTATGCCATCTTTAAAACTTACTTTTCTTTGTTTTCACATAGTTTTCTGTCTCAAATCATCCTACTAGTATCAGCTTTCAGAGAAAACACCATCTCACCAGGCAAGTTTTTGTCTTGTGTCACATTTCTTTGGAACTTCATCAGAACATACCCACGGTTTTCTCTCCCAGAATCATAGGTGTTCCCTACTGGTGTTATTTTTGGTATATATTTAGAATTAGTCCAAGTCGATGGGAATGTAGCACTTTATGTCTGTTCTATTTTTATAATTGGTAATGAAGTGACATTTTGGTTAAAGATCATGGAAGGTACTATTTCCTAATTTTGGCTGGGTAGATCATCCCCCGACCTGTCTTGTTGACCTCTTACTATGCTTGATGGTGTTTGTTGTGTATCTCGGGAACAGAAAGCGATGGAATATTCACCCACATTTTGGACAATAGAATTTTAACCAGTCGTTGAAAAAACGACATTTGTACTCCACCAGAACTTTAAACAGTTCTATCTTTAAAAGTTGAGAGGAATTTTGTCGTGAGACTGGAGTCGACATGGCAGCGGAAGAAGCTGCAATCCGAGAGATGAATCAAGTCTACCGACTTCAGACGCCATCAGGTCTTCAGCGATTTCTCCCTCTCTCTCTTTGACCGCCGTGGCTGTCAGCTTCGGTAGAAAGGGAAAAGTCTTGAAGTGACAAGAACAGGAACACAAACAAACTGCGGCGTCTAGTTCACACGGTGTGAGGAGCAATAAATTACCTGGTGTTTAGTTCACATGCGCCGTCAAGGCAACGTCAGCACGACGAAAGCAACACACACACACACACACACACACACACACACACACACACACACACACACACACACACACGGAAAGCGCTAGAGTTAGTGGAAGAATCTACAAGAATCAGAAACGGATGTTTGAAGTGTTTGGTCAGTACTGCGCATGTCATTGAAGAGGACGTCCCCAGACATAAACTGACATTAAGCGGGTGCCGAGGAATGGGTAGTGTGTTGGGAGACAACTCCTGACAATTACTCCGCTACCCACATCAGCGCCGTATCGCCCTCCCTGGAGTAGTCGTTCCGTGAGATAATATTGTCCGCTTCAACCCCCCCCCCCACCAGGCCTCCCATCTGCGTTGCCATTTTGCACGGACATAAACCTTTCACACAGCTTACACTCTGCCTCCGTGCAGAGGGAAACAGAGGGGAGGGTGGGGGTGGGGAACAACTTTGTAGTTGTTAACACCTTCTCTGGTATGAGCGCTCAACACTGTGTAATGTACAAACACTGCTTTGATGACACCCAGCACGGGAATAAATATGGGGTAATAATCTCTATTCCTGTCCGCTTTAACAATGTATCCAGCACCTTCACGGGAGGAAAAAAGAGAAGGTAAGAAAGAAAGAAAATAGCCTCACGCTCAACCCCCACTTTCGTTTTTTCGTTTTTGCCTACTTTAAAACAAAAGCCACTGCAGAATAGATGTGTCATCATGCACGATGCGGACCCTAGAACTTGTGTCGACGTTTAGTAAGTGCCAATTGTTTGTTCAAAGAGGGGGCCCCGAAGAATTTTCCATGTGCGGTGCTGCTTTTTCTGTTTGGAGGGGTTAAAAAGCTGTCGGATGTCGCTCTGGAGGAACCAGACAGTATCCATAGCCCTCCCGTAAGACGATAGCATGTTTGAGGACAAGCTGGCATCTATTTTGCTGACAAAAACCAACCAAAACAATCGTGAGCTGTTTTCAGCAAGCACTCGCCCTGCTTCTTTAACTTTCATGCTGATGGTAGGTGAATAGAGGGTGGGGGGAGAGAGATACGGGGCTTTTCTGCTTTTTTTTGTTGCCCCCATTCCCCCCGCCACCCAACAAATTTTGACTTTTAAACCAGATGGCTAAAATCCTAGTTGTCCAATGAGCAGTTGTGTGGAGGAATTTGTAGTGTGACGACAGTAAGAATGAGTAGAAGAAGGAAAAGTGAAGATAACGACACTGACAACACCGCCGCCGATGATGATGATGATGATGATGATGACGATGACGATGATGATGATGCCCATACGCTCTTCTTAAGATGTCTTTGAACCCTTGGGTAGCTTTTCCCATGTTTCCTTCTAATGCACGCTTAAACTTGGCAACATACAAGCTCTGGCCATTAAGACATTATAAATTGCCAGCTAAAAAGAAATTTAAGGAGTCAAGCACAACTAAGGAGGTAGGAGGGATGGGTTAGACGGAGGAGATCTCATCCCAGGATTAACTTCATTTCATGAAGCTTTTCTGCCATATATGACCACGAATACATGCAGGCCGCGGGGCCTACAGGAAAGGTTGTGCAATTGTCACAAATGTTAGTCTGCGCCCTCTGGTGTTTTATGCATCATTGCAAAGCGGGTCCTTCTCACTCCCCCCCACGCCCTCTCATCCCCCCTCCACCCCAGCACCTTTTGCAGGTGGACGTGGCTGGAAAGCTCCCCAGGCTCCCACTGCAGCCATCAACACTTGGCCTTTGAAGCAGCAGAGCATCAAGGAGGAAAAATTGTTATTCTATGTTAGCCAAACCTTTGTGGATCACACGTCTTCATCGACTGCTTACGACCTCTTCTCACCTTATGAGGGGCCGAGACAGCGACAAGCGAATTTCCACTCCGCTCTCGGCAGAAGCACTCCTGGGGAGAGAAAGAGAGAACGACTCGGTAACAGGCGAGGGTTTTCTAGGACCGGGTAGATGGGGTAGGGGAGTGTTTGGTTGTTAAAAAGAGAAATTGTGTTGCGTTATACCGTATTCATGAGACTCAGGGTCATTGTGCTCCAGGTGAACTTATTCCTCATGTGGACAATTTTCAAGGTGGACCAATCTTCTTGACGTAGGCTGTTATATGTTCTGTTTCCTAGACGATTCTAGGTAGGTTTCATGTTAACCTGACCTTGCACGAACACACACACACACACACACACACACACGCACGCACGCACGCGCGCGTGATTATATTCATCGGAAAAAAAGGGGGAAAAAAACCCATGCCTTTCAGCTCCGCATTCAAGCGCACTAATCTCCAGACTACAAGACCTATATATATGTATGTATGTATGTATGTATGTATGTATGTATGCGTGTATATTGTGTCCACTATTAATTAGAAAGACAATATTATTGATATATTACGTCTATCAAAGCTTCTGTCAGATTGTCCTTTTGCGTCACTGGTCCTCTGACTGGGATGAACTCCATATTCGTTGGAAACTAATTCTCTTTTCCTTCAAAATGTCACCTACAACTTTCCTTTTTCTCCTCCCACAATGTCCGCAGGTATATGTGCTTATGTTCATGAGTTCTTTTATGCCTTGAATTATTGGTGTAACGAAAATGGATGCCATATAAATACACTATTACTATTGACTCTCTCTATATATATAAAATCACCGAGAGGTGGAAGCACTTTCCCTTTCAAAGTCAACAACAACGGGTCCGGTGGCGCAACAGTTAACGCCTGTCACCAATACAGTGAAGGTTGGCTGTCCTAGGTTCAGCTCTCGTCTCGGGACACTGTTTTTTTCTCTGCATGTGGCATCTGTTTACAGGACTGGGTGCTTTGCCGGGATATAACCTTAGTTGCTGACTCGGCGTAAAACACCAATCCCTCCTCTCTCTCTCTCTCTTTCCGTGTGTCTGTGTGTCATCGCGATGTATGTTTGTTCATTCAGACTAGTACAGTCTCGAATGTTGCAGTTCATTCAGAACACTCCACTACGAGAACACCTACATGTTCTATCCCTCAGCCGTATCGCTGTAGGAAAATACGGCGCCAGAAACAAAAATGAGACATGGTCTACAGTAGTAACAGGAGACACGGGGTCCCAGGAACAGACAGCTTTACTTTAAAGTATGTTTCAAGGCTAAGTGTTTCTTTTAAATCGTCGGCGACAGTTCCAGAAGTATGCGGCGCTGCTGAAATGAAAGGCCGCCTTCTTTGTGCTTTTTGCACACGGCGCCTGCTTCTCTGCGAGATGAGGAAACGCAAGACAGCGAGCGGAAAACTCATCTAGTGTTTGTCTTGAAAGCTGTCTTGATGATATCGATAACAGTGCTGCCGTTATACAAAGTCTTGTCGCTTCCTAGATATGCAAGTAATTGAAAAAGAGCCTCTGTCAATTTTTTTTTGGTAACAGCAGAAGAGGTATAAGTCATTGATGCGGCAGCGATAGCTGAACTGTGTGTGTGTGTGTGTGTGTGTGTGTGTGTGTGTGTGTGTGTGTGTGTGTGTGTGTTTTGAAACCTGTTTCAAAAAGACATGCTTGTTTTTATGTCAAAGACATTCACTGACAGTAGTTTTCCGCGGTGAGGGCATAGTTCGAAGTCTCTGTGGTGGGAGGTGCTAAGTATTCCCCCATCTTTCTGCCATTTGAAACTTAAACCCGATATAAACTTCAGTGCCTTTAAACAGCTTATAAGGTATTTTTTCTATCAGCAGCAGACGTGCTTACGGGCTGGGATAATGACTTCTACTGCCGAGTGCTTAATGGTAGACTCCAAAAAACAATTTACTTGAAGGCCCATTGCAAAAGTTTAGACGAGGACCTCAGTGATGGTCATAAAAAATATCCTTCTTTTTTCCTGTTGCTTTTCTTCTGTGTGTGTGTGTGTGTGTGTGTGTGTGTGTGTGTTTCTGTGTGTGTATGTTTGTGTGTGTGAATGTGTGAGTATGTCTGTGTATATATATATATATTAATATGTGTGTGTGTGTGTGTGTGTGTGTGTGTGTGTGTGTGTGTGTGTGTGTGTGTGTGTGTGTTGTTCCCTTTTCGGTAATAAAGCAAACCCATAATAGCCATCGCAGTGAACACATTGGAAAGAGAGATGCAGCCTCCATTCGTGTCAAATGCCAGAAGGACTTTTAGCGAGAAAAGCGCTCGAGACAGAATCTCTAACACAGAGACAGAGACTAAGACAGAAGGAGAGAGTAGAGACAAGAAAGAAAGACAAATCGACAAACACACAGGAAGATAGCGACTTTGTCGACAGACGTGTAACAACTGGTTTTGATGGCAAGCTGACGTGGCACGAGTTAACAAACTCTTGCCTCCAGCCCTCCTTCATCTCTTCCAAGACATCCCACTCTCAGCGGAAAATAGAATTAAAGATTCACCCGAGCCTTACATGAAAATTAATCTAAAACATTCTGGTCGGGTTAAACAGTATACGGATGTCATTAGTTTGTTGTCAAAATACGGTGTGTAATTTTCTTTTTATCTTTCTATTTTTTTTTTTTTTTTTGTAAAGCGCACGTCGACTGACTTTAATTCTAGTCATAATCAATATGATACCTTTGAACACATGCTAATAAAGTGTTTCCTTATCAGCAAGCAGTGAGGTATTACAACGCACAGGCAAGAATCCCGATATCATAATGAATGTGTTTCTCGAGCAGAGAACTAGGGTTCACTCTGATCGGGGTAATTACAACATTATAACGAACTAAACCCCGCTAATAATTTTGCACTTGGGTGGGCCTTTAACTGCGCCATATACGCAATGTTAAGAGATGCACAGGAGGTGCATTAGCAGCTGAGTCGTCTCAGTCATTTCAGGCTTTTAATCCTCCCAACACCCCCAACACGTACGGTATCTGACCAGCGTTCTCGCCATGTTTCTTCAAGGGATGCAATCAAGCTGCTATTAAGAGTGCTATCCCCTGGTATCTCTTTATCGCTCCGTCTTTGACACCATGAGGAGGGTAGGCAATTAAAGACAAGTGATGGAACTTGTCCAGCGTTAAACTCCAGTGCACTTCTTGTCGGAAGAGGGCGTCGGAAGCGTTCGAGAAATGTCTTACAACGCGACTTCGATGTAAATATTGTGCGGCGTGTATAATCCGCGCCCAATTTGTATCTTCCCGGGACGGCGGTGTAGGGAGGCGGGATGGAGGCGGGGTGCGCGTAGGGGGGTTAATGGAGGGCGATTTACTAGCGACAGCTGCCGAATGTTTGGCATTTAGCTCCTACAAATGGCCGTTCCACACGGCAACTGTTTATATCGTGCGCCGATCTCGGCGTTCTCTGCTCGCAAAGAGCTCGTTTTTTTCTGTGTCACCGGCGATGCTCACTTATGTCTGTGTTTGAAAAGCAGTCGTACACTATACCTTGCACCTGTGATGGGTGGAGAGAGAGAGAGGGAAAGAAAAAGAGAGAGAAAGGGGATAAGGGAACTCTCTTTACTTGGGCAAAGACAAGAGATGCTTGCGATGCTCTTTTACCTCTTCCATTGAGGCCCTGAAAAAGGAAGTGAAAGAAAGACGTGGCCTTCGACTTCTTTATTGAGCAAGCCCTTTGTATTCAGGGGGAAATTATAGATAAGCCAACATCAACAATAATTTTAATAACATTACATTTTACGTAATAATATTTCGACTTTTTCATATAAATGTTCATGTTTAATTTCTAGTTTTGAATACTTGATACAAATATCTTGAGATTTGTTTGATGGTTGCTGCAGTTGTCTAGAAAGACTTGCCTGACCATCTGTGCCACGAGTGTATGGTCTTGTAGATTTTAACACATCAACTTTCATTTTATGGATGTCATAGGCAACCCAATCAAACAACACGTGTAATTCATCTTGAAGAGAGAGAGAGAAAGACAGAAACATTATTATTATTATTATTATTATTATTATTATTATTATTGTTGTTGTTGTTGTTGTTGTTGTTTTGTGTTACCACTGGGTGTTAGCGATAAATTCAGTGCCCTATCTCAGATGATATCAGCCAATGTGCCGGACACGATGCCATCAAGGACCATATTATATAGTTTAGGTCATGTTATCAGTGTGGCCTCCATGAATGTTGAGGTAAGCCAGCCTGAGACCCGATGCTGTCTGAGTTCGCCATAAGCTTGAAGAGAGTCTAGTTTCTTTTCTCCCATCCCTGGGAACATCTGCTGTAGAAGCGAGAGCCTGTACCACCAGGCTAAAACATGGCCCCGAGGTTGAAAGCTGACATTAGTTAAGTAAGCAGCCATGTCAAGATAATGATGAAGAATCAATTAAGATTGAATAAAGGAAGAAGAGCAGAGAACAGGAGACAAACAGAGAACAGTGCTTGTAGTGTGACTATAGCTTTAGGGTACTACAATGCAATAGTAAGCAAATACTTTAGCAAGTAGTAAACATATACTTTAGCAAGTAGTAAACAGATACTTTAGCAAGTAGTAAGCAAATACTTTAGCAAGTAGTAAACAGATACTTTAGCAAGTAGTAAACAGATACTTTAGCAAGTAGTAAGCGAATACTTTAGCAAGTAGTAAACAGATACTTTAGCAAGTAGTAAGCGAATACTTTAGCAAGTAGTAAACAGATACTTTAGCAAGTAGTAAGCGAATACTTTAGCAAGTAGTAAACAGATACTTTAGCAAGTAGTAAGCGAATACTTTAGCAAGTAGTAAACAGATACTTTAGCAAGTAGTAAGCGAATACTTTAGCAAGTAGTAAACAGATACTTTAGCAAGTAGTAAGCGAATACTTTAGCAAGTAGTAAACAGATACTTTAGCAAGTAGTAAGCAAATACTTTAGCAAGTAGTAAGCAGATACTTTAGCAAGTAGTAAGCGAATACTTTAGCAAGTAGTAAGCGAATACTTTAGCAAGTAGTAAGCGAATACTTTAGCAAGTAGTAAGCAGATACTTTAGCAAGTAGTAAGCCGATACTTTAGCAACTTGTAGGCAGATACTTTAGCAAGTAGTAAACAGATACTTTAGCAAGTAGTAAACAGATACGTTAGCAAGTAGTAAGCGAATATTTTAGCAAGTAGTAAACAGATACTTTAGCGATTAGTAAGCGAATACTTTAGCCAATAGTAAGCATACGTTAGAGCACTCATTTTTTTCTTCTTTTTTTAACTTTCCTCTTTTCTTCCTTCCTTCCTATCTCTTTGTACTAGAGTCTTCAGCAGCATCGCACATGTTTCTAACTACATACTATGCCCTCCACAAAAACATTCACACTCTGCATAAATCCATCCTCTTAGTAGATTGTTTAGGGGAGGTGCTGTAGTGAGGGTGGCGGTGGCGAGAGAAAACTTGCTATTAGATGGAGTGAAATTTGACATCAAAGAAAACCTTCGCCGCAAGCCTTGAGTGAATCCCCACTTTAATTTATTCGGTAATAAGTCTTCATGTTGAGAATCGATACAATCTTTGTGTCATTATTATAACAAACAAGGAAGCAACTACCAAAAAAAAAGATAGAAATCAACATTTCTCATAAAAGCCTCTACTCCCTGGGTAGTAGACGGAAGCTGTGCAGAGAATTTGCTTATCTGTGTTTTACTCCCGTGGTTAAATAACAGCTGTATATGTAATTTTGAATTTTTTGTCATTTGTTTTTTTTTCTGCTGTTCATTCTGGGGACTACAACTTGCCCTAGTTTTAAAAGAGAAATAGCCACCGCGCGGAGTGTATCATCTGGCTAATCGGATAAAAGACAACTACAAGGGGGAACCAGTTTGGAAGAGGAGGGGATCGTGAAAGATGACACATCATTCTTGCAGACAATCGCCATTTGGCTGTTAACTTTAATTTACTTTTGCATGGACAATTAGAACAATGCAAAACTGTAGCAATTCTTATAAAAGTCCATCATCAAATCCTGTTAGTGCAAATACAAAAAATCGGGATTAGATTACACTAACCTGTGTTAAAGTTTTTAAAATCCAGTGGGAAGCTATTTATTTTACTAATGAAGGAGAAAAGTTCGGTATAAGATACTATTCCCCTAATCTGGGAAAACAATTTCCTTGTTGTCAATCAACCCGACTTTAAACATCCACATGCACAGAAAGAGGAAATTCTGATACCAAATATGAACAGGGACATGCCTAATTAACAGATCTTCCCAGCTCTTCCACTGGTCAACAGTTACAATGTGAACATACCATATATATTATTTTGATGTATAAATGTTGTTGACCTCTTTCTTTGCATGATGTGATGTTTGTAATCTCGACAACGGAAATACATTAAACCAGCTTTGGGAAAAAAATAATATCCTACATTGAGCTTTACCCAAACATTAGAAAGAATTGCACCCTACTACGCCTTTAAATGAGAATAAGAGCCCCATGTGGACTTAGTTCAACTTCAACCAGCGAACGATCTCGTCAAATAACGGTTAAACAATCAATAGACTACAACATCTGTACACTGCATGGGCATACACTCATTAAGGTCACGTGTCACTGCCAACCTGTGACCCTTATGAATGTAAACAAAGTAGGTTGTTCGTGTGTGTCGACCACTGTGTTAATTTACAATTATTACGAGGCGATAATGGTCTCGAACATTAAATAAACAATCACACGGTGTTGCAAAATCTTCTCTTTTTGTTAATTGTTTTCTTGTCGATTTGTTGAAAGGTTTTAAAGGTGTTTCAAACAACAGTCCGATAGATTGTTTGATCACCTGTCAACTGGTATAGGACAGGTGAGTAGACTTTGTTGTGATGGGTGGTGTTGTTTACCGCAAGGTGGACTGTGGTTAAGATGTAAAAAAAACTACATTTAACCAGAATTGTCATCAGAATGTGATGGGCTGTGAAGGCGTTTACCAAAGGATACATTGTAATGAGCATTTATTTTGACAATTGTTTTAAAGGTTCGAAGACTAATCAAATTATTTCCCTTTCTCGTGAACTTACTGTAGAGAAAAAGAGATCAGAGTATAATGATCTTAGAGGCTTGCAAGGGAAAATACCAGAAAGGATGGCGTGTAAAAATAAAAAAAACAGTGTGGATAATGTAGGATGAAGAATGTCTGAAGAAATGTAAGAAGCTTTTTAGCAACAGATAAAATAAAGGATAACTGGAAATGATGATGGTTCCCCAGAACGAGGCAAAGCGTTAAGTTAAAGCAGAACAAAGAAGCAGCCACAGAAAATTGACTTCAGCTGTCTTCAAGCACTAGAGAGCTAAGTGGGGAAAGTGGGGGAAAAGAAATACAACCGTCGCTTTGTGGCCCTGTACCCACCACAACATTCGTTGCTCAACATACTCCGCCGTCACTAGTTCTAAATCGGCTTTCGCCTGGCCACTGCTCACCCAGCAGTTGTTCGGTACATACGGGTACCTGATTTAAAGGTGTCAGAAGGGGTGAGTTGGGCCCTACCTTCCAAATGCTGTTCTGTAGATACGGTAAGCCACTTACGGTTAGAATTTGATTTTGTTGTAAGCTGACAATCTGATTGTGTCGTAGGTTCACTGGCTGAAAGTTTTTTTTCTATTTGACTCTGAATCCAGTTTTAAAAGACACACCAGCATTCATTTGCAGACAGACAGACAGACAGACACACAAGCCGCATACATACACAGTGATTCAGGTTCACAGACAACCTTGTTACTAATATCCAGGCCATCAAATGCAGTAAGAGTGGCTAGTACACCCAAAAGTCTTCTCCACCCACACCTCATCACAAACAAACGTCCCTGTTCAACCCCAGAGAGAGAGAGAGAGGGTGAACATGGCCTAATTTTAGCAGCCCGATATTAGAGCTGTTTGAAAGCGAGGCCAAACATACCCCAGCAATGATTAGAAAGAAAGAGCGGAGAAGGTGAGGAGCGATGTGTCCCCTCCCAGTGCTGTTTCTCCCCCAACCCCACCTTGTCTGTCGCTGCGCGGCAGGCGCGCTGCTAAAAAAAAAGCTGGCGGCGCGGTGCGGCGACTCGCAGAGGGTCGCCGCGCGGCTCCAAGACAGCCTTATCATCGCCCCGCTCTCCCCCGTCATCGGCGCCTGCAGCGGCGCTGCCACAGCAGGGGACAGACAACTGGATTACATCGTTTGAAACTGATAGGGTGTCTACCCGGCGAGGGCCCGCCAGTACCAGGCCGCTAGTTAAAGGAGCTTATTTGGCTGCCTTGGACGAGTTGCTGGGTAGTTTTTTTTTCTTTCCTCCGCTTTTGCTCGGTGCGAAAACTCTCTCGGGTGCAGACTCTCTCACACGGTGGCACTTTGATATCTGTTTACAGTATAAGCGTGTGCGTTTCATGGCCCGGAGAGATTGGTGGATGGTCACGGCGGGGGGAAAGGTGGGGATGAAGGCTGCAAAAGTACGTGAAGACCGCTAAGGAAAGCATGACTGTGTGTTCGTTCGTTTGTTCTCTCGTTTGTTTGTTTTTGGATTTTATTTCTTATTCTGTTTATTTTTCTTTTCGTTGTTTTGTTTGTTTGTTTTTACATTGATTTATTGTTTCGTGTGGTTTTTTTCTTCGTTTTTTTTGCTTTTCTGTTCCTTCGTTCTTTTGTTTGTTTGTTCGCCTGCTGGCTGGCAGGCACCTGGTTGGCTGGTTGGTTGGCTGAATCGCTCGATCGGTCATTTATTTGTTCTTTCGTCTATCGTTAGTTCTTTGGTTTCCTTACTTGTTTCTCTTATTTCACGAGGCAGGTCTATGTGAGGTCTGTGTGAGGTTTACGTGAGGTTTATGTGGATGCTGCTGTGAGATGATGGGTGCGGGTGAAATGACAAAGCCAGCAGATGGAACAACTCAGAAACTGTTAAGATTTCAGAAAAAGAGGAACCCCGCGACAGAAGCATAACCGAACCGGACGCATAGCGGATTGTCTTGTCGACAAAAAGCGACGACGGTGGGAGAGTTTGGGGTGGGTAGGTGTGGGAGCGATGATGGTAAGGGGTTGCCGTTCTTGCTGTGACAAGCGGCGCAAGTGTTTTTAAAGGACGCACGTTATCAAGCACACACACACACACACACACAACACACGCACACACACAGACTACTCCACAAAAACACTTGTCCTAGACGTCTACAGTCGTGCATTCATCTGCGCTTTCATGCAAGCTTACAACACGATCGTCTTTAAAAGTGAAAGGACTGTGCACCGTTTTCTCCAAACAAGCCCATTCCCAGACTGTTGGCAGCCAGCAGACTCTTCTGCGTCGCGCATTCTTAATCGTTGACTTATGTCAGCCAGCATAAACATGGCGGCCGCGAGGAACAAACCCCTGCATTCAAATATTGCTTTACACATAAAAGCATTGCATTAATGCCCCTGACATCTAGGCACGAATCGTCAAGTTAATGGATTTGTAACCCTGGTTTGTGGTGCAAAAACTGATTTTGCTCACTGGTGTGTCCTGGATGATAACATCACGTGCCGCCGCCATGTCTGATAGGTGGCGCTGAGGGAGCGCGCGGAGACTCATGGGATGACGAGGAGGAACAAGGGAAGTCACTGTTACGCCGTAGACCAGAAAACTAATCGAGTTTTTGGATGGGGAGTTTGGCCGCTGAAATGCGATTTGAATCACATGGGAAGATTGTGAGGTAAAAGGCTTCTCCTGTTTGGCGGTTATTAACGGGCAGCAGACGAGAAAGTTTTTATGTCTTGTTTTTTGGCCAGGATGCTAACAAATGAAATAAGACACAAAAGAGCCGGCTCTTCGTGAGGACCGGTCACCAGTAGCGCTGACCCTCGCACCTTTCCATTGCGTTGACATGAGCACATTGTCTTTTATTCACTTGCCACTTGCTCGAGCTTGGACAGACTTCACGGCTTTTGTTTTAAAAACGTTCTTCTTCCGCACTTAGTTTTTTTCCCCTCTTAACTTTTATCGTCGATGAATTACTATTTCTCACTGTCCTCCTCCATCTCCTCCTCCTCCTCATCATCATCACTTTGCGTGGGTGCGTGCTTGTGTGTGTGCGCTTTATATACATCTCAGCCGAGAGTCTAACGAGGAATAAAACGTTTTTTCAAAAACAAAGAAAAACCGAACATGCATTTTCTTTAAGCAAGTTTGACATAGCAGCTGTCAGCAGGGAGAACGCTCCTGGGATTCGTTTTGACAATACGAGTACATACCCATGTATTATTCCTTCAAGGGTCTTATGATTATGTGACAAAATTGTTTGTACCAGCTTTCACAGCAGCACACAACGAGAATTCCCCGCAGCTTCTGCATATCTGAGGAGGTCGTTTGAAATTTCCTCGTGTGGACGATACAGCTGCACTTGATGGCTGTGCAAAAACAAGCTGACTATTTTTTTTTTATTTTTTTTGCTCTATCGAAGTGTTCATAGAGCACCAGTGAAAAGTGTAAGTAGGTAAGTAGGTAGGTGGTTTGTGCAGCCGCTTGCGCTTTCGTGACAAAACGTATTTGTTTTCTCGTGCAGCACATGGCGACACGGCTGGCTGGAGTGAGCAGCGCTCACGTGAATGCTTAAGTACCCTGCGGTGTAATCAGATGCCACACACGTTTGTGGGGGACCTGACCTTTCTGGGCACCGAAGTCGTAAATAAGTAAACAGAGCTTTGCTTCACACACTTCTACATCATCATGATGGGGATGGGAGGAGAAACTGGGAGCGAGTCATGAAAGGGGGAGAAAGAGAAAGGGGGGTGGGTAAGAGAGACTGACTGACTGAGAGAAAGAAAAAAAAAGAACTCGGCCAAATGACTCCTGCTTTGTTTTAATGAAAAACAACATTGTGATTGTTGAAAAGATTTTTTCAGTGTTTTGGGAAGGAAGGCATCGCATTTTCGACACAGAGACTGTAAAAAGGTAATGGGAAAGAGCCCAATGACCATAAGCGGTTCCCCGTATCTAGGGCCCGCCTTGCGAAGGGCACAATTATTATAAAAATTGTTCCTTTTCTGCCACAAAATGTGGCTGTTTGTATACAAATGAGCTGCCGTCATTGGACTTGCTTTATGCTTTCCGCCTTCACCATATTCCTTCGAGACCCCGACACACTGCGGCTGAATGCTGCTCATGTTTTTGTGTAGACCACACACTGAGTTCTTCACACACAACACAAGAACTATGCTCCCACCTTCTTCCTTCAAGCCTTTTCCTAGTGATGGGCGAACCTTACAGTCAGGTATTGAGGAATAATGTGATGTGTAATGAAACCTCTGTCCTTCCCGTTTCTTTCCATTATTTTTCTCTTTAATTTCTTTCTTCTTGTTTTATTGCTTTCTTTGATTCTTTGTTTCATTATTTATTTTCTTTGTTTTTTTTTTTACTTTTATAATTCTTTTATTTATTATTTCCTTCTTTGTTTCTTTCTTTCTTTTGTTCGTTGATTTCTTTGTTTCCTGTTTTTACTTGTGTTCTTCGATTTTTTCCCCTTTTCTTTCCGTCTGTCTTTCTGTCTTTGTTGGTTTCTTTCTTTCTTTCTTTCTTTTTTTCTTTCTTTCTTTCTTTCTTTCTTTCTTTTCAATCGAGCTTTCTTTGCTTCCAGTTTTAGTATTATTTTTTATTATTTTGTTTGGTTTTTTCTTAATATTTTTTATTTTGATAGGACGACTACTGTTGCAGTGACTAGTAAACAGTTTTTCCCCGAATACCGGGAATGGGGGTAGTCCGACAATGCGAACTACATAAACAATAAGCTGATTCCATGTGTTGTGCAGACTCTGGGAAAGTCAGGCGAGACAAACCTTTCATTCTGATGTCTAGACTGACCTCAACGAGAGAGAGAAAGAGAGAGAGAGAGAAAGATTAGAACAATAAGAAAGAGACGACAGCCAGCATGTGAAGCACATTGAGACATTGTACACGTGTCGTGAATAAAACACCAGACCTGCTTGTTGTGCAAGTGATACTCGCCTCATATACTTGTCGGAAACGCTTAGTCTCCATTTTCACACACGCTGGCCTCTTATGGTCAATGGAGCCCGCACTTCCTTGTCTGGGAAATATGAGACAGGATTGTTTAGCTTCCAGAACAAAGGACTCAGCCGTTCTTATCATTCAATCTGTGTGCTATCTCTTTCTCTCTCTCTCTCTCTAAATAATAATAATAACGAAGACAAAGAACAAGAAAAAGAACAACAAGGAGAAGAACAAGAGAAGTTTTATACCAGGTCATGATGATGATGATGATGTCTATTTGTAATGTGCAGGTATCCATTCAGAAGAATGCTCATTGCACACGATAAACAAAATAAGTAAAAAATAAGAAAAAATAAAGTAAATAAATAGATAAAACACCAGGAAAGTAAAAAATAAAGACAGAAGTGTTGCTTGGTTGTTTAAGTCTGTCTTAAATAAACAGATGGGTCTTCAGTCTTTTTCGAAACGTGGTTGGTGAGGTGATGGTGGACAATGACGATGGCAGAGTATTCCACAGTTTAGGTGCAGTGTTTTTGAAGGCCCTGGCTCCAGTGCGCTTCTTGTTTGTGTCTTCCCCTGCAGGGAGACAGAAGCGTGACTGGGAGTCAGAGCGCAGACCACGTGACGGCTGGTAAGGAGGAACTACCTCTTGTAAATAGTCAGGAGCAGTTTTAAACATGTCTTCGCTAGAAGCTGTTCATTGCACACAAGATACATTTAATGCCCGTGTAAGCAAGAGAGTTAATCTGCTAAATATTTCTGAAAAACGCCCAAATTACAGGAAAGGAAAAGGCAAAGAGGACAAAGGAAAAGAAATCTTACGACAGACTATGCATGACAAACAAAGTAAGGAAGAAAATTAACAAGAGAAATAAACACACAAAAGAAGAAAGAAGTCAATGAAATTGCAGAAAACGAGACAATCAAAAGAAAGAATAAAAAATGAGAATAAAAGAAAAACGAAGACAAAGAAAACGGGTAGAAAACGAAAGAAAGAAAGAAAGAAAGAAAGAAAGAAAGAAAGAAAGAAAGAAAGAAAGAAAGAAAGAAAGAAAGAAAGAAAGAAAGAAAGAAAGAAAGAAATAAAGGGATACAAAGAAGGAGGATAAGAAGAAAGAAACCTTTCCAGCTTGACAAAAAACGAGAAGAGAGAGAGAGAAGCAGAGAAAAGATGGGGGGCAAAGGAAGAAGGGGACGAGTAGGATGAAGGCGCAATCAATCATTTTCCTTAAACTTGTTTACTACCTTTGCGCGAATATGATGAACTAGAAGGATCTCTAGCCCTGCCAGGGCGCGCCCATTACTCAGCAGGAATTCATGTTTTACGCGAACGTGCACCAGGACACACGCCACTATAATAACGCCTCCCCGCAGGGATCAGCTATTATCTCGACTTGCCCCGGGATCTCGCGTGAGTTCAGAGCGCGCGTTTCGCTCGTCGTCAGTTGTCCAGATGAGCAACTACCTTCTCCTCTCTCTCTCTCTCCCCTCCCCCCACCTGCGGAGATATTTGCGGGTGTTGTAAGGGGTTTGCCACATGCGCGGCGCGGAGCCATGGAGATCGATTCTTCCCTGCGGTTTCGCCATGTTGCTTTATTACCTGAGTCTCTGATCTTCTTATTAGATTGGAAACAGCCCCGTCCTCTGAAAAATTACAAGACGGAGCGCACTGTTGTACTTTGAAGCAGTAAAAACATGGCTTCAATCAGATATATATATATATATGAAATTTGAAACAAACCACTTTCACTTGCAGCGCAGAGATATGAGTTAAGCGTTTCACTTTATTATCAGATTCATTGATCTACTTAGAAATTTGCAAATAGCAGACTGCAGTGGTTCAGGACAAAGAATGCATAACGGTTATGGTGTATAACATAACAGGTAGTCAAAAAAGCAGAGTTCGAAGTTCAGAAAGAACAAGGTTTGTCAAATGGAGAAAACCCCTTCTATCCAAAGATAGAATGAACAGAACTCATCATCAAACAAAAATATTTCTTCGCAGGCGATAAAATAACAGTTTAATTGGTTAATTATTTATTTATTTGATAGCTTGTTGAGGGGAGGGTTTGAGGGGAGGAAGAAACGAGTGTAAAAGTCATTTCTGTATTAGTCCATTCGTGAACCTGCTACATGGCGACAGCGAGCTCACCATTAGAAAAATATACGGACACAGACAGATCCCGATCTTGCTCTACGGGTGCCGAAAATACTTTTAATATCGTAGATGGTGGTGGTGATGGTGGTGGTGGTGGCCATTTCGATCTTTAGCTCAGGTGAGCTGCACGGACTCTGGCAGAAACATTGCGTTCGATGGTGAGTGCGTCTTCTGTGTATATTCTTTCTTTATCTTTTGAATGAAATAATGACAGCGAAATAATTTCTTACTCCAGCTAAATTATAACAGGGTGCTGTCTGGTTTCGCTGGTCTTTTTGCTTCATGACATGCTATATAGCGTCCTCCATCCAAATTTGAACAGGTTGTTTTAGAAATATATTGCTGGTTAACAGTTGTCCATTGTGATATCGTTATTATGTCTTCTAATTATTAAGTATTACGTATAGCATTTACAGATGTCCCTTTAAATTACAACTTAATTTACCCAGGAGGGTAGTTAAGAGGAGTTTCACGCAGTTAATAATCAAAACCACATAAAACAACATAAACAATCAACATCAGTAATACTCATTACACAGATCATCATCATCAATCAACCCCTCACCCCCGGCATTCACAATTCATTCATACACACCAGTGTTAAGAAGTCGTATGAATGAAACAACAAAAACAGCCTCCTCCTCCTCCTCCTCCTCCTCCTCCTCCTCCTCCTCCTCCTGTGGTCCTGCACTCAGACATGTAGGATCGGCGGGCTGGTGGTAGCTAGCGGAACTCTCTCTCTCTCTCTCAAGAGGACAGGCTTATCATTGAGGATAATTGTGATGGTTCTTGACAATAAATGTCTGCCGGTTACAGGGAGTCGCCACATGTTCTCTAAAGTATTACACATAAAGCATTTACAGTCGTCCTTCAGTCCCATTAGTTCCAAGTCAGCAGATAAAACCAGATCCAAACGGTGTAGCCACGGACTTGTATGACTGGACTGCTTGCAGACGATTTTTTTCAGTGAAATCAGAGAACGAGGCTGGTTACGAAACAGCTTCCGGTTTAGTCACGTTTCAGTTTAGCTTCTAGAACGAGGCTTTGGACGACAAGGCTTCCGGTTTATTCACATTCATTGTTTAAGCTCGCCGAGACTAACAGCGGAGAACTTCGCAAGAGGCTCAGCCTTGGTCTCGCAGACAGCAGTCCACATGTACAAGTCCAACCACGGACTTGTATTACTGGACTTCTTGCAGACGATTTTTTTCAGTGAAGTCATAGAACGAGGCTGGTTACGAAATAGCTTCCGGCTTATTCACATTCATTGTTAAGGCTCGTCGAGACTAACAGCGGAGAACTTCGCAAGAGGCTCAGCGTTGGTCTCGGCAGACAGACAGCAGTCCACTTCTACACGTCCGTGATGTAACTAGACTGAGTAGTCCAGAACTGATAGTTTACAACAGCTTACAACGAAGATTTCAGCGGTTTAAGATTCGCCCCCTCCCACATCTCTACTTTGAGAGCAGTAGTCAAATTTTTTAAAATTAAGTTTAGATTCAGTGTTCACGAAATTTAACTTTTTTGTTCCTTATGAGAGGCATTAGCTGCTACCATCCCTCGCTCGACGGTGTCCAAGATTGTGAGTTTTGGTTACAGGGCCAGCAAAATCCCTGCCTCACCTCAAAACTGCTTTGGTGTTTGAATAAAGGAACGGTTGGTAATTACTGGATCGTGACTGATCGTGAATCATCGTCACTGATTGTAAATCATCGTGACTGATCGTGAATCATCGTAAGATGCAACGATAATTGTTTCAGGAGATACTTTTAAAGATGTCTGCACTTACCGCGTGTCATGTAACCGAATTACTAAAATTTTAAAAAAATTCAAACAATGTCGGAGAAAAAAAAACCTACATGAATAAAAGCTGCTAATCCATGTTTCCAACATGCTTTTTCTGAAGTGGCGGCACTTGAGCGAAAGTGGTAAAGAAATGGAACCAAGGTTTCTCAAGATGCCGATCAGGTATGCGAGTACCCGATCACTACACCCTTGCTCCGCGAAGCCAGGTTGATGAAAAGCATGCGTCACGCGCTAAGTTATTAAGTGTCCTTTATTTTTACTTTAAGCTAATGGCCATCTTCATCGTCGAGGGGAGGAAAACAGGTTCTCAATATTACAACGCACACGAGCTGAGAGAGAGTGTGTGTGTGTGTGTCCCAGTTCAGCAGGTGCTGGATAATATGTGCACGACGAAGGGAATGAGTAAAGGACGGGAGGAGGGGAGAAGGGGACGGGTTGGCGGCGCGGGGAGGGACAGAGCGGGGACAGATAACAGTCTTTTCATCCTCCACGCGGGTCGTCGACGTCCCGCAGTCTGCGCACCGTCCGGCTCTGTCCTTATCGGGCCGTGCTGCCTCCGTGGGGCCGTGTGCAATTCTCGCACCGCGATAAAAGGTATAGCCTCCGAGACTTCTGAGTGTGTTAGGTCACCGAGACTCGGCGATAAGGCGCTTCCATTGGGGTGCGGCGCGATAAAGGTGGAAATAAACTGAAAGCTTCATAAGTTTATTAAAGAATGATGTTTTATGTTTTTTTTAATACAAAAAATCTGGAAGTGTAGTGCATGCTGGGATAAAGCTGAATGTTTACGACCTTGGAGAAGGCGCCTGAAGATGGCGGACAGCTGAAAGAAGATGACTGAGGAGGCGGGTTCTGGGAAGGGTTGAAAGAAATAAAATAAAAAAAACAACCAAAAAAGTTGGGAGAAGACAAATGAAGAAGACGAAGACAAAAAGGACAATGAAGAGAATGTTAACGGCGCTCTTACACACGGTGATGATCGTGATAACTGTCACCGACCGCGATAACTATCATGAACTTGATGGCAACGAACATGAATGAATGGCATCACCGTGATAACCATGGTGAACATGATTACCGTGATAGCCACGATCAACGTGATGACCATAATTACTGTGACGAAAGCTGTGACACGGTTACCGTGACGACAGTAATCACCGCGATGGCCATGATCACCATGTTGACTGTGATCGTCTTCATGATCACCTTGATGAGTTTTCGTGCTCGTTATGTCTGCGATGACTGTGATGACTGTGGTCATTATGATGACCATGATGACTGTGATCACTGTGATGACCACAGTATCCGAGATGATCACATGACCATGATGTCCGTGATGATCATGATTGTCATGGTTACCTCGCGGCAACGTAGCTAGGAGTTACATCTGTAGTGTCTCTGGTTTTTGTTTTTTCCAGTACGAGGTGGACTGGCGATAAAACAATCAGCAAACTCACACACACACACACACACACACACACACACACACACACACACACACACATATATATATATATATATTGCCCCCTCCCACACACACACACATACACATATATATATATAGCCCCCTCACACACACATACACACATATATACATATATATATATTGCCCCCTCCCACACACACACACATATATATTTATATTGCCCCCTCACACACACACACATATATATATATTGCCCCCCTCACACACACACACACAGACACACATATACATATACATATATATGTATTGCCCCCTCACACACACACAGACACACACACACACACATACACATATATTGCCCCCTCACACACATATATATATATATATATTGCCCCCCCACACACACACACACACGTCAAGTATGTGTGCGACTAAACTTCGAAAAATGTTACTCCTTCATCGGTGGGCTATGCGGCCTCATTATCTAGAGTAAGCAAAATTGCAGACATACTTCCACTACATTAAAGACATTTTAAGAAGGAAAACAGAAAAGTGCGGAGCTGGTGGGTTTCTGATTACAGATCCTAGAGAATAACATCGTAAAACGCCGGCTCCACATGGACATCCCACGGTTTGCCAAAGCTGGAGTGGTTCACCCTCTTGAAACAGTATCTCGAAGGATGTAGTGTTGTAGTCCTCTAAACTTTACAACCTAAACATCGGTTATACACAGCTAAGTATATTAGACTAGGCACTACCTCTCTCTCTCTCTCTCTGTCTCTCACTCACTCATATGTGTGTGTGTGTGTGTGTGTGTGTGTGTGTGTGTGTGTGCATAGTTATGTGTGTTGATATATATATATATATATATGCTTGTGTGTGCGTGTTTTCACCTATATGTGTTCATAGATGTGTTCATGCATATGTGTATCTCTCAGTAAGGTGAAGGTAAAAGTCATCCCATAACCTTTTTCAGGTCGTAGGGGAGTGAGGTGTTAGAGACCCCACTTTTATCGGGGCCAGCTTTTACATGAGGGTGGTGCCAATCTCCTCTCCCTCGCTGCCTTACCTTCCCCAACCCTCTATGGAGTCAGGTACCCATTCCCGTCAGCTGGGTCGACTGGGGGAAGGTTGCTGCGCTTATCGGGAATTGAACCAGTGCGCTCTCGGTTCGGACGCCAGCGATCTAACCACTCGGCCATCCGCATCCCCATCTCTCTCAGTGTGTATTCACTGAGACCCTGTGTGTGTGTGTGTGTGTGTGTGTGTGTGTGTGTGTGTGTGTGTGTGTGTGTGTGTGTCAATGCATATTTATGTGTTCGTGTGCATATAAAAATTATATATATATATGTGTGTTCATATATGTGTGTATATGTGTTCATGCTTATGTATATCTTTCAGTGTGTACGCGCTGAGTCTGTGTGTGTGTGTGTGTGTGTGTGTGTGTGTGTGTGTGTGTGTGTGTGTGTGTGTCGTTGATTTTGCGCATGCGTTCACCTTCTTGCATGTGCGCGAGTGCGCACGGAAAACTTGCTCAGCTGCACAAAGGAACGAAGGCGACTCGGCGCAAGGGACACGGGTTATAAAATCTTTACCACCATCAGCCAGCGCCTCACATCCTGGCCTGTTTCCTCAGCGAGGATATTACATCTGAATAAGTCATCACCGACCCTCTCGCCTCGCCTCCTGCTGGACGCGGGGACGTGGGTTCGAATTTCGTGTGGCCAGCACAGGCCCTCTATGACCCTCGTATGCGTCTAGCCCCCAGTCCACCCAAACCAATCCACCAACCCACCAATCCACCAGTCCACCCCTCTTTTGCAATCAGTCCTCCGCCCAAAGGGCTAATGACGTCATGATCATAAAACGTAATGAAACCTGTTACCGCCAGGGCAGTAATTGTAAGTGGTACATCGTGCCTAGACACGGGATCGGGAAGGTGGGTACCAACCCTCTACATTTTGTCGCCCTTATTCCTCACCACCATCCTCACATTAAAGTGAGGTCTTGATCACCTCACTCCCCACCGACCCCCAGAGGCAGGGCGACGACCTTCACCTTATCTTTTCTGATGTGATCATGTTCCTGCTAACCAGTTCCTAGTGGGCAAAGAGAGTTGCAGTCACGCCTACAGTAGTCATATCTGTCACAGCCTGTGTATCGTATACACACGAGTAGCCGTCGCCAGAAAACAGAAACTTCAAGACCGAAGGTTGATATGCGTCGAGGTCTAGAGTTTCTACACTTTGGCCCTCGTGATATGAAGTAGCAAGTAAGGTCTGCGCACGCCGTGGATTCCTCATCCCCTACAGGTGGGCATCTTGTGATTTCCAGACACCCCCCCCCCCCAACTCTTTCTGTGGGCGGTCCGGGCAGACGTCAGTTGGGTAGTTTGCGATACCCGGAACCCGATAAAAAGTGCATGCTTGTTTTAGATTTCGCTGTACGTATAGCTGTACGTATATTCTGAATCAGATATAAACAAAAATTCTAGATATCTGGTTAAACGTAAATAGCTCTTGACAGCGAGGGTAGAGCAACTCTTGTGTCACATCCAGCGAGAGGCCCGTGCACCCGGAGACAAGCAGAGGACGTGAACATTCTCTGCACCACAAAGTATTAAACCAAGTTGTGTGCATTCCTCAGGCTCAGGCAGGTGTTTTAACTACTCAGTTATCCCTCTTTCCGCCCAGTCCCTCACCTTTACCACTAAACCCTAGTAACAGCTTTACTTAATGAACAAACACTAACTGTGCAATACGAAGTGTTCCACTGCACGAAGTAATGAAAGTTGAGTAAAGTTTCTTTAAAAACAATCTTGAAAGCCTCGGTGTTTGTGCAAATGATTTACTCAGTCCAGTACAGGGGTGTTAACAAGGTGCGACATTTCCCCCAACACTTTGACTGTTATGACATGAGGTCAGCCAACAGCCTCCCAGCCCCCATCGTGCCATCTTTTGATAAGCCGCCATTCTCACTGGCATTAATCTCGCCCCATCAAAACAGTTTTCTATTTTCATGTAGGGACAGATGTGGCTTCCAGATAACCAGGATCGCAGGATAATGAAGACTGTCTTCCGCTCGTGGGATTCTAGTCTAGTGTAGCCTCCCTTGACTTCACTCGTCTCGCGTGTGTCATGTAAATGGCGGAGAGGAGATTTCTGTCTGATAGAAGCCATCTGTAAACTGACTAGGCCTTTTGAAGTAAAACTCAGTTTCTTTTACAGATACAGGCCCACTAAAACTTCATGGAAACCAGAGGTACTTGTTCTCAACGCCTTGAAAATCTACCAACGTGTTTTGTTAAAACCTCTAACACAAAGAATGTTCTTTCCTTGTCTGAACACTAGCCATCTGCAACTGACTTTCAGAAGATTCGCCATCTATGACTGATTTTTTTAAAAAAATTTTTTAGCGTTGTCTACGATGTGTGTCCCAATCCAACTGCTTACACACCCGTTCTAGACTTCGGTCAACTGCGTACCTTGATGTTTGTCTGTGTGTTTGTTTACCTGTTGCTTAGTGATTCCCACACATGGTGCTGGAGGTGTTCTGTGGGGTATCATAGTCCAGGTGTTCGTGCAGTCTGTCCGCAGGACCAAAGTAGTGATTTTTTTGAAAAAAACCCTTTAGGTTTGTGCTTTCCTTGATACCGATGTCCCGTCTGGCCAGAGACATTGAAGGAAAGGACCGCCATCACCACGAGCGCGTCCAGCTGTATACAAGCTTAACTTATTGACAGGCAGCTTCCGGTCTCTTTGTTTTGCACCCGCAAGCAGCATGGAATCCTTTGATACTGAAGGAGTCCTCTAAGTAAGTTTGCTTTGATATATATTTTAATATATGAATCATAATGTAAAATATCTAAATTCAAACAGGGCTTTGTGTCGTAGTATTTGTGTTGATGTCAAAAGTCAAGAAGATGGTTTTGTCAGCGAGCTCTCGCTCTCTAGGTCATTGGAGACTAAATAAAATAAAACTGAAAGTAAAGTAATAGGTAGAGATCTACAAGCAGATAAATGATAGCAGATTACTTCAAATGGATTAGTGTAAGGCAGACAGACTTGTATCGGATCTTTTGACCAGTTGTCTTAACAAGCTAATTTAATTTGTGTAAAGAATTAGCTCACTGGTCTTTGCATCCCTTTCCCTACCCCATTTCAGTGAAGTTAGGCCAAGTGAACCAGATTTAAAAGTCATAAAGTTAATACTAATTTGCTGATTTAGTCCCAACCCATCAAAAGTTATTTATGTTTTCGCAGAAGGAAAATTAAGATGATGTGTTCTGATTTATTTTTAAATGATTTATTGCTAAATAGGCTTTGAAGTTAAATAATCCTATTCATGTTAATGTTAGTGTCTACAAAAATGCGATCGTTTCAGCAATACTTATAACCACTGGAAAGTCGATTTATTCTAAAACATAAAAAAGTTATATTTCTCTTGCCTTACCTTCAATGTAACACTCCTGTTTGAAATGTCTGGAGCATATGGTCGCTCTGTCAATGTTGAAGCTAGAATCACAACGATTCACAGCTCTTACAAGAGCTGTTGCCCAGTTTTGATTGTCTAGTCTTAGTATGCGGAAAAATGATTGTGTGCGAGGGAAAATCTTGTAAAAACTTTAAACCTGCTTTTCTCGAAATGACCGCTACCGTACTTTCACAATTCCAACCTGTAGAACTCACTCTAGTTTCCGACCAAAAGGATAACTTTGGTATCGAAAAGGGTAAAGCCTGTATATTTTAGATCTTTTAATTTTTTTTTTTTTTTTTTTTTAGTCCTTAAGTTTTCGAGTTCAGATTTATTTTTGTAGTGGCGGGTTGCATATGTATCTCTTAGTTTCTGCATTTCTCTCTCTTTTGTGCCTCTTTCTGTGTGTGTGTGTGTGTGTGTGTGTGTGTGTGTGTGTGTGTGTGTGTGTGTGTGTGTGTGTGTGTGTGTGTGTGTGTGTGTGTGCCTCGGAATTCTAAAATGGTTTATTTACGAGCGAACAGAAACAACAACACCCGGAAGAGATCATCTGACTCAAGCACGCTCACACCCCGCCAAGCACTTGATTTTGAGAAACGCAGCCAGAAGAGAAGAAACACACTAAGCTGTATTTTGAGATAAAACTGTGGAAGTTCGAAACCCGCGTGAGTAAGATTTTTTTTTTTTACTTTTGCCCCTTTTGTTTTTCTTTGCAATGGCTGGGACTTGATTATTACAGCTTTGCAATCCCCCAAATTAGAAAAAAAAATCTCTCGTGTTTGTGAGCATGGAGAATAGAAAATATTTCAGATTCTGTGAGGTCCTGATGGATTGTGGGCTGTCTTCCGTCGTCAATGTTGCCGCCAATGGCACAGCCAACAGAACATGTAATTATATGAACATCTTTCTGCACACAGATGATAAGGTCGATGTTTTGAGGGATGTCACTGCGATGTCAATGTTAGCTCAGACTTTATAGAATAAGCATGTTGAACTAGTTAAGGGAGCGATACCCGAATAATCGCTTAAACAAAAGCCAAAACAAAAATAACAAAAACAAAAAAAAAATGCAGACAACTGGCTATTGGATGGAGATGAGCGCGAGGAAGCGGGTATTATGGGGTAGAGACGTTTCCGTCTTTTATGTAATGAAAGCTTGATGTACCCATGGCAGCATGAGGGCGCCAATCTGCAGTCTCGGCCATTACAAACGAGGGGAGACAATACCTGTGTATGGGGAGAGAACACCGACAGTAATATGCCGTGAATTTCAAAACAGTAATTCTGCCCGCAACGCGGTGCGCTCGGCAGGAGGTGAAAGAAGGTCCCCTGCGGGGGCATGTCGGGTGTCAGACCGGGTACTGACGAACCTGAGCTTACTACCTGCATCTAGCATCCATAATTCAGCCTCAGTTGCTGACCCGAGCAGGGGAATACTGGCATTATCAGATCAGCTGAATACGGGTGGGCGATGATAGAATCAACATAGAAGCCTTGAGTGACATCGCTAATTTCCTTACGCATCTGTTTCGCCAGCCTCTGCCAAAGCGTGTCCAGGAAGTCCTTCGGGTGAAACTATAGGGCACCTTGCGATTATTGGTCGGCACGGCTTCCGTAGAACTCTGAGTTTTGATGTATCGATAAAACAATGTCATGATGATGATGATGATGATGATGATGATGATGATGATGATGATGATGATGATGATGAATTTCTCCACCATTAAGACGGGCTCATAGCGCTTTAAAAATACATACATACATACATACATACATACATACATACATACATACATACCAGTAACTGCTAGCGGCAAAGGTCGTCAGTTCTGGAACCCAGGAAGTATGATGGAGCTACCACAAAGATGTCGACGAAATCCGTGGAACAAGAGACAGAATAATCCCACTTCTCAGCGGGAGTGCAGTCGATGTCGTGTACACGAAATTGTAAACATGGGGTGGAAAATGTAGGAAAGGCGACGAGATTAGAAAATGTGAAGATCGGAGGAACCGTAGATCAGAAACTAAGGATATAATTTCTGAGAAAGTAATTTTATAAACAGAAAGACACCGGACAAAATGATCCAGACAAACAATAGAAATCCGTTAGGGAAAGGGGTGGTCTACAGGTGGACACAGGCTTAGAACAAGAACAAGCGAAGAGAGTAGCATACAGTTAAAAGAAAAACACAAGAACACAGAGACACTAAAACAGACGAAAGTACACAAAAAGCCAGGAAATTAAAAACAAATAATTTCCAACTTAAGAGATCAAGAGAATCGTTGTTTCGAAAGAATCACGCAAAAGGAATCGATAGGAGTGTGACAAAAATTATTGAATCCCAAGTGTCAAAGTCTGACACAGTGTCTTTTCACTACACAACAAAGTACTAAGTGTGAAAACTGCAGCTACTATGAGCAGCGATGATATGACCAAACTGGATGACTTTTTCCCCTAAAAAAAAAAATGCTTTTTCCTTGTATCGCCGAAGGCAAGTCGGTCATATAGTTGTACTGGAAGGCCGGATGGTCTTCTCACGTGCCGTTTGATTTCGTGTCCTTTCCTTATTTTTCTTGTGGCCCTCGGCGACGCAGATCGGAAATCTGATACCAGTTTAATTGGCTCGTGTTGCCTTGAGCGGAAAAGAAAATTCACACCTTCAGCTTCATTTTCGAATCAAATTTGCAAGAGATCAAATATTCATGCTTGTTTTTGAAGCGCTGATGACAGCACGAACGCTCGCAAGTTCTCGCAGAGTCTCGTCGATAAAAAAAGAACTTGTACTTTAGAGAAGTGCACCGGAAAGTTGAAGAAGAGGTTAAAGAAGTCTTTGATTTTTTTTTTCCTTTAACTGTACTGACAAAAACGCCAGGAACATCTCTCATGTTTGAGTCGAACTTTTGGTATGTAGTTAAAAAGAAAATGGCCGAAAACATGCAAAACTGACATTGTGAAGTTCTCTTTTTTTCTAAAAATGCTCATCGTTAAGTTTTCATCACGTTTCGTTTTCAAAAGGTACTTACTTCTTTGAATGCGGCAGCATGAGAAGAGGAAATATATTACCTGCACTGACATGGAAGCAGACTGAGTGTGTGAGTGAGAGGGATAGAGGAACGAAGTAAGGGAGGGAATGGGGAAGGGAGAGAAGAAAGATTGACTAGGAAAAGTCACAAAACAGACGTAGAGGGAAGCAAGAGAGATAAACAAGATTGATCTTGCCTCGTCTGAATAACCAATATTTTTCAAAAAAATTATCCAGTTTGAACAAAGTGTAAAAATATAAAGAAAGATTTTCTGTGTAGACGTCATTTCATCTGTTATCTCATCTGGATAATCCTGAAGAAAATGTCGATGAAATGACATTTAACGATAGCATACTTATACCAAAATTATCATTTCTCTCCATACGAAGCTGTTTAAATTCTTTTTTTTTTTTTTTTTGCGAAGTCAAGCTACAAGTCGATTCTTCCCTGTCAAAGGTAGAGGAGAGTAAAACTTTCTGATTTCTCCTCGGAGATAAGTGTAGCATTTTTTTCAGGGCAAGCGATGAATGTAGAACCTTTCCTTTCAAACAATTTTCTTTTCATCGAGCATTGCTGCCTTGGACAACGTCTGATGTATCAACAACAACGAAAGCGAGGAATAAAATATTTTATTTGCCTGTGTAGGAGAGACAGAAGACTAAACTGTAGGCAAGGAAGAGGCTGTACTCTGCTACCTTTACCTGCCCGCCACAGAATGGTCACCCCTAGGATGTTCCTCCTCGTCTATCATTGAGCTGCTGTCCGTTAGTGGGGCCGTAGGGGTCCTGGCACCTTAGATGAGATATGAAACCCGAGCCCTGGCGTCTGTCAGCCACTTTCAAGGGTATCTGGTTGCAGTGCAAAGCCCGGCGATGATGGCGCAGATCGTCTCCAACCGTCCCGGGCTTCCACTGATAAGCTCCACCTGACAGTCATGGGCCCTGGCGGAAGGCAGCACTGAGAGTTCTTTCAAGGAAGCCTTTGAACATACTTGCGGTGATTGAAGACCATTCTGCTGTAATCTCTCGTCACAACCCATAAACAGTCCACAAGGTTTAATGTGAATAAAAACTAGTCCACTTTCTGATAGGTGCACAGGTAAGTTTACACACGTAGGATTACACAGGTAACTTTGAATTTGTTTTGGGGTTTTTTTTCTTTGTTTTTTGTTTGTAACTTTCTTTGGGGCTAAAATCACGAGCAGTTGATGACGAGCCCAAATTATTTAATTACCAATTTTCTTAGTCATGATCATCTTCACCATCATTATCATCTCTGATTCGTCTCATATCGAAGGTCGCAGACAATTGGTGGGCGTGAAATCTCACCTGCCCAGGTGAGCTGTCATCAAACTGCGATTGTTGTCAAGGCAACGATAAGAGTCGTCATCATGGGACAATCACCTTTTTTGCGAATTCAAAATGTTTTCTTTATTAACTCAGCATATAATATGGACGCTTCACTTTAACTAAAGTGTTGTTATCTTCGTCGCCATAATCATCATCTACAACCGATCAATTAGTTGCCGTCTACTTTCTGCAAAGACAGTTCAATATGTAATCATTGATTACAACGAGGTTGTTAAAAACAGGTTTTTGAAAACTTCGTCGAAATGGAATTATGAGAACAAGATTTCGATGTTTTTTTTATCTACTTGTTGATATTATCGTCCTTACAGTAGCGAAAGCAGGTCTAATGGTAGTTGTGTTGTTTTATGATGTGCTGTGCTGCGGTTCTTTGTTCTATACGAACGATGACAAACAGTCGCTCTGATCACTCGTAATGTCATGGTCAGGACTACTTTTTGGGGGGATGGGGGGAGGAAAGGATTTTTTTTTTTTTTTTTTTTTTTGCAACTATCGTCGCCTTTGCTATCGAGGAGTCTGGTCATTATCTGCCCTGCGCGGGGCATGCAGCGTAGCAGACGCGGTTTAAAACCGACTTTGAAATCTCTTCCCGACACGACTGGGGCCAATAGAGTCTTTCATCTGCTGCTCCAGCTCGACCATTAACACCTCCCTGCTCATCCGGCAGCCTTAGCCCCCGTAAACACGCTCCTTGCCGTGCGTATACAGACGGTATTGATGTACCCGTATAAAAGAAAGTAGCGAGGGTACCCGCTACGACGCTGTAATTAACTCCCTTGGCTGTCTACTCGGTTGCGCCCCGAAGTTAACATCAAAGAGTCACCGCCCTTTGTCGCGGAGGGGGGGGGGGACAGGTGAGATGAGTTAGGTCTCTGCGGGTGACTGGCCACCCAAATCCGCGCCTGGTACCCGACTCGACGTCTCGCTCACCGTCGGCGTCGTGTCACCCCCGCTCGACTCCATTCAGCTCCTCCTCGTGACGCGAGGGTCAGAGGTCACACGCTCGTCGCCTTCCTTCTGGAGCGGCCTGAGATGACGTTGGTCGAGCTGGGTATCAAATCATCTCTCAGGTAGGCGAAAGGGGAAAAGGTTGTACGGATAGACTACCTTGGGTCAGATCTTAACACCAGATGTCTCTTTCTTCTCAGGGACCAGGAGGAAGCTGCGTGAATGATTTTTCTGTCTGCTGATTTTTTTTTTTTTTTAGTATTTCCTAATAACTAAAATCTCTTTCTCTCTCTAATTTAATTTATGTATATATTTTGTTCTGTCAAGCATTTTGGTTTATTTCATCATAAAGAAAGTCAAAGAAGAAGAACAGGTATAGAAGTCATAAAGAATTCCTTATTTTAAAAAAATATTTAATCGCTCAACCACTAAAATTTAGATGACAAGATTGGCTTCAGGACGGACTTGTTTTTTATAAGATGAAAATAGAGATAGGAAAAATGATGAATAAACACGAGCGTTATTTTTTTTCTAAAAAAAAAGGTGAGCAAGTGAGACAAGTGATAGGCGGACAAAAGATGTGTGACACAGTTATTCACATGAAAGCACATGGCAAAGGCTTATGTTTATATTTAAATCCAAACCTGAGGGCAATATTAATTTCAAATCAATGTATTTAATTTATTAAAAGATGCCAGTTCCCTAAACCTGAGCGAGCTTTACACGACACAGACGCCTGTGTTTTCAACTTAAAAAAAAAAAATGACGAGGACTTTCCTTCGACATAACAAGATTGTCTCTAGAAATAAGATGGATAAATGTAGATACTCTCGTTAGGGAAAAGCGTCGTGAGCACAGGTTCAGCTACTGGTTCAGACTTTCTGTGATGTCAAAAGTAGGAATTCGGATTCGTCTATTAATAAACATTCAATCTGCAAGTTTGTAAAAAAAAAATCCACAAAAAAACAACACTGGACTCCTTTATGTTCTCTTAAATTTCTATCAACTTTGAGTTAAATTTCACCTTTGACTCCAGTTGACCTTTAACACCACAAGGCTACGATCTCAATGTTCACTTGTTGATTATAACGGCTGTCGTATTACAATAAGCAGTCGAGTTGCAGTCGAAGATGGGTTGGAGATAATGAACGACGCAGAAAACGCACACCAACCTGGCCCAGTAGCAGTTCCTATTGTTGTTATTGTTATTATTGCTGCTGTTACCTTAGATGCTTCTATTCTTTCATCTTCGTCGTCGTTGTCTAAGAACATTACTTAGACTTGAACAATCGATGTCGTCACGACTGTGTGGTGTTCATCATTTAACATCGCATACCTGCCGCTGTGGGTTTTTGGGTGAAAGGATGTTTTTCATCATAATTTACAAGAACGAAATCCTGCAGGATGCAAATGTGTACACACACAAAAAAAAGAATATCATATCCTCTGACCCTTCCAACCCTCCATCCCTAGGTACCGCTTCAAACCCTTAGAACTTCCTCCACCCACCCCCCCATCATCGCCTCCACCCTCTCAACCCTCCTGACCGCTCTTTTCACGGCCTGGTCCCAAACATGTCATCAAAAACAGCGCCACCTACCCAGAGCGCGCCGTTAGTTTCCCCTGTGCCACCCGTTCCAAGCTCCCGTAAATCCAGCGACTGCAGTGCTCCGTAATTATCCCCCTCTTATTACTGCCGTTCCCCGCGAGGTGGCGCCAGCCGAAGGTTATGCGTGTCGTGAAAGTCGGGTCCGACCACTTTACGGTAGCACGCGCTGTTTCCCTTGACGCCTGCGGCAGCGTGGAGATCGTGCGGGACGTCTGCCAGAATCGCGCTCTTCGCAGACCTACCCCCCCCCACTTCCACCTACACACCCACACTTACCCCACCCCACCCCACTTTCTCCCCCTTGGTCTCGTCGTCGTCGTCCTCCTCCTCCATCCTCCCCACAATCCCTTAAAAGCCCCAAACTGTCAGATCGATTGAAAGGTTCAGCGATCGTTCAGCAGTTTCATGTTTAGCGAGAAATTTTGTCTCTACGTCAATTTTTGTGCCTTGTATTTCTCGCCGTTGATGTGACACCCCCATCCACCCAATTATTACCATCCCCTACCCTCCCACACACACACACACACCTTCACTTCCTTCCCACCCACCTTCAAACAAGGTGGGAACAAATAGTTTTTTCTGAATCACATCAGGAATTGCAAGGGCAGTTAATATTCCGTGAAAAACAAAATGTGGCGCACACGACCAGCCGTAAAAATCTTCATCTGATAGACATCCCCCTTTTTTTTTTTTTTTTTTTTTTTGAGGCCTTCGTCTGATTGAAAATGATACGCAGCTACAGCACGAATGTGCTAAAAAAAAAGAGTAGAGGTTTATCTTACACCATCTAACTATCTGATTAAAGGTGTGTGTAATTTTTTTCAGCTTGTTGCCTTGTGACGAGTTATCAGTCTGCTGACTGTGTCGACACACGCTGACATCTTCACACTTGATGAGGTTCTAGTCGGAACACACGGGTGTATGAGGACGAGTAATGAGCAGAAAACACCGCGAGTTGTGGGAGTTAACGACTAAATGCACTTGTCTGCAGGTAATTTCTTCAAACACCTTCTTCAATTACCCACCCCACCCCACCCCCACCCCCACCAAGCAGTTATAAATCTATTTGTACAAAACTTTTTATGATTTCACGGCCACAACTCACAAAACTCCTCTGCTACACTCGTGCAATGTATCCCACCCGACATTGCTACCCGGTGCAGGATGTTTATTGCGGGTGTACCTGTGGTATAGACACTGTGTAACAAAAAGATGTAAATTCTACGTAAAATAGGGGCTTAGCAAAAATGGTCACATACACGTGGTATGACAATGGGGAGGAATTTCTAGGTGGAAAAAACATTGAAACAACCTCATCAGGTTTTAGATGGAGCGTACAACAGGTGTGGCAAGTCTGAGGTTCTTGGTGGACACTAGGTGTGCCAGTGGAATAAACTTTTGGCTGCAAACGACAACGGTTGTAACAAGTACTATATGGTCCAGTTTTTGGCGTCTTCTGATTGATTCTTATTGGGTTTTTTTAATTTTATTAGCGCTACACAACTTTCAGCTCGTGTCCTCAAAAGGGTGGTCCTGTGGCGCAACGGTTAGCGCCTGTCACCAATACAGTGAAGGTTGGCTGTCCTGGGTTCAGTTCTCGTCTCAGGCACGCTGTTCTTTCTCTGCATGTAGCATCTGTTTATAGGGCTGGCTGCCTTGCCGTGATATAGCCTTAGTTGCTGGCTCGGCGTAAAACACCTATTTTTAAAAAAAAGTGTCCTCAAAAGCAACAAAATTGTTCAGCGCGTTTGGACTGACTTTTTCGCCCGTTGATTTTCGTTAGATGCAGAAATAAATCAATCATTTTCTTTACAGATCATTTACCTTTCATTTTTATTTTCATGCATACCCTCAACATGAATTTTGGTCTTCGTTCTGTTATTTAATGCACTTTATTTCTTTCTTCGATGTTATCATCTGTTTTTTGAAAACATGCGAACTGAAACCAATACAGCGTGCAAGTAAATTATGGCCGCCACCTCAGAACTAATAAGAAGTCCACTCCCTGCACAGTCATTATGTGAAAACCACACTCGTAGTCTATGGAAACACTTGAATGGTGTGTAATGAGTTGTTGTAGGTCTTACATTGTTACCATCTGTTGCACATGTGAGATTGTTATTGTGTGGCTGTTATTATATGTTATGGCTGAACTACCCCCTGGGCTTCTAGCCAATAAATAAATGAAAGGAATTGTTGTGTGAGCGATGTCCTCGTGTAAGGAGTTGTAGAAGGTCTTGTATTGTTTGAAATATGAGTGGTGTCCTCGTGTAAGGAGTTGTAACAAAAGTGTGTGTAGGACATGTTACATGGTGTGGCACAACAGTGGAGAAGAACCTTGTGTATGGTATAAGGAAAGTAGACTAATAATAATAATAATAATAATAATAATAATAATCCATCAGTGCGGTGTCGTTTGGCTCCTTCATAGCACGGTTCTAATGTTCGCCACCCGTCTCTCTCACCATCTTGAAATGGACTAAAGCGACCAACTTTCGTGTCAGTGGGAATGAAGATTCAAGTGAAAAGATCTCTGCTACTTAGCAGTTTCGCAAGTGAAACAATAAAACAATTCTGCAGCTCACATAATCTGTCATGTCATTTGGTAACAAAATCAATGTATGACGAACTGCAGGTCGTTAGGGGGGGGGGAAGTGTTAGAGATCTCACTTTTCTCGGGGCCAGCTTTACCTCAGGGCGGTGCCCATCTCCTCTCCCTCGCTGCCTTTCCTTCCCCAACCCTCTTTTGAGTCAGGTACCCATTCCAGTCAGCTGGATTGACTGGGGGAAGTAAGCCGCTCTTCACGGGTATCGAACCGGTGTGCCTCTCTGTTCGGATGCCACGACTCGGCTATCCCCTCCCCCCCCCTTCCCCCGTCGTATGCATGTACTCTAATTCAACCATGGTGGTGCTTGAAAAGGTGGTGTACAAAGAAGGACAGGAGATTCAGGAAAGTGCTGTTCGCGGTGTAACTGGGACAGTGGGGAAGGGGAACTGCTGGATGGAGAAGAGGACAGGACTCGGAGGAGACAACCAACTCTGACGCGGGGCCTTGTACTGAAGGCTTGTGCACGTGGAATGAGTCCGAACATTTTAATCTCGTGCCTGCACCGGCAGCAGACAGCGCTCGACAGTCGGTGATCTGTGGGGACAGCTGCTCACGGCTTGTCACTCACCTCTGCGATGCGGAAAGCGAAGGGGTGGGAGAGCAAGAAGGATGCACGGGCGAGCAGCGAGATGTACAGAACGGTAGAGAGAGAGAGAGAGAAAAGAGAAGGGCAATCTATCTCAAGTGCCAAACATGGCCGATGCGTTCCCAGCTAACGAGGTACGATTGATGGAGTCCCGTCAGCTTTCCTTTCCTTACTACCACGTCGACAACCTCGACGCCAACGTCAGACAGCCACCATCGACTAGTGGGCAACAGCGGCGAGGTGAGGTTGTGGGAGGGGAGTTGGCGGAGGCGGTGAATTACGGTGTCAACCGCTTACAGCGGGCTGCCAGCTTTTTTCTTGGTGCTGTCACTCCTGCAAGGGACGTAATTATGAGCCGTTGGAACGTTGGTCGTTACTAAATTGTGGGGAAAAAAACTGAAGCCATGCAGTCAGGCAACAAGGTTCAGCTGGTTCCTTCAGAGGAGGATGTTGGTTAAGCGCAGTGCTGTGAGTGAGGGTTAAAGGGAGGGAACTCTTGATTGTGAAACAAACGTTAGAGAGAGAGAGAGAGATGAAGTGAAGGAAGGGGTGGAAGGTGGGGTGGAAGGTGGGGTGGAAGGAATGCATGATGCGGGAAATATGCAGTAAAGCTGGGCGCCGAGTTCGTTTTTTTGATGCTAGCTGCTTGAAGTGCTCAAAACCATGCATCTCCTTCCTGGTAAACTTCGGCATCCCCTCAACCCCCCCCCCCCACCACCACCACCACCTCTCAACCTTCCCGGACAGCGGCACATCACTGGTGGCTGTGGAGACTTTCCTCGTCAAGACACTCGGTGATCGTAAATGGCTGAGGGTTGCGGACAGTTTTCCAGGAAAACTTTTTTTTTTTAAGAGCACGCGCGCGAACGAGGAATCTGACACGTGAGCAAATCCTCTCTCGTTAAGAAACGAACAGATGACAAGAACATAAAAAACAGGGTAATGACAATGAAAGCGACGACGACGACGAGGATAATAATAATAATAATAATAATGATTATGATGATGATTCAAAGCCAATTGTCAGAACTATTTGTGAAAGCCGGTAAGGATAAAAGCCAAATAAACGGATGACTTTGGACAATCCGGATGAGCGGCTGGCATCGATTTCATCTTTTTTTTTAAAGCTATACCGCAAAAAAAACAAACAAAAAAAACCGAAACAATACAACAATCAAGGGGCGATAAAGCCAGAAACGTGATCAGCATGGTTATCGCAGCCTCACCCGGAACCCAGCTTCAATGGCTGAAGTTTTTAGTCGTCGTTTGAATGCTCCATTATCGATAAAATCGTCAGGAGTCCAGGCGGAGCCCCGTTCTTCTCCACCCACTCTCTCCACCCCCTCCCCCCCCCCGCCTTCAATCCCCAACACACAAATATACCTTTCCTTCTTCCCGTCTTCCTCCTCCACCCACCCCCCACCCCATCATCCTCTCTCAGATTCCTAGATCGTCGTCGTCCCTGCGATGCCAAATTTTTCTCATTCGCTCGATAGCAGCGCTTTCCCCATCAGCAAGCCCCGAGAACACTTACAGCAATATATCAGCACCTATCGAATTCTCTATCTTACAGCACGTGTTCTGACATCCCAATTTCACGTCTAATTAGGTCCGTTTTAAAACTGGCCACGATTTTATGGCCACCGATTGAGACGTCATTTCCGCCCAGCGCTCGCGCTCGAGCGCGAGACATAACCTTATCTCTCGTTTTCGTCGCTTCCACCGCGTCGCAGCATATGAACCGAATGGTGTAAATCAGCTCCATTTAGCCAGGCAAGACTCATCTCATGTCTCCTTTATTCCTTTCCGTATTCATCGAAAATCGTTTACAGCGATGCTGCTCAAGTAAACTGCCATTTTAAATGGCGCGGCTTCCTTCGAGAAGGAGCAACAAAACAAGAATTAACGGGAATGAAACTGTCAGCGGTCAAAGCCAAGTGGTATCAGTCGGTGTAAACTTTTCTGGCGGATGTGAATGCTGGGAGATCGTTGCTGAAGTACTTTTTCAAAGTTTTTTTTTTTTCATCTTCATTGCGGCTTGTTTATGTTCCGAACGGTCTCATTTCTAAAAGACAGCGATCTCGATAATTGTTTCGATGATATCTGATGGCAAGAATCATTATGATCAGAGCTGTCTGTCCTTAGATAGTCGGGGGTAAAGTTTGGAGTCAGGGAGGAGCGTGAGTGGGTGTTGGCAAGAGAGAGAAGAAGGGTTTTAGTTTTTTTTATTTATTTATTATTATTTTTTGAAGCCAAAAACTTTTCCAATGTTTCTTTTATGTGCAATCAACGACAACTAAGCACTCAAAATATAAGCGCAAAAATCGCTGCATTCGTCATTTCCTAAAGAACATTTAAGCGGACTAGTGATATCATCGGCAGCACGGCCGTTGGCCCGCTACTTATCTTCCTTTCTCCTGATGTTTGCGGACGATTAGGCCTATCATTGGTTATTTCGCGTTATTCAGCGTTACCTCCCCTCCCGATCTCACCTAATGAGAACCTTGCGGGTCCAGCGCGAGCCCTAACGATCCACAAACATGAGATCAGACGGCAGTGATAACCAGCCTTGTGGAACTTGGAACCTGCACAGACAAAAACAGAAAAACGAGCGAGTGGAGAATGTATCGTCGTCGTCTTTATCTTTGGGCAGAATTTTCTTAGGGGGGGGGGAAGGTGACGTCATAGGCTGGTCTATGTTATTTTTTCAGAGGTTTGGGGTTAGGGTTTGTGGTAGGGTTAGGGTTAGATTTAGGTTTAGTTTATTAGGTACAATTGGGCAATTGAGTGGAGCAAGCAGACGACAAATGCCGCGAGCCCCATAAGAAAGCTGTTCCTATCTTTGTCGTCATCGTCGCCCCCTCCTCCTCCTACTTTCTTTCTCTCTCAGTCTTTTGTTTCTGGTAACTTCTTATCTTCCTTTATCTGTTAGTCTGTGTGCTTGTTTCCCTAATTCCCGTGGATGCATGTCACTGCACGTGTAACCCGTGTCTCTCGTTTATGTGGTTACACGTGTAACAGGCGTTCCGCGTGTGCTAAAACTCAAGCGTGCATTCAACAGACACGTATTCAAAAACAAATTCACGCATTTAGCACCCATAGAGCTGTTCTTTGTTGCAGTTACAAAGGGAGATGTTCCGCTCATACGCACTGGCCGCTATCCCCTTCCTGCAACCAGCACTCGGCTATTTCCTACCGATGGAGATCGGTTTCCAATGTTCGCCGGTGATAACACTGGCATGCGTGAGGGAAATGATTGCAGGCTATGGAGAATAGCAAAGGGGTAAAAGGGGGGAGGGTAGTTGTGAAACCATGCAGTAAGACTGCCAAGAAGGAAAGAACGTGTGACTCGCCTCCTATCGGACGACGCAAACTTCCGCCTCATTTTCTGCGCACGAGAGCTCCGCAGGGACCAGGAGAGAGAATCCAAAGTTATTTTTGAAGGGTAGACGAGGGAGCCGTTTTTGTTTGTATTGCAAACAAACATTTACGGCTAAGAAGGGAGGTTTTATAGATAATAGTTCTCCCAGCTGCGCCGGTTAAGCAAAAGGCTTTAGTTTGTCGCGAGCTCGAGACAAGGCCATGCATTGTGTTCGGGTGCCATCTTGAAATTCCGTCATAGAGGGTCCGATAATGTGGGCTGCTGGCGATAAGGGAAAACACTGGCACGAGTCTTCTGTGAAACAGAACGAATGAGCACATGTACAACGCCTTCTGAGATCTGCTCTCCATCTCCACTGCTAGATTCGTGTCTTTTCGAAGAGAGGAAAAGAAAAGACAAGAAAAAAAAATGTTGCCGTCCCTTGTTAAAATAATCAAGATTGGAAAGAAATGTATTTATGTCCGTGACTTCCGGGCCGTCTTTCACGTGCAAAGAAGAGATAAGAATTCTTTAATAGGCGTGGCACACTTTTTTTTAAAAAAAAACCCGCAAAATGAGCATGCTAGCACATATTTGCATAAAGCTCTAAGCTTTGGGCCTTGCACCTGGACCTGATAATGCATTGTGTTGTGTTAATCGTGGTTGTTCAGATACACAACAGTTGTTGAACACAACCATCTTGCTAAAGCGATTTATAACCACTGCATGGTTTAGTGCAGGGAAGCCCGCTTCGCTCCTCTTTGTTTACTTGTAACAAAAAAGCGAGACGACTCGGTGGACCTCAACAAAACTTTCCTGTTAACATTTTTAGGGAGTCGGTGTCCTGACTATTGCATCGGGACTGTGAGGTTGGACAAGAAGCCCATGAGCTGTCACAGTGTGAGTTGTGACACGGACACTAGGAGCAATCACACTGTGATGTGTCACGGAGACCATGAGCGATCTCACCGTAAGGTGTGACCCTGAGACCATGAGTTGTCACGCGATGAGATGTGGTACTGATACCACGAGCAATGGCACTGTGAGATGTGACACTGATACCAAGAGTTGTCACACGATGAGATGTGATACTGATACCACGAGTTGTCACACGATGAGATGTGACACTGATACCAAGAGTTGTCACACGATGAGATGTGACACTGATACCAAGAGTTGTCACACGATGAGATGTGATACTGATACCAAGAGTTGTCACACGATGAGATGTGACACTGATACCAAGAGTTGTCACACGATGAGATGTGATACTGAGACCAAGAGTTGTCACACGATGAGATGTGATACTGAGACCATGAGTTGTCACACGATGAGATGTGATACTGATACCACGAGCAATGACACTGTGAGATGTGACACTGATACCAAGAGTTGTCACACGATGAGATGCGACACTGATACCACGAGCTGTCCAAACATTAGCGAGGTGTCACAGCAAGAGGTTTCATAAGTAACTTTTCAAAGGTAACTTATCATGGCGTGACCTGTCCCGAGGTTACCTGGAGATAAGCTGGGCCTCGGCGGTGACGAAAGTGTTTGTCACAATGACTGTCAGCAGAAGACGTGACTGAGAAAATCCTTTGTACTTCGCAGTTTATGCTTTCTCTCATTTTCCTTTGTACTTCGCAGTTTATGCTTTCTCTCATTTTCTCTCTCTCTCTCTCACTCTTTCATTCTCTCTCGCGGATCCCAGACACTTAATCCCCGGACACTTCATCCCCGGACACTTCATCCCCAGACACTTAATCCCCGGACACTTCATCCCCCAGACACTTAATCCCCAGACACTTAATCCTCAAAATGAAATTTCAACTCAAAAAATTATGAAGTGAATAAAAAATTTAATTCAAATTCTAATAATACTTAACTTCAACATTTATAACATCCCAGTCTTACGAGAGTTACCCAGAGTTACCATGCGACACATTTCTCTTACGGTTATACTATTTATAGTTCACAAAATAGCAGTTTTGAGTGTTGTGTCGCGATTTGGGGATGAAGTGTCTGGGGATTAAGTGTCTGGGGATGAAGAGTCCGGGGATTAAGTCTCTCGCACCTCAGTCACTCCTTCACTCAGTGGCATTTAAAGATGCTCGGCTTTTTTTTTTTGGGGGGGGGGGCAGCTCCATGCTGACAATGAACGACGTTCACATTCTTGCCTTCCCAGCATCCCCTTGCCCCCCCCCCCGGTTCATACGCCACTGTCACTCGGTTTCTTCGTTTGTCACTGCAGTGTATACTCGTACCAGTGCTCGTAAGAGCAGTTTACACCACAAGTCAGACTGTATCTTTATTGTCTTTCAATCTTGCACTCATCCTGCCAGTCCCGAAGTTACTGCAGTAAAGCTCCTCACAGGAACCTTTATATGTAGGTTCCCATCTCTTCCTCGCCCTCCACGCACCTGTAAAACTCATCACCGCGACCTCCCAGCTTCCCTGGGCAATTTCCACGTGGGAGGGTTACGGCCCATGAATAGTCGGTGGTTCTAATTGTCGCCACAGGGGCAGTGCTGTAAACATTTTTTTTTATTTTGCCTTTAAACGTCAGCCTTTACAAATCATCATCATCATCATCATCATCATCATCATCATCATCATCATCATCATCATCATCGTCGTCGTCGTCGTCGTCGTCTCTTCTTTTTCTTGCCACGACGGTTACAACGGTTTTAGTAGATGTCGCAGATCAGTCCCTGGTTGATCTCATGAGCTGAAGTTAATTAGCAGTTGAGTTTTAGCCCCATAATCTCGGACACTAGAGTGTCTCGTGGAAAGTGCTGTGCACTACGTTTTTCAGTCTGGACAAAAACATTTTGCAGTTTTTGATCGGAGTTTGTTGTTGCTGGAGGTTTTGTTTTCATTTGTATTTTTTTTCTTGTTTTATTTTTTTGTTCAGCTTTGCTGTTAGTCGTTTTATAAGCTGTGCTCTAGTTTGTTTTGTTGCTTAGTTTGAGAAAGCGCTGTAACCTAGGGAAGGAGAAAAGATGTCTCCCTTTCCCTTCTGCCTTGCCCTAGAAATGGTGAGCAGCATGCAATTCACTACATACACGGTCACCGGACTACGGGTATGGAACTCCTGGCCATCACCTTCTTACTTTTAATACTTAAATAAGAAGGCAAGCAGACGATCTCATTAAACCATTCGTTGTGCAAAATAATGACATTTTTTTCACCGTTCTAGCTAAGATAATAATAATAATAATAATAAATGAAGATTTGTATAGCGCATATTCACACTAGATATTGAAGAGTTGACGATTGACAGTCGTGGTGTTCACAGTCGTACTCGTTACAGAAGCGCAGAAACTCCTGCAGTCATGCGTGTCAGGTGCGTAGGAGTTATTGCACCTGGGCGGTGCAGCATCACAGCAGTTATTGCATTTGGGTGTTTCATGTACCCTTGGTACCTATTACCTTTGGCACTGACGATTAGTGTAAATTATTTATTACCAGCTATAAGTCACTCTTTGGAGATTTATTCCATGTCTGTACACTGAGCAGGACCCGACCTTTTGTGTGTGCGTAGCTGCCTGCGTACGCGAGCGAAAAAAAGATTGTGTTCGCTTCCTGTTTTCCAGTCATATTTGTACAAATATATATATATATATATTATTACAATGATAAGAAAATCAAACATATGAGACAAAGATACAACGATGATGATGATGATGATGATGATGAGCTATGCACCCCCCCCCCTGCGCGTTATCACGTGATATCGTCTCCACGAGGTTTCACACGCGACTTGGCGAGACCCGTGGGGAGCGCGCAGGCGCACGGTGAGCCACGAACCCAAAACGCGAAGCAACTTGAATTACTTTCCGAGAAACAAATTGAAGGAGGTGGGTTCTTTTCATGTGGAGTCTTTATTTCATTCCCCGCCGAGAAAACAGCGTGCAGTTAGCAGACGACGATGCGTCGCCAGTAACGGCGGCAGAGCAAATTCAAGGCATATTTCCTCCGCATTCAACGTTGACGCTGAAACCTAGAAAACTGAGCGGGAGGGAAGGAGGAAGGTCGGAGGAGGAGGGGTTGCATCAAGTCTTCTTTTTTTAAATTAGTGTTTTTCCTCCCTTCTGCAACTCCCTCACTTTCTTATTTTCTCTCCGAACAATACCACCCGTGTGTAGGCCGAGCTCCGTATTTCGGAGCCTGCAATCGACATACCAGACAACTCGCCTCTCGCATTGGGGAGGGAAAGAAAAACTAAAAAAGAGAAGAAAAAAAATGAAAATAAAAATAAAAACCCCGGCAGCAAATTGAGATAGAAATAACGTCCCTCGACAAAGAACCACGTTGAGAGTTAAAATATATTTTGCCATGACTGCGACCCTAGTGCGAGCAAGTCAGGCACGTCGCTCGAAAAACAAAATATTTCTGAGGTTAGTCTTGTATTTGCGGCTATGATTTCTACTCACCCAAACATGCCGGTGTCTGCCACTCTCGGCCCTTAGTGCTATTCCTGTACAGGGCACTGAAGGCTGCTTATTGTTTAACTGTAGCCTACTGTTTCCTAGCGACCGTAACGGTTTCAGTTTGTGGATTATTCTCTTTTTCATTCTCTCTTTCTCCTCTTCACCCCCCCCCTAAACACACAAAAATACAAACACAAACACAAACACACACAAGCACACATACAAACACAAACGCACATACACATACAAACACATACACACATACAAACACACACACAAAAACAGACACACCAACACAAACACACACACACCAACACAAACACACACACAAACGCACACAAAAACACAAACACACACATACAAATACAAACACACACCAACACAAACACACACACCAACACAAACACACACACAAACACACACAAATACAAACACAAACACACATGCACATACACACACAAACACACACACCACCACAAACACACACACACAAACGCACACACCAACACAAACACACACAAACGCACACACACCAACACAAACACACACACACAAACACACACACCAACACAAACACACACAAAGACAAACACACAAGCACACACAAACGCACACACCAACACACACACAAACACACACACCAACACACACACAAACACACACACCAACACACACACCAACACACACACAAACACACACAAACGCACACACCAACACACACACACCAACACACACACCAACACACACACAAACACACACAAACGCACACACACCAACACACACACACACAATTCATCATCTATAATGTAGCTGCTTGCTGTAGTTATCACCAGTCAGGATACTTTTCCCATAATTATAATCATTATTCTTCTTGATGTCATCGTTAATCCTGTTCTTGCTGTTTGTACTACTGTTCCTGCTATTCTATCTTGACAACAAGTAATGTTGTAGTTGTGGTTTCTAGATACCACGGCACTAGTGTAACTTCCTTCAGACCCCAAGGAGTGAGTGAGGGCGCCATGGGTCAGGGAGGAGACATAATAGTTCTGCTGTAACTCATGTGTAGCCTCATTGTTTTAGCGGCTTGCTGACTGTAGTCAAGTGTTAAATGAAAACATTTGGAACATCTGGTCCGGCCATGTGGCCTGGCACTGCAAACTAAGACCGTCCTCTAAGCCCCCCCCCCTTCCTGGGGTGTAGTCATCGCTGATGTGGACAGAAAGAACTGGTTGACAAATGTCAAGATGTGGTGGTCGTTGGAAGACTTTCTCACCGCCGCTCAACACAGGATTAAGTGGCCACCGGTGAATAGTCTAACTGGGGGGGGGGAGGGGTCAAGGGGTACCAGTCAATGAATGAAAGAATGAATGAAGTGTTAGATGAATACATTTTGTAATGTGAAACTAAGAGAGACAAGCAGCAACTGTTGTGCTGTCTGCGGAGAGAGAGAGAGAGAACAATCCACAACACAAAATGTATGAAAGTTCCCTTTGGAGTTGACACAGAGGTTAAACTCACTTTTTTTATATTTCCCTTCCTGTTAAAGTTCGAGTATTGAGTTTGCATCGATGTTTTTCGTGTTTGCTTCGTTTGTCTTCATTTTTTTTTCGTTTCCCTTTAAATGTTAAACGCTTTGACTATCGAATCATTGAAAATATTAAAAGTGGTTATACATCCTCCCACACGGAACTGTACAGAACGAATCCTGATGTGCATCTTGCAGCCGACAGTAGCTGATATTCTCTGGTCAATAGGCGACAGTTGCATGCAGTTGGTTCGTGTGCGATCAAAGTGTAAATAATTAAGTTAGATATATCCAGGGAAGGACAAAACTACACTTTCCGAAAGTGGAGCTGGTATTCAGCTCACTGTAAATAGCGAACATTGCGAGGAAAGTGGATTACGAAAAATGAAGATAGGAATTATCTGGATGATGGTCAAAGGGATTTCCCCTAAAGTGACTGAGTAGAGTGTGAACAGAAATTAACTCTATTTTAGAGTAAACCTAGAGGAAGCCCTTTAAGATTGCAGTTTCTTTAACCATTCATTCTGTGTGTGTGTGTGTGTGTGTGTGTGTGTGTGTGTGTGTGTGTGTGTGTGTGTGTGTGTGTGTGTGTTAAATATTCATCGACAGGCTGAAGATTTCCGCAATGCATTCTCTATGAACACGACAGTCGCTGCAAGTGATGTCGCAGTCGCAGCAAAGGCGGCGGAAGGCGGTTGACGCGCGGCATGTTTGACAGTTGTCTGGCGGCACCCGGTATAACGGTGCAGCAGAGCGCGACTGAAACCAGCCTCGCAGGATCAAGGGTTTTAATGACCCCCGACCTACAGGGGAGAGAGAGAGAGAGAGAAGAGTAAAGACTTCCCAAAGGGAGGAAGACACGTAATTATTGTCTACAGACCGCGGGACTGACGCCGCCGCGGGAACAAAGGTTATTTCAAAGGGAGGACAAGCAACGGATGGGGGGAGCAGAAGGAAGGTGGGATGACTGGAGAGTGAGTTTGGGGGGGGGTGGTTAACAGGAGGAGAAAGATTCAAGAATGGACACACAAAACATGTTTCTGTGAAGAAACGGTAAAAAGAAAAAAAAAGAAATAAGGTGCAGACTCCCTGAAGTAAGTTCGTCTTTCGCCTGCATGGAGCCAGTGTCAGTCGCAGAGATGCACAAAGAAATTGCCTTCTCTGTTCCTCCCTGCCGGATCGCGTAGTCATGACGACATTCTTTGACGCCCAGCCGGCGACTGGAACAAATAGACTCGAGCTTTGCCGTGTCTTCTCAGGGTGCGTGTGCCCCCCCCCCCTGACCTTCCCCCCTTCACACTCCACCTCTTGTTTAATCTCACCCTCTAGAGTCGGATCCCGTCATTTGTAGCACCCAGTCACAGGCTCTTTCACTTTTTCACATTTATATATATTTCTGTGTATCTCCCTTCACTGTCGTTTACAGATAAGTGTTTTGAGAGAGGCTTTGTAGTGGGGTGAGTGGGTGGGAGGAGGGAGGTGCGTGCAAAGGGGAGAGAATCTCGTTCTTGGTTATGTGGCGAGACGTTGGGATCACGTGACGCGCCGTGAAGCTCGTGCGTAAAGTGTCCGAAGAGTTTTGGGGCGAAACGCACGTTTCGTCAGAGCGGCAAATGTGGGTGTCTTCGCCAGACAGATTTATTGGTAGATAATTTAGCAAGAATGAGATGATGTACTCTGCGCATGACTGGGAGAGAGAGAAAGAGTGTGTGTGTGTGTGTGTGGGTGTGTGTTATGAATGTTCACGCGCCTGTGTGTGTTTAATCGCGTATATTGGCAGATATGTGTATTTGGACGATTTGTGGTGTGTGTGTGTGTGTGTGTGTGTGTGTGTGTGTGTGTGTGTGTGTGTGTGTATTTTACATTAATTTAGGATTTATACAGCTGTTTATATTATATTACTTGCGTGCTTTGGAACTAAAGTTCTACATGTATCTGTGCACGATTTTTCATGTCACACACACACACACACACACACACACACACACACACACACACACACACACACAGTTTCTTAATCTTCTGGATTTCAAATATTTATGTAGGGTGCTAGCTGTCCATCATATGAAGTACTTACCCGTATTATTGTTTTTTTATTTGTCTATCTGTTGTTTTTCATGTTTTTGAAGAGAAAGTAGCGAATTGCTTAACATTACATCATAAACACTCTTGATATTATGTCTTGTTTAAGTACAAGTTTCAGGTTTCCCTCCCTTGCCGAAAAAAACTTGAGGGAAATGCCTGAGCTAATGGAAGGAACGAGGTATTCTATCTGACGGCAAGAAAATTGCTGTTATTTCTTTCCCACCGGAACAAAGAAAATAATCAAAAATACAATCGGCAGCAAAACCGCCCATTCTAGAATTATTAGAACACACACATCGAAAGGGCTTTACCATCCATCATCATTTTTGCCACCCAGTCCACCAGCTCGCGGTCGCCGCCGCCGTGTGAGTGAGAGACTGCGGTAGACGGTAATTGGATCAGAGATGCCAGTGGCCTCGTCGTTTTGAAGATAATATAATAAATAACTCCAAAACATGGAGCAGAGAGTGTACACTGAATACTCTCGGCACCCATTAAATTTTTTTTTTTTTGGAGGGGGGGGGTTCTTCCTTTCCTTTATTCCTTTCGTTTATTTACTTTTTTTCTATATGTTGTTTAGTTCTTTCTGTCCACTCATTTATTGATTTATTTTTCTTGAATTCAGTTTTGTGTCTTTTTTGTTGTTGTTGTTTGTTGGGGTTTTTTTTGTGTTTTTTTTGACTTTTCGTTTTTTCGGTTATCAGTTTTTTTTGTTCTTTGTTTGTTCATCTACTTCCTTCTAGCTTTCTTTCTTTTTTCAACTCTTTTCTTTCTGTCTTCCTTCCTCATTCTCTCTTTTTCTCTTTCCTCACGTGTGTATCCCTTTAACTTTTTTATATCGTGGCCGGCTTCTCTCTCTCTCTCTCTCTACGGTTTCTCGTTTCGGCCGCTGCTTACGTCAGGGATTTTCCTGAGCTGTAACAGTCACTGGTTTTATCTACAAGGCCGTTATATACAATGCTGTGTGGGACTTCAGTATTTAATAACAACACACTGGCGGACAATGCAGCTGAATGGTAATTTATATGCACGTACTGCCGATTTTTCAAAATCCAATTTTTTTAATTTATTTACGAAATCTTCCTCTGGCAGCTGTTTTAGGGAATTCCTAATGAGTTTTTTTCCAAACAGATTTATGAGCAAACGATAACAAAAATTTTATTATCTCCCTTGTATTCAGTGACCTTTTTCTCTGATGACAAGCCTTTAAGAGTAAAGTGATGATGATGATGATGATGATGATGATGATGATGATGATGATGATGATGATGATGATGATGATGATGATGATGATGATGATGCCACTCCCTTCAGTCAGTTATTCATCCCCTGACTTGTTCCAGATGAACGGTTATCTTGGTCTGTCGGTACTGGTCGACGGGGAAGCAACTGGGTAGATGCAATGGCTGATGATGCTCGCCCCTTAGGCCTGTGCAGGTGCAGTGGTGAGCAGGTCCTGCTTGAAGTGTCCAGTCCATTCCTTCACATTCACCAATCAGTTCTTTCTCTGTCTACCTCACCGTCGACCCGCTTCCAAGGTACCTGGAAGAGTGGTCTTAATGTCGTGCCGGGTCACATGACCGAGCCGGACCACCTTGAACCGCTCCACTGTTGCTAGAATGTTGTCTCCATTAAGCTTTTTCTGGAACTGGTGTTAATATATATTTACCAGATCTGTGGCATTTCCCCCTATAACCTTTTTGTAATGAGTTAGGGGGAGGTCTTGTATTGTTTCGTGTGTGAATGGTGTCTTGTGTTTGACGTCTTGTGTGCGTCATTTGTTCGTCGTCATTTTGGGAAAAGAATGACGTAAAAAGAAGAAAGAAGACGGTTATGGCCAGATAGAAAAGAGAGAGCAGCGAGTTCTTCATCTTCCATAAATCAACTAGAAATCTCTTCACCTCCATCCTTACCTATGCGGGGCTCGTCGAGCGTGGTGTATGTGTGTAAGATGCGTCGTGCGTATGCAAGGTACGTGTATGTGCGTCCTATTACACTTTTGCTAATTTGTTCATAAATACATTCAGTGGGTCTGTTTAGAAGACATGGCTCACTTTCTCATCTATTAAAAGTAGTGATGTGTATGCATCTATTAAAAGAGGTTAATATCTCGTACCCGTTAAACGCTATCCTTAAAGTCTGTGTTACTTTTTCAAATAAAAAGAATTTAAAAGACAAACCGAGAAAAGCTAAACACTTAACCTCACGCCCCTGATATCGTTTTCACTTTTCTCTCAAAGGATGAAAAGCAATAAAGCAGGACATCCTGACACAGGCTTAAACACAATCCACACGGAATAGTTCTTCATGTAAACCTCAAGTTTGTCTTCTATTTCATCTCCATGGTAGCCAGCAGCGATAACTTTTCTTACCCACGGAATAAAGATGAAGTTGAACCTAACCAAACTGGCGATCATGTTTGAGACAAATATCTCAGAAAACACACAATTTCTTTTATTTAATACAAAAAACGAGGAGAAATGCTGTTTGTGGTAGCCTTATAATCGCTGTATTATTTGCTGATAGGTATCGCTGTACACTTTTTCTTTTTTTTATTTTGTATGCCTTTTTATTTTATTTTATTTTTTTATATTTATTTGCTTTTTTGACCAGCATTCATTCTGGCGCCTGCTGGCTCCATTCTCGCTGTAGGCTATGGGGTATGTGGGTAGACAAGACCTTGTTTTTATACGGGTATCGGTGGAAAATGTTTTAAGCGAGATTGAAGTCGCTTGGTGAAGAATGGAGCTGATGATATGTTGTAGACATTTGAGTAAAAATGTATTTGATTGTGCGTGTCATGACACGAGATCAATCATGTCAGAAATAGTTGTGTGGGACACCCTCACCTTCATCAAGTGCGTTACACGAATAGTCGTGCGTGTGTGTGTGTGTGTGTGTGTGTGTGTGTGCGCGCGTGCGTGCGTACGTACGTGCGTGCGTGCGTGCGTGCGTGCGTACATGTGTGTCCATATGTGCATATGTATGTGTGTTTGTGTGAGCAGCCCTGTTCATGTTCGTTGATAACGGAGGCAAAATAAAAAAACACCCCCCACCCCTTATCATTTATGTCGCTGCTACTGAATTTTGCTGCCGCATCTGCTGCTGCTGTTACTGTTCTTCAGCGAACAGTTGAGACAGCACCACCCAGGCAACGTGCGAATGCATGTCCGATTTTGATCTGCGCTCCCCGATTGTGCCAAAAACAATGCCATCTTGATCGTCCCCCAGACATGAGTCCTCCATCCTGGATGCTCGGCGTCCTGAGTCGGTTTTACCTGCTGCTTCATGTTTACAAGGTAGCTGCGTCAGCCATCTTGATCCTAACCGTCGCCATCCACCCCGAAACTACCGCATCATCCAGGTGATCCCCGTACCTCCCAAATCCTGTTCGCAGCTTCCTAACCTTGGACTTGTGCAAGAATAGTTTTCCGTCCTTATCCAGTTAATTTGTAGTTAAGTTATCCCACCCTTATTCAATTAATTTGTACATGTATTAAAGTTGTTCCACCCTTATCCAATTATTTTGTAGTGACCTTCCTGATTTTCTGTCATAGTGCTAGAGCACAGAGAATAGCCTAAAGTTCAGAGAAGATGGGGTTGTTGCAGATGCCTCCCCCGAGCAACAAACAGTACAACTGCTCGTAGAAAATATGACCTGGCGAGGGGCTCAACAAGTCACGACAACTGACAGTCACGTGTTATCATTAACCATGACACCTTATAGAATATCTGCACCTTTAACTACCCTTCCTGTGACAGTTATTGCAGGATTACTCTGCTTCATTTAGAGCGAAGGTCTTTTTCCCCGAAAATGAGCATCCTGAGCTTCATTAAACTGGAAATAGTTTTGTCTGCGCGAAATAGGCTGGCAAATGAGAATGCAAACACGCAGCGGGAGTCCGTCACCCGAGAAGGGCCGGGTGCGGGAACCCAAGTGGACAAGGGGATGGACCAATCAAGGCGATGTCGAGGCAGGCAAGACTTGCCGACGCCTACCCTGAGACTCAAAAACTTGCCGAGAACTCGGAGAACTCTGGAAACCCTGAGTTGCGGTTCCTGGCAGTCTGACTGCAGACAGGTGAAGCGGGCAGAACACACCCGCGCCTATAAGTCAGTGTCATTTCTGTGAACCTTTTAGCGTGTGTCGGGTCTCTGGCGGGTGGAGGGGTGGGGAGACGGGGGGTGGAGGGAAGGTTATTTACCGCCCATTCTGCCTGCCGCGCGCTCTGTCTGCTCTTCTCTCTCTCTCTCGCCATGCCCAACTTTTGAGTGGTCTGTCATCGGCATGAAGAGGGCAGGCGACTACAGGCATGCAAACACAGGCATTCTTTGTTACGCCTGTCCGCCACGCACACCCCTCTACCCCTCCACCCGTCCTCACCAGACTGCCTACGCCTTGTGCTGACGCCTACAGCGGCCACCACCACCACCACCACCACCACCACCACCGCCCACACCACCAGCAACCCCCCAACCCCCACCACCATTACCATCCAATCTCTTTCATTCTCTGTTTTTATCTCTCTCTTTTCCTTTATTTTTGTCTCTCACTGTGTGTGTGTGTGTGTGTGTGTGTGTGCGTGTGTGTGTGTGTGTGTGTGCGTGCGTGCGTGCGCTTGTCTGTGTGTAAATGTATTTCTGCTTACCTTCCGCTTACCTGTCTCTCTTCACTTTCTAATCCCAGTTAAGAACCAAATTTCTAATACATTTACCTGTAATTATACTCACGAACCCCTTTTATCTCTTCTGTTCCAAAGAAAAAAAATACAGAAAAACCCATGGAAACAGGTCAGTAGCAGGGTTCACAGATTACCATGTGTTTGGTTGGTTGATTTAGTAGGAAAGTGCTTCCACCTTGAAGAGATTTCGCACTATGAGAGGTAGGGATGGAGGAAGGAGACTGGAGTACCCGGAGAAAATTCTCCGACGATCATATCAGTAGTACTACTCATTTAGTCACACTGTTTTTTTTTTAAATTTATTTCCAGGTCATTAGCACTGTTCACACATTGCCAGGACAGTAATAGAGTTCATTTTATTACCAGGACAGTGGCGCTGGAGGATGCCGATGTTCGGTGGGTAATTTTCTTGTCTGCTGCGCAGTCGGCTTGCTCGGGTATGTGACTAGAAACTCCCCCTTTTCACTCACCCTTGTATTTCAGAAGAAATGGGTAGCTAATTTATCAGGGGATATAAAAGCGTCGAAAGGAGAAGGTTGAGCTCAGCCTTCCAAAAGGCGTACCCTAGAAACGGTGGACCACTTTCCTGCTCCTACTGCTTTTAGCCCATGAGCTCTACTTTTACCTTTGGCTTTTAATCAGTCGCACTGTTTGTTTATCGTTAGGTCAGTAGCTATGTATTTGTTATCAGGTTAACAGCTTATCACAAAACTAGTAGCACTTCTCATTTATTATCAGTTGCACTGTTGATGCACAGGGTTAGTCACAGTTGTGTTAACACTAATATGTTCTGTGGTATCATCATTTCTGTCCAGGTGTGTGTCCGGGTGTTAAATGGTTGTGTTGCTCGCTGGTTTTTGTATGTTGACCACGATGGCCCACAGGTTGAGATCGTCGTGTAAATCATCCTGCACAGCTGATGTATGTCTTGTGAATAAACGGTTTCTATCATTTAAGTGTTAACATGATTTTGACTAACCCTGTATTTCCGGTATGATAATACTGTTCATTCAATCTCCCTTATCTCGTGGCCAGGTGTTTCACCCATCTCCTCCCCTTTGCTGCTTGACTTCCCCAACCCTCCAAAAAAAAAAAAGCCAGATTCCCATTCCACAAGAGAGCCCACTGCAGGGATTTTAAAATCTAACCAGTAGGCTACCCGCTTCCCTCATTTATTTATGTATGTAGGTCCTTGGAAAGTGTGAAGACATGAGATAAAGTTTGCTTATTGCTTAACATAAGAGTGACCTCTCGATGTACAGTTCCGACATCAGGTTGGGGCGGTCCAGTAGCCCAACGGTTAGCACCTGTCACCAGTACAGTGAGGGTTGGCTGTCCTGGGTTCAGATCCCGTATCTGACCCGCTGTTCTTTATCAGGGGCCAGTTGCACAACACATTTCTAATTTTAAACACATTAAGGCGTTAAATCTTTTTAGATAATCAGTTTAAAGTACACACCACAATTTTATGACTTTTAAAACTAAAACTGCTTTAAGTAAGATAAAGTTGTTTAAGTCTGACTTTCCGTCCTGTCAGTACAATTTTTTATATATTCTTGTGCAATGCATCTAAATGGTAGAGAAGAGATTTTGCTTCTTTAGAACAGTTTTAAGGTTTAGAAACATGTTGTGTAACCAGCGCCTGGCTGCTGTGTTGCTGGCTCAACGTAAAACACCAATTTCTACCCAACCACTCCTCCGATATTAACTTTACTGCTTTTTTCTGACACTTTTGCGAAAACGTCAATGGCTGCCCATTAAACATGTTGTTGCTCTTGGTGTCGTTTCTTATTGTTTGTTTGTTTTTTTCTTTTCCTCTTCGGTTATTATCTCTTTTCTTTCTCTCATCATCATGTTGTCATAGGTTGTGCGAATGTTGGCCCCTTTTCTATGCATAAAACTACCTATAAATTCCAGAGATTAGGAGGATCTTGTACATAACGTAATGCATCAAAACAACGACATCACTACTTATGGCAGGTGACTTCACGGGTCGCGGCTACAACACGCCACTAGGTAATGTTACCTGCGTGGTTGCCGCGAAGTAGTCGGCTAAAGAATCGTCTTTAAAAAAGGAAAGCAGTTAGCAGAGTTTAACTAACCAGCTAGCGCGACTTTCTTAGCTATGAATAAGAAAGAAAGAAAGAAAGAAAGAAAGAAAGAAAGAAAGAAAGAAAGAAAGAAAGAAAGAAAGAAAGAAAGAAAGAAAGAAAGAACACTGTGTAGCATCACGTGATGTCTGGTGTTCACTACACTGTAGAGACTGTTACCATTTATCGTTCGTAGTAGATATCCATGTACACTTTCGTGATATCGTTGCAGACGGCATAAAAAAAAAAAAACCGCTGGCGTGGCGTTAACGGCACCGCAATGTCGCTATGGTTACGCTCACTCACGGCACACGACCTTTGCTGTGAGGACTTCCTGGTTTTGTCGTCAGACTCCCCACTCACCTACCTCCCCCCACCCCCCAAACTCCACCCTCATCAACTTCTTCACTTTGGGGTCAAGATGGGTATCAGGCGAACGCTCTCCTCGCATTTCTGTCCACTGTCTTATCTCTCTCTCTCGGGCTCTGAAACAAAAGCGATCGCACGATTAAAGTAAAAGTTTTCTTTTCCTGCTGCCTTCTTTCAAAGAACCATTCGAGGTCTCGTATTTCTTTTAAAGTTCTCTCACCCCCCACCCCCCATCCCCACCTCTTCCTCTACCCGGGGCTTTTCTCTTCCACCCATTGTCACCCTCACGGCCAGCCGCCTCCACGTGTGCATGAGGCATCCCAGGCCCTTATCTCCTCGCGAGTTCGGTGATGACTCTTCCAGTCTTCCTTCTTCCCCCTCCCTCTCCCCCCCCAACTCTGTTGTCTTGGATTTATTTTACTCTGACACGAGCATGCAGGAACAACAAACAGACGGTGTGTTAGTCTCGGACTGGTCCCTGTTCGCAGGGGTCATTTTTCATGTAAAAATCAAGGCGGTGCCAGTTCGCTGCGGCTCTGTGCACCCCTAACACGGATTCCGCCAGTTTCACTGTCACCGGAACACGTCACGCAACTGTTGGCCCCGTCACGTGCCCGCCTTTCTTTTTGACGCTACGTACCTTTTCCCACAAAGAGTTCCTGCCTCGCATCCACCCTGCACTTCACTCCCAGGATTTCAAAGGGGAGAGAATTCACCGCTTTCTTTAAAAAAAAAAAAAAGCTTTTACACACACTGTCGTCGCAAGCTCTCGTCTGGAGTTTGAGGAAACTTTTCAAATTCTTTTGTGTTTATTATTAATAATCTTCTTTGTGGTCTTGTAGATTAATGTAACTCTCAGTCATCAGGGTGTTACCACATTCTATTTGCATCTTTACTGTCTTGAACACTCTGTCAGTACTGTGGTAGTACTCAGTGGAACATTACGACAAATACTAACCAAAAGTTATAAAAAAAACAGAGAGAAAAACTGAACAATCTGTACAACCTCCCACTCAGCAAGGAAATAGGTTCAAATGGAAAAAAATCATCTTCCTTTTGAAAAACAATCCGGCGTTTGTGCCGACATGAAACGTATGGTTTAAACAGGAACCGGAATCTCAGTAGAGAATAAGAAAGAACGAACTCTGTTCACTCTCTTCATCCTGACATCACAAAAGACAAGTACCATCTTTCTCTGCAGAATCACTATATTTTCTATGTTCTGTTACTTGGTGCCTTTTTGTGTTTTCTTTGTTTTCTGTTTGTCGTCAGTACTGTTGTTTATTCTTCCGTCCCTCGTGTTCTGTCCATGTAGTCCATGTCTCTTCCTTGTTTTAAGCGCTAAGAGCATGCTCTCTATGAGTGTGAATATGCGCTACACAAATCTTCATTTATTATTATTATTATTATTATTATTATTTGAAAAGTGTTCAGAAAAGATTGAAAATACTCTGATCCTCATTGCTGACTGGGTAGAAACAAAGAGATGACAATGTAGACAAACCTGCATAAAAAGTAGAGAAATCAAATATTTATGTTATTTATACACACACACACACACACACACACACACACACACACACACACACGCATGCACAAACACAGACAATAATACACCCACTAACCCTAAGTCAGTGCACCCCGCCTACACACAAAGAACACATACATCAATCACCACTGCATATGCAGTCTTCCCGTGTTTCGTTTTTTTTAAATTTTTTTCCTTTTTTGTGGGGGGGGGGAGGAGTGGGAGTGGGTTTGTTTTTGGTTTTTTTTTTGTTTGCTTTTTGTTTTTGTTTTTTTTTTTTTTGGTTTTGTTTTGTTTTTTGTTGCGGCCGTTTTTTGCGGGACATTTTTTAACAGGAGATTTTTTTAATAGTTTCTTTTCTTTCGGTAAGGTCACTTCTTTCTACTTGCTTTTTTGTAGTTTGCACTGAGAGTAGTTTGCCTTTGCAATGACTATGTATGCACAGTTGCTCGGCAACAGCAGACGCTATTATTCATGTGGCTTCACTGTCGTCCACATCAAAATCAACGTCTATCACGACTGCGCCGCTTCAGCGACGACCGCCACTTCAACACCAGCGAGTTCTCTCCTTTTTTTTAAGGGTAGATGGGAGGGATGAGAGGGTGGCGGCGCTGTTGTGGTTATTTCATTACCGCTCACCCCTCGTAGTTTCTCTCACGGAAAAGTCGTTAATACGGTGAGGTCGGAGAACAAGTGCGCCCCAGGGTTCATTGCCGGGGAGGAGCCCCTCGGCTATCTTTAATTGTAGAGTGAAAGCGAGATGGAAATAAAAGTGGGGTAAAGCGAAACGTCTCACATTTTTTCCATCGTCAAAACAATATTTAATTAATGTGAAAAGAACCAGATGTTCAGGCCGCATTATTGTCTAAGCATTTTCTGATTCTGGCATCAGGAGGTTTGAGAGGAACAAGATGCAACAACACGATTCTCTTCCATGCCCACACGTGTTTTGTGTACAGATTTTACAAACTTAATCATAATTTTGCTGGTGTGGACAGGGTTATCCAAGGACTATGTCAGCCTAGAGAGATCGCTGAGACAGCAGCTGTGACAGGCAGAGAGACAGTGAAGGAACATTGTATCGGGACAGATATTACTGTGACTTGGCAGCTTCAGATGTATATATATATATATATTCACAGCTGCCTCTGCACACGACAGCTGTGTGGATTCCATCCCAGCTGTATCTATTTATTTATAGGTACAGCTGTGATAGTTATAACCGAACAGTTTCATTTGTAAAGGGTTATACACATTTGGGGGAACAGATACAGCTGTGAGAGGACAGATGCAGATGGAACAGGATACCCACATCAACGACGGAATACACACTAAAAGAATAGATTTGACTATGAGGAATCAGTATAGTGTGAGACAGATACAATGGAAGTAAGAGACAGATACATTGTATCTAAGAAACAGTGTGACTACAAGACAGAAGTCGGGGAAAGAACAAAAGACTGATATAGAAAAGCGGTTCTCTCGTGCGAATTTGGTCTGGTAATGGAAAATCCCACGATTCTACAAAGTGTTTCGATGCTTCACTACATCATTTTCAAAAAAATAAAAATTGTGCACACGCACATACGAATACACACGTACACACGCACGCACGTACACACACACACACACACACACACACACACACACACACACACACTCTCTCTCTTTCGTTTTCTCTTTCTCTCTACGAAGAACTGTGACCATCTTTGCCGGGCGTGGTTACAGAACCATGAAGAAAACCATCCGCGTAGTATTCATGAAGCTCTTTTATGATTTTGGAAAAGCCATTGACGCCAACACCCTTTCTAACTGCTGCCTGTACCCCGAAGCAGCTTGGTTTAAACCGTCGTCCACCGTCACCAGATACCCACTCCTTGTCAACCAGTACGCCTGTTCCAATAAAAAATATATTAGACGTCTCCACCACCCAACCCACCTCCCCCCCCCAAAAAAAAGCGGGTAGATTTAACGGCTCTTCTCCAGCAGTTGATCAAGGCACTGATGTGTGAAAGCAGAACTCGCCTGAGTGTGTAATGGCCCAAGCAGCATTAACCCCCTACTCCCCTCCACTACCTACTCCCTAGATCCTCCCTTTTTTATCTCTTCTTTCCCACCATGCTTTACGGTTCTGTTTCTTTTATAATGATTTTTCTCTAGCAGCTCTCCTCCTTTACCTCCTCTCTCTCTCTCTCTCGCTCTCTACCTTCCCTCACTTTCGTCGCAAGTTTTCACGAGCCGGCGTATCGCCATTATATTGAAAAATTGTGGGTATCTTATCAATATGATATCTCCGGTCTTTTCCCATACTCGCCGGCCTCTTGTGCTATAAGCGAACAAGAAAAAAAAATAGAAAAGGGGGGGGGGAGATTCTCCCTGCCCTCTATAATATCAGGCGGCAAATCTGGAGTGAAAAGCAGGAGGTCGATGCACAAGAGCAGTCATTTTGGGGAGGACTTTGAATAAAGCTGGTGAAGATAAGGCTAGACTTTGAAAATAATAAAAGAACCTCTTTGCATGACACTGGCCGTGCGGTCTATGCCTGTGTCAGCATGAACTGTGGCGCCGACATCTGGCCAGTGGGATCGGTTTCATCCTTGTGTACGGACCCCCCCCCCCCACACACACACACCTCTCCCCTTCTCACTACTCGTGATCATCGTCCCCCACCTTATCATCTCCCCCCACCTCCATTTCATATCCCCCCCTTCCCACATCCCCTTTCTTCCTCCTTATTTTACCCTTCCTCATTTTTTTTCTCCTTCTCCTCTTTATTTCATTGTCTTTCTTGTCTTCGTTTTCGTCATCCTCTTCTTTCTCCTCTTCTTCATTCTCTTCGTCGGATTTTTTTTTTAATAACGTCTTCCTTGTTGCATCATTCTTTTGTTTATTTATATTTTTCTTTTCCTGCTTTTACCTCCTCTTTGTCTTTATGTTCGTGTGCACAGTTTCACCTCAGCATAAATGTCAGTTTGTCGTTGATGGAGGAAATTGCCTTGTCTCCAGTGAACAGTCCACGCCTTTCGCTCTAAGCACCGGGTCTTATCGTGTCGGGGACTTGGCTATAAGGCTATAACTATAAAACCTCACATTATCTGAAATAAGCATTTGTCGTGCCTTGCTTGTGAACCAAAGCTTGTTATCTAATAAAGATTTCTCCCAAATCACATATCAAAAATGTCCTAAATGTTTTCACGTGCACCGCTTGTCACGATTGTTGTGCTCGCGAATTTAGAATGAAATACCTGTACACAAGTGATTTACCTTGGTTGAGGCGTATAATAGGTTTAAAAACATTCATGATCCATAATAATCCCGTGAATAAAATATTTATGAAATCTGTTTTGTATATTTTTCAATACGCATTTTTTAATCACGATTATTTCGGTCGTAAATGATTTTTGACATGTGAGACTCGTGCACGAATCAACAGAAAGATGTTTTTATTTCACGCTGCAGGACGAGAATTTATTTTAATTACTTTATTCAAACATTTGTTTCCTTAATAGATACAAAGACCGAAAGTTTTAGCCAATTGGTTTCTTTCGCTCGTTTGACATCAAAATGTCATGCTTCTGATTTCTGTCCGTTCGTGTGGTTGTTTGATGTCTTGCACACTGAACACAAGTGTTTAACAGCAAAAAAATGTTTATTTGCTTAATTTAGACCAGGGGCCAGTTGCACAACATGTTTCTAAGCCTTAAAACTGTTCTAAAGAAGCAAAATCTCTTCTTAGTCATTTTGATGCATTGCAGAAAAACATAAAAATTTGTACTGACAGGACGGAAAGTCAGACTTAAACAACTTTACCTTACTTAAAACAGTTTTAGTTTTAAAAATTCTAAAATTATGGTGTGCGGTTTAAACTGATTATCTAAATAGAGTTAAGGCCTAAAAGTGTTTAAAATTAGAAATGTGTTGTGCAACTGGCCCCAGGATTTTTTGCCTAAAGTAACCTATGCAGAGTAATTCAGAATAAAAACTTTTTTCTTCTCTAGTTATTCTTACAGTAATGTCTCCTCTCTCTCTCTCTTTTTCTCTCTTTCTCTCGCTCTCTGCGGAATTTTATCTTTTTGTTTTCATTTTTCTGTGCGATATTTTTTTACTTGTAAATTAAACAAAATATAATTACTGATATCGCCTTTTTTCGCATACCTTTGCATTCTTTCTCATCTCCTGTGACTAGTCTGCATCCTCGGCTTTTTCCTCCTGTAGTCTGTAGACCTGGCGTCATAAGACCCGGATTTCTAATTAGCGTTGCCGTAGAAGATATTTCTCGAAATAAATTTCACGGCCTGTCAGGATTTTTTTTTTTTTGCAACGGGAACAAGTAGTGCATTGTTCTGTGCATTCTTAAACCGCCTTCATGTTCGAGGTTCGTGATAGTAGCATCATTTGTTGCTGTTGCCGGGTAACCAGACCCCCTCCCACCTTCACATGTCCACTCACGCGCGTACAAAAGGGTTTCTTTAGTTTGCGATAAACAATTTTTACGATAAACAAGTGTTTACATTTGTTATACCTGATAGCCCGGTGCAAATAGTACAAACTCTGGATCTGTAACTGGGAGCCAAAGAACACTCGTCAAAGAGAAGAATTTCTACAAAAATGTAATTTTGTTTATTATTTATATATATATATGGAGTCTGTTTTTATCTTTGTGGTCCAGCTGCTCAGCTTCAGGTGACTTGTCAGTTGTGTGTGTGTATGGGTGTGTGGTGATGTAGGTGTGTTGTAAGAATGGTCTAGATGTAAGATTGCTTGTTTACATGTCAGATTGCCTGTTTATGTGTTTTACATGAGGCATACCTTGTCTTATCTCCTTGTTCTGGGCTCTCTTGATTGTAACTGAGCTCACTTGCCAGGTTCTACTTCCCCACCGGGATTACAAAGTTGCTCATTTGTCACACTTTCACTCACTAGTTGTAACAGTCTGCTGCTCTCTCACTTGCACACTCCCTCACACTGTTTCTCTCTCATTCTATCATACGAACGTTTCCACACACTCACATGCACTCGCCCACACACGCGCACACACTCACATGCACTCTCTCTCTCACACACACATATATATATATACGCACATATTCACACACAAGCACACATACACGCACACTCACGCGTGCACACTGTTGACACATATGCACAACTTTCCGCCAAATACTCGCTTTCTCTGTCACACTGACATTCTTCTGGGAGATCAAGAGTTGATCACGTGACCAGGTGCGTCATGATGGTTGCCGCAGGCAGCATTGAAGGAGTGAACACTGAACAATTATTTGTGTGATGTGCAGTGAACACAACGACATCCGAATAAACCGCTTGGCTGACAACAACTGGTCTGAGGGGCGGTGTTCACCATCTGATGTTGAGTTCGAAAGGGGCTTCTGTTCTATGCCCCTACAATAGCCCGACTTCACATTTCATCCAAAGTGGTTAACGCCGCACACAGAGATTCTTAATCTGCAATCGGCTGACATAGATTATCAAATAAGAAAAAAAAAATAAATAAAAGCTGTATACGAACTTTGTCTGTAATCTTCAGAAAAAAGCCGACTAAACCTCCTCCAATCCTCCTCCCCTTCCATCCCACACCTCCGATAAATGTGGCCCTGTCAGACAGCCGTGTAGAAACAGCTGTAGCAATATGTAGCAGCTGTGTCAGAACAGCTGTTGTACTGTCAGACAGCTGTGTTGCAGCAGAGGGCCGTCGACACCAGCATGCTCTTTAGCTGTCCCGAATGAATGAAGGTAGAAGAGCAAAGACGACTATTTCTGTACTAGACTTGCATCAGTCTTCTGTCAGCCGTCTGTCGATTTTTTAGAATCAGATAAACAGCGAGATTAATCGTCTGTGTTCGACATAAAACATCATCTGAACAAGACTGGAAGTGATGTCCGACATCAGGCGACATGAAACATTCTCATCTGAACAAAACTCGATGTGTTGTTGTCACTGGGCTGTCCTCTAGCAGCGCAAAACGAAGATAGATAGATAGATAGATAGATAGATAGATAGATAGATAGATAGATAGATAGATAGATAGATAGATAGATAGATAGATAGATAGATAGATAGATAGATAGATAGATAGATAGATAGATAGATAGATAGATAGATAGATAGATAGATAGATAGATAGATAGATAGATAGATAGATAGATAGATAGATAGATAGATAGATAGATAGATAGATAGATAGATAGATAGATAGATAGATAGATAGATAGATAGATAGATAGATAGATAGATAGATAGATAGATAGATAGATAGATAGATAGATAGATAGATAGATAGATAGATAGATAGATAGATAGATCCCGTATTGGTAATGAACTTTTGGGGACTTATAAGCAATAATTTATGTGGGTCTATATCTGTCGGGGTTTCAATGTTAATTGTTATGGGTTATTTGCATTTTTCTTAAAACTTGATGCATTTTTCACGTTTCTTTGGCAGCAAAATACGTCCATGAATTTATCTCACGAGAAAAAAAAAATTATTGTGTAGGCAGAGTTTTTCAAAACAAAGATTAAACCGTTTAGTGTTTAATTTTCTTGTGCTTTGAGCTCATAGACGCCTAATATAAAATATCTTATGCTTTAAAATAATGCAAAATAACAAATGCGTAATATATAAACTAGATTTCTTAAAATACTCATTTCTTTATAATTTTTAATAAATTTTTAAAAATAAATCCACTTATAAAAATCTAAAGAGATGTAGAAAACGGTGCAGAATTAGAGTTATTTATTTCTGTGCACATAATGAGGCATGAAAATAACCGTGACATGTTTGAAAATGTTTAAACTATCTTCAACCTACTGCCGTGACTTTTGTTGACCAGTGAACTGTTACGTGTGCTGGGACTCATTCGTGGCCCTAGTGTGATGTGTGCTGTGTGTAGGATGTGTTATTAGGAACTACATTGACTAGGGAGTGTATTACGACTAGTGTGATGTGTGCTGTGTGTAGGATGTGTTATTAGGAACTACATTGACTAGGGAGTGTATTACGACTAGTGTGATGTGTGCTGTGTGTAGGATGTGTTATTAGGAACTACATTGACTAGGGAGTGTATTACGACTAGTGTGATGTGTGCTGTGTGTAGGATGTGTTATTAGGAACTACATTGACTAGGGAGTGTATTACGACTAGTGTGATGTGTGCTGTGTGTAGGATGTGTTATTAGGAACTACATTGACTAGGGAGTGTATTACGACTAGTGTGATGTGTGCTGTGTGTAGGATGTGTTATTAGGAACTACATTGACTAGGGAGTGTATTACGACTAGTGTGATGTGTGCTGTGTGTAGGATGTGTTATTAGGAACTACATTGACTAGGGAGTGTATTACGACTAGTGTGATGTGTGCTGTGTGTAGGATGTGTTATTAGGAACTACATTGACTAGGGAGTGTATTACGACTAGTGTGATGTGTGCTGTGTGTAGGATGTGTTATTAGGAACTACATTGACTAGGGAGTGTATTACGACTAGTGTGATGTGTGCTGTGTGTAGGATGTGTTATTAGGAACTACATTGACTAGGGAGTGTATTACGACTAGTGTGATGTGTGCTGTGTGTAGGATGTGTTATTAGGAACTACATTGACTAGGAGTGTATTACGACTAGTGTGATGTGTGCTGTGTGTAGGATGTGTTATTAGGAACTACATTGACTAGGGAGTGTATTACGACTAGTGTGATGTGTGCTGTGTGTAGGATGTGTTATTAGGAACTACATTGACTAGGGAGTGTATTACGACTAGTGTGATGTGTGCTGTGTGTAGGATGTGTTATTAGGAACTACATTGACTAGGGAGTGTATTACGACTAGTGTGATGTGTGCTGTGTGTAGGATGTGTTATTAGGAACTACATTGACTAGGGAGTGTATTACGACTAGTGTGATGTGTGCTGTGTGTAGGATGTGTTATTAGGAACTACATTTACTAGGGAGTGTATTACGACTAGTGTGATGTGTGCTGTGTGTAGGATGTGTTATTAGGAACTACATTGACTAGGGAGTGTATTACGACTAGTGTGACGTGGGCTGTGTGTAGGATGTGTTATTAGGAACTACATTGACTAGGGAGTGTATTACGACTAGTGCTGTGTGTAGGATGTGTTATTAGGAACTACATTGACTAGGGAGTGTATTAGTGTGATGTGTGCTGTGTGTAGGATGTGTTATTAGGAACTACATTGACTAGGGAGTGTATTACGACTAGTGTGATGTGTGCTGTGTGTAGGATGTGTTATTAGGAACTACATTGACTAGGGAGTGTATTACGACTAGTGTGATGTGTGCTGTGTGTAGGATGTGTTATTAGGAACTACATTGACTAGGGAGTGTATTACGACTAGTGTGATGTGTGCTGTGTGTAGGATGTGTTATTAGGAACTACATTGACTAGGGAGTGTATTACGACTAGTGTGATGTGTGCTGTGTGTAGGATGTGTTATTAGGAACTACATTGACTAGGGAGTGTATTACGACTAGTGTGACGTGTGTTGTGTGTAGGATGTGTTATTAGGGACTACATTGACTAGGGAGTGTATTACGACTAGTGTGATGTGTGCTGTGTGTAGGATGTGTTATTAGGAACTACATTGACTAGGGAGTGTGTTACGTAGTTACGACTAGTGTGATGTGTGCTGTGTGTAGGATGTGTTATTAGGAACTACATTGACTAGGGAGTGTATTACGACTAGTGTGATGTGTGCTGTGTGTAGGATGTGTTATTAGGAACTACATTGACTAGGGAGTGTATTACGACTAGTGTGATGTGTGCTGTGTGTAGGATGTGTTATTAGGAACTACATTGACTAGGGAGTGTATTACGACTAGTGTGATGTGTGCTGTGTGTAGGATGTGTTATTAGGAACTACATTGACTAGGGAGTGTATTACGACTAGTGTGATGTGTGCTGTGTGTAGGATGTGTTATTAGGAACTACATTTACTAGGGAGTGTATTACGACTAGTGTGATGTGTGCTGTGTGTAGGATGTGTTATTAGGAACTACATTGACTAGGGAGTGTATTACGACTAGTGTGATGTGTGCTGTGTGTAGGATGTGTTATTAGGAACTACATTGACTAGGGAGTGTATTACGACTAGTGCTGTGTGTAGGATGTGTTATTAGGAACTACATTGACTAGGGAGTGTATTACGACTAGTGTGATGTGTGCTGTGTGTAGGATGTGTTATTAGGAACTACATTGACTAGGGAGTGTATTAGTGTGCTGTGTGTAGGATGTGTTATTAGGAACTACATTGACTAGGGAGTGTATTACGACTAGTGTGACGTGTGCTGTGTGTAGGATGTGTTATTAGGAACTACATTGACTAGGGAGTGTATTACGACTAGTGTGATGTGTGTTGTGTGTAGGATGTGTTATTAGGAACTACATTGACTAGGGAGTGTATTACGACTAGTGTGATGTGTGTTGTGTGTAGGATGTGTTATTAGGAACTACATTGACTAGGGAGTGTGTTACGACTAGTGTGACGTGTGCTGTGTGTAGGATGTGTTATTAGGAACTACATTGACTAGGGAGTGTATTACGACTAGTGTGATGTGTGCTGTGTGTAGGATGTGTTATTAGGAACTACATTGACTAGGGAGTGTATTACGACTAGTGTGACGTGTGCTGTGTGTAGGATGTGTTATTAGGAACTACATTGACTAGGGAGTGTATTACGACTAGTGTGATGTGTGTTGTGTGTAGGATGTGTTATTAGGAACTACATTTACTAGGGAGTGTATTACGACTAGTGTGATGTGTGTTGTGTGTAGGATGTGTTATTAGGAACTACATTGACTAGGGAGTGTGTTACGACTAGTGTGACGTGTGCTGTGTGTAGGATGTGTTATTAGGAACTACATTGACTAGGGAGTGTATTACGACTAGTGTGATGTGTGTTGTGTGTAGGATGTGTTATTAGGAACTACATTGACTAAGGAGTGTGTTACGACTAGTGTGACGTGTGCTGTGTGTAGGATGTGTTATTAGGAACTACATTGACTAGGGAGTGTATTACGACTAGTGTGATGTGTGTTGTGTGTAGGATGTGTTATTAGGAACTACATTGACTAGGGAGTGTGTTACGACTAGTGTGACGTGTGCTGTGTGTAGGATGTGTTATTAGGGACTACATTGACTAGGGAGTGTATTACGACTTGTGTGACGTTTGATATTTGGCCTGCGGACTGTGTTAGTGCTGTGTGTAGACGCTGCCCTATGACCTGGACCTCCGTCATTTTGTTCTGACGTCACATTATTTTCACGTCACACCATCTGTCATTTGTGAAGCGCCTTGAGTTCGTCCTATAGAGAGGATATATATATATATATAAGGCGCTATACAAGCTAACTTTATCCCAACCCACACGTCAATCTTCACAGCCGAGATGACTGCTATACAGACAGCTCTTGAGACGACACAACTCAAGCTGAGAGACACTGAACAACGACAATTCCTTATACTATCGGACTCCCTGTCAGCACTCCAGGCACTTAAAAACCAATCATCCAACAGAATAGACATTGTATATGAGATACTGTCCCTCATAAATAAAATTAACAAGGAAAACGGAGACGTCAGGTTCCTTTGGGTCCCCTCCCATATTGGGATTCAAGGAAACGAGAAAGCTGACAAACTAGCGAAACTGGCTGTAAAGCAGAGTAGCAGTCCTAAAGTCACCACCCTAAACATCTCTATTTCATCAACTGAGAGAAGAATAGCCATAAAACCAGCAATACAAACAAGATGGCAGGAGAAATATAAAACTGAAGGTAAAGGAACTAGGCGACTGGTAGATGACCAACCCAGTAATACGCTACTTTTTTTTAATTCAAGTAGGCCCCGCCAGTCTAAGATAACTAGAATGAGGCTAAGTGGAGAATATTTAATTAAATACAAAGACCCTATAACATGCATATGTGGGGATAGGCTTAGCACCCCACATGTGCTTTTGGAATGTCATGAAAACAAAGAAGAAAGAGAAGAATTAAGACAGGTCTTAAATAAACATAGGCTGGCACTGAACATTAACAACTGTCTTAGCCCACCAAAAGAGCAGTGGCATACTATACTGTCATTAGTAGTAACAATGGTGACAAGCCACCCTCATGCTAAGCTCATATAAACAGATAAAAGGGTATGACTAAATAGCTCCTCCCCTTGGGAAACTCTGATAACTGAAACAATAACCCATAGATTAGGATATATCTGAACAAATGAGCTTGCTAGCATAACATTATTCTTCAAATCAGTATAAAAACAACTTGAATAAGTCCTCAAACTAAGTCTAGGATATAGAAATAGGGCAACCTCAGAGATCCGGCAACCTGGAGAGTACGCCACCTCTGCGGGCTTGGCAGGCCTACAGGACATAAGAGCACGGCACTACAGATGGCAGAGGGCACCAACACCAGTAAACAACACCTGCGCGAAAGAGAACAACAACCCTTCTCCCGGTCCCTTCCCTTCCTTACCACCACCACCTCCAGCTTCCCCCCCTGCTCCCCCCTTGCCCCCCCCCTCCACAGTGCGAAATCGCCTTTCGGTGGAAGCACTTTCCCTTTCAAAGACAACAACAACAACAACAACAAGCTAACTTTTATTTTTATTATTATTATTATTATTGGACATACAACTAAGTACGATACTTTATTGAAAAGACTCAGAGCTCCTACCTTAAAGCTATTTCTAACACTTTTGTTTTTCATACTTTTATTTTAAACTAAGGAATTAATTTCATAACTTGGTTCTAAAAGCCGTCAAGAGATGTTTTTGGTAATAATTACTAGTCGCGGCAATATTTTTGTATGGTGGGCTGCTATAAATAAATACTTCATAATAAATTTTACATTTTATTTTAAGATTATAACTCATTTGAATGCTTTTTTATAGTAACATTTTAAATGTATTTGTTTCATTGGTTCATTTCGTTTTTGAAATTTTTGTTTGTTTATTTGCTTGTTTATTTATTTATTTATTTTTTTTTTTTGCTTTTCTTGACAATGTGGGCATGTCTAAAAATTATATATATTATTTTTGTAGGCATACCCGTGGGAAAGCTCGCACACGTATTCACATGCGCGCGCAAGCAAGCACGTATATATATATATATATGTGAAAACACATATTTTCAAGCAGAAAATTATGTAAAAAATATTGTTCTCGAACAAGCATACGTTTACAGAAGAAATACACCACCCTTGAAAGCAAGACAGAATAAAAAAAAAAAAAAGAAACAAGAAAGGAAATCCGTTACAGTTGTCTGTACTGACCCTTCTGAAAGAGTTTTTTTTTTTTTAATCCTTTTAAGGAAACTGCGAATGCTTCACACGAGAAATTTCTCAACAGCTGGGTGGATATAAAAGGGACGCTATCAAAGACTGTCGGAGGCTATCTCCCCTATCATTGCTCATCACCTGATGCCAGGCGGGGGCTGCGAGAGGTGACAGGGAGCGATAAACGTTATCTCACCTTTTGGGACCTGTCTGTCAGTAGTCCACCCCTGTCTGTCAGTAGTCCACCCCTGTCTGTCAGTAGTCCACCCCTGTCCCGGCCCCTACAGCGGTGGGTTGTGAAGACCAAGAAGCACGCAGGCTGCTTGAAGTATGCTGCTGATGCCCGCTTCAATCCTAACAAGTGCTTTCACGCGCACACACGAAGACGCACGTATTCGCAGACACTTGCATACAAACGTACTTGCAAACACACACACACACACACACACAGAGTAATGCCTGCACAGTTACTTTCACACACACACACATTCACAGGTGCGCATAAGCATGTGTTTTACATACCCCCAGTCTTTTCACACAAATACACAGATATACAAACACACGCACGCGTATTAGATTCTTTCTCTCCTTTTTCTTTTACACTTCCACGTGACACGTGCATTGTCAAGAACAATGTAACGACGTTGTGTAAATATTTATTGATTTATTGACTTATTGAAATGAAGGTGGGTTAAAGGCGGGGCGCGACACGTTTCTGACAACAGAAGGATTTTGTCCTGTCAAGCCGCGGCTTTGCACTGGTCCAGATGGAGAAATCACGGCCAAGTGTCCTCCCCACTCTTCCACCCAGCCTCCCAGCCCCTCCCCCCCCCTACCAAACCTTCATCAATCTTGCGCTGCGGACCCTCGACAGACTCATCATGCATATCGCTCCGCAATCTGCCTTGAACCGCAGCACTCTGGAAATTGTTCCAGCATTGTGGGGTGGCCAATCACTCGACAAATAAGCAGTACCCCGGAACGGTCGCCTATCTTTGCCACGGCGATTTGACAGGGTTCGCCCGATGGCTCAGCTGATAGGTGACATTTACATTTTGTTTTTCGACTTTGATCATAGCACGACACCCCGCCCTACGGAAAGCATAGAAGTCTGTGCCCCACCCGACTGTCCCTCACCTTCACTATTCCTCCACCCTTTCCTGCACCATTAACTTTCTCTCCCCGACCTCCATCCACCCCGACAAAGCGACAACGCCTGCTCCAAAATCAGTATCGCGATAATAGGTGGGGAGGTGACTGATATCGTCGGGTTGCGGATCTGGGTTTGCAGAATAGATCAGCCGCAGTAAATTTCAATTACGCTTTTGTATCGATTGTACATTTGAATAGACTGTGAGGGTTATCTCTTAATCAATCAGAATCTCATCAACGGGACCTATAGAGCTTTGGTGAGTTCATGTTACACTGATCAACATGCAAATTATTGTTCACGGGGGCTTAAAGCAAACAGGAGTTGCTGGTCGGGTTATTTTGGGGGTAACCTAAGCTTGGGAACACTGTCACTATCCATTGTGTTCACTCAGAGGACCAGATACAATCTAAATTTAGCAGGCAGCTTTAAAATTTTGCTTGCAGCCTCGAACCGTGTAGGCCGAGAGAAACAATAAAGAAAGTTTTACCCTGAGACAGGAGGGTCGCCACTACCGCCAGGTAACACGGCACTGCACACAAATCGACGACAAACAGGTCACAGAAGCGAGAAAATCCATGACAGACACACCACAGACGAGAAACATCCATGAAAAAGCGAGAAAATCCACGACAATGTCACTAAAGCCAACGATCCATCAGCGCCACAGTTGCAGGTCAATAGTCATTGACGCCTGCAGCACTGCGCACCATGGAGACCTCCCCTACAGGGATCTCTCTCCGTTCCCTATCCCTCCATGGCAGAGTGGGAGGATCGAATTACATCATTTCTCGCATCCCATGCTTCCCTTTACTGTCCCCAGACGGCGCTGAAACATGAGGCGAAGACAGAGAGAGAGAGAGAGAGGGGGGGGTAACATGGTGGTCTAGAATGATTAGACAAAAGATCCGCACTGCTTTCACCACCATTTTCACACTTCGTAATTCTGTGGTAAACTCTTCCTGCCACAAAATAAAAGCTCGTCCTTTTGTTAAGTCGATAAGTCACTACAAAGTCGATATTTACATTTGTAATATCTTTTTTGTTCACAATCAATGCGACTGTTTGAGCATTTCCTTCTTTCGCTTCGTACCTAATGACTTTTCTGAGAGCCATGAAAAGTCGAACTGCCCTTCCGTACCACCTCCCTGATTCCTCCTCGTCAGCTCCGTATTTGTCTGTCGTCTGCTATTTGAAGAAATAATAATAAGGTTTTGGGCAGGGGTGTGGACAGACAAAATTTCACTAAAGTAATGGGAGGCGGGAAGAGCCTTCAAAGAATCCACAGCATAAAGTTGAGAGCTTGTAGTCTATTCTAGCTTTAATTGGTAGCCAACGAAGAGAGTGAAGAAGTGTTGTAACATGTTCAGATTCGCGAGTCCGAAAAACGAGAAGAGCAGCTGACCCAGATAGCATTTAAACATTTTATGTTTTATTAATGTTCTCATGAAACGTTTGAACAATGTTTACAGAAAATGTTTTTGGAAATTTTTTTCTTGCCCATCTAAAAATGTTGTATTAACGTTTGCATTCAAACTATTTTTACACTTATTCTCTACCTTTTTAAATAAACATTTATAAACATTTTCCTGTAAAACATTTAACAGTTGTCACAACCTCGGGAAGCGTGACTCTCACGCTCTCTCTTCCAATGACATGCACGGACCAGACAAATACAGGTTCTTTTGTACAAATATGATGAAAAGAATGTCTTTCACTCCTCAATCCAATCCCTTCTCATTTTCCCATATTTTCTCAGGACACACATATTTTGACATCATCCCTATGCATTCACACAAACTGACGTCATTCACGCTCTTTTGTTCTTCCACACAGGATGATCTACGTCATACATTCTACGTCATACTCACTACATCATAATCCTACGTCATACCTCTTAAGAAGTTTTCGGCAAATGTTTACATAACATTTATTTAATATTTGTGATTAAATGTTATATATCCTACCATTTTAAAATGTTTGCAAAAATGTTTCAGTCTTAAATGTTTATTCGGTAAATGTTTCTGAAATGTTTCATATCAAACTTTTACATTATTTCAACCATGTTAGCGTTTTTAAAACGTTTATAAAATGTTTCAATGCTGTCTGGGGGGTTCTGGACTTTCTGAAGCTTATCAATGAGGTCCTGTGGACAGCCAGTAGGGAAGAGAGTTGCAGTAGTTTAGTTTAGACAGAACAAATGAGCAGATGAGAATTACGGTGGTTGAGATGGACAGAGTATGACAAATGGAGCTGATCTTCGGAGCTCAAAGAAATATGGAATTTTATTTTCCCAAAACATTGCTACGTGACTGGTACAGGCATAATGAGGCATGATGATAATACATTAAATTTTCTAAACGACTAAGGATTGATATAGCAGTTAGAAATAGAATGACGTCGTTTCTTCGGAAAAGGAATAAGTTGAGAGGGTGGTGATGGTGTATGTGAATTCTATGAGGACGTTAAGAACTTTATTTCAAGAAAAGGTCCCAGAAAAACGCGCTCTCTTTTTCTTTCTCATTCACACACACACACACACACACACACACACACACACACACACACACACACACACACACACTATGAGAGTATTCCATTAAAACATTAGCGTTTAAAGCACTAACACAGCAAGGAAGAAACATAGTCGTGAAAAAGAACGATAGAAAGTATTTTTAGATCCAGTACGTTTTCAAAGCTGCTGGTTTTTTGTTTTTTGTTTTTTTTTGTGAAAAGTTGGCAGAATATTCAGGCACTTCTGTTCGTCGCCTGTTTGCCAGCAAGGCCTTAAACCTAAAATCTGTATTGTAATCCCACAGAAATGCACAGATGACATGCTCCTCTCCCTCTTTCCGAGAAAAAAAGTCCGCCTTGTACTGTCTGTCAAGACACTTTTAACATTTCTCCTTGATCAGGCTTCGCAAGCTGACAAACCTCGACAGAAGGCGCTCAGGACGCAAATTTTCGCCAATACTATTTTGGAAGCCGACCAAAGTGCACAGGCCGGCGACCGGCAAAGAACGCTGGCTCGTAAAATGTCCGTGCCTGCACCCGGGCCAAATAAATTTCCCCCTACTGACGCCACTGGAGCGAACATCGCATCTCCGCGACGAAAGAGCGTGACAAGGGAGGCAATCAGGCATGGAGTGTAAGTGACGTTTGAGGACAACATGTTCTCTCCGCTCTTCGCGACGTCAAGTCTCCAGAGGAAGGCTGATAACCTCTCACCGCCAGATAAAAGAAATCGGCTTTTTGAGCTCCTGTCAGGAGACGGACCAAAAAAAAAAAAAAATAAAATAACACACACACACACACACACACACACAGAGAGAAAGAAAACTCGTCGTCATCAACCAGGGAAATTTACATGCATACATGATCGTTTACAGTTTCTGCGCATGCGTACTTCCTTTACAAACCAGACTGGAGCAAGATGATCTTTGAATTCATGCACATAGCGGTTTCGCCAAGTGCGGCTCAGTGTACGGCTGTCCATGTTGTTTCTCCTTCGAAGTTCGAGATGGTAGAGATATTCTACCTTCTACCTTCGAACTCAGAAAGGAACATTGGTAGTGTCATGGGTTGGTAGTGTCATGCGTGGATTGCTTGTGATGTTTGGCCTTCAAATTTGGAACTGGATAAAGGACTTTGGTTGGTTCTGATGAAGCTAATGCGGCCAGTCCCAGCCAGTTCGAGCCCGAAGGGAAGGATAGCAGCTTGGCTGTACTTAGGTCTAAACCAAAGGACACATAAAAAAAATACTGGCACTGATGTCTAAAATCTCATAACTGGGACTAATCCATTGATAAGCACCACAAATGTTAAGCATTAACATACACTTTGCATAGTAATGCACCAAGAAACAATATTAGAACAGTGGACAAAACAAAGGCAAAAAAAGAGAAATAACAACAGATATTTGTACAATGGATTTTCTTTTATAATACCTTTTTTCGTTTTTATATAGTTCCTTGGTACTAGCTGTCCACCGGTTAAGCTGGCCCACCAGTATCCGGGATGGTTATACTTAGACATAGTTGTTGACGAGGCTCGTCGTCTTGACGTTTTGAGCGATGGTGAGCAGGTCCTACTGGGACCATAATATGGCCGAGGAGTAAGGGACAGGGAGAGACTAAACTGTGTAAGTAGAAAGCCGAGAAGAATGTTCACAACTCTCCCGTATGACAAGTCAAAAAGAAACAATTTCACCTGGTTTCATCAGAACGATGCTCGAGATTTTCTTCTCAAACGAAACAGCTTTATAATACAAGAAAGACATAAACATCAAAACAGTGAGATGAGTTTTGTTTAGCAGGACACTCGCTGCACCAAATGACCTTTTAGCCGCGCATTCATCTGCCATCGGAGCTGTGACATCGCGACTTAGCAGCCTTCAGTTTTCAGTCCTGAACTTGAGAGGAAGGATGCCGGCTAGGAGATACCTACATTTAGGAATGTTTAAGACATAACTGTAGACAGAAATACTTTTGCCACCCGACCATTCTTTTTTTTTTTTTTTTTTTTTGCACACGAAAGCGAGTCCAAACAAATTTCCATCAACTAAGCGCGACTCGACCCTCGTCTAGCCCTGCCGTTTTACTGTCGTCAGAATGTTGATGGCACCTCCCAGAGTTTGAAGCCTTCATGGCAGCACAACAAGGGGGTGGACGGCAGTTAATGCAATACTTGTCTCAGCACCCGCACGGCGATGAAAAAGGCGAATAGGGAGAGGATAAAACTGATGACTGGACACTGACGAGAAACGCTTTACTGACTTTGATGCGAGGAACATCCAAGCACGCATGTGGTGGTGGGTGGGTGGGGGGTGGGGGAGATTAGGCTGGTGAATACGGTTGGAGGAAGCGCACACCACATCGTCTAAAACATTAGGTGCCAACAGGTCTTCTGTTTGTAAGAAATGACAGGTGACTGAACACACCCCAGAATGTGTTTAGAGGATGCGGTAGGGAACCTTTGAACTCCCACGTTGCATCGTTTCGAAAAGTTGATTCCTAAAAAAAAAAAAATTGCTGCCAAAAAAAATTATACATATGACTAAATAAGCTCATCTACGCCGTGGAATGGAAGACCACTCTCTGTGTGCACTTGGGTGCCCCTAATGCCCTCCTACATTCTGAACTGCAGCTCGCTGACAGGCCTTTTATCCTCCGTTCCCAGCTCTGCCCGACGTAAATAAAATCAGGTTTTGCTAGAAGAAAGTGATAAGGTCAGGATGAAAACGGCGGGGGCTGGTTGCTTGGCAACAGAAAATATACAAAGTTGCGTTGCATGGGTAATTTGTTTTGTGCAGATGAAAACTGTCCCAGCAGGAGGTTGTTAACAGGCGGAGCCGATCAGTGCTCCATGGGCACAACATTACTTCTGCCCAGTTTTTAGGACAGCTAAAAAAAAAAAAAAAAAAATCAAGACGAAACAGTCAAGATAGGAATATTTTATGCGCAGACCGAGATGCTCCTGAATGAGGAAATATTTTTTTTAAATTGTCGCCAATGCAATCGAAAAGAGTTTTTTTCCTCTCCTTTTTCTGTCTATGATTCTGTGTGTTAGAAGAGAGAAATACTTGAAATGTTGTTGAGAAGCAAGTGAAAGGCATCTATGCAGCTTAAAAAAAAAATTGTCTTGTACACACAGCTTGAGACAGTTCGCCAAATCGCGCGAACACAGAGAAGAGTGTGTAAAGCAATAAATCATTAATGAGTAACAGCAAGATATCAATTTTTTATTTTTTTTAATTGGTGTTTTTACGCCGAGCCAGCAACTAAGGCTATGTCACGGCAAGGCTGCTAGCCCTGTAAACAGATGCCACATGCAGAGAAAAGAACAGCGTGCCCGAGACGAGAACTGAACCCAGGACAGCCAACCTTCACTGTGTTGGTGACAGGCACTAACCAGCAAGATATCAAGGCTAATCTGACGAGAGCTTATCAGTATAATTGTGTTCTTTCTCTCTGGGAAAATATAATGTTGTTCAGGGAAAATCGAGGAAAGGATTGAAAAAAAAAACAACCAAAACTGCTAGCAACAAAGAAGTTTAAAATAAAGCAACGGTCAGCGCCCTTGCTTCCCTAGAAGATGCTGTTCCTTGTCCTCAGCGATAAATAAGGTTGTATCTGACTTTTTTCTACAAGCACCGATTGTGAATGTATAATCTCTCTCTATATATATATATATATATATATGAATGCTCAATATAGTCCACAAAAAAGACTTTCACAGCGCCTCGTTGTGGTCAGGCTTCTCAAGCCGACAAACCCCGACAGAGGGCGCCCAGAGCACAAATGTTCGTCAGAACTATTTTGGGAGAAGCTGAGCAAAGTCCACAGATTGACATTTAGATGGAAAGGCGCTGCCATACGATACTCAGTCGTTAGACTCGTTAATCTGAGAAAAGAGACCTGCAGCAGTTAATTGAATCACGAGAAAACACGAGAGGAAAAGCCCCCGCTAATGATTAAAATCTGGAGAAAACAAAACAACAAACAAACAAATAAAACTACAAAAAGATTGGTAGCTGGAATGTGTTAGATGGCTTGTGTGAACTTCAGCTTTAGACTAATCCGCAAATAATGGGGGACGTGTTTTGTCAAGAGCTATGTTGTAAAATGACACCTGTGTGTGTCTGTGTGTACATGTGTGTGCATATGTGTGTGTGTGTGTGTGTGTGTGTGTGTGCATACGTGTACGTTTCAAGAGTGTCGATCCACATCTATCCACCCTTGTTACTAAATCAAGAAATGAAAGTTTCCCGAGTAGTATGGCCCTGACGGGTATCGGGACAAGAAGTGGAGTGTGGGAGGGAATAAGGCTTTTGGAAATTCCAGACACAGTGCCACAGTGGTGCCGTGGGCTGACAGAAATAGTCTGAAAATGCCCGTGAAAAGCGTGACAGCATGATGTCTTACTTTCTCCACCTCCCCCCCCCCCACACACACACACACTCCCCAGCCCTGCACCAGAGCCTAGACTACACAAGGTCTATCAGGCTATCAGGCGGCAGCATCCTCATCACCGTCTAGACTCTAGACTGTCCACAATGCGGTCACGCCCACTGACCCGTGTCGTCTGACGCGGGCAGCAGCCGAGGCTGAACGGTACGGCCCTCGCCTAGGCACTGGACCGAGCGCATTGAGGGCTTGCGGGGGGTGGTGGGGGGGCTGGCACGTGCGACCTGTTGCGCCATGACGAATGAGACTGACTGCGGTCTGGACAGGCCCAAGAGATTAGAGAACAGAAGCGGGGGCGTTGGATGGACTGACGGAAGAGAGAGGGAGAGGAGAAGCCGGGTACTGTTTGCGGTTCTCGAGTTACCTGGCGCTGGATCAAGACTCGCTGTCTCCCCGGGAGCCAGACTCTCAGGGTCCTCTCTGGTTCGAGACCCGTTGACGTGACGCTGGACGTGACGTGACATCGACGATTGCCGTGGGTTCTGACGACGTCAGAGTGTGCGTCACTTTCCGTCTTTTTCTGAGGCTCTGACGTCCTGGCCTCCCTCCGAGCTCGAGACCTCCACGCGACTTGGGCGTCAATCACGAGACAGTCGAGCTTGTCCAGGTAATAAGTCAAGTGTGAACAGACTCTACAGGGGAAGACCCACGCCTCGCCCGCACAGTGTGTGTGTGTGTGTGTGTGTGTGTGTGTGTGTGTGTGTGTGTGTGGTGTGTGTGTGTGTGTGTGTGTGTGTTTTGAGGGAGGAGGGGGAATTAGGGTTGTGTGTTTGTATGTGTGTATATGTGGTGGGCAGGTTTTGCGGTGTGCTAGAACGGGAAAGAGTGTGTGTGTGTGTGTGTGTGTGTGTGTTCACGAGTCCAGCGTGCCTCTACATCCTCACCCACCCTACACCCCTGCCAACCCACTCACACCTTTTTTTAAAGTAGTTTTTTCAGGAACCGCACCCATCCTTCTCTTCCTGGCGCCCTTGGCTCTCCCCAGAGAAAGTGTATTTTTCTATCGACTTCGCGCTGCAGTAGCTACACCGCGCGTCAAGCTGCAATTTTTACCTCCCTGCTTCCACTTAATTCTCGAAGGCTCGTCGCTTAACAACAACAGAAAAAAACCAAACAACCAAAATACAGAAAGACTGGCTGGTGTCAGGGGCTGGCAAGACAGATACAAACAACTCTCAGGTGTGATTCTAATGTGGGAGGTATGCTGCCTTAAAAATGTTTTCAGTTTCCTTAGTGACAGCTTTCGATGACCTGCGCAAAGTAATTGGAGGTAAAAAAAAAAAAAACCAGGGTAGAAGCAAGGGCCTAGCTTCACTAAACTAATCGCCACCCGCCTACGACTTATGCAGCGCTGCTTGTAGACAAAGACGAACCAGAGGAGACCAAAACTTAGATGAAAAAACTTGGGACAGCTACCGGATGTTTGTGTCTTTCTTCTTCTTCACATGATATGTTTTACCTCTTCTTCTCCTACATCTATCTATCTATCTATCTATCTATCTATCTATCTATCTATCTATCTATCTATCTATCTATCTATCTATCTATCTATCTATCTATCTATCTATCTATCTATCTATCTATCTATCTATCTATCTATCTATCTATCTATCTATCTATCTATCTATCTATCTATCTATCTATCTATCTATCTATCTATCTATCTATCTATCTATCTATCTATCTATCTATCTATCCCCTTTGCCAAGCGGAAAAGCTCTTGAAGATAATATAATGACCAAAGCAAAAAAAAAAACAAAACAATAAAGTGTTCTTACCTTTCGAGTCTCTCAACACACAGGCGCACTTCTCTGGGTGTGGCTCCAGACGGGTAGGTCGCCCTGGTGTAGTGTTGCGCAAACTCGACCACACTCCTACCCATCCACATCATAGTGTCCAACACCAACAAACCAGCACAAACCACAAACGCAAACAAATCTTCTGGTCAAAGGCATGCGACCACGGGAAAGCAGTTCATGTCCGTCCGTCCGTCCGTCCGTCCGTCCGTCTTGCCTTGACAACAAAACCGTTGTCAATAAAACAGTTCTTACTATTCTTGTCTCGGCAGTTCAAGGTGTTTAGACTGCATTGCCAGGGATTCTGTTTTCGGAGCCAGAACCAGCGGAGGGGTGGTGGCTGATTTTACCGTGCCTTGGTTACCTCCCTTACTAAGCGATTTCTCTTCATCAACGTCATCCACTCGCCCCGTAGGACCCCGGGGTATGCTTGCCCAGCGAGCATTGTAAGAATAGGGTCTCTGCTGTCCAGCCAGGCATGTCGTAAGAGGCGACTAAGGTGGACACCTCACCTAGAGGTAAATTAGGTTGTGGTAGGGCTAACAACCCCACCATGTAAAACAAAGAAAGTTACAGAAACCAAAACTAGAGCACTCGTTACGGATGGCGAAGGTAATGAAACACACCAGGTAACTGGACTTATGACGGACGACAGTCAAACCCGAGAGGGAGCTCGCGCCCCGATGGTGGATTTACTGAAGCCGAAGCAGAAGTTGAGGGTGGGGTGCTGGAACGTCCAGACCTTGTATCAGACTGGCAGGTTGCCCCAACTAGTCAAGGAGTTTGACAAGTACAACTTGGACATCCTGGGAGTCAGCGAGGTCAGATGGACCGGCACGGGAAAAAGGAGACTAGCATCAGGACATACTATCTTGTTCTCAGGAAGATCAGACGACCAACACTCTGAAGGAGTAGCACTACTCCTCAATAGAAAAACTGAAAAGACACTGGTGGAATGGAAGCCTTAGGGACCCAGGCTTCTGAGAGCAAGATTCCATTCAAAGTACACCAAACAGATAGACTATGTCATCATCAATCGAAGATGGAGGAGCTCACTTCAAGATGTCAGAGCCTACCGAGGAGCAGACGTTGCCAGTGACCACACTCTTGTTTCTCTGAAGCTACGTCGATCGCGAGGAAAACAGGCAGGTCAGCAGAGAGTGGACTCCGGCAGACTGAAGGACCCAGCCACCAAACGGGCCTTTGTAGTGGAAGTAAAGAACAGATTCCAGACACTAGGGGACCAACAGAAGATGACCTTAGAGGACTTCAATCGAATCTTACAGTCCAAGAAAACATCAGACTAAATGGAGAAGGGATTGAGGAAATTGACAGTTTTACCTATCTTGGGTCCAAGATGTCAAACACCGGGGATGTGGAGGTGGAGATTCGAGCCCGACTGGCGAAAGCTAGCTAAGCCTTCGCCTCACTCAGGAGCACATGAAAGGCAAAAAACATCAGCCAGAAGACCAAGCTGAGAATCTTCAAGTCAAATGTGATCAGCACCCTCCTTTATGGATCAGAATCATGGAAGATGACCAAAAACATCAGTAACAGGCTTGATGTTTTCCAAAACAGATGCCTCAGGCGCATACTTAACATCTTTTGGCCAAACACAATCACCAATGAAGAAGTCCACCGAAGAACTGAAACCGAGTCCATCACCACGCAGGTTCAACGAAGGCGTTGGCGATGGATTGGACATGTGCTCCGCCAGCAGACAGCAGACCTCTCCAGAATCGCTCTACGATGGACTCCAGACGGCCGAAGAAAACGAGGCCGCCCAAAGGAAACCTGGAGAAGAACAGTGGAAAGGGAGATGAAAGGAAAGGGCTGGACATGGGGTCGCCTGGAGCGAGTTTCAGCCGATCGACATCAGTGGCGGGCTCTGGTTGAGGCCTTATGTGCAACTAGCACGAAGAGGATTGATTGATTGACATCATCCACTCTCCCTTATTTATTCAGTCATTCTTTCCTTCTTTATTAATTTATTTTTCTCTCTTTCGTACAGTGCAACAGGAAAGTGTTTGTCTCTGCGCCCGTCACCTTTTTTTTTTTACTTATTTTTATGATGTTTAATATTTTTATTAGTCCTTCCCAAATACCATATAATCGTTAGGCAACTTTATCATCAACGATAAACTGAAAATGTCATAATTGAAGGTTAAACGCTTTACGTGTCGGACTGTGTATGTCTTCATCTTTTTCTGTTTTACAATATTTTCTATAGTTCCACTCCTCTACTTTTCTACAGTTAGTCACGCTACAGCACACAGAAGTCATCAAGAGTTATCAAAGACGATTTCTGCATTTGATTTAATCATTAATTATTGAAGTAAAATCTGATTGCCATTTTGTAATCTTTGGAATAGCTATGGTTTCGTAGATTTCAGTGACCCGCTGAATATATTACAAAGTGCGCTCAGTCCAGGTATGTTGTTGTTGATGATGATTAGCCGTGGTCTTGATTTGTATCTAGTCTTAAATAGCATATTACCACGTGTGTTCAAACGATTCTGAGATGAACATCAAATAAGTAAACAAACAAAAACTAAAACGCTCACCCCCCCCCCCAAGTACATTAAAGGAAGAAAAGCTTTATTATGAGACATGATTTTAAAGCATGATATTTAACCTGCAGTAATCATGATGATACGCTGATATACTAGTGTTAGATATCAAAAAGCAGACCGCCTTATTGTTATTTTTCTTCTACTTCTTCGTCTTCTTCTTTTCGACAAAGCAGAGCGCGGTGTCGAGATAAAAGTTGTAACAAAGCAGCCGGCGACCTCAGACAACGTGTGGCGGCCATTTCGACTCACGCGTCGCGTGCGAGAGGTCGCATCCCAATCGCAATGATGATCGTGGCGGTGGATAAACTCGCCTAATTAGCCACATTAAAATTTTTGAGTAACACAGCTAATTACTCTCGGACAAATCTTTTGCAAACGTCAAGAAAAAGAGACGAGATTCTCTCCCCTTTCTCTTTCTTTTCTTTTTTTCTGTAAATCACAAGCGGAGGGTGGGGCGGAAAACTTTCTGCCAAAAGACTTTCAGCTTCCTCTTGCCTTCCTCTCCTCCTCGCTTCCTTCTGAGCGACAGCTGTGGCATCTCCCTCCACCGAGGGGAGGTAATGAGCGATTAGGCAGGAACAAGACGCAGGATTACACACCTTTGCAGAAGCGCGTTGGTATCTTGCGCTGTCATCTTCCTACACAGTTATCTGGTGCGCAGATCTGAAGGTAGTTTGTTCCCAGCCCCCCCCCCCCCCTCCTCCTTTCTTCTTCGTCTCTCACCATCTGACCTTTCATCCCAAGCAGACAGATGACCGGCTAATGTCATCCCAAAAGCCCGGGCAAAATGGCGCGAAAATTAGAAGGCGCCAAAACATGAGTCGCGTCCCCTTGAAGAACCGGAAGTGGCTCCGATGCCACGATCATTATGGGAACGTTTGGCGCGCAGCGCGCGCTCGCTTGGCGTCAGCACAGGCGGAAGACGTCGCTCGCGCGCTATGATTCCGCAGTCACTCAAATGGCAACAGCCTGCACAAGTGGCCACTCCACACGCCGATGGTCGTCGGTGCCAGTGAAACTCTACTCAGCATACGGAGACTATTTTGCGCCAAGTTTAAACAAGGTTTTGTGGGATCAGACATCAGACAGGGGGGGGGGGGTTGGATTTCACTACCGAGGGTCGCTGAGTTCACCAGTCCGCACCCTCGGCGATCCTGCCACCCTACCCCACCCCCTTTGAGGCTTTTGTGTTTTCCCGTGAGCGATGGAAGAAGACCGTATACAGTCAGAAACAGGGAAAGTCAACATACACGTGAAAGGTTACGTATATAAATATTTAAATGAGATGTGCGTTAGAGAGAAGGGAGAGAACAAGGGATGCTATCTCACCCTTTAGGTGTATATGCCAGTCGCCGCCGTGACGACTCCCCGAGAGTCCAGCGAAGGAGGACACAGACTCGCAGACTTTTACTGACGTGACCTCACTGACCCTAATACCTGCACCACGCAGGGTGCAGCCAGGATCCAGCAGGCAACAGGAGCAAGATAATCACTCAGCTTGAGAGCATTGAACCCTGAACGTCTTGAACTGCTGCAAAGTCCGCGGCTGGATGGCTAACTCCTAGCCATCAACTAATTTGTTATTTTTAAAAGATGAATGCATCAGCTGGCCAGGTAGCTGCCGACGCCATGTTGTGTATTCTTGTCTGAAGTTGAATGCAGGTACGGGCCAGGCTATGGACAGCAGTTAAACGGTGTTCAACTGAGTGATCCTTCTCAGTATGAACCTCAGTATGAGTCAAAACTTCTGAGTTAAAAGCCACAACAATGCTTCGTGTTGGTCGGTGGGGTGGGGCGCCCGGCAGTGTAGTGGTTCTGACACTCGCTTGTCATCACTACAGAGAGAAAGTCAGGGTTCAGATCTCGTCTTGGGATACTCTCTGTATTGGACACCTGCCTGCAGGGTTGGACGTCGCGAGTTTTCTCCGGGTACTCCTGTCTCCTCCCTCTACCTCTCCTCCCCCAAGAGTGCGAAATCACCTCAAGGTGGAAGCACTTTCCTACTAAATAAACCAGTCAACCAAACCGTGTTGACCTACCTCCGTTTCTTAAGTTGCTCAAACCTTTAGCTGACGCATCGACTTTTTTTTTATTTCATATTAGTTGTACCTCTATAATTATTATATTATAATCGTCTATCTAGACTCGTAACTTTATAATGAAATGTTTAGAAGGTAAAAGCAAGTCGAACATTAACTTGTTCTTAAATGATAGATACTGATGTTTTAAATCGTATCCAATCAAAATTTCGGGTTACAACACGATCGCTTACTTACCCTTTAATATTCATGTTGATTTTTTATATAATAAACAAACATATTCTAAAATTCAGCTCTCCTGAAGTGTACCACTGATGCTCTGAAACAACATTGACTGGTTAACATACTTTCATCGACGTTTTTCGACACGGGAGATAAGTCAGTCAGCTGCAAGGGTAAATAAAGATCTCCACTCTGAACCTAGTTTGTGAGCAAGGTTCAAAGCGTTTACTGATTAAGAATGAATCTGAGATTGACTCTTATCACTGATCCACTCGAAATCTGACCAGACCGAGGAGTATCATCCAATGGACTTCATTCACACAACCGCCTAGTGACCCGCTGTAGTGGCTACCCAAACGCTTAGGCACTGACCTGGGTTTTTTTTGTGTTTTACGCCGAGCCAGCAACTAAGGTTATATCACGGCAAGGCAGCCAGCCCTGTAAACAGATGCCATAAGCAGAGAAAGAACAGCTTGCCCGAGACGAGAACTGAACCCAGGACAGCCAACCTTCACTGTATTGGTGACAGGCGCTATAACCGTTGCGCCACCGGACCGCCGTGGCACTGACCTGTATGTAACGGGATGGGGGATGGGAGTCACCCTACTCTGTGATAGGTATGTGATAGGTATGTCAAGAAATCCGTGATACTGGATTTGGAATTAACTTCCCGTCCCCGAGTTCACGATTAAAGAAGAACTAAAGCCTTTAACATCATCGCTAGATGACAGGATTTTCTAGTCATGATAATATTCTTGTGTTTTGTAGTTGGTAACATTGTGGTTGGTAACATGATGCCTGTGCAGCTTTTTTGTTTTTGTAATGATTTCATACCAATCACGATTTTTATAAACAGCTTGAATGGGTGTAACGATATTTTATGAAAGAGACATAAGGGTTGTTTCGATTTTCTCTACGCACTTTTAACATACAGGACTTAGTAATTGTTGACTTGAGTAGTTTACTATGACCTGTATAATTGTGTATATTGTATCCAGTGTGCACATTCATAGTTCTAGCATTTCTTTGCTACCTACCTGTACTATTTGGCTTATTTTATGTAAATATTTTGCATTTTGTGTACCTATCTTCAATTTGTGTCATAATTTGCTTTGGTCCATGTACAAATATTACAGGATATACTCTTCACAACCTGTAAAACATGCATTGCCTCATGTGTGTATATATATATATATATACACGCATTTGTGTGCCACCAGCCTTTGCTGTGTGTAGATATGTCTTGCATCTGTGAATCACCAACCTGTATAATTTGCTTTTCTTTTTGTGAATATATTGCATGATGTGCATATTCATATTTTGTTATATTGATGATTTTAAATTCCCTTAAATACAAATTTTCGTTGTACCAGAAATGAAGAAATGTTTGTTATGTTTTTTTTCCACAGTTGTGATTATCTATAGATGCTTAAACAGAAGACAGTAGTTGAATAACTTTGTTGTTTTATATGTGGCAAGCGGTAAATTCTAGCAACTTTAAGAAATTTCGCCAGAACACCTACTTAAGACTTGAATTCTCAAAAATACCTAAAAAAAAACAATTTGTGAAAATACAATAGCAAATGAAAAAATATAGGTACTTCTACAGTTACAACAGCATTGCATTTATTTCGCTATTACTATAATAGATCGTACAATGGTGATGGCAAAATGTTCTGTATGTAGATGTAAGATTAATTTGCTTAGTGTATATCTTCGTGATCAATACCGGTTCCGGAACGCCTCATTATCACTTGTTTTCGTATACTCCTACTGCAGCAGCAGTAGCAGCAATAATAATAATAATAATAATGCATATATATATATATATAGAGAGAGAGAGAGCTCATTTCACCCCAGTGAACTCAATGCGCTTTACAAATATTTTCGGAAAACAAAACACTTAAAGAACACATTCGACATGTAAAATGTATATAACACACATACTGACACAGACCAAAACATATCAGCAATCAACTGGCTAGAGACACATCAACGGACATAAAAGACGGATAAAATCTGCTCATTAACCATCCCAGGAGTTCGGCATAGGAAAGGATAGATATAGGTGTTAATTGTATGTCAGGGAATTACTGTTATTTAACTTCCCGTGTCATTCAGATTTATCTAATTAAATTTAATACCCTATACCAGCATCTGATAATTGTAAGAGAGATATCTTTTCTAACTTTGAACTTTGAGCATGAGAATAAATTTGAAAATAAGTTTGAGGTTGGAGAGTATTGGTGTGTGTATTTGTAAAATAACTACACAGTCAGGTTAGCTGTAGAATAATAAAAGAAAACCAAACAAGTTCATAGTCTTCTGCTTTTCCTTCACCACTTCCCCAGAACCAGGTTTGAAGCCATAGGTCACCATGAAAAACAAAATTATGCATACACGGTAGTTAGATGATTTCAGAAAAATGATGTTAAGTTTCATGTCTGTCCTGACTTCATCCCAAGGGATCAGCGGTGTAGAAAACTGAGATATATGACAATACCTTAGGATTTTTTGTTTGTGCTCGTACTTTAGTAGCGTGAATAAGTCATGCTGTTCATAAGTTTTCAAATTTATTTTTGTAAATGATGACCCAAATTTTTCTCATAAAAATTCTCAAAAAGAAACATGAAACCTGGCAATTACAATGTTTAGGTTTGATGTTTAATGTTTACCCTTCTATAAAAGTCTACCATCAGGTGTAAATAAATTGTAACAAAAGCTCTCTCTCTCTCTCTCTCTCTCACACACACACACACAGGCCTACATTACCCTATATCACAAGCATATAATGTGTTTATTAAATGATTTTTTAACTTGACCTAAGCGTACATTATTGTAGAGTCGGTCAGGTATACTTTTATTTATCAAAACAGTTTTTAAAGCAAAACTGCCCTGATATATACTCAGCACCTGTAGTAATAATAATAATAATAAATAAATAAATGAAGATGTTTATAGCGCATATTCACACTCATAGAGAGCATGCTCTTAGCGCTTAGAACAAGGAAGAGACGTGGACTACATGGATAGAACACGAGGGGCGTAAGAATAAACGACAGTACTGACGACAAACAGAAAACAAAGAAAACACAAAAAGACACCAATTAACAGAAAATATAGCGATTCTGCAGAGAAAGATGGGTAGAAAATTTCAAGAGCAGAAGGGGGGAGGGTAAGAAGGACTAACATTGAAAGCTTGTATCTTCATTTACCGAATTGCCTTTAGACCCATGTCTTTCAATGTTTTTAATCACTTGCAAACAGTCTTGTACATTTGTACAGAAGGACACACAGCAGTCCCTGTACGATTAGACTTTGTGGGGATTTCTGCTTTTCTCCCTCGTAGCCATCAGCACATGAAGCCTCGTTTTGGAAAGTCGGCAAAAGTCACGAGTGAATATGGTCCATTAAAACAAAGTAAAATTGTAAATAATATAGTGGTCCTTTAAATCTGCCATAGTCTTCTTTTAATAAACAAATAAACAACAACAACAACAAAACACTCCTAGTATTCATTCATTAATTACTCAGTTCATCCTGCCATTTTAGATACTTTAACGTTTTAATACTAGGCGTTTTCATTATATCTTGTATGATGTGGAATAAAAAAAAAATTCAGATAATCGAATACTCAATACATATATATTTTAAAAGGATAAATGCATTATACTATCTTATCTAATGTATACAAGCACTGTACAAAGCTTCACTAGTGGATAGAATAATATTATGGCTGAGCGCAGTACGGAACTGACAAAATGGCTTTATCTGTAAAGAATCAGTAAAGAAACTGATGAATACGCTAAAAAAAAAATTTAAACTTTTTGTAACAATGTCCAAACGAAGGTAAAGGGGAGGTTGAGAGTGGGAGCAGGGCTAGTTTATATTACTGGGCCTCCCCAAGTCAATCGTCGACAACCTAGCAAGCAAGTGAGATTAGTGCTTGGTGGTCCGCAGGTTGATGAGCACCAGTATTTTCGACAGGTTGGGACTGTTATTGCTCCGGGAAGTTATACACCGCCATGGCCGATGTCTCTACCACCAACCAGAAAAACTTAAAACCATTAAAACCGCCGCATGACCGAGGCTGAATAAGAGACACGGATGCTGAAGACAAAAATTAGGGCTGTGCATAGACGCTATTCTCCTCTCAAACCCCTGACATCATTTTTATCGACGCGCTCATCGACAGACAGCCCAAGTCCTGGAGACTAGCGAGCTGCGGGGCTCAGCCACAACTCGGCTAATTTGGAGGCCCTAAGATATTTGTTTTCAAAACAACGCGGCCCGATAGGGATGTTGAACAAACAGGCCCCTCCGTCGATTCCCGGTGTACCTTGCGAGACCGATACAACCCAGAAGGGGGTCCCAGAGGTACACGTCTGTTGCGGACCTAGGTGAGAGTTACTTCCCGCTGTTAGGGTGCGGGCGCAATTCGGATCTCACCCCCATGGTGCATTTTTTTATATTAGTTTATTTTTTGCTTCAATTGGTCTAACCATTTACATGATGATGGTGGTAGAGGTGGTGTTGGTGGTGAAGGAAAACAGAGGAGGAAGAAAAGAATGGATGACGCTAAAGAAGCTGAGTTACAGATGTTATAGACAAGGAAAGGTAAGAAAAACAGAATACCAAAGCAAAATGCGAATCATAGTCTCTGCGTGCGAAGAAAGAAAGAAAGACACAGGAAAAGACAGAATGAGAGACAAAAACGGACAGATAGACAGAAGGAGAAACAGAAGATGACAGGCTAAGACAAGACAAAAGAAAAAGAGACAGAGAGCAGAAGCAGAGATCAAAATAAGGACAGAAGAGGGGTAGAGGGGTAGGGGGTGAAAGTGCTGGTGGGAGGTGGAAAATGGAGCTTAATGATGATACCAAAAGGAAAACAACTGACAAAAGCAACTGTTTCTTAAGCGCGTCTGTAACTGAACAAACAAAGGCGAAAGGAAAACATTCTTTACGAGACAAACAGGCAATTTGCGGGATACACTAGTCTGACGAGGGAGCAAAAGTAGTTTTCAGCGATTTACTGCGAACGCTGCTCTTGTCGGGAAGAGAAAATAAACGGTGGAGAATAAACCAGGGCGAGACCGGAGAAGAGAATGGGAAGAATTGTGGATGGGAGGGCTGACGGAAAAAAAGTTACAAATTCCAGGTAAAACTGTAGAATACAAAAGAGGTGACGGTTGGTTTAAGAGACGACACAAGTTGACAAGAATGCTTGCCTCCCTTTAATGCTTTTAGGAGTTTCCCCACGAAGAGTTGGGGAACTTGGGGTTGTAGATGTAGTTACAACTTGAAGTTGCAGCGGCGGAAGGCGGACATAATTGATGTCGACACGACCCGGCCATGAAAAGTGTTGAGTCGCTCAGGGGAACGAGTGGCAAGATTGTCATCGTCTTTTGTTCCAAGCTGCCCACGTGCTTTTGAGGACTGAGGGATGGGGCTAGGCAATCGTCCCAGGGTCTTTTGAGAAGAGAAATATTTCTAGATAATTGTTTCAGGGTATTTGAGAAGTGAGAGATGGTTTAAGACAATCATCCCAGGTCTTGGAAAGGTAAGATATGGGTTTAGGAACCGTCCCAGGTCTGTAAGAAGTGAAAATTAATCCGAGACAATCGTCCTGGGATTTTTGGTTAGAGGTCCAGGTCGAGGTAAATGTCCCACAGTCTTTGAGATGAATGATGGCTCCAGATAATCATTCCAGGTGTTTGAGAGGTGAGAGTTGGTTGTAGACAACGGTCTTAGGATCTTTGAGGTGAAAGATGACAACGCAGAGGTTCCATTCCCTACTTTCCGAGCCAGTGCATGTATCTCCAGTAACATTCTATAACTAAAAACTGTTTGTCATTGGACAGCAGAGAGACGAGGCTGCAAGGCAAAACTATATATAAATGTTAGTTAAAGTACCCAGAAATAAAATGATATTTATTTATTTATTTATTTATTTATTTGATTCGCAAATAAACATTTTATTTTATCGAAATCATTGAAAAATTTGTTCTGAACGAATTATTGTGGGAACCTTAAAAAAATTGTCTCGTTTTTCTTTCACTCTTACACAACGCACAATGCACGTTATCCCGGTATTTTCTATTCAACAACCCACGATCACATACTCTTTCTTGGTACTTTCCTCAAAACTCTCATGTAATTTTAAAAGATATCTTTACAATTCCTAGGTTGACCACAACAACGTCTCAGCTGCTTAATTATTTAGCTGTCTACTTGGCTACATCTTTCTTCCTCTCTCTGCAATATTTTCTTGGATCTGTCTTCCTGGACGAAAGCAGCAGGGAATGTGTACCAACTGTGAATAACGTGATCCAGGGGAGGCTACACCTACCTGCACCTTCTGGTTGGGGAGGAATATTGGTGAAGCCTCCCTTTGACATTTGTCTCGACTGTCAACTTTTATGTTTTACTATTCATTTTTATTGTAGAATGTTGTCACGAACTATTAACGATATCTCAGTTTTGAAACACGCCATTGCCCATGTTAGCTGATAGAATCTTTAGACATATTTCAAATGAACAGGCAAAAAAAAAAAAACCCAGAACAATAATACCCTATAAAAATTAAGGGCACAAATGAAGTGTTAGGAAATATTGTGTACAGAACAAAGGTTTCACTGGTTTACAGGTTTATGCTCACATGTCTGGTTTGATTTTTTTTTTTTTAATCATGCGTTAGGCATGCCAAAAAAAAAGGGAGGGGGGTTAGGAGTACTTTACTGACAGTGTAAAAGATTGACTGCTTCGTCAGGAAGAAGTATATTTTCCCCACTCAAAGATCTCTTAAAATAAACCATAATGATTATAAAATGTAACAGACAAATGGGCATATAGAGTGAAGGGGAAAGGAGAAAAGACAAGGGGGGGAAAAAAGTGAAAAAGGGGAGACTATCAGTGATGTTATTTTCACCACTCGAAGGATTTGCGTCCCTTAGACAAGTAAGCCAGTGTTCCCTTGTTTGGCTATGACCAACAAAAACGGTACTGGCTCAAATCATAACTTATAATTTACATTTACAGTACACACACTCACACGCAGAAGCACAAAACAAATCGGTATGATGCCTTTTAATTTTACATTGTCAAACCATGAAAGTGCAACACGTCTCCTTTACATGTATAATACTGATTTTGGTCAGACGATGATGAGGCCATGACATGGTGTTCACGACCTCAACTAAGAGTATATATAGCATTTCACGAGGGAAAGCCAGAAATAGCAACCATATTTACAGATAAGCTTAAATAATTCAACTGAATATCTATATAAGCAATTTTCATATAACTTATTCTCTAGCTGTCTAGCAGTTGTTTGAAAGGCTAGGGATCTGTTTAAGGAGTTAAAACATTTTATAAAAATTTTATTTCATCGATGAAATATTTCATTGCACATGGATGTGTGAACAGATTTTCTCTCTTTTAGCATCTAGTGCAACATTTTGATTTGTTTATGAACCGGGAAATGTGTGTGGTATACCTCTGAAGACAATTGTTTTTTTTTAAGTGTCGGATAAATTACAATGGAAGGTGACAGCAAATCAACCACGTTCCTATCCACTGTATTTATCTTAACACATGTCCACACGTGTTCCTTATTTTAAAAAACTAAAGAGAATAAAACTCGGATATTTAGAAAGAGTTCACCACATAATGATGTAAATATCACACAAAATGGCGAAGTCCATGGAGAGATTATTGTCAAGTAAACTGCACGTACTACTGAGGGGTTTGGAACAAACACTTGGCCATTCGCTGACAGAAAATTCATGATAACACAACAAGGTATAAGCGGTCTGACGAGTAGGCCACTTATTCTAAGATAGGTAATGTTAAACAGTATTGATCACAGACGGAGTTGTAACATTAGCCACGAATTGACTGAAGGCTGCGTTACAAAGAAGATTATCTGAATGAAAAAAATACACTTACACATGAGCACCTTACTGTAGCAGAATATTTACTGAACTAAAATATCAACAACAAAAAATCTTTCAGATTAGTGGACGGAATTACAAACTTTATCCGATCTTATGAGGATGACCCTCCTCAGTTGTGGACGGGAGTGCTTTGAAAGATGTAAAAGAAAAAACATGTGTAGCAGCCATGACTTACAGGACAAGGTAAAACCGCCATGACAACATGAGAAAATATTAGTAGAGCTTAAATATTCGATATGACCAGGATATAATGGAAAAATAAAAGTTTCAGTTGGCAGACAGGGTTTTCATACTCGACCAGCCACAGTAAAAGTGGACCTGGGTGCCAGTCTTTGAAGACGTCGGACGGATCAGGGAATAACATCTGTATCACAATGGATTTCTGCACCATATGAAAGAAAGAATGCTTATATACAAAACAGCAAACAGGAGGCCGGGAGGTAATTACACATGCACATTACTGACAAAAATCGCTTTATACAACTAGCTGGCAAAATGGTGAAAAATAAGCACAAACGCACTATTCACAAAATAAGCAATGCATTTAGGATTCTAGTGCATGATATTTTTTCGGTTTAATATGCAAATGATTTCTTAATTATCCCGTGTTTCTACGAGCTAAGCACTATTCGAAGCATGCCAAGGGTGCTCTGACTATACTATAGGAACCCATGTGTCTGTTTCTGCTACATTCCGAGACAACAGCAAAACTACAGCAAAGTGTCACAGACATTCACAAAAAAATATTTTTCATGATCATCACCACTACAAATGTGATATCTCGTATGTTAAGTGGGTGTTAAAGTACTTAATATTGTGTGAGAATCAAAATTAAAGCGCACTTTCAAGCATCAATGCACGTGTCCTTAGGCGACTAAAGTTTTAGAATTTGGTGACCGGTCAAGTGGTGCAAGAAATGTCTGCTGCAGTCTTCTGTGTTATGAGGAAGTGTTCCGAGGACTGTACATTGTCAACGAAAAAGTGATTAGCGCTAACTCTTATTAGTGTCAGCACTAGTAATCGCTGATTAAAAAAATAGTTAACTCAAGAATTAAATTAAAACATTCCTATTCAAGTAGAGTTTGTGCTTTCCTGTAATTTTTAACTCTCAGAAACATCATTTTAAAGGTCTCTAAGTACCGTTTTTAAGTGGTTTTCCGCTTCCGAAAGAAATTAGGACCAACCTTACATATTCGAAAATGCAACAGGAATATCAACAGGCACTCACATCCTACAACATGTACTTCTCGGAATATTAGGTAATCTTCACCACGAAACAACTCCAACAACAACAATAATAATAATAGCCTACCCCATAGCTCTAAGCGCTGAAAAATAAAATTGATATATACTTCAGACTAAACCAAATAGAAGACGAGCATATTTTGTATAATTTACAAAAAAAAACGCAAAATATGTTGCTTACAACTTGCATCTTCATATGTATCTAGATTAAAAAGAAAACCTCGCGTACACAAAAGTCACACTTTACTATGTAAACACAATAACACGGTGGCATATAAATTCACTAACCAAAGTTTATTCTGTCTGGAAACATCATCCCGTATCTTTGTTGTAGATACTCGTGGCGAATTTCAGTTGCCAAGCTACAGCTACAACTACCATAGACAATATGATCTGCTCTAAATCAATGGTCTGCGGTTGTTAACGATGTTTGACAGTGTCCAGTCCTTCCAGCGAATGAAAGAAACTTTGAGAAAGCGGCTTTACATGGAAAGCACGAGGTGTGGATAACACGATAATCCACTCTCTCCACAAATATATTTCTCTGAAAGAGTTCGTTCGACGGTGATAATTATTTTGTAACTGGTTAAGGAACAAAGCAGGGATTTTCACCAAAGCTAAACCAATTTCTTTTCCAGGTCTGAACGGACGATATTGTTTGCTGTATGGCATGAGCTCACAGTACAGGAAGCGAAATTTAACAAGGGTAGATAACTGCGCGACTACAGGGGATTGCACCCCTTGATCACGTCAGCATCTCTTGAAGTTCGTTATGTTTATGGTCTGGACCTCCCGCTCACTCTCCTGGTACCTGTTCTGTGTTTACCTGAAAACTAATCCAGTGCAGACTCTCGTGAAACTTTATTTAGTGTCTGCTTGAAGGGGACATAAAAGGGCTTTTGAAAAGAACATTCTGAGAAAAATTTACTGCTTTGATCCACTCCAAGTAGTTCATACCTACAAGTGTCTCATCTTGTGGGGATTACGTGAGATTTCTTTTCAAAATTTATGTCGATACCAGTGAGAATCATTATTAGCGCTGCGCCGTTGTTCTTGAGATGTTATAATGCAGACCCGCATGGGCATACAGATCCGGGTTTTCGTTACTAATGTATCTTTTGGTTTTTATTTCTTATTTGCATACACATGAAAGCCTTTACTTCCATAACAAAGAGAGAGAGAGTGCAATTGTTAAGATGTCTGATTATAAATGTTTCCAAACAAAAAACGAGTTGAAGAGGTGCTTGTAAGATGTCTTGGGTTTAAAAATTATTAACTTCTTTTTTTTAAGAGGAGGGGGATGCGTTTTGTTCTTGCTAGACTATTACTCTGGTGATCATGCTGCTTAACTGAAAAACACATCCATGCTCCCACGATGCAGCACTTCCATTTTCCCATCGCGAGCAGTAGGTTTCACATTCGAGACACGTGCAAGAGGCTGCCCAACTTGTCCAGTCAGGCTGGAGTCGTCGCTACAGCAGCTCGTCCTGGTACTCGACCCGGTACTGGAAAGCCGGGATGTCCTCTCCGTCCTCCAGGTCGTGCACCATGAGCGTGAAGTAGTAGGTCCCTTCCTCAGCCAGGTTGAGATGGAAGGTCTCTGCGTTGTCCACGTTGCGGATCTCCTGGTCGATGTTGAAGGCAAGGGCTTCGGCGTCTTGTGGGGGTCCTGGACCGACATACTCCAGCTGAGGCGACACCGCCACGTTGCGCAGCAGCACGGTGATGCTGAGGCGGCCGTCGTAGGAGCGTAGCACGGACTGCATGTTGAGCGGCCGAATGTTGAAAGCAAACATAGTGGGCCAAGTCTTAAGTGTGCCCTCAAAGTCAGGTAGTGCCAGGTGCTGTTGCGTCATCAGCAGCCATCGCTTCTCGTGCGGGAAGTGTGACAGGCGCATCTCATCGGGAGGCGTCAGGAAGTAGTGCTCCACGAAGAACTTGCACGGCAAGGCGCCGAAACCGGCGTCCACGAAGTGGTAGTGGCCGTTGAGAAGCACGGCGTTCCATGAATGCCTGAAGGTGCCTGCGTCACTACCGGTCAGAGGCGTGCCGGGTCTGTAGTCAGGGCCCTTGGCGTAGCCCTCGATCTTCTCGCACTTCAATCCACCTGCCCTGGAAGGAGGTAAATGCAGAAAAATGTATCATTTTCAACCTTCGTACATTTACCAAACTTACCTATTGTTGCATAAAAACTTTCTCGAGTCGTCTGTAACTTGTGGCAGTAAACCTTCTTACTATGTGCAAGGACATTTCTGAAAATAAATTCTGTAATTTTTCTTTTTAAGTGTTTTTGTCAAAAGTAATATTTTCCTATTTATGCCGTATATTTTTTTAAACACTGTCCGCATATCTCACTACGGCCACATAAGGAGGAAGAGAGTGAGAGAGGCTAAGGAAATCATTCTCTTCACAAAAATAGCCACAAAATTACCCCCCCACACACACACACACACACATTTAAAAACCCGTCCGCCGTCGGTTGTAAAATGTACCAGAATGATATGACAGCTGTAACCTCTTTGTGAGCAAAGGTGTAAGTGTCAAAACTTTGTGTGAAGACCTCTACTATACAAACAAACGATTGTTTGCTCGGATTTTGAATACCACGACGAGCGTGAATAACGACATAATTTTCATCATTAAAAAGGATTCTCAGTAAATCACACATCACTCCAGTTGGTGAGAGCGCTTGACGATGTGCAGAAGACAAGGACGTGTCCCGGTGCAGACAGAGAGAAGATGGCAACAAGCGCGTGCCGACTGCGCGAGCCCGCTGTACCGAAAGTTCGAGGCAGGTCACACGCGAGGTCAGTAGGAAACGATTCCTCAAGCAGCAGACGGGTATAATGCAGGCCAGCAGCCCCTGTCGTCACTCTTGCTCTTTTAAAGTGCACGGCCTGTCAGCGTTGGGGTCGATAGCTCGATATTCATAAAGATGCATGCAAATCTCTCTCTCCTCTCTCTTTGTGTGCATGCCTGTGTGTGTGTGTGCGTGCGCGCGCGTGTGTGTGCGTGCGTGCGTGACCTCCATGTGAATCTGTCCAGCCTGCAAAAAGCAAACTCACTAGCTCTGTGTGTGTGGCTGGCAGCTGGAAGGCTAACAGTTTAGATGAGCGCAAACTTTTACCAGTTCATTAACTTGCTGTATACTCAGTTCTCGAACGAGTCGATAACCAGGAACCACGTCTGGACACACTTTCTCCACCCCATATTTAGCTTGTGCATTTGGGCTAGATTACATAAGATGCATGCATTCTTATTTAGTTAGACTTACCATATTACTCGTCAAACTCGCTGTTATTTGCAATTTTAATATAAATGTATATGCAGCTAAAAAAAAATGAAAACAATCTTAAACAGGAGAAAATTTACCTGGCCATTTCTTGATAGAGTGTTGCATAAGAAATCTTCCTTTCTGCCAGCTGGCGGAGCTTTCCTGTCGGTGAGTTGAGCTTAGCGCTAGTGCACTTCTTGTAGTATGCCATACTCTGACTCGCCAGCCAGCGGTACAACGCATGCGCTTTCAGTTTGTCTGACGTACTTCCGGCGGTAATGGCATCAACCAGACTTTTGATTGTTTCATGACTCTCCGTTCGCACCTGCAAGAGAGAGAATTTAATTTTAAAAAATAATTTTGTCTTATCCTGGTTCGACGTTCTTAAATGGAGAACACTTTCAAAAAGTCTAATCAACACTTTTTAAAAAAATTCAAACAATTTACAAGTCATCTGAGCCGGCGGATTCATTCCAACTCCCAGGGAGTCACACAAACAGACGGCGCAGATTGGGAGAGTATTAACACTGACATACAACCCTCTTCACAAACACAGAGCCGTGTAACTACACAGAACTACCGCCATCGATAGCTAAGCCTACAAAGTGTACGAGGACTAAGGACAACTTTCAGCAAGTATATTAACAGCCTCGAGTAATCAGTTTTCTACTAAAGGTTGTCACGATCAATTACTCTATAATTATATTATTCCCATCTAAACCTATCTAAAAGCGTCAAGAGGGACAAAGAAAGAAGTAGTAGAATGGTAGGATTTACGGTATATAAAAACGCACATGCAGGTGGTAAGGTCAAAACCCCGTTTAAGATGGAAGCCCTATACATTAATAGTTCTCTGGTCTTGCTTTAATGATTTGAAATGCGGTTTCTTGATTGATGCTGTCTGGGCATGTCGTGGGAAAGGTTAGGGACCAGCCTGCCTGTGTTCTCTTGCTCCAGGGACCTTGAAGATTCAGAAGAATGGCACGTGCTTCTGAAAAACTCACACTCATTAACCATTCGACATTGTGACCTACTGCTACTAGCCTACTACTAATAATAATATGAACAGGGCATATCCCCGTGTGGGACCACCAAGATTCTGGAGAATTTCATCCCAGAGAAAAGCAGTAGACGGCTACAAGCTGGTCCAGTCCAACCTTTTCAAGAACTATCGACAGAAAAAGATTGGAAATAAGGTGAGATGTTTTGAGGTTATTAGGGCAGACGCTGAGTTTCTCCAGAAGTGGGGGACGACGGCAGCATGCTTAAACAACGAGGATACAGCACCAGTCGACAAGAAGTGATTGATAATGTGAATAAATCATCGTCATGCCCCTGCGCAGGAGGTGGACCGGAATCGGGTTGAGAGAGCAGGATTTCTTTAGTGAATTTGCGAATTCACTAATATTGCGAATGTCTCCCTGACTATGGACCGTGACGAAAAAAAAATCAAAACAAGGTTTGTGAGATTGTTGGTCTAGTCCTACCCAGATAGTGTTTGTTTTTGCAGGGATTATTTGTAGAACACATCAGGCAGCTGTTGTAGAGGAATGGTAGTACCTTAAACCTTCTACCAGAACCTTAGCTCCATCCCCATCCCCACCTCTTCCATTTATTTCACGTTAGGGGTGGGGTCACTGATTAGACACTCGTATGCTTCGTGTACCCGTGTCCAAACAATAGACACCTAAGTCGGTAATGCGTTTGTCACGAGAAAAAGGAGCGAACAGTCTGCCAGTCTATAAGAGAGAATAGATTGACTAAATTACCGACTACCTTTCACCTTCCCGCTGGATAAAAGGACTGGCTGGCTGATTAATTTGATAAGAGAATGTTCTAGCAAGCGGCGATGTCGCACTACGCTCTGAACCACATCTGAACCACTGACCTTATCGTCCATACTGTGTCAGTCAAGGGTCTCATACTGTCCACCCCAGATAAAAAGAAGACGAAGAAAAGACCAGTTATCCTGCTACATCTTGGAGCTTGATGTACATGACTGGAATCCAGCCATCGTGACCCAGACCGACCTGCAATGACCTTATGGCTATTTTCGCAGTACACGTACGTGTATTTCACGCCAAACCTCCACCAGGCGCGTACCTCCCACTGCCCGCCTACTAAACAAGCGGGAACAATCCACCTCCTCTTGTCGACATAAAATCGATCGCTTGGCCGAGTTTACAGCTTATGACGTCCATCAAAAAGCAGTTAGTCTGTCGTTACGTGAGTTCCTTCGGCTTCTGTAACGACTCCACCCGCTAATGGCGCTCACGCTGAACGTCAGGGAACAAAGGGTTCGACTGAGAGCGACACCCAACGGGGAGAAAAGGGAGGTCACTGACGACAGGTTGACTTGAAAGGGAAAGTACCCTTGTACATTTTATTATTATTATTATTATTTTTTTTTAATGTATGGCGTCATCAGACGAGCAGCTACATGTAACAGCTCAGCAGCCTCTGTCTCGTGTAGGCGGTGAAGGTCGAAACTGACTTCGAGGCTTCAGGTGGGAGGCAGAACAGCCAAAGATCTACTGTGTGCATTCATACGTGACCGGCAACCTAAACGGTGTGTGTGTGTGTGTGTGTGATCAGCACGTGCTTATTCAACTATAGCAATAGCAAAACTTTGGACGTTTGTGGTGGTGGTTAGTGTGGGAGTGGGGGCGGTTAATGTGTGTGTGTGTGTGTGTGTGTGTGTGTGTGTGTGTGTGTGTGTGTGTGTGTGTGTGTGTGTGTGTGTGAGCTGATTGCGAGTGTTAAAGCTCATTGAACTGGCTTCCTATTCTCATCGTAGATGTGAAGAATAATTCCGCGCAGGAGAGTGGTTGTTCGTCCCCTTAAAATCTCTCTCCGCTTCTCAACTGTTAATAACGACCTTGCCTCACTGTGACTGAGCGACTGAAAACTAGAAAAACCGACAGTTCTAGGCACCAACCACATTAATTTTCAACTGCAGTTAATTCTGTTAAATCTGTAATGATGCAAGTGCCTGTGTCTTTTTTATTGTGCACATCGTTTGCTCAATCCGAATATCGGAGGTGTACTTCTTTTATCGTTGACTACTTGGGTCATATATGTTGATATACTTGGGTCATATATGTTGATATACTTGGGTCATATATGTTGATATACTTGGGTCATATATGTTGATATACTTGGGTCATATATGTTCATATACTTGGGTCATATATTTTCATATACTTGGGTCATATATGTTCATATACTTGGGTCATATATTTTCATGCGCGACATCAGTGTAGCAAAACAGAGAAACACTTGTAACTGGTGTCTATTTTCTAAGTGGACAGTTTGCTAGTTCATGCTAGGTAACCAAGGTACGATGTCTTCCCCTTTAGCTCTCACGTGGTATACTCTGACATCATGAGTGTGTAACAATTTTCGCTTCCTAACAAAGGTATGCCTTTATTTCAATGTGGTAGTGTTTTTGTTTTATACTTGGAGCCTTTGTCGACATCTTAGAACAGAAAATAAACGATTATAATAAATATGCTGCTGGGTGAGATACACCAACCAAACATAATGTGCGATCTTCCCGTAGAAGAAAAATATGCTAGTGAAATTTGACGAGGATTGGACAAACTGGAATTTTTGTACATATCATCATACTTTATTTATAACGTTTTACTTGTTAAAAGATAGGTTGCTAACGGATCTATGTGACAACAAACACAAAACAAATTTTCCGCAAAGACATAACTGACAGACTGCACGTGGTTAAAATGATTACAAGGACGAGAAAATAAGCTGCTAGCAACGGGGCTTCGTGAGCAAGCATCCCATACACGACATTTTGAACCAACAGCGATAACTGATCCCACATCCCATTCTGGGAACAAGTGTTTCACTAAAATGACACCACGCATTGAATAAGTTTGACTCATGTGCAGTGGTAGAGCCAAAGTTGACAGGATAGTTACAGTCTGAGGAGTTCATGGGATAAATCAGTCCCTTTCTTTAGTATCAAATAACCGTCGTCTATAGATGACAGTTGGCCTGTACATTCGCTGCGATCTCTGTATTGCACATTATCTCCTGTCGTGTGTAACACCGTGTCTCAGAAACTGACACCCTAGCTCGTAGGTGAAATCGATGTATTGTGCAATCTTTGATCGCAGAATAAATAACCGTGACGTGAACCGCTGTCGTCTGCTTTGACCTTTGAACTATACAACTGCTTCAGCAAAGTGCAGTGAAACGAACATTCCCCAACGGCTGGCTGGTTGGCTGGAAAGCGCTTCTATAAAGGGGTCGTTTCGCAAGATGGGAGAAGGGGTAAGGTAGTGGAAGACACACACACACACACACACAAACACACAAACACACACACACACACACACACACACACAAACAAACACACAAACAAACACACACACAAACAGGTCAAAGGCCAGCCTTGTCAACAGGTTCCACATCGACAGTAAAGGTAAGGTACGGCCGCCCGATGACGTGGACCATGGGCAGGTGAGGCACACACAGCCACTGAGGGGGGCTGTACCGGGATGTTTCTGCTCTAATAATGCTGTCACCGGTGAGAACGGAACCGTGAAAGCTGACGTGCTGCGACTGATCACCTGGTGACACCTGAGCACCACCGCCGCGGCTCCAGGCGCGTTTTTTGCGACTCGATCCCACTCCCTCTGTGCTTGATGAAGCGAGTCAAACTCATGGGCTTATCCCTTTAACAACGGGAGGGGGACTGCAGAAAGAAAAGAGCTATACGATAAAGGTGGCCTTTTTTTATAAAGTTGCCTACAATTCTTACTGGACGAGGGAAGGACTGTGAATAATAATGAGAAAAATAAGAAATGGATAATAAGCATATGCCACGCGCACATTTACGTGTGTGTGTGTGTGTACGTGTACGTGTACGTGTACGTGAGAGAGAGAAAGAAAGAAAGTTTATCATTTTATAACACCTTACTCCCACCGTCAAGCGGGATCATGTTTGTGTGTGAAGGTTCTTTAGCCTAAACAAGTTGTGTTCTCGTGCCCTGCAGGTAATGCGCCCTGAGTCCAGCTTTGGTGCCGGAGAAAGACGCCATGAAAATGAATCGTATTTTATATTTATTAATATTTGCTCCATCTGTCGTATTCAAGAAACCTTTCGTCTATCATAATTACCATTCACTAGTTTCAAACTGTCACTCAGCTTATTTCGAAGATGAACGGCCAAATAATCAAATGTTCTCACACTTCAAATAAGTATCTCACAAACGAGTCCGATCACCCTCCCCACCTTTAGGTCAAGCTAAAAATAGTCTCATAACCTTTTGATCGTTGCAGGACGAAGGGCTAGACACCGCACTTTTATCTCTGAGTCAGCACTGAGTGAGTGTTTCAGGTGCCCATCACCTCTCCCTCGCCACCTCTCCTCCAATCTTCTACGGGGTCAAATACCCAGTCCCTTCACCTGCTGGTCAACTAAAGAAGCAAGCCACACCACATGGGTATAGAACCCGGTATCATTTCTCCACCCACTCTGTTCATCGACTGGCCCCAGGAGGACTCGTGGACCTTTTACCCCGCCCCCCCCCCCACCATCCTTCAAACTACCTGCCTTTGCCCAACAGCCTTCCCACGGTCCTACCGCTTACACACATTCATTTAGTCAGCCACACATTAACTCACACACACTTTAACCCGCCACACAATCATTAACCCCTCACACAGTCATTCTAACCCGTCGTCGACGACGCCTCCCGTGCTTGCCGCGAGGCCATCTTTAATCACACAAGCGCGACCACATGATTGGGAAATCGATGGCGTGGCACCGGAACTGTGCACCGGGCCCTCGGCTGATACAAACAGCTCTGATTTCCAAGACTACACTTAATGTCACTGAACATAATACAATATCAATGTCATATAACTATCATATAGCGTCTAACACGTGGTGTATAACGAAGTAACATTATGTACAATTAAAATGACCATGTATATAATATAAATAAATACAAATGCATTGATACTATGTAATATAAAACAATAAAAAATTATACAACAGACAGTGTATGTCAGACATAGCAGATAATACAGAACAACTAGCCGCATGTTATTGTTCATTGAGAAGACCAGCTAACTTGCTGTACAATAAAACTTCATTCATCTGCTGTATCAGTTACAACACCTGGCTCACTAGCAGCACACACCTGAATACTTATTAGGAAATTTAAAGAAATAAATGGAGTGTCTCGCCTAACATTTCACTTTCAAAGGCACTGTACTCCGGCAGATTTGAGTCACAAACAAGTCTCAGCAAGCTGTGTGTCTGTCTTTCATTTTGTTTTATGTTTATTGATTTTAAGTGTCATTTTTATATTCCTCCGCAGGCAAAATATAGGACACAAGTTATAGAGTGAAAAATCCGCATAAATTTTTAAGCACCCTTATGTTTCAGGGTCACGTACCCGTGAAGCCTACCCGTGGCGCCTTACGAAGTCCTTGGGCCAATAGTTGGAGAGCTCACACTCTCTAAGCTTATTGTGTAGGTGTATATGGCGAGCTCTTATTTGCAAGTCAAGCGTGGAAAGCTTTAACTGTGTCCGGTTCGCACCAGGCTACCCATGAACAGGGACAAAGTAAGCAATAAACAAATCACTTATCCCCTGCAACTGAGGATTTCTGTGGTGTAGAACTTTAACTGTGCATGAAACATTAAACATTTTGACATCAATTCCTCGAAAACCCCTTTTAGTGATCTGTTTTGTATGTTTTGTAAAAACTAAAGTAGTTGTTGGAATTTATTCAAATTTATAGGTCTCTGTAATAATTAAAAATACACAAATACATGTAAAAATACATGGGTCCCCTAGGGTAGAACATGGGTCCCACATACTTTCTATGGGACCCATGTGTTTTCGGCATTCTGTGCTGCTAGGAATGTCGTTTGGAAGAAACAGTCGTTCAAGACAATTCTTTCACACGCTTCCACGAACATTGTTTCATCATTCTTTTTTCTTTAAAGATCCTTCAATATGCAATATGCGAGATAAAAATATGTGACCTTATGAATGAGGTCCGGGTTTGTCATAAAGACAAAAGCAGACGATCCAAGAAGAAAGCTTCGGTGGTTTGTGTGAAAAGTTAATAAATGGAAACGGTTAGTTGGACGGAATAGAGAAACTGGACGAAGGGAAAATAAACAGTGCGACCAACCGGGGCTGACCGATGCACATTAGGACCTACCTGCAGAATCTGTTCCAGCATCTCTAGGGAGGTGGCGATCCACTCGGTCTGGTCGGCTAGGTCGGCGTCTGGTTCGCGCATGACCTCGGAGCTGGAGTTACTTGCCGAGCAGGATGTGACCACGATTCCGCTGTCTGGGCGTTTCTTAACCACACCATTGCCGGTGTAGTTGCCGTTGGAGTTGGAGGTTGTCAGTTTTGTATAGCACGTCTCTGCATTGCTTGGCTTTTAAGGACAAAAAGGTACTCTCATGACGTCACTTCCGTGGGACATAACTACACGTGCATGTACACTCTTCATGCAATGCACGCATGCGCACGATTCCAACAATAGGAAGAAAAGTGCGTAAGTACACAGACTGAAAAGCGCACGCGCAAATACGCCCACAAGAGGAATAACAGCATGCAGATGCACAATAAACTTTCCACTTTCTCGTCATCCTGCCCATGATAAACTGAAGATTGTGCACGTGCTGTCAGAAACGTCTAAGACCTATCATTTACTTCAAATGCTCAGTTGATAAGGTCTGATAATCTTAATCAGATGAGAACTAAATTTCGAGAACACTGCTGCGTGATACAAATAGAATGGTCGAGAAATGTTCTTCGCATAGTCCTTTGGTTTCTAGTACCAAAAGCAAAACAAAAATCTACTGTGATACTGTACGGACCCGACACCATCGGCTGCTTTTGCAGAACAGATAATATCTGATAAAAAATCCAGTAGCATTCAATGCTCCATGAACAGTGCAAGGAAGAACTTTAAGACAATTACACAGAGGATGAGTGAGATTACACCGAAAGGAAACCCGCCTGAATATTTCATGTTAAAACAACCTATAACATCATTTCGATCAGGCGGCGCTGAGCTAGAGAATTTTCCATGAACTGGGTCGACATAACGACCTGAAGTCACCGGTTAGAAAAATAAAGATGGACGAGAAGGTTTAGGGAAAAGTAAGACTGAAGATAAAGGCAAGTGTAAAGAGAAAGTTTAAAGACTCGAGTGAGGGAAGAGACAGTAGAATAATACTTGCTGCCACTGACCTTTACAATGCCTGGCACTTTGGTGGTGGGGAGAGATTGGACTCCAGAGTGTCGTCTGGCGCTCTTACGAGGGCGCGCCGAGCTCATGTTGCTGGACACTATGGTACTGTGTGGAATCTGAAAGATACCGGCAGTTATCAAGACTGTTAAATTTGATTTCTGCGCGCTCTCATTCTCCCTGACTACATAAACACCTCTTTGTCCGTCCATTTTTCTGACAATCTATAAATCTACAACACACATCATATCCGTCAGCCAGCCATTTTTTGAAATACTTTTTTTCTCTCTTTGTTAATTCGATCAAACATTGTCAGGGACTCTGTCGACTAATCAGTTGAATATACCTTCATTGTCAGTTTCTCAATCGGTTCGTGACAGACTTTTCCGCTTTTTTATGTCCAAGAAGAAAAGGTTTCAACTTAAACCAACTTTTTAATAATAAAAAAGAAAAAAATGTTTTCAGAAAGCCAGTTCGAACACACAAGTTCACAATTACCTATAAAAATTAGTTCTTTCCAAGGTTCAGGCAAGAGCCTGCTAGTAAGACTTGCTTTAGGTATTATCCAGCCCTTCTATCGAGACATACGGCAACCGTTTTGTGAGGCTGACTTGCTCAGTGTACACCCACAACATGCAGTAGGACCGTGAGAACGACAGGTGATGCGAGGCCGTGTAGCCGGCAGGACGCGGCCCACCGACGAACCTGATTGCCGTTATGTGTGGCGGTTAGGCCTGGGAGGGGGGAAGGGACTATAATATAGTCTCGACAACCCGCACGATGATCGGTGCAGAAACAGGTCACTTGGGCGCACCATTCGCCGCCAGCCTACGTGACGCGCACGAGAAAGGAACGGACCAACTGGCGAAAGGGAATACGTTTCGGCAGGTCATGATTCCTCCCTCCTTCAACCCCCCCTCCCAACTCTCTCTTTCTCTTCGCTAAAGCTTGGCTTGCCCACGTGTACATATACAAATGTATTCATGGATGGCAATGTAGGTGTAACATGCCTGTGTGTTAGAACGGAGGTAAATGACAAAGAAGTTAAGACATTTCTGACCAGAATACTAATGTCATAAATCGATGACAATGTGAACATTGTTGTATAAATGCCTTGTGGTGAAAAAAAAATATATATAATAATCTTACTGTGTTTTATCCTTTGAGGAAGCTAATGAGCACGAACAAGTCTAGCGAGAAATATGCTAAATACCAGGTCCTACATATTGGACCGCATTCATACCGGGTCGGAATTAATCCGCTCCTTTTGCACATTCATACATAGTCATAGACAAAGCACACCCTTTTTTACTTTCCCGCTGAAATAAATGTCACCTTGGTCACAGAGAACAAAGGGGTAAGTGTGCATTAACTTCGATCTTGGGTCTTCACGCCATTAGTGTTGAAGAAGAAATGGAGGCAAAATTCTTGGCCTAAAATGGTTGAAGGTTTTGTTTCCTTGTGACAAAAGCATTCATTGACTGGTACCGAGCTCTAGTACTGAAGCTAATTGTATAGAGAGGACTCTTTCTTTGCATGTGAAGATGAAAGTAAACGTCGTCGTGCTTGTAGTCATGATGAGATTGAGGACTCATAGTGTACTAAAGGACCCCAATGATCTCCTTTCTCTCTGCATACTGAGGTGTAGCAAGGCGAATAGCAAATCGCTAGCAGTGAATGTCTTGATGTGTTCGTCCACTCAAAAGAAATATGGATGAAACTCCACACAGCAACAATGCAACACTGTGCGATACAAAATGAATCATAAACCCACTTTCAAGGCTTTCGCAGACCCAGGCCAACAGAGAAACCTGGGTACAAAGCGGAGGACCTCTAACCCTCAGTCACCTTAGAGTACTCTGCCCTTTGAAAAAGCGGAAGATCTCGTCGCAAGAAGGTTTGCTGCAAGATTGTGGAGCATGATCTGTCCGATTAGAGCGGTTGAGAATAAAGGGAAACCCTTTAGCAAGACTCCAACATTGTGTCTTAAAATAAGCCTTATCAAGCATTGTAAAGTTAGGGACAAGGAGCTACTGCTGCTATTCTTCCTTCCTTCTTCCTTTCTTTTGCTGGTGTTTATCCTTCTATTACTTGTGGAAGCTGTGCAATGTTTGCAGACATCATATGGTCCTGACCTTGTTAGAGAAATTCTCGACAATAAAAGTGTTTTTACATCAAAACGAGGTGTAAGCTGTGCTGGCAAAGGCTATGAATAAATGTCAGCCATCACTCAATATTTCTTCAACATGTTCTGATGACTTTTCAAAATCTGTACACTTAAGTTTCAGTTGCGCATGACTATTTCCGGCGGTTAATGCGTGAGTATATGTGGCTGTGTTTAGACCAGCCTGTATCTGTAGGAGCACATCTTCACACAGACAACAACGCACCTCACGAGCTGTCCTGTAAGGGCACAAGAGACACAAAGAAAAAAGCCATCAGACGGCAAATGGGGAAACCAAGGCTGTTTCAGAAACAGTTTCTAGGAAAATGTGTTTGCCAAACACCGTGTGGTGTAGCCTTAACCGAAGGATGTGTTCTCTCGGTCTCTGTCTCTTCTTTGGCACTATTACCTGAAATGACAGTCGTTCTTACTAGCACTCTGTCAAGAGGTAAATGACAGTTTCATTCTGACACTAGTAATAAATCTTAATCTTTACTTCGTTGCCGCCAGCCATGTTCTGAAACGAACGTGCAGCGTGACGTGGTCTGCGAGTGCACGTGCACCGTGCAGTTTACACGAGACATCGATTTTCAGCAGCCGAGGTGTACAGCGTTTGCCAAGACTTTTCTCTTAACCTTCAGCCACAGGTCACCAGTTTACAGTCCTGCAGGGTCTGTGGTGATACAACGAGGACCACCCCCACCCCCATCGTTCTAGCAGAGGTACTTGGCAGCAATTAAACCAGGATTTAGTGTTCTGGTTGTCATTGATATAAAGGAAAATTGTTTTTCTTTTATTTCAGTCTGTGCAGTATAACCTGTCGTGGCCTGATATCCATGACAGAAACAAAGCAAGGACTCCTGCCCCGCAGGTAAAAGAATAAATAAAATCGTTATGAGCAAACCGACATCGAGTGCATATTTTTATTCGCGTCTTCTTTTTTTATTAGTTTCAAGATAAGTGTAATTTATGAGGAAATGCTGCGCGAGCGCGCGCGTACACACAAACACACACGTACGCACACACAATATATATATATATATATACACTGTATACATACACAATATAGGTAGAGAGAAAGAGAGACGTATGACCTATTTTTCATGTTTTGGTGTCTGGTTTCTGATTTCCTCAATAACTGCGCCGAAAAACAAATGTGTTTCAGAAAATATCATAGCAGCTCTTGCCTTTATTTCAACTACACTTCTATCGATCTGGGTGCAGTAAACCCGAAGACCTTTCTCCAGACCCTTGAGAACAAAGAAGGGAAATGGAGCTTAAGACAATCGTACCCAGTGTCCCTAATAATTAACCACAAACCCGTCTCACAAAACCAGTGTGGATCTTATGGATACTCAGACACACAAAGAGAGAGAAAAAATACGTTTTCCCGAGAAAGGAGAGTTTTGGGTTTTAATATTTATACGATTACAAGACCCGGAGCGACAGATGAAAGATATACGACCTAATGAAAATCACCTACGTGCTCGAAACTTGTTGATAACTGGCCTCTAAAACATGTGGCGGTGACAAGGCAGACGGGGGCTAGCTACCCAAGATCAAAGACAGTCCGGGTGGAGGAGGGTGGTTTTACGATAAAGATCTGTCGTTCATTCTTGGGAGCCTCTCGAAGGAAGCTTGGTCTGAACAGACTACGATTGTTCCCGCGATGACTTGTTCTCTGCAGGGAGTCGGTAGCTGAAGTTTGAAGCACACTTATCTGTCTTAATGACAGCTGTTAAAAAAAGTTGATAGCTGCCATTAATGGCCTCTCACTGGTACAGTTGGCCGATGGCTGGAGTGTGTGTGCCCTTACCTTTGGCATGTTCGGTACCAAAAATGTGTTCGCGAAGAAAGAAAAAAAAAGGAAGCAAACAAACCAAATCAAAAATGTTCAGTCAGCACCACGAAGTGCGAGTGATGGAACGGAACTCACAATCAGAAAGGCTTTCAGTTGTCTTGCGTCTTGAAAATCGAACCCGTGGAAAGCTGGAAATAGAGTGTTGTCGAAAATCGATGTCTTTGACACCGGTCCAAACAAAAAAACAAAACAAAACAAAACAAAACTTGTCACCAGATTCACGATCAGCCTTTTCTCCCTTAACACCTAACAGTAAGGGACACGATCACTACAGTTTGTCGCACTAAGTTGCAACTGACCTCCCATACTGGTTGTTAACTGGCAGCCATTTGTGCAAATTGCCAAGCAAATGTTTTACAGCTTTTCCTAATATATCATGTGTGTGTATTTGTTGTTGTTGTTGTTTGCTTGCTATCGATCATCCTGTTTCTGGAGTGAGGGCACACCTACCTATCTTTAGTTTGGAAACAATATAGATGGGTATAGATTCGGAAATAAATACAGTTACCGATCCTCGTTTTGTCCTGCTGTAATAGGTTAGGGGTAGGTCTTGTAGTGTTACGTGTGTGAATGGTGTCTTGTGTTTGACGTCTTGTGTGCGTCATTTGTTCGTCGTCATTTTGAGAAAAGAATGACGTAAAAAGAAGAAGAAAGAAGACGGTTATGGCCAGATAGAAAAGAGAGAGCAGCGAGTTCTTCATCTTCCATAAATCAACTAGAAATCTCTTCACCTCCATCCCCACCTACGGGGGCTCGTCGGGCGTGGTGTATGTGTGTAATATGCGTATGCAAGGTAAGTGTATGTACGTCCTATTACACCAGCCATTGGGTGATCTTTAAGCACAATTCAAATCTTCCACGAATATTATTTTGAAAATTTGGACAGTTTAACACAGAAGGGGGGTTATATTCTTTTTCGTCCTGCAAGTCATTAATCAAGCTCTGTAAAGTATTACATTATTTTAACTTTGTTTCATGCTTAGGAATGATACACAAAACTCCTTACTGTTGTCTACAATTGCCCAGAAAAACACTCACGTCCTCCATGGAGTCGTCCTCATTCTCCACTTCCGGTCTGTTTGCAAGTCCTCCTTGCTTCCGTCGTGCCTGGGTCTGTACGAGGAGGGTTCGAGGGTGCACGGCTGCCTCCCTTTGGCAGAGCTCTTCAATGTCCTGAAGATGGCGAATCAGCAACGGAGACAACTCCAAGGAACCAGTTGTAGTTGAATTTAATGTCATCAATCGCCTTGCTAAGCTTTCTTCGAGGTCTCTTAAACTCTGTGCAAAGCAAAATCTCTCACTGACATAACAGTTTACATTCATAAGTAGTTGTATTTCTCCCTCAAATAGTTTACATTCATAAGTAGTCGTATTTCTCACTCAATAATTCCGTTGACTAGAAAGATGCCTTTTTTTAACTCTAAGAAATAATTCGTTTAATTTATCTCTTTTCAGTTCTGATAAAAAATGAGCAAAAAGATACATCTTCAGCTGGTCAGCTTTAACCAAGAAATAATTAATAACAAATGCAAATTACAGTTCCTATGGCATTTTTTTCGATACTTACTTTGCAGTCAGCCGGAAGTCGACCCAGGACTTCTCCAGTAGTCATTTTGAAGTCACCCAGCAGGCGCATGGCGCGAGGGGTAAGTGAGGCAACAGCCTGGACATAGTCGTTAAGTGTGGCCCTGTCACGTGCAGCCAGTGTTATAATGGCGACTGTGAGTTCTTCCTCCATTTCGTGCAGACTCTGCAACAGGACACCAGCAGCACATTGCAGGATCGAACAGTCTACAGTATGAAGTATGATGTGTAGAGGCAGAATTGGTTAATCCACCTCAGCGCTTAAGAACGCTCATAAATGTCTACAGCTTGCAGAAAGCCTCGGTGTAAGCTTACAAGGCTCAGGTAATTTTAGGGTGCACGACACTGATTGTTGTAGTGTCGGGATAACCTCCGTAACACATGTTTATCCCTGTGCTTCTGGCTGCTTTATACTCGAAATATAAAGAAATAGTCTCTTTTGTCGAATTCGAGGAAAGAATAAAATGTGAAATGAAAGAAGCTAATCCCATTCTCCTTTTCCTCCCGCTTCCATCTTTCTTCCCACCCCACCGCCTCCTGCGACTGCGTGCATGTGGGCGTGCGTACCCCGCCATTCTTATCACGACTGCAGATGGTTCTAATTCTGGACCGAAAGTTTCATTTTGAAGTTTGACACCTACAGATTTCACAGAAGGGTGCCCTGAGGGATGTTTACACAAAAGGGTATTTCGCAAGTGGAGATTGCAATATGTCGCGAAAGCCTTCCCGAATCAGGTTCCACAGGTTTTTCAGCGACTGGATTTGCGAAACGCCGATCTGTAAGTACACGTCCAACGAACCAAGCTGCAAAAATTCCACCATTTGCTGAGTCACTGGAGATTTCTCGACCGAGATCTACAGGTACAACGATAGTGTGAATATACTACATGTTGAAACACAAGTTTTATCATCAGGTGCTTTGGCAGTAATCTCTCTCCCTCCCTCTACCTCTCTTTCCATTCCCTCCCTCCACTCTTTCCCCCTCACCAAAGCACGTGTGTAACTTGTCGACGTCAGAGATGATACCAGTAACCAAAGAAAGTTTCTAATATGAAAACGGAAATTATTGTTTGAGAGTTCAGTGCAACACTTGACCCCCACAAAGCCATAGCATGGTGTCTTTCCCCGCCTTAGAAGAAGAAAGGCTCGACCTCGACGTTGTCGCAAATTGCTTTCATTTTTTGAAGAGTTCATTTACTGCCGGCTCTGAAAGCGCTTCTCCAGGAAAACCTTTTCTTAATTCTGTTCCGTGCTTTTTCACTTAAGGGTCTATTCAAACTGCTCTCAATCATGTTTCCTCCTTTTCCAAAACGAAATGTTATTTCAATGTGATTTCAGACTCCTTCATGGCTATATCAATGCAAATGGAGTCGCTTAAAAATAATTTTATGAACCGAATTAAGATATGATAAAGGATAAGAAAAGCACAACGTACAACAAAATCTCCTCTTGAACCATCATTCTGTGGTTCACTTGCTAGTATGTATCCGTAAAGCAGATGACTAAGTCCTTCGTTGCGAGGTACACAAATATTCCGGTGTTCAAGGGAGACAGCAAATACAGGAACACGATAACCAGTAATTGAAAGACATTAGTATCAAAGAATGTCACGAAGGCACATAACTATTTAACCTAAAACATGTACGATTATGAGAAAAATGTTGGAACTAAAGAAATATGGCAAACAGGAAGGAAGGAAAGGTAAGTAAGAAGGAAGGAAGGAAGGAATATCAACCAACTGAAACGTATCCCCCGTTCGTACATCTGAAAGGTGGACCGTTTGATTGATTGATTTATTCACTGAATCATATTTCTGATGTCTGCACGAACAAAATCCTTTTCTTTAAAGTCAGTTGGCCTGATTACGTCATCGATTCAGGTGAGCGGGCATGAACATGCAGCTCAATCAAAATGCTAAATGCTCATCCGTGACAGGGTAAAGAATAGAAGCATTTCATCCTCGGCGATATATGTAGCTCCATGGCATCCACGGCGTAGGAAGAGCTTCCGGTCAATGCTTGCAGAGATGAGAGCACAGCTTTCTGAACACTAAGCCGTTTAGTGCTGTTTAAACAGAACGACTTCAGCAAACAGTCGTTTCTCCGTCCTTCACAAGCCATCCACTAAACTGTTTGCTAGCAGCTGCCCGAGTAAATCCGCCATTGATATGTTTTGTTTCAGGGTTTTCCAAAGTACCCAGACCTCACAAGGTGACTATAGGTCCATGGTTGTACTAACAGAAAGGGAAAAAAACTCACTTGTTCTATAAGCTTATGCATCGACTGTGGGGACATAAACTGTCAATAATAATAAGAATAATAATAATTCCTTAAACTATACTGATTACTCAGCAATCTTAAAATTATGCACGACAAACATACTACTAATTAAAATCCCCGGAGGGGTGTAAATAAACTGTTACTGTATGGATTATCATTTAATTTACATGCGCTGATCTCCCCAGTTTGCACATATCTTGTCTGTAGACATGGAACCCAAAAGATGTGTCGGGATACACAAAGCACCCTCTTGAGGCCTGGCCTTAACACCCACCTTGGGAACCCCACGGCCAAAAAGCAAACAGCAAACTTGTCCGATGTGTGCACTTTATCAATAAACGTTCAACAAGATAACTTTTGCACTAAAGCGATAAACTTTTCATGCTTTTGTATCCAGGTTCTTTCTGCACATGTACAGAGCAACACAGTAATTGGACAGCAAAGGTGGGGATTTTCTTTCAAAGGGATTAATCTAGCGGTAGGCTTGTCAAAAAAAAAAATCCAGTTAACAAACGAAGCCTCGAAAAAAAAGATTAAGTCCATTAGTCATACTGCTGCTTGAGCCGCCTTGTGCTGTGCGGGTGTTTACTTCTATGACAAATAAAAATAAAAGAAAAATACGGCAGGAAAAAGACCTTTCACAATATTTTCTTTCAGTTATTAGTCTAAACATGGTTCTATGTGTCCCCTAGCTGGTTTCGTTCAACAGTAATATTACATACTACAATTATCAATTGTTGTAGCTACGCGTGGCGCGTTACAGGAATCAACAGGAATCGACATCCTTGTATCTGATATGAGTGATATGACTCATTCTATGATGTTGTTAGTTTGTTATGAAGTTTTTTAAATTTACCAGAACTCTTTTTTCAGTGACGTTTTAATCAGCACATTTTAACATTTTGTTATTTGAAAGATAGTCATAGTGCATAACTGTAGGCTCTTTGACACATTTTGGCGTTTAGAAGGAAATGTTATCTTTGTTCGGTATCAGAACAAATCTTTGTTTCCCTCAGCTTGTCTCTACCATGGTGAAGAGACGATGTGGAAGAAATATGACCAAAAACAAAAAAACGAAGTCTTACTACACATGAAAAATTGAATACTGTTTAGATTGGGCGAATAGTGTGTGACATAGTGTAAGCGGTTTTGCTTCAATTCAAACGGATTCTCAGAAATGCAGTTGTTTAGATAATTCCCGATTGCAGTTGAAAAACTTTTTTTTCAAATGCACATCATTTTAAACAAAATGATAAGAAAAAGGGACTTCCATAAGTGAAGGATCTTGGCAAAGAGAACACAAATAGAATAAGACATTTACAGATCAATTTTTTTAAATGTGTCTTGTGTACAGCAGATGTACATGAATTTTTGGCGAAGACCAAAGTACACTCATGAGAAAAACAAAAGGAGGCGAGGACAGAGAAGGGGCAAAAAACAAGCAAATAAGAAACACCCGTATAATACTGGATACACCCACACTTGTCAGATCAGAGCATATATTGACAGTTGGTGTCTGATCTCTTTCAAGCGCGATAGTGACTGTGCATAAAGCGTGACTGCCTGAACAATAAAGAATACGACATACATAAAAAAAACAATTGAATCTTCTCAATATGACATTACTTGGCTATATACCAACTCTGGGACGTATGTGTTGATAATGTTAATTTGCTTTGAACAACCCTCAGGACTGTTTCAAGCATACTCTCCGTGGAGAGCAGATAATAAAAGAACGAGCTCTGCCGATAATCATTGACGTGACCAAACGTTTACAAAACCATGAAACGTTATATTTATATTATTATTCCAGCTCAAATATTAAGCTAGTGCAAGAGCATATAGTTGTAGCAGGTGCAATCAAATATTGCTGTATATAGAGGCGAAAACATAAGAATGTAATGAATAATTCCAAGTAGGTATAGTACAAAAAAAAAGATTCAAATGCACAATCCAACGAAGAACAAAAAAGAAGGAAGAAAGTGAGCTATTATTAGGTTATGATAAATAGTTTAGTACAGTGCGGGGAAGGAATGTTTTCAACCAACAACCACAGCAATAATATGCTTAGATCAAAGTTATCTCGATTAGCTAAGAAATTACCAAATCCAAAAGGGGTTTATAAATGAATATTATCGGCTAGTAACAGATGAATTATTATGTGCTATAAATCAAATAGCTAGACGTTAGCCTTTCCTTAACCAGGCACAGTATCGAGCATATGAACAAGTTAATTAAACATTGTTTGCATACCAACCATTAAAAAAAATCGTCAAACGTAGTCATATATTCTACAATGTGTGGAGTGAAGAGGGTGTCATAAGCACATAATGAACGTCTAACTTCGTTTTAACTTCTTTATATATTTGTGTGTATATTTCTTGTGTATACTAAGCACAAACTTTCACGAGACTTTTGCCTTGATAATCATCTTTCTTATGGTGAAAGAAATTGAAATCTCAAAACAGAGGTTATAATTATAATAGGCTGTTAGAAGATCGGTTACTATCAGTGGGCACCTTGAATGTGAAGTTGAACAAAATTTGATGACAAGACGATTATTATTATTATTATTATTATTATTATTATTATTATTATTATTATTATTCATAGTGATGCAGACTGAAGCAAGAGGTAGATTCAGAGACAGAGGAAGCTATATACATGCGTGCGCACGCCCCGATCCATCACTCACCTTTACGATGTGTTGTGTTATTTCGGGATTAGTGACAGCAAAGCATGCTGGGTTAGTAGAGGCGGGAAAGGGAGAAGGACAGTCCGGCTCCATCGCCGTGGTCAGCAAGATGCTGGAGATAGAGCGTTCACTTGCTTTTTTCGAGACCCGTCCCTCGCGCATGCTGCGCGCCGTGTCGCTCCCGTCAAGCCTGGTGGTGCTGTTGCCTCCGTCGTCCCTCCACCAGTCCATTTCATCATCGTCGTAGTAGTCGTTGATGGCGTGGTTTGTGATGGCGCTGGTCCTGGCCTTGAAGAGGTCGGCGTTGGGTAGCGATGAGGCGATCGGGGTGGAGACGAGGCTGCGCTCTGTCTGACGAGGATGAAACTGGGGTCCCAACTTAACGGTGGCGACAGGTTTGGGGCCAACTGGCGTCAGCACAGTTTCATCCGGGATGGACAACACATCTGAGTCGAAGTCGTCGTCATAATCGTCGTCCTCATAGCTCTCCTCACCAGAAGAGTCATCGAATGAATTGTCACCCCCCTCCTTTCTGCTCGTCCTCGCGACCTGCCGTGACTTGGCTGTACGCGCGCGCAGTTGAGCACGGGATTTCCGGAAGTGCGCACTCTTGGGCCGGGAAGGTCTCTTCAACCGCTTGTCTTCCGGCTCTTCCTCAACCTCTTCGTTGATGGCGTGTTCTAGAAGGTTTGGCGCGGAATGAGGGCTGTGCCTTAGTGGACGGTCCTTGTCGAGGTTCTTGACTGCCGCGGCTTTTCGGACCTGCTGCACGTCCACTGGACGCGGAGTGCTGCTCCACATCGAGTCCGTGCTCACCCCGATTTCAGTGCCTGGAACCCCTTCCTCTCCTTCCTCCTCCTCGTGGCAACGCACTGCGGCGACCTGCAGCCCCGTGTCACTCCGCATTCGCGCCGAGCGACAGCTGCTCTGTCGGTGTCGCTCCGTCACGGAGATTCCCGAGTCACACGAGTCCGAATGCGCATGCTCCGCAGACTTGTTCTTGTCCAAGCCTGTTGTCAGAGTGCTGTCCGACACCCTCACGCTAGTCGGACTAGTGCACGCACTAAACCCTGACCCCATAATGAGGTCAGTTAAAGTGACGATGTCCCTCACGATGTTTAGAGGCCCCAAACATGTGCAGCGGCAAAAAACCGAAGGTTGGCCGAATCTGGAAATTAAAAGGTAGAAAGAAATTAGCCTCAGACATTCGCAGACTATACAGTAACCGGTAGTACTAGTACTTTCTACTTGTTAGTCAAATTAATCTCTGCCATGTGAGGACATTAAGTGTGCTGCTAGACCAAAATTCACTTTCAGTTTCTGTGAAAATGTTAACACTTACTCTAGTGCTTACTATTTCGTTATTATATCGTAAGGAGCTTTAGTCGGACATTTGAAAAAAGCTTTGTAATCGGATGAGTCTTGAGCACGCATCTAAAAAAAAATTGCAATCGGATGGGTCTTTAAATATCTAATGAAAGTGGATGCGGGCTTAAGAAGGCTATGCTCATGAGCCGTGTAAACAAATTCTAGGCCTGACTGGGAGGCACAAGTAAGAGGTGCTTAGAGTGGAATTCACTCCATACATGGCTCTGGTGTCAAAAGAACTAAACATCTACCTGAAAATAAATGTTCATAACAAATGCACCGATGAATAAAATTGCTAAATATTGCTGGGAGGTGGGAGGAGAGAGGAAATATCTAATTAGGGGAATGCATCTGGACTGGAGAGCATTGGAATTTTTTTTTAAGAAAATGAGATTGTTTGAAGTTTCCATGGCAGTCATCACTTAACAGACACCAAGTCAGGCAATTATCACAGCACAGATGTTGTTTCTCCTGCTGGCAGTCGCCAGTCGCAGTCGTCAGTCTTTGTTCTCAGGAAAAAAAACCACGGTGAATGACAGTTTCTTTCTTCCTTCCTTAATGAGTAGACGATCACTGTTTCCTCTTGTGTAGGTGTGCTTGCGTCAATAGCACCCTTTGATACCTTTCTCTGCTTGCCGACTCTGCCCACCCGAAAAAATCCCCCCAAACACTTCTCGTCTTTCCCTCCTCACTTTTGATTTCTTTCTTTATTTATTTTCCTTCCAAGGCTGCGAGAAATCAAGGTTTTATAAATGACTTCTTTAGAAAGCTTCAGACCTCAACTCAACGAAAATCGCTGAGGGATATCGTCGATGAAAGCATGTCCTCCTCTTGCTTGATAAGTTAAGTTGTGCTCTTAAGCGAATGAATTTGCTGCGACCTGTGTTAGATCGGAAATTTAATCTTAACTGGCTTTAGCGTGCATACGCCCAGATAAACAAAGGCCGAAAGAGGTGACAGCAGCTGTCTGCCCTCTACGAACTCTCGCGGTGAAAAAAATCTCATGACGGCAACTAAAGTTGTTTACGGATGCCGAAAAAAAAAGAGAGAGAGAGTGGCTTTGGGACGTATCTATCTATAAAAAGTGATTTTTCTACCTGTTAAAATAAAGAAATACATTTCATCATTTACCAAAAAAGACATTGATCCAGAAAAAAATAAAATACTATGATTTATTTAAGCTAAGATTGCATGATTTTTTTCATATTTAAGTCAACAGCTTAAAACTGAAAGAAATAAACCATTAGCATACTTGTAAGGACGGCTTACTCCAGAGTTTTAATGGTGTGCTTGGCTTCATTTACCCAGTGGCGTGTTGCATAAACATTTTTAGTAATGTTATCTAAACTGAAGATGCTCTATTTCTTTATTTAAAGATTGCCTTTATATTAAGAAAATCCATTTGATGTAAATAAAAAAGGTTTGCTATTTCATCCAAGCATCATATTACTTTTTTTTTTACTCAAGAAGGTGGCCTTAGTCACCAAAACATGTCCCTTATCCTTTATGCCTTATCCTTCAAAACGCACGAGGATAGCCTTCTCTTTGCTAATCCCATATCATTAGACAAACTATATATCACATAAAGCTTTGTCTCTATACTATAGTTTCTCGTTAGCATGCACATTTGATATATACATATATAGATGCTTTAGGGTCACTTTGCGCACAATATAGCCCGAGGACATTCCCTAAACGGTCTAAAGACCTACTGACACGCAACGCTTTATAGAGGATAACCGGATAACATGATTTAAAAAAAATAAGTCTTTGAGTTGTAAAGAATGGGGTAACTAAGAGTTTGAAGCACCGACTGTAGGCTCCATGGGAGGGAGGAGTGGGGCTGGAGGGAGATACACCCGCTACTCCTGGCCGCCAAGAGGTCGCTGTTGTCGCGCACTTGCCTCAGAGGAGAGTGGTGTAAAGCTGGTTCGAGTGCAGGTTAGATTGCGACACGTGCTAAGAGGAGCTCTTGGGAGGGGGGGGGGGAGGAAACGAAATTTTGCTCTGCTGACGCAAGACTCTTTATGAACAATGTATATCTTCGCGTGTGCCTGCTAGATTTTAAATACAAGCCAAGTGCAGACTGACCGGAGCAAGGCACATAAAATGTTTTGCGTTTTCTGAATTGCCAATGCTCTTTAGTTTTTGTTTTAGAGATATACATCTTTGAAAAAAATTGTTGCAACCATAGGCTTATTTTATCGAAAGACTGCTGCTAGTTGAGTCGTGTGCTGTAGCCTACGCAAGTCACGCACAGCTTTCACACAAGGGTCGCAACCAGACACACGAGTGTCGTGACCTAGTCCTGATCTTGATCACGTGAGCATGTGCACTAAAGTGTCTGTAAATGTACAAACACTGATTATTTGGCGCCAAGAGAAGAATTCACCCCATACACCCATCCCAAACCTTTTTGAGCAGTCGGAGATCTTTACAACGAACAGACTATCCGAGTCACCAAGATAATGCTATGTAACTGGCTGTGTATAAGAAGCAGGTGTTATGAGGTTATATTTTAAAATAAAAAAATTGTATTTTGTTTTAAAGTAACTCAACCCTGTTCTTTCCCCAAGGCACGCGGTGGTCCGGTGGCGCAACGGTTGGCGCCTGTTACTATAATACAGTGAAGGTTGGCTGTCCTGGGTTCAGCTCTCGTCTCGGGAACGCTGTTCTTTCTCTACATGTGGCATTTGTTTACAGGCTTGGCTGCGCTGTCGAGATATAGCTTTAGTTGCTTGCTCGGAGTAAAACAGCAAATTCATCCCCCCCCCCTCAAGGTACGCATCGGGCGTTTTATTCAAGTAAATTTAAATCCCTCCGTAAACATTTACCGTTGTTAAATGCACAGACAGGCAGTAACACGATGAGGTTGAAATTGTATACAAATACCTACCTTTCTCGCCACCTTTACAATATTGTCAAAAGAGAGAACAAAACGCAAGTGAAAGAGTAGTTTTGAAAAAAAAAGATCAACCACCGCAGTTTACAGATGCGTTTTCAAACACCTGTTTCAAAAGATCTGGTATAGATTATCTCGTACTTGATTTAACGAGAAGACCAGCAAGATTGTGTCTGAGCCCTCTGCTGAGCCTCGGCAGGGTGTCACACAAGGTGTGCGAGCGTCACATGAGGAGGCCAGTCTTTGTTTCTTAGCAATTTCTCTCCGCTGCGCCTGCTATACAAACAGTCTAGCGGTCTATGAGACAGTCTTTATTTGCTGTGAGTTGCTGGGTGGGGGGGAGGGGAGGGCTGGCAACTTCGTCTTTTTTAAATATCGACACTTGGTCTTAGGTCTTTTAGAACCTTTATATTGTTTCCATATTCGTATGACGTACATACCCGTAAATACATGCATAGTCATCTGTATTTGTATGATTGTATATGCGTACTTTTGACTATGTGCTGGCGGGCCTGACTGCGTGTGCTGGTTTGTCTGTACCTAACCTCTCCACTGCCCACTTCCCTTTCCTACTCGCTCTATGACTGTTTTAATTTTTAAACTCGAAAGTCTGTTGTTTGGTCCGCAGGTCTGTGACTTCCTCTAAGCTAGGATAATTTAATATACTCAACTGGATCCCGCTGCTTAAAAAAAAAAATCATTTTCTACGCTGCGCGTTGGTCGCGTACAAGTCGACAAAGCCAAGTTATTTTTTAAATAAATGTGATAATATTTGTATGTGAAGCACGCTAGAAACCATTCAGAAACCCGTTTCCTACCACAAAAATCTATGTCATAGTGTATTTCAGAGATCTCATGTACAATAAATTATTATCTGAGACAATCAAATGGAATTAGCCAGCAGGCTATGCTTGTATTCTAGTTTCTTCGCATTGCGCTCGAATCATTTGCAGATGCGCAGCTTTTTCTTCCTTCCATTGTTTCCGTTCATTCATTTTAAATTGTATCATTGTCTTCATTCATTATTTTTGTTTAGTCTCTGTTCTCATTCAGCAGTTTGGTCATTAATTCAGCTGACAGTGTCCAAGCGTGATCTGGAAGGAAACATTAGAAGCAGGGGGCAGGCTGTGACATGTCGACACCTCCACCAGTCAGCCTGCCTTACCTGTGCCCACTGTAGCACATCTGACAGCTCATCAGAAGCCGACAAATGGGCCGCTCAAACAAAACAAGTTTTGTGCCGAAACCCCGATTAAGGCGAGAAGTGGCAGGAGGAGTAACTCGACACCACTGCAGTGTCCTGCCAACACCCAAGATTTAAGCAAGAGTGCAAGCAATATGTCTGAAGCCAACTTCGCGAGTGAAATAAGTTATACGGACCTCGTGCATCAGTAACGGTAACGAGCTCAGTCACCTGGCCGCCAGGTGCCACTTACTTTGTCTTTTGTTTTTGCGGCCCGCCATACTAATTTCTTCGCTCACAAGAGATCTTATTCAAAGGAGGATGACACGAGATACTGTGGGTAATGCGCAAACCCGAACATTTATGAAAACACCATGACATTAAATACATTCCTGGTGTCTTGTTTTTTTTTCGTTTGGTTGGCTGGTTGGCTGGATTCTTTGTTGCTTTTGTTTTTGACAAAGTCTTTTTTATTATTATTTTTCAAGGTTTTATTACTTTGCATATTTTACTTCGTCTTGTTTTGTTTTTCGATTTGAATAATCACAAGGTGATTGAGGGTGGGGGTGGGAGGAATTGAGACTCAAGGTTTTCGGCAAATGGACGGAAATGGATGAAACAACCAAAGGATGACAAATGAGGCCATGTATGCACTTTGTGTCTTTTGTTTGCTTGCACGCGCGTGTGCGCACACGCACACACACATATATATATACGCAGTATAGCTATATTAACACAAATGTTTACATGTATATTTGCTTACAGAAACAGGCAATGATAAATTGAAGTGAGTAGATTCAGAATTTAACGAAACAGACATCGGTGTTTCTTGGAGGTTTTTTTTTTTTTTTTTTTTGAATACATAATAAATCCAGGTGCGTTCTTTTAGTACATACAAAAACAGAAGAAACAATACTATAGCCAAAGTTTAATACTCATTTTCATGGCTTTCTAATTTATCGAATGAACATGAAACGGATTATAATGCCCAGGGAGAGAGAGATAAATTTCAAACAAAGTTTTAAAATTTCAAAAAGAGAGAAGGAAAAAGCCTTGCTGTAGGTAAATACAGATAAAAAAAACAAAGAAAGAAAGAAGGCAGCTTGTAAAAAAAATCTTTAGACTCTATTTGTAGAACGAAAGTGTAAGAAGGAAATAAAAGAATATAAAACGGATAGAAAAATCAGCCTTAATGATTCTATAAGAGTAATGTATCGTTACTCGATCTTCGATATGTTACTTACCTGTCAGGTGTAACAGACGGATATGAGAGTCTGGGGAGTCGACCGTGTCAGGCTACCTACGCGCACCTTTGTCTACTGGAGTATGCCACCTAACAGACCGTGCCCACCGCGAGCACGATCTCCACTCGGGCTGAGTCCGCCATGTACAAGCTACCTGAACAAAATCCCCATGAACAAGCTACCTGAACAAGATCCCCCAGGCCCCGTGCGCCGTGCGTCGCGGATGGCAGGCTGGAGGCGTGCAGTTACCTGTAGCTACTGCTGTGGGGCTGTGTTCGATGAGCCGCAAGGAGAGGCAGGTAACGTACATGAAAGTAGTCACACACACACACACACACACACACACACACACACACACACACACACACACACACACAGAACGTTTAGCCACTTTAGCGCCTGTCACTATTGGACTGGCGTGGCTCAGGTTCAAATCTCGTCTCGGGCATGCTTTTTTTCCCGTCTACGAATGGCATCTGTTTAAGGACTGACTGATTTGCTTTAGTTGCTGGCTCGGCGTAAAAACACCAGTTTCTTCCCCCCCCTCTCTCTCTCTCTCTCTCTCTCTCTGCACTTGCTGTAAAAGTCTGGCACTTTTGCCGAATCGTAAATTTATATTCGACTTACATACGTGGATGATCTATCTCCTCCCACCCTTCTCTCTCTCTCTCTCAGAATAAAGGAGTCTGAACTTGAGTTCTTTCTGTTAGTGTTCTTTCGCCATATCTGACCATATGGCTGTGATCACAGGCGATTACTACTATTTTGTGACAAATGCTCTCTAAGCTGATGAAACAGACCTGTCTGACGATACTGACGATGCTGACACATTTGTGTAAGAGCACGAACGACGGTAATGGTTGAAGTTAACAAAGAAAGAACTGTGGAAAATGTTGTGATGGCAAGTCTAGGAGGAGATTTTTAAAGGTTCCACACATTTTTTCATAGTTCCCAACTATAAATATACTGGTTTCGCACACATCGACGGCGCCCAGGTCCTCGCGAGAAACTTAACAGTGACTTTCAGTTTAATGAATATAGTTAACAAAAAAAATCATAAAAAGAACAAAAGCGGATAAATGCTTCGAGGTAAATATATACCGTATTAAATCACATTAGAATCCCAGACAGTTAAAATTATTAGAAATGTATACTGTTTAAAAAAGTGTTAAATGTCAGAGATGTAGGTGCCTGTCCAAGCTGGAATATTGCAAGCAAACTGTTACATGTTGCACCTTGCTGATATCACAACTGACCACATTGTCCAGCGATGGATATTATTACTAGTAGCCCCAAAATTCATAAAATGTTTTAGAGGTTTATTCATACCTGGTCAAATTATTTTACCCTTGCCGTGCATAAGAAATGTTATCATATGAAAATGTAGGCATCACTAATTCATTTTTAGTATCACTATCTGTTATCTGTTCACAAGGAAACACATACACGACACAGCAGAATCATATGTAGTATCTAATATCTTTAAATATGAGAACATTTTTAATTTTGTGTGTATATATATATATACAACATAAATAAGCAGCTGAGTGTGTGCACGCGCATGTGAGTATTGATTTGTTAAGGAAAAGGTACCTGGTGATAAGGACTGTAATGGTAATATGTCAAAGGTTATCTGTCTCTCCCCTCCCCTCTCTTTTCTCTTCTTTCTCTCTCTCTCTCTCTCACACACACACACACACACCATGCAGTGTGCTCAACGATCTGTAAATCACTTGTCAGAACAAATGGACTCCTCCAAAAACAAATATGCAGGTGGTTGCATAACGCAGACGCGTAATTCACGTGCATACAACACTATGTACGTCACATCCGTCTGCCCCTGACAATGCGCCGCCACCCATCTCAGTCACCGATCAAAATGCTCAAGAACCGTTTACACGATTATACAACTGACAGCTTCTTCCACCTTTAACAGCTTCTTCCAAAAGTCAAACTATTTATTTATTTATTTGTTTATTTATTTATTTATATTTGAAGCATGCATGGTGGTTAGAAGACCCAGCAGCTGCATCACGTTTGGTTTGTTTTGCTGTGGTGTTGATGCTCTGTAACCGAATGTCCACGACCAGCTCCGTCTGTCGTCAAAACCTGCAGACCCCCCCCCCGCCCCTCAGGGTCAGTGCGTGCAAGTAAATGCCTATATATCATCATACTATCCACACATGCTTACCCAAAAGAAAGAAAACGCAGACGCCTGTGTCATGTTCCATCTAGGTGTGGAATCCATCTATTTTCAGACTGCCCGTTCCGCGTGTTGCCCACTGCACTTGGCTACCCACTGCACTTGACTACCCACTGCATTTGGCCACCCACTGCACTTGGCTACCCACTGCACTTGGCTACCCACTGTCTTGTCGGATTCTCTAGTGGTTTGCTCGAATGTTCGCGTCTCACGCATTTGTTTCCTTTTGCAAATTCACAGCGTGGTCTTTGTGTTTCAGGATAGTTTGCTAAGCTTTTAGAAGTCAGTCGTGCATATCGTTAACAACCGTGCGAATGGTACTCAAGAAAAATTTTTCCTCTCAACAATTTCGAAGGCTGCAGGGGAAAACTTTCTTGCCGACACAGTAAGACACAGATATACATGCATACTGCGTAATTTTTCAAACCACCATAAAAATGGATTCCTACCTTTTTAACAGAGATTACCTAAATAGATATCTTAGTTTTAAAAAAAATACTTTAGCAAAAGAAAAAAGTCTGCAAAAGCATTTTCTAACGAAGTCCTAGCTCCGTGGACAAGCAGCCAACTGCAGCGAGTAGGATCGACCAGGTTACCAGGTTACCTTTGTCATAAGACAAGTTTGCAGGAGTGTCGGGACTGAGAATGCTTTCCACGCTTCGTTGACTGTAAACTGACCTACGAACACACGGTACAGGTATGTAAGCCTGCTCGACATAATCCTCTGGTTCGAATCTTACAATGGTTTGTACCTTTGAATATATCACGACTATGAACACCAATCACATCACAATGTTTTCTTGCTAACACCTATAACACCTGCCTCACAATAAACACTTAATGCAGACTGTAGGCATTGTGTCAGACTAAATATTTGTGTAGCACAGTATGTTGCAGAAAATTACGCGAGGTTCGTATTTTCTTACCTTTTCAATGCAATTCACTTTAAACGCTTTTTAGAAAATGAGATACTGTCTTCTAAGACCATTCAACCTTCGCTTCTCTTTCTTCCTCCGACTGTCTCTTATCTCCATCTTTACTCCGCCTTCTTATCCCCACGATAATCAAATACGATCTACTCAGGGTGGATTTTCTATTTAGGACAGCCTGGCTTGATACTTGAAGAAAGAAAACAAAGCCTCAGCACCCGCATAAACTTTGCCTGTATAGTATGCACCGTCCACGTCCAACAATCTTGAAAGCACTTTCTTCACCGGGATTTTCTAAGTGCAAAATTAGTCTGAAATTACATTACGTGTTTAATTCATTACAAATTATCAATTCCCCTTATTTACAAGTCTTTGAGCGTGGTTCTCACAGGAGATTTTGAAAAAGGTAAATAAAAAAACCTCAGTTCCTGTGACTTTACAAAACTAGGTTCGCTGATTGTCATGATTAGCACATACTCCAGACTACTGTAGCGACTGTAGAATGAATGTCAGTCCCCGTTGGTAATTTAGAAAAATTAGACACTTCTGAAACAAACTAACGATATTTGTTATGTTCTGCTAGCTTGCAATTAACACTGAACAACATTTCTCGTTCTACTCGGGTTACCCTGTAAGGTCAAAACAGGGGTCAAAGGCCATCCCACTCACCGCCTTCACACCAACGCCCATTTGCCTTGCTTCCGATCCACGCTGGGTGGGTAAGGAGGACCTACCATCGCCATTCAGCTTTTAACAAAGGACATGCGGGCCTCCAAGGAGGTGCTGGTGAACAGAGGGAGATAAACTCTGCTGGTGCGTGGTCCCTAGCCAAGGCAATCGACGGACGTTGCGCAGCTTGATACTCGATACCCCGAGTGTTTCCTCCCAGCAGCCGGTTTAGACAAGTCGCCGGCAAGGTGCGTGTAAATGAAGCCATCTGCTGACCCCAGTAACTGTTTCGCGACAGAACGTGAGGCAGGCGCGCGCGTGCATGACCGACTTCGTGCCTGCATGCGTACACAGGTGGGTGTGCTTTCCTGTTGTCGTGGCAGTTGGCCATGGAAGACAGGCAAACAGACCGATGCGTAGGGGATATTTGAATGAATGAATGAATGAAAAAATAAACGAAGAATAGTGGGAAGAGTAAGAGGGCGAAATAAGGAAAGAGATTTTGACAAAAGAGCAAACGAAAACAAAAACAAAATAAAATTAACAGAGAAAACATAATGTACTTCGACTGCGACAAAGGGTATAATGGCTGGAGATGATGTGGAGGTAATGGATCCCTGGTCAGAGATTTCACACATGAACACATGAGCAATGTTGTACATGTGATTTGATTCCTGATCCCTCTTCACAGGACGGCCACAGAACGGACCAGTGCTGTTCTGTAATGTCACATAAGCAACTTTGCTTGATGCACCTTCCACCCCTTTCCCCCTTCAAAAAAAAAAATATTTATAACTTTAGTGGAGGAGAGTTTGCCGAGTGACGACAAGCGTCGATAGCGCTTCTGTCCTGAGAATGGCTACAAAACAATGAGGCAACTCCGGCAAGCTGCAATGGATGCTGGCACATTATTAAAGGACCGCGCGGAGTAGGCCAGTACAGGCGCACTAAAGAATCGATTTGCTCGAGAAAGAGGTTATGGGAGCGATGGTTCACTTTTGACCAACCTCGGATCTTTTTCTGCTCTTGATTATTTTAAAAATAAAAATTACTGAACAGCTATTCAAACTGAGGAATACAGACGGACAGGCAGACAGACAAAGTAAATTAAAAACTTTCACAACTCCTGAAATAGTTATAAAGAAATATAAATAAGTAAATAAAGACATGGACTTAGGAAATGACAATGCATCTTTGTCTGTTGGAGATGATATTTTGACGAAGAGTTAATAGTGAACACGGGGGAGCAGAACAAAAGGACAAACATAATGCAGACTGGAGCAAAATGTGAAGATGTAAAGAAAACACAAAATCCCCACTCGAAAGTCAATCGGGGTTAAAACATTTACTAATATCTTCCGCGCTCCTCTCCCTACTCCAGCATTCTCTGTTTCCATGCACGTGCTAGTCTGAGGGCCTCTCTCTATATCACTCTCTCTCTCTCTCTCTTTATATCTCTATGCACACACACACACACACACAGAATGCTAGAGGCGTCTTTCCTTCAATCTCTCGAAGAAAAAAAAATCGATCGTCGTGCGAAACGCTCGGTCACTCAGTGCTCCATCCCTATCGCACTCCGAACAAACACGCGAATTCAGCAACCATCACGATCCTCCAACCTTGTGCCGCAGAAGCGACAAGAAAAGGAATTTCTCGATGTCCGACTGACCACATCCGAGAAAATCGAATTTACATACACAGACGATGCGGAAATATAGCTTTGCGTGGCGGGAATCCATCGGCGTCGATGAGGAACAAACAAAATGCTGATGTCGGGCGCTAGTAAGATTCACAGCAGTCGAAGACAATAAGATTGCGGAGGATGTAAAATAAAAGTTAATCAATTATGCATGTACTGAACTCGAAACTGAAAACAAGTATTGAATCGACCGTTAGCATTGAGACATTTCCGATAAAACTGGAGAAAAACTGACAGAAAGCGACAGAGGGGAAGAGGGAATATGAGAAAGTCAGAGAAATGAGAAGCTTGGTTGTGACAATAGAAGGGACAAGACATGGATACCGACAGTTCTCGAAACAAGCCGATGTACTGGCCGTAACAGAGAGAAAGACACAGCGAAGTGGATGAAAAAGAAATGGAAAAGAGGAGAAATGGAAAGGTGGCAAGTACCTGGTGTGAGCTGCTCTCCGCCCAATTGGCTTGTGGCCATGGCAGTCCTCACGTTGCCGAGTTACAGTCGCAAGGGAGGATCAATACACAGCTGCCTGCCAGATTAAACAGACATGACTAACATTAACCCTTTTTCACGGCTAAACTTTCGCTCCCTCAGTGTACATACACCTCCCAAGTTCCAGCCCTGTTGTTCTATTTCTCTGCCCCCCATTTAAAAAAAAAAATTTTCGGTCGTTGTTACATTGCAAGTCAGTCTCGATCTGTGGCTGCATGCGAGGTCGGTATCTGTCCAACCATCTCATCTCTCTCTCTCCACACACACACACACACACACACACACACACACACACACACACACACACACACACACACACACAGAGAGAAAATACATACAAATTGGCATGTTTTTCCTGTCTTATTCTTTCTTGAGGAGGAAGAGAAGGTGAAGAAGAAAGAAACACATTAAGAAGGAAGAGGAGATTGGGGAGGGAGAGCAGAGGGGTGTGTGTGTGTGAGATTAGTACCTTATCGTGAACTCGCATTTAGGTGAACAGAGGTGGAAAACAAACGACCAAGAGTAAGATAGATTCTTTCATACCAAAAATAATTTCAAAAATCTGACTCGAACAGCCTGCCACAATACATTAAACCCACGACATCAATTCTAGAGTTTAAAAAATATATTAATGTCTGATAGGAATGCTCCTGCTTTATATTGGCCATCGTACTGACCAAGTTTTACATTCTAGGCGACGGACTAGACTGAGTCACTTAAATTGAGATTTATTTATAAACAAAACAAATAACTCGCCATATTCGTGTAGTTCCATAAGTGAGTCAGCCGAACACATTTTACTATACTGTTCACTTTCTGGTAATATTCATCAAGTTATTTATTCAATTCTAAACTAAAATTAAACTACTTTCTCAAATTAATTTAGATACAGATTTGCCATTCTGGACAGACACTTAAGTCCGAACACAAACATGCTTTTGTCCAGTAGTTCACAATTTAATTAGACAGAGTAAACATGAATATCTACTGTACATAGTGCCACATGCTCTGTTGTTTTAACCAGTTATGTTTAACTGTATCACTAACTTTGTGTTTGGATTCTCATTTCACTTTGTTCTCTACCACTTCACACTTTCTACTTCATATCTGCCTTTTATTAGTTTTAATACTTTTGATCGTATGCTGCTACTATTTGTTGTTTATTACTGTCTCAATGTAACTGTTATCTAAGTACCCGCTTATATGGAAAAATGTCTCGTCGGGTGACCACATATTATAAGCTCACGCTTTTAGTGGCATCCACTCTGTCCTAAAGATAACTAAAGCTGGGAAGAGAGAAAAAAGCAAAAAAGCAATGTGTATGTACAGGAGGCATTTATACAGCCCTTCATCCCCAGAGAAAGACTCAAAGCTCTTCACATACAAGCGCACGAGCAAACAACTTTTCAAGGTAGGCATCAAATGCTACTCCCACATACGAACATGCCTTCTTGCCTTCTTTTTGTAGTAGTTTATTATTCAGCTTTTTTAATTGCATTCCTGCATATAAGCTGAATGCTTTTGGTCCTTTTGTAATTAAAGTGGATTAAACCTGCTTTTATAAGATAGACATTAGAGGGTAATTAACTCTCGGGACTATGATATTGTACTTGTATATTAATATTTTATTCCATTAATGTTTCACTTGATAATAATAATAATAATAATAGGTGTGATTTATATAGCGCATAATCCTGCTCACGGTGGAGACATGGACAGAATACGAAGGACGGAAGGAGAAACAACTCTGCAGACAAGTAAAAAAAGACAAACATAGAAGGCGCAAAGAGGAAACAGGGAACAAACAGAAATGATGGAGAATGTCATAAATCTGCAGATGTAGACGATAGACTAGCCAACAGACTATAATCACTAAAATCACAACTATAGACAACTACGGACTATACTATAAATATATTTTTGTGGCTTCTGTTATAAAAGTTCTTTTAAGTTTTCATTCCATTCTACAAAGCGTTTGATGTCGCAAAAATCCTTTATCAGTATCTAGTTATTGCATTGTATTGTATTTGCCTGCCATGGTGTTTTATGAACAGTCATGTTGCTCTTATACCGTTATTCTGTCAGGAATATTGTATTTGTTCACATGTTCTTGTTATATCACAGACGCATGGTAATTGACAGTTTAAATTAGTTTTATGTAAGCGACCATAAAATTTGCTTGACCATAATTTCCTGAAGTTCTATTATTATATTATTTTTGCTTTAGATGAGATCAATCAAAGCATGCCCTTACAAGAGGCAATATGTAATCATCCAGGAATAGAACAATTAACTTCAAAAGCTTCTTTATTCAAAATGAGTCGCACAAGGGGGTTATAAATACTGAATTATTTTCTATTTTTTATATATACCACCAATTATTCTGTTAACATTTCGGTAATGTTTTCTTCCAAACTTTCTCAATGCTTCAGAACTGTTTTCAAGAAACGAAAATCTGTAGAATGTAGTGCACTAAGCCAGGATAATCTCTGTGAGATATTTTATGTGGTGATAAGGAGGCCGTGTGCCTGCCTCTCTTTACTTGAGAGTTATGGACACGAGGGAGAGAGAGACCACTGACCATTGATCATTTTATTGATTCCACCATTGGGTTCACGGGATGGCGATGGTAGGCGGGGCGAAGTGAGAGATAGAGAGAGTTGGATGGTTAAAGAGTATTTTATCCTAATGTTTTGAAAAAGTACGTGTTGCACAATTTACTTCAAAATTAGATTTTTTTTCCAGGGACAATTACATTTTTTTACTATATTTACTATTATTTACATTAAATAAATAAAAGGATAAAAATATGATTTTGGTGTTTGTTTTAGTCATCCCTTGCCTGCAGTAAATTACAGAAAATAAAATTTAACACTTTCAGGAAAACAAAAGCAGAGAAAGGCAAAACACAAAACGTGAAGAATAAAATAAGAGCCTCAGATCTCAGTTTCACAAGCAGATTTTTTCTTTCTTTCTTTCTTTCTTTCTTTCTTTCTTTCTTTCTTTCTTTCTTTCTTTCTTTACTCCAAACTTGTATTTTTATCATTACCTCCTACAGGTGACTTTCTCTCCAGAAGAAGACGAAATCCACCAGTGGGACCCATGACAGGTGGTAATCACTTCCGTAGTGGTGGACAGTCAGATAAGTGCACAAAGGTTTTCTCTGATGTCGGTGATTTTTAAGGTCACATGACTTTGTCGAAGGCCAGTCAAAGGATGCAAACAGCTCGTCTCCGGTGGTCTTCGGTGGTCTCCGGTGGCCAGACGAGGAGCAGCTCACGGACCTTCAGGCTAAAGACACAACAGACGTAGACTGTACCAATCTCCATGCAAGTTGCTCACTTTCACTACTTGCTGTGTCCTATCCTATCTTGGTAGATAGATAAATATGTGAGTAGATAGACTGCTAAGTAAGTATGTAGGTTTTGGTGGGTTTGAAGTCAGTTAATGTACGTGCTGTTCCTATTGCAATGCTCAATCATTACCCGCTAGATAATATACTAAATTAAAAAAATCGTCCTTAGGTTCTCAGAGAGACTAGTGGCCCTATTAAACCCAGTGTGATCATTTGAATCTAATTTTTTTTTTTGTTTGGGTGTTTTGTTTGATCATTTTACTTTGCTTATCTTTTTCGTTATGGGCTGGTTTTGTTGTATTCGTTATTTTTATTTTGAAAAAAACAACAATCATCTAACCCTACTATTTATCTCTAATGTGATATTTACTTTACTTTCACATCTTTATATTTCAAACACTGTAAAAGAAAGGCGTTAGGAGTTATAACAGCTCGATCCTTCACTATTTCCCATGTAGAATCGATAAATAATATACTAAGTAACATTAGAAGTTGGACCGAAAGACCTTTACAGTAGCGGCCACCACAGGCGCTATAGCCTTTGCTGTTTGTGCTCCACCACTCACAAGTCCAGGTCTTCAGGTGCAGCCACCTAGTCACTGAAAGACTGAGACCCACTCGAGAATTAGTGACTGCGAACCGGGCAGCAGTCGAGTCCCATTATGCGGCCGGATGCCTAGAGCTACATTTGCAGGTATATATTGGATCAGATGTCACTCTAGTTCTGTGTCTTCCGTCCTTCGGCGCTAGCTTAGCACTAAAGTCTAACGGTCTTCAGTCAAGGATCGAAGTGTGTTTTAGACATCAAAGCAGCAACCTACTCGGTTGACATTCTTTGATGTATTTATTGACCAGTATATCGACCACAAAACTGCGGCGACCATGGTCTTTTAGTGTCAGTTATAATCCTTTTGTGTTTTGAAAAAGGTTTGTACTGTTTTATTTTTTATACATAGGAGTGTGAGTTTGGAGCGGATCGCACATTATTCTAGTATTAACTTCTTTCTTTCTTTCTCTCTTTTCCTCTCTGTCTCCTTTTTAAGGTGTGCCAGTGCGTGTACTACATCAGTACAAGCATTCTCAAATACACGAACACGTGCACACGTAGATCCACATACCCACATCTGTAACCACTTAAGAAAAAAAAAGAAGTAGGGTAAGGATATATGTAACCCCTAACAGAAAGAAAGAAAACAGGGTGACTACACTTTTTTAAAATGTGAATTCCAAAGATTAAATTCACTCTGTTTCCTAGTTTTAAATGTTTGTTTCTTCATTTTTTGTTTACCGATATTTAAAGCATGACAATATCAAAGGTTATATTTTGCATTTTCTCTTAAACAGAAATGTGATATACCGGTTAAAAAAAGAAACAATATTAAGTATTTGTTGCATATTAAGAATATTCCACATTTCAACAATTTCGTATCGTCATAAAGGAAAATAAAATTTAATCATTGGTAGATCACATTTTATGTTTCAGAAAGACAACCTATACATTCACTTATAATCATTTTCATTTTAAATCTCAATAGCTGAAGAATTCCTGGATTCAAACATCAACATCTGCGATCCAAATGTATAATTGTGTATCTACCTTCACCTGCACCTGTAGAAAGTTACAGTGAATATGATGTGCACTATAACAAATGTGTTTTTCTAAATGACACGTGCAATTAAAGACTCACTTGAAAGCAGTGAAAGATGTGGCATAGTCTCAGCCTCAGACATCAGCAGTTTGACCGTGCATGAATACCTCAACTGCTACCCTTTCCCCTCCTAGATGACACCGTGCTCAAAGTATAAGGTGACAAGATGACAAAAAACAAACAAAAAAAACACATTTTCAGCAGCATATTACTAAACACTCCTCATGTCAGAACCCAAACGGCGAGACTAAAGAATAACCGATGCAGCCATAGTGTTTTCATGTCGAAACACATGGGCTATATATCAAGAACAAGTCTTGGATACGATCGAAGACCCTCGTCTTGTCCTCCTAATAATTAGGTGTACAAGACGAACGCCAACTTTCACTTTCCTGTGTGTGACAGGTGCTGTATGCGATCTCTAGTGATTGGCATTTCCATCCGAATAGAAAATGCGAGGCTATCGTCGGCTGGCATTGATAGTCAAATCCCAGTCCCCGTGATGGCATGCGACAGACTCCGCCCACATGCTTGATGGTCGCCATGCTACATCTCCAGCCTGTGTAAATGTGCTGCTTGTTCGTCCAATCATTGGCAATTCCTACAGTAAACACCCCAACCCCCTAAAACATCGGGTTCTCCCCCAGTTCTCTAATCGATTTATTAAATTTGCTGTGCTTGAGATGCCAATGAAATACTGTGAACGCTGTGATCGATATGCAACGGTCCATCCCGTCGGTCGTTGGCTCACATGATCCGAGCTTTCGGGATTGTTGCCCATCATTTATTTATTTCTTGTCTTGCTGCGCGGAAAGGAGGAAGTGTACGGAATAAACTGGGTGCACAAACTTGATTTATCGTGACATGTTGCCTGCTTTAAGTTAAACTCTTTAAATGGGAATACATTAAGCTCACATTCCAGGGTTTAATCATGCAAGATGGAATCAGAAGCGCCTTATGTGCGCGAAGCCTGGAATCGACCTCCTTGCAAGAGACTTACAGACAGTCACACGCTATGGTTGCTTCCTAATGATCCAGCACCAAGCAACCTATTAATAGTCCAGCTTCGTTGTACGATATTCAGTCTCATATAGTTGTAACCCGAAAAGCTCTGCTTCCACGACCGTTTGAGTTATCTAAGGCAGCGCAGTCACGGAAACTGTAGATTAACTGTACTATGAGCCGCTGAGAGCGGGGTCACAGGTCACGCCGTCGGCGCCTTGACACTTGAAAGGTGCGAATGGGCAGCGAAGCGTGTTTCTATGGAACTTCGGATCGGTTGGCTGCATGGCACTGATTCAGAGGACAGGTTGCAAAACTGCTGTTCAAACTGATAATGCCTAGATGACTGAGGTCGGACACACGTTAACATCCGCTCCAAGCAGTTGCATGATTTCTATACTTCGTTTTCAGAACACATCTCTTTGTTTTCTCGTCTTAAAAAAAAAATAATTAACCTACACCAAATATCGTATAATGTACTGCCCTCATCTTGTGTCATGTAGGCTATAGCTGACTAGTTTGTGCTAGAATCTCTAGGCCTATAATCATCACGAAGAAGCATCAGGCCACTAAAAACAATAAATTAATGTGCATAGGCACCTCTGATGGAGTTCTATAATTTCCAGTAAACTACTTCTTTATCAGTGTATCACAAATCAGTTCACAAAGTCCGGTTGTCCTGAATGTCAAATCACTTAGAATCAGAGTTTTCTTTTCAATATTCAGCTAATTGTTTCTGTTTGTGAACACACCACGAAAACCTCGCTCCCCTTCGTGTCCAAAAAAAACAAATCGCGAACTAATGATTCGGATAGTGTAGGCGGAAGTACTAGGACCAAACGGTCAATGATTTATTCCTCGCGAAATAATGACAAAAGTAACTAACTTCTGCAGCATTTAGTCAAAGAAATTATCATTGGATCCCAGAAGTAAGTGGCTACGGAAGACACGGATAGAATTCTAGAAGACTGAAACAAAGAATTGGCGGCAATAAAGAGGGCAGCCAACAAGCTGAGTGGCAGGGAAGAACTATTTTCGATGACACTTCGGCCTGCTCTGTCAGTTACTATGTATATTTACACACCCACAAGACTGTCAAATCTGCATTCATAATTGCTCAACTCGAAACTAGAATAAAATATGAAATCATTGACAAACTAGCATTCACAGCCCAGCAAAGCAAATCGACAGAATATATAGGTTTCCTCATTCTCAACCATCCATCGTCTCTGTGTGTGTGTGTGTGTGTGTCTCGGGTGCCCCGCCATTTTTCCTCACATCTTCTACCCCATGCCACCCCTTATTACGCCTAGTGTCAAGCATAACCTGTACAAAGCGAATCTTCCTTTAATGGCGACGAGTGTGAAAATTATTAGGCCTAGGGAACACTTATCTGTCAGGCGCTTGAAGTGTGCCAGTACCGACCTCGAGAAGGGCGCCTGGCAGCAAGTACTTAATCTCCACTCTTCTTGCCATTAGTCTTTCCGTGATAGTGATGAGACTAGTGAAATCATTTGTAGGCAAAATAAACACATAAGGATATTACATGTCGCTAGGAAATACTCCAAAATGTAGAAGCTGTTGTGATGATAATGGGAATAAGGATTCCCCTGCATGAGCCGTAACTTTTGTGCTGTGCTTTCCCCACCCAACCCTTCGCCACTCCTCACATCGGTTTACATCCGAATCTGGAACCATAGTTATGAAGCGAGAGTAAGTCCTTTCTCCAGGGCAACATGGGGAACTCAAAGACTTGTTTCCCAAGTTATAGAGCGGGGTCCAGACCCCAGGGATACTACTTCATGCTTCTTTACCCTGGGACACCTTTGCCACCGCTTAGTGACTACAGCTCCAAGGATGAAACATCTGTGGGGTCTGGACACTGATTGACAACCTTAGAAACAAGATCGTCACGAAGGAAAATGCTTTCAGCACTTAAGACATGGGACATAATAAGGACAGAAGGAGAAACAACTATGCACGCAAGCAATAAAAGACAAACATAGAAGACAAAAGGAAGAAATCAGGGAACAAAACACTAGGGATGGAGGGTGTTATAAATCTGCAGAGAAAGACGAGCAGGCAGACTAGTCAATCGACTATGATCACACACATGTGTGCACACCTTCACACGGGAAAATGTATTTTATAAATTCTATAGGATAGCTGAACCTCTCCGTTACGATACGTAAATGTGTGTGCGCCTACACACACACACACACACACACACACACACACACACACACACACAAGCACACAAGCACGATGATCATCGGACAGTAGACGATCCTGACACTAAATCCCGCCGCTTGAATTGATCGGTTTTCCGTCACGCCTGGTGCGCTAATTATCTTCTTCCCCTCCCCCTGCACTCGCTCATACGCACGCACGAGCACAAAAATATAATAATATGTACCTATTAACACAGCAAATTTATAATCACCCATAAAACTCACATATATTCACATATACAGAGAAAAAGAGCGTGTGTGTGTGTGAGGGAGTAAGAGAGAGAGAGAGAGACAAGGTGTGTGATACTTTGAATCCACAGCAAACGAATCAAGAAACATACCTCTAACTCCAGGTAACGGCGGGTTAGAACTCCAGGTACTTAAAAGCGTGGGACTGGGAAGGCCAACACAAGCTGTAAGCTTGCCACCACACTCGAAGCACTCATATGCTCACACTGAGCCCAGCAAGCCCCGATAAACGCCGAATATTAACAAAGAATAGGCGGCACACGGCAATGTTCAACGCACTACCCCGGCGGTCGCTACAACACGACTCTGGCATGAACCAACTTTTTTTTTTCTTTTGTAATGCGATACAGAAAGTCAAAACCCGGACAAACAATTGTGCAGTCAGCGCGTGTGTGTGCATGTATGTATTTATGTGTGTGTGTGTGTGTGTGTGTGTGTGTGTGTGCGTGCGTGCGTGCGTGCGTGTGAGAGAGAGAAAGAGAGAGAGATGTCGTGCGCACGTACATACAGAACTTTGTTTCAGGCATGACTTTTTTAAATACCAAAATAAGTTATTCATTATCTTGCTTCACCTGAGCAATGTAGGCTAACTAATCCTCCCTGTCATGTTCATGAAACTTTCTTTGAAAAGCGAATGCAACCTCGTGCTTATTACACCCGTTCCCCCCTTCCCACTGCTGCTGCAGTAGTAGTCGAAGTTATAAGGTGCTAGTGTGATGGTGGCATGGTGCTCATGCTAGTGCTGATGGTGCTGATGCTAGTGCTGATAGTGGTAATGTGATGCTGGCGTTTGGTGGTAGCAGTGGTAATGGAGGACAGCGAAGGCCGATCACGGGCTGGCTTTCATCTGAACGGGGTGGTTGGGCAGACCGCGGGCGCCGCCCTCTTGGCGAGCAAGCAGGTGAGCCGACAAAACAGGCTCGTCTACACCAGAAATCGCGACAACACTTGCTGATCTCACTGGGTGTGAAGCAAGGTGGATAAAGCCTACTCCACAGGGAGCCAGGCCTCGCCCAGTCAAGCAACTGCAAACTATCACCGCCTACCTGCTGACAACAAATTCTGTAACGAGGACACAGACCCAGGATTTTCAAGGATTGGACTAACCGTCCAGAACACTCACTGAGCTACTAACTCTTGTTCTGATGGACTCGAAGACTTTTGGTACCTATACGGCTTATCTGCTAGTATTTAAACCCTTTTACTAAATTTGGTGTCGTCTCTTTCAAAAATCATGCAGACATATACAATATAGCAGTTTTATGTATGCCCGCTCGCGTGTACCAGGATTCAAAGAAAAGATTAAGATATTTCATCCCAAGTGGTGAGGACACATGCCTCCATCGCACTATTAAAATCTTTTTGCCGCCAAGGTAAAATCTTGATCGTGTATACTATGTACAACGAAGACAAACACGTTTTAAGTTGCATTAATAATAGGCATTAAAATTACTTAACGAAATTATTAATGCAAAGTCTGATTTTTGTGGATCTGTTATATGTATTATATATATAAACATATATATAAAGTTTAATTATATACTTGTCCGCAATGTGTTATTTCTTTACTCGTGTTGAGTAATGTCAGGTCTAAATGTGTAATAAAAGGTGCAGCAATAAAATAACACTGGCAATGTTCCTGTTCTTCTCCTTTTGATGCCTCTCGGCGAGACCCCATTGACGGACAGGTCGTGCATGCTTCGATCATGTAGAAGATTGCAGCGCCATTCACTCACTGCAGGTGCCAGCTATGTAACAGCCAGTTGATAAGCTGGGTAAAGGCCAAGTTGTTAATCAACTGCATAAATCAGCCCACGGCTATAAGGTCTTTTGTTATCGACCTGCTGCTCAGTCACAAATGATCATTTTAGTTCCCATGCTAATCCCTGCCTCTCCACTAAAAACGTCTGGTGTTAATTTCCAAACGGAACTGATCTCCAGATGATTTTTTTTTTTTTTTTTTTTTAGCCTCAGTGATTTTTCTACTGTAACAAAGTGTATGTGTCACATGTTGAGGGGCCAAGTGTTGTGGCAAGAGTAGGGAAGCACTGACACTACAATTATAAACATTAGTATCCAGTATCAGCTACCTCTCTCCTCCTCCTCCTCCACCACCACCACCACCACCATCACCATCACCACCACCACTGGCACTTCCTACAATAATCATTGTTGCATAGCGGAACAAGGCACAGATCGCTAATGTAAATCCTGATGGTCTTCCGGCGATACTGTTAGCATGAGAAGTCTGGCGAAGGCCTTCTGTACCAATGAAGGAACCCGAGGGCTCTGTACCAGAGGGGGAAACAGACTATCTAGAAGTGACACCCGCGGGAAATTTGAAGCAAAGGAACGTTTACGCTAATGAAAAAGACATGTTCCCCACCACCACCACCACCTCGGGGCCAATCGTATTGGTTTGGCATCATCCGGGTGCAGTTGTATCGTTATGTCCACCTGATGAGTTTTTTCGAGCATTTCCTTTATGCCCCATTGGTCGGCTTTGAAAAAAAATGGCTTGGTGTGACATGAGGATACAATTATTTATCACCCTCTAGAAAATTTGCATAAACGTCTCTATGAGCAGGCTAAGACACGCAAGCAAATGAACGTGCATATTAAAGCCCTTTCACACACACACACACACACACACGCCAGCGCGTGCACATATACACATAGGTACCTACCCTCGACTAATAGTTCCTCTAACCAGCTGTCGTACACTATCCCTCAGCAAAGTCTCTCGTGTGTCAAATGTTAACAGAGCATGGCTTGAGCACGCACGAACAACCCGAGTGCGCTCGCAAGCACCTGACATGATAGGGTAATCTTTCTACCAATGGAAAACTGAATGGTGCGGCTATGATACTAGCGACAAAAAAAAAAAAAAACTTTGATCGAGAACGCTTCGGTGAATGCAGCAGGACGGTCGGCTGGGAACATTCTTCATGCCAAGAGTTAGAAAGGTAGTGGGAGTCCCTTGACTTGTACCTGTGGGTATGCTTTGTTTCAGCAGACAGTTGAAATGGTCGCTTCGAACTTCCAATCACCTTTCATGTCTTTATTTTACTAATGCCTGACAGGTTTACCAGAGTACAAGTTTACCCCAAATGATTGCTGGGGTGTGCTCGATACAAAATATTTCCCGAAATCGGCTACAAACGCCACCATGTACCGAATGAGGTCAAACATCTTGTCATAAGAAATGTACACGAATACGTTTACGTTGTTAAGGCTACATCAGATGGAAGAGCTGGGATCGTACATTAATCCGACATTTTCGTGACATCATGATATTTACCTGATGTTTGTAGGCTTGTAGCTCGAGAACGGAAGGGGAAATACTATCTTGTACTCAGCTCAAGCCTGCGATTAAACAAAATTGTACTCTACTAGTTCTTTGTTTTATCAGCAGCAGCAGCAGCAGGATATTATCTTTTTTTTTAAAGAATTCAGTGCTTCAATTCATTTCTGGCATGCTGTTCTTCCTCTGTTTGGCGCACCTGTGGCGGGATATTAGTCATTGCTTCTGGCTCAGTGTCCAGCAGCATACCACCAACCCTCTTCTACTAAAAATTCTATGCAGTGATGGTTTCAAAGGTTGTCGAAATTTCTCGAGCGTGCGTGCGTGCGTGAGTGTCTATGTATGTGTGTCTGTGTGTGCGCGTGCGAGAGAGAGAGAGAGGAGGGGAAAGAGATTTTAAAGATTCAATGGCACAAATAACAACAGTTTCAATGTAGTTTGGGCACAGGCTGACAGGCGCACACTTTTTTTTAATATTGTTATCCAACCATATCAGAAAGCCAGTTAAGTTACAGTTTTGGGCTTTGAGCCAAGTAAAGTTATGCCCCTGGTGGCGCCCTCTACACGCAGGACGTTTGTTAATCACGCACCCGACGTGTTGCATGCAGCGGCAAAGATTTGTTTTGTCGGCCGAGCACAGGCGGCGACGACAGCGGCCAACCTTATAAACGAGTGTTTGAACTCACATCCTGCCACTAAACAGCTGCTACCAGTCTCAAACACCCAAACCATACAATGACCGGTTGTGGCGCCCCCAACAATAAAAATTATTGTTATGCGGCGGTCCACCGGATACGAACTGGACATTAGCTTTGATGATAACATTTGATGACATTTAGTTTTTGATCATCCTCTTTAACAACGAATAAAATATGAACAATGAATTTTTATTTAAAAGGTAGATATTGTCTCTCTCGTTCACTCATTTGCTTCCTCACTCACATGCAAACATGCACGTAGTCAAACGTGCGCGCGCACACACACACACACACACACCTATATATTAATGCCTGTCCTTCCGGGCTGCTTTCCTGACTTTAACTCCCATCTCTGCCTCTATCTTCTCTATCCACTAAACCTTTTAGCCCGTGAAAAATCTGGATTTTTTTCTATCTCTCTCTTAACACACACACACACACACAGAAAGAAAGAAAGAAAGAAAGAAAGAGCAAGTATACAATTTTATAAGCATAGGTTTTCCTCAAGGTAAAAATTCAACAGACAACAGGCTATTCTGCTCGTCTCATTAATTTTCTTTCAGCCCAGTAAAGAGTCAAGTCCACCATGTCTCTTATCTGTCTCTGCAGTGATGACTGCGGGCAGTTGCTGTCGTCACGAGACTGTTAGCTTTGTATCTAACCTGCTGTGGACTTATTAACACTGATATTAATAATTTGAAAACCAACGTGCACTATTTGCAGAACTGATATAAAGTAATATCTTCCGCTCGGTGTATCGATGTGTCTGTCACCTCCGGGCATCGAAAGTAGTTTAAATTGAGGCGCAAATGTGATCCTGTGCAGAAGCCAGGGCATTTCTTTGTGTTGTGTCCTTTTTACCATGTACTCATTTGTCATTTTGAAATCAGGAAATCGACAACCAGATAATGCAATCTCTCTCGCTCCCTCCTCTCTCTCGCCCCCCTTTCTCTCTCTCGCCCCCCCTCTCTCTCTCTCTCTCTCTCGCCCCCCTCTCTGTCTCTCTCGCTTGGAGTGGGTGAATGTTGGTGAATGAGATATTTAGGCGTTCCTTGGTTTGAGCACTATGTTATTCAGATCATATTACATGTGCGTGGGTAGATACTCAGAAAGCTTGAGGAGGTCTTGTTGCTTACTGGCCGGGGATGTTAGCTAATGCTGAGGATTAATATAACAGCACAGTCAAAAGGCAAGACACGGAGTTAGTCACGCAGACAGAAAAGATAATACCTTTTTAGTTCTCAACGTTCTGGTAAAAGAGTTTAATTTGAAGTATGGTTGTCTGCCTGTCAGTGTCTGCATGTCCGTTTATCTGTCTCACGACCTCGCTTCACTGGCGATCGTCCATAAAACTTGCTGCCGCCTGCATTTCTGCAATATACTGGACGATCTGTTAGCCCTTGTCACCAATTCAGTGATTATCGTATGTCACTTTTCGTATCTTGCACCTGCATCTGGCATAAAAATCGGGGACTTTGATCGGTATTTGGGGGTATTTTAGTTTCCTCTCTGGCAATATGGTCAAATACCAACAAGTATCATGTCCATCCTTTGAGGAATTTTGTGTGTGTGTGTGTGTGTGTGAAAAACCTGGGAGGGCAATTGGGTAAAGGAGGTATACATATCGTGAATAGTCGTTCACTTAGGCCCGTTAGAAGAAGTAATCCGCGCTCAGCCCGATCAGACCTGGGCACACTGCATTTCACATAAAGACCATTTATTAGGGTCAGGTTAGGAGGTATGGGAGCGGATTGACGAACCGCCCACTTGAGGAGAGCTGTGAGGGGTCCAGAGCGCCCTCTGAGTTGTTTTGCGTGTCTCGAACAAAGGCCTGACGTGCCCTGGCGCCTGAATATTCTCCGCCTGAGTGTAGGCGAGGGGTGGAGGAGACACTCGGGGCCACGGTCCAGTTGTCGGTCTTGAGCGGGGACCTCGGGTGTCTACGTGTTAACAGTCAGTCTGCCCTCTATGGGTTGCGTAACCCGTCTGCCAGACACCCACCTTGCCACAGACAGACAGGGTCAGACAAAGACAGAGGGGATCGTCTTCAAGTTTTGGCCACATTGATTCACATTTATTCACCACCAAGTCAGTGAGCTCAATGCCGTGGTCGTGTGCGGGTGTTTGCTAGTGCACGCAATATCTTAATTAAAGGAAAGATTTTTTTCTGAAAGTACTTTAGGCTTAAAAAAAACAAATCAAATGTTTATGAATGTCAGTAAACATTATCTTAAACGAACACACACACACACACACACACAGCGCGCCGCACGTGTACTTCAAATAGTCGCTAAGATACTTTGACATTTGAAATGTAGCAAAAATTATCAAGTTGATTACAGAAAAAAACTACTAAAAATTTTGATTTATCCCTTCTTTTCGTTAATTTAGTGTATTCTATTGTTAATTTTTTGTTGCTTGTATTCTGTAACCGTGCAATTCGTTCATGTTCGCCATGGTGGCTTTCATTTCTTGGTTGATGTCGGTTCGTTTGTAGCCTTTCGTGTACAACGCACTGAGCTCGCCTTCACAAGGGAAACTGTACTCTACATATTCTAGTAGTAGTAGTAGTAGTAAATCTGTCTTATATGCCAGTGCAAAGAATTCTTACATGCGCCATAAACCTCTAAATTTATCCTTAATATTTTAATATATCAAAATTATATACCGTTTGGTTTCTTGAGATTGCATCCACATACAAATGAATATAAAAAGGTACAGCATGAAAGGAGTACGAAACCACGCACGCACACACACACACTCTCTCTCTCTCTCTCTCGCACACACACACATACACACGAGCGCGTTCCTGCTAATCATCATGCAGATCATCGCGGGTTTCAAGTGCAAAAGGTGTACTTTAAAAAAAAGTCGTCTTTATCCCCTCTACATCTCAACATTCAGATGAAGTGCATAGTCTTTTTTTAAGCCACCGTCTGTCAAATCAAGAAAAAGAACTTAAAGATCAACCCGTTCATAACTTTCACCAATAATGTTAAGTGAACCTTTCTCGGCACGTTTCTTCTAAGATAAAGATAGGAAATTCACGATAGACAGCATTTTAACTAATTTAACCAAAGATGTAATCCAAAAATCAAACCTTACATAAGCTTTAAACGATACCAAAAAAGCCAACATATCATAATCAAATTTCTCGTTTGAAAAATTACGACAATCAAGAGTTAGATATGACAATAAAAACCTAAGAAATACAGTAATAACCTCGGAATGACACTAAATAATGCAAAGTAACAATAATAAATACCATAAAAACATCTTGAAAAGGAGCGATAATGTCAGGAAAACTCTCAACTAACTATTGATCATATATTTTAAAGGACGACCAGCCTGCAATGCCTAGCAAAGTGATCATAAAAACTGGAATGAACAACTGCATAGGCCAGAGTGATGCTGCCTCCGAGCCTTTTCTAGAAAAATATCATTTTGTAGGTTTAGGTGGTGCATTATGCAAACAGATCAATGTGTCCTATTGTGCCAGCAATCCAACAATACATTTACCTGGTCATAGGTCTTTCTGGAGGAGCTAAATATGAGAAAATATAACATTAATTGGTGTAATAAAATGAAATGAACATTCAATGATTCAGCTCTGAAGGCAGTCGGTCAGCGCAAAGCTCGGTGGCTATTCAAAAGATTAATAATAGCCTACACATCAACACCGACTCCGCCGCTGTCGTGAGCATTGGTGGCCAAGTTATGAAATTCAGATATTTGTGACCTGCACATCTGGGTAACAATGAGTAAGAGTACCTGCGCCCGGACAGCATTGTATGAATAAAGGAATAAGATTATTTGACTTGTGTCATATGCTATAACAATTTCTGAACGACTTTCAGTTTGCCGATACTGTCTTCAAAAAGAAATTATGCGTTCTCTTTCTCTTGAATCGGGGTTTTGTTACGACATGAGGAGTTCTTTTCTTTTCTTTCTCTCTCTCCAGTGTCAGCTCGCGGTGACTGGGACTTCGCATAAAATGCAGCTAATTCAGAACCCAACAAAGAGACTCACAGGTAAAGGTGTAACAACTCTTGAAACGCGGTTGTGGCCAGAGACATGAAAAAGAAAGAAAGAAGGAAAAGAAAGAAGGAAGGAAACAAACAAACAAACAAAGAAGCAAATCAGTCAGTCAGAGAACCATTGCGTTTCGGGTTTAAAATACATTTTGCAGTATTTCGGAAAAAAACCAAGTAATGACAAATTTAACCAACCAGACTTCATTTTGACTACTAGTTGATCCATGTTGTTGCTATTTTTTTTTCTTTCCGTCTTGTAAAATTGGATTGAACTGCCCTCTGGGATAAATAAAGTGTTATTGAAAGCTGGTGAGTAGGCAGATGAGTGCAGTTTCATGGATTAAATTACACGAGGGCTCATGATTTTTCATAAATAAATGTGTCAGTAAATTATACATTTTTTTCTCTCTCTCTCTTACTTCTACTGCTGAAGCAGCAGTACAGCAGTAGTATGGAAATAATGACCAGCTAACATTCGTCTCACAAGAAACTTTAAATAAAAGACATCCTAAGCTTTCCCTGTTGTGGTAGGCTGAATTTTCCAAATAGAGAATAGTTACGAACAACTTCCACGAAAGCATATGTCAAAAGCAAATTGTTTTACGCATGCATTTGCCAACCCTCACACTAATATTTACACACCTACCACCCACCCACCTACTCAGCCACATCCCCTCCCCGGCTCCCCACCACCACCACCACCACCACCACACACACATATATAGGCGCCGAAAATATAGCGAGAAGATATGCCTACTCGTGCATTCAAACGCACCCAGGCTCAAATTTTTCGGCTTAAACATTAATTTAAAATCTTCCTTTTTTAAAAACATTTTCCTAAAGCTTCTGAAGATTTTGTATCCTCGGGGTAATGACCGTAATCGAAAATGACAACAGTCCTTCGATCCGATTGAATAGTAACACTTCATTTGCAGAATGACAAATATCTTTAGACACTGACCGGTAAAAAAAAAAAAAAAGCAAACTAAAGAGACTTTGTATAGCCTGGAACTTTAATATCCTTAACATTTCACACAGTTCACATATTTTGAAGTCCTCTGAGTACACTAAGGTTATAAGCGGTCTTCATTCCACATTCTGGTATAAAACAAAAGTCTTTCTATTATTTGAAAAATGTTCTTACCTGCTTCCTCTCACTCTTTTCTAAGACTTGTTGGAAGAAATCCGATTAGAGCAGCCACAGATTGTTGCTGGCGGAGTGACTTCTCAAAATCAAATGTACTGCATGGGTACCGCACCATCTGTGCTTCTCACAGCAGACGACTTTTGTCGTCTGCAGTGATCACGTGATATGTTGCGAGGTCAAAGAGCGCGAGACGTCGTCCGCGCCGAAAAGTTTGTAACCCCCTTTGCTGATCCCCGCTCAGTACACAGCGCGCAGGAGTTTTCCGCAGGATTCTGCTGCCAAGAATGGAGGCTATGGGAGGACTCAAGGTGGTCAACGCGTGCTTGCCTAGCCCAGTGATCGAAACGAATCTTTACAGACCTCCACATGCAGAGTAAGATTTCAATGTGGCCGGAGCTTCGATTTCACCGGGGGGCTGTTGTGCCCGCGGCGAACAGCGATCGCTCGAATAGACGGAAGCCTGAATTAAAAATAAATCAGCGCCAGGTTTGTTTTTCCAAATGTTGATAACGTAGATAAGGGCATCGCCAACCAGACCTCACAAGTGTTTACACGTGTGTGTGTGTTATGGTGGAGGGATGGCACGAAGCTGCAGTAATACCGACGCTGGTGTTTTTTTCTGCATAAACATAGTGTATGTTTCGATAATATCGAATTAGTTGAAAAAAATTACACCATTCAAGCTGGTATAAATATCAAGCTTATATCTAGTCAATAGACAAGTCGAGGCGGTAAGGTCTTTATGGGGTATTCACGACACTTTAACATAATTTAGAATAAAACAAACACAAAGAGGGGGGGGCGCACTATATGGTGTAATAGCCTTACCTATGGATTTTAAAGGTCCAGCAACCGCTGAGATGTATGTATTAATCTTTTAAAGAAAAGGCGCTATTTTGTCGGACACATATTTAATACAAATTCGTACAAAGTATTGAAAATATTTTGGAAACCATTTGCTAATCGAATGCCCACTACTTAATAATATTATTATTTATTGTTATTATTGAATTTATACAGCGCATTTTCCCGTGTGAAATCGAGCTCAGTGCACTGCAGACGAAAAAATACCAACGAACTGACAGTCCGTACAACAAACAGAAGCATAAAAAAAATTGTTGCCACCATAACAAAAACATGAAGTGAGTGAATGGATGATGGATTGAGGATCGAGAGGGCGGAGCGGTACTCTTGATTATGAGAGTTATTTCTTAAAGAATTGTACAACTTTACATATCTGAATTATCTTCATAAATAGAGAAATCTTGATTGATGTGGCCAAATTCAGTGTGGAAATATGGAAACCAAACTTGAGTGACTATATTTTATTCTCATGCACAGGGAATAGCGGACTGAGGAGAGGAAACTAGTGAACGCATACCTAGGCTGTTCACACGAGTCCGTTTAGACCCCCATTACTAACAGTTATATAAGCATCCTGTATGCGTAAGCAAATAATAAATAAATAAGGAAACGATAGTTTTTACTCGTTCTTATAACATTTCCCTTTTCTCGTCAGAAACAAAGTATAGTGATTAAATAGCAAACATGTAAACACACAAACAAATCATCTATAACTGCTTTGCCTTCAAATGGACCAAACTGGCCTCAGAACCCAGAAGATAAAAATAAAACAATACCGCGGTTTTAGAAATTCGGACCTCAAATACAACCTCTACCACGCTAGGCAAACAAAAAGAGGCCCGATCGTGCTTGTCCATTGTGCAGAGGCCAGGTGCGGCAAAAACAGAGATTTGTGCTGTCTGAGGAATCCATCGACATGACCAGCCGCTACTGACGATCTATTGATCCAATGGCGTGTGTGCGTGTGTGTGTGATCCGTTTCATGACACAGTATCGACTAAGTGAATGACCTAGCTTATCTCCTGCGCTTAGATAATTTTCGATATCCACTTCCAAGCCGATAACGCAGTGTTGTTTGCTGAAGTACAGGAGAATGACATGCCTATGGCGGACATCTTCTCGATTGATGCTCTCCGCCAAGAATGGGGTCTTCACTCGAACTTATCTTTAATTACATCTTTGGTTTTGAGAGGCATGTTCTAAACGTAAAACTTGAGAAACATGTAAAGTCACTGTTATTTGAACAGTTTCTGAAAAACTCTTATTAACAAATGTAAACAATGTTAACAATGTAGCGAATAACCGGTGCCCGAATAAGTAGTAGTTTTAATGATCTAATATTAAGGAGTAAGGGGGGGGGGGAATTGGTGTTTTATGCCGAGCCAGCAACTAAGGTTTTATCACGGCAAGGCAGCCAGCCTTGTAAACAGATGTCACATGAGGGAAAGAACAGCATGCCCGAGATGAGAGCTGAACCCAGGACAGTCAGCCTTCACTGTATTGGTGACAGGCACTAACCGTTGCGCCACCGGACCGCCCATATGAAGAAGGAAGACAAGAAAAAAAATCATAACCTTCTAATAATATTGTCTTCAAGTCTTGTCCATCTTTTATACACGACTAGGGGTACAAGGTTGTTTTTTTTTTGTAATGATTGCTTAGAGCAAGACAATATTTTACCTAGCTTTGGGTGAATATATTTCCGTTTTCGACATAGGCGTTGCTCAGTACAACTTTGGGTGAATATATTATCCCTTCCGATCTCGAGAAACACGCCTCGAAACATCACCATCCACAAAAAGGTCAACAACGTCTGATTGTACATGGAAACGTTCACGTTGTCGAGAGCCGCGATCATGTATTTAAACGAGTCTGTGTTTAAACCTGCCGATCCCAATTTTGACCTCTTCCTGCCCCTCGTGATGTTTGTAAACGTGCGTGTCTGCAATACAACACAATATATTTCGCAAACGTGCTCAAAAAACTGCTTTTGGTTTGTTCTTCGAGGAAAAGATTTTCCTTTGATACTATACATTGCTTCCCGCAACATGCTCGTGCGGCATTCTTAACTTTAAATAAAAAACGTTCTGTATTGTTAACACTGCATCTGTCACTTGCTAACATACATTTTCTTCATCTGTTATCACAGCGTACATGCATATCGTCTTTTCAACATCTGAAGTGTGTCATGTCGTTGCAAAGACAACCCTAACTTACTAAGCTGTCGAGTGCTTCGATCATTTCATAGAGATGCTCATATTTTCATGTTCACTGTACACCGTTAGCATTTTGATTCTTGATTAACATATTTAAATAAAGGTCCGTAAAGGACAGTCCATCTAAAACCTGTACCGCACGGTCACAACTACCATGAAAGTGCATCTGAGTAAGAGTCGAGAGTGTGGTTGCTCCACTACCAGGTAAGATTCGCTCCTCCTAAAAGATAAGATAAACTTTATTGCGTCTCTTACGGATGTTTGTTTTGGGTCGTATTCCTATGCCTGAGTACTAGAAATGTCCCAGTTGTAAAAACTGTATGTACAAAACTAGCAAGAGCACTCGAAGACAACAGAACAGTTGAGCTACTCAGCGTCCTGCTTTTAAAGGTCTAGCACGGTGCAATATTTTTTAACAATGAGTAAGTACAGTTCAGTGTAAAATACTATTTCTCGAAATTTGTGAACACCTCCATCCTTGAGATCCACTTCTACCAACATCTCTATGCACAAAAAGAGGTCAACGACACAGACATCATTCTTGTACATGGATCAATTTCCACTGTCGAGACAACATCCAATGGGAGAGCTGGAACTACATGATTATTAGGCGTAACTATGGACAAATATGACACCGTAAGTTCTAACCATTTCTATTTGCAGGAACGTATGTTGAGTACACGAAATAGGATTAACCCCCCTCCTTTTTTTTTTTGGGGGGGGGGTCAATAATATCTTGCACTGAGTTTTATCCAGTACTTAAAATGCACCCCACAAGATCTTTAATAACAATGAGGATTAGTGCTCGTGAGTTCCCGTGGCTTCACACTTCTAAGAAATAAACTATCTCAAAAGAAAGAAAACGAGTTCAGAGCTTCCGCATTAACCCTTCTCTTGTCTACTCCATGTCACTTCACTGGAGAGTTTAACAGACATAAAGATTAAGCGGTCCAATCCAAATCCTGTTGAGGGCCATACTCTACTGCTCTCACTTGCAGTGTTACAGCGCTGACACATAGCACCATGGTATCTAACCCACATTTCATTCCATTTTCACACCTGCGAAACACTCCAAAATCTTGGTGACAAGTATTTGGGTCTCCTGTTTTGTTTTTTAAATTTTACAAACCTGGCCCAAGACTTGATGAGGAGAAACCTGTTGAATTCCTTAAGCCTAACCTTGACACTACTCTGCAACCAGCGTGCATGCGCATTGGAGGAGGGAGTGGGGTGAAAAGCAACTGGGAGGATTGATGGTGACATGGCACTGAAATTAAGTACACAACAATGACCCTTTACTTATTATGAAGAAGTGAAGTTAAAATCCTGTATCAAAGTTATTTAGTATTTATTTTCTTAGCCTTCAAAGATTTCAGTGTGTGCAGTCTTAAAAGTGGTTTTTTGGTAAATAATTTAGAATTCCTCATTCTTTTATGTTTTCTTGTATCTTTATTAAAGAGTTCCACTTTCTTCCTCTGCCACGACTTTTAATCAAATCCTTTTCTGACACAAGACCTTATTCTAGGCAGTTCTGACAGCTACATTCACTCCTAAATGCCCAGTCACTATTCACTTCTTTCTGAATAAAAACCATGATCAAGCTAGGCTAGGAAATGTACTTACATATGTATCAGTTTTTTTCTGTGCAGGCACTTCCACCATTTTCTCCTGTTAAAATTTTGGAGTCTGTCCCTCTTCCCGATTAAAAAAAATTATTTTGCTCTCTGCAAAATGATTGATTAGTCTATATTATTGAAAAAATACTTAAGCAGGTGTCAAACAGAACATTCATTTGAAATGTAGCATCCATTATCTTTTTCATATAATCTTCATGAAAATTATTTTACCACTTTTTATTACTTGCTTCGCAGTAACATTCTCTTGATGGTGTTTGATTCTACCCTCCTTGTATGTGGATATGCATTTTGAAGATTAATAATTGAGGATTTTAAGGATTTAACATATGTATATATCTCACTGTGTATGCACTGTATATTTTCTATTTTTACTTAAATTTTTCTTCTTTGTGGCGAGCTTTGCTTTGGCTGGCTAATGTGCTCAAGTTTTCTGATTATTATGCCGTCCACATTTCCCCTTTATTTCAATGTATTTATTGTAAATTACATTTACTTTTGTCATTTTATGTTTGAATATGAGTTTTTCCTCTTCAGTTAATATCGACACGTTTTATCACATGATCTGCCCATCAAAAAGGAAAATACTTAAAAGGGGGAAGAATCTAATTGTGATTTTGCAGTTTTTACAATGACACCCACTTTTTCTCCTAAACGCTCATTAACTCCCTTTAATGAGTAGTAGGTGTAAATGTTCAACAATGCACTCCAAGTCTCAGTCCGGTCATCTGCAAGTTTTGTTGTTTATCAGGTAACTGGAAAACTTGGTTCAGACCTCTAAACTTTGCCATTCTCCTTGCTCACTTTCTCTTGTCAACTGCCATCCATTCCCCCTCTTCCTAAAAACTGACAGGAAATGCTTAACTCTCCATTTCATTTATTCTTCTTGAGTAAATGCACATATACCCCACAATAATCTTCTTACACCTCCAGTGGCTGTGAAAACATGTGCCTTCACTTCAAAGTCTCAGCAAGAAGCCTGCATGGCACTCCTCTCAAACATTTTCAGGCTCCTAAAAGCTTGTGAGGACACAAATCTTTTCCTTTCATTCAACTTCATATTTTCTTGCATACACACCCCACTCCCCCTACCAACACCAGTTATTTAAAGCTTCATTCCACCTCTCACGAGCACCAAAATTATTCACAAAATATTTACAAATCTTAGGAGAAAAATCCTAGAGATGCGCTTGTTCACATTCATTTGTTGATGGAATGAACAGATTTCAAGTTTCTTCATGCTTCTGCTAGAAAGTATTGTTTGGAAATGTTTAAAACCAGGATTTCAGTTCCAGCAGAATAATGCTTACCAAAGTGTCAACATTGTATAAGTTTCATTTAACATGGATAGTACTCCAATAAGAATAACTAAGCTGCATGTCAGTCAGTGCAGGAAATACTACAGTTTCAACTTTCCCTTTTTTATTTTTTGCAACTGTTTAAGAGAATAAGCTTATTCTCTAAAACCAAAGAAAATATCAAATCAACATGTAAATACAGCTACAACTCTTCAGTTAATATTCCCTTTCAAAAATGGCCACATTTTATTGACAAAGCACCAGTGCCTCATCATAATTCTTCAAAATTATGCTAAAACATGTGAACTGTTAATATTACCCACTTTTATGAACAGTCCTCATGACATCAAATGCTGCAGCAAATTCACAAACTTGAAAACAATGTCGGGGGAAAAATCCCCAATACTCTTTCACTGAGACAGAGCATTCAATGACTCTCTGACAATAAAAATTTCATAAGCAGTTTCCCCTTGGTACTAAAATATAATAAGTTTATTCCTTTAGTTGGGAAAAAAAAGAGATACAAAAGTATCACTCGGGATGCCACTCACCAGCTACTGACCAAATTCCTGCAAAACACACACACACAAATTTTTTGCAGTAGAACATAAAGAAAACATGTAAAAAGTACAGTGGAACCTCAATTATCTGTTCTTCATTTAACCGTGCCTTCGGTAATCCGGGATCGGCTAAAAAAAAATTGCTAGACATCACAAGACAGCCAGAATAAGAAAAATATAAATGGAGTTTCATCCCGCATTATAGGTGATGTTTATCTTATTTTATCTTACTTAGAAGTCTTCTTTTTTGGAGGGCAATGGCAGAGTTTTATGTTTTTTTAAAGTTTCCTCTAGTTTACATTTAACTTGAAACTGCTTCCTCTTTTTTGGCATATTTCTGCATCATAGTATCATTACTGAGCAGACACAACCAACTTCTGATTTCAAGCATGTTGCTATGAAGCACCGAAAAAAATTGGTTCAGAAATATAAATACTCCCTGAAAAGTTCTTTAACCTCTTTACAAAAGCTTTTTATACACATAAAAAATACTTGCCATGCGGCCATTTGCAAAGGATAACATTAGCACTGCACTCACCTACAAGCGTTCAGCAACAACTCTCTGACTTATGCTTGCCACTGCTTTTGATGCTGCATCGTCCAGGTCTCCAGCAGTAATGATTGGAAGGTTACTTTCACGCAGAATCTTCCTGGCTTCTTCCACATTAGTTCCTGTATACCGGCATGTAAACTTTAGAAAATAAACAAGCTTACCTCATCATCCATGTTATACAGTGCCATGCATATATAGCATTCACTCTCAGGTTGTTGTGATACCGTTATTTAAATAACATGTAGACAAATACAGTGGAACCTCAATTATCCGGTCTTCAATTAACCGTGCCTTCGGTTATCTGGGATCAGCTAAAAAAAAAAATGCTAGACATCACAAGACAGCCAAGATTTTTTTGCCAAGAATTCTGACTACAGGAATGTACACTACGTGTGTCACAGCTTAAGTTTTCTTTCTCAGTGGGTTTCTGGGAATTATTCTAAAAGGATTAAAAGTATAGCATCTGTGCACCAGCCAGGTGATCCCCTGCTGTGAAAAACCATTAGATTTAATCTAATGCATAGGACTTGTTCCGAGCACTCTCCTTCCCCATTTTTCCAAATTCCGATGATTCCCATTCATTGATAAGTTTTGACATTTGTCTTCTGCTTCAATGCTTTTCTTGGAAAAGATTGTGTATGGGTTGCACCGTTCATGAAGGTGACACCTTGTTCCTAGTTAATTCAGCTGGCGCCTGCACCTCAAGGTTAGAAAGCGGCTTTGCATGAGTTTGTGCTGAAATGTTGAGGTCCAGCGGGGGAGTGAAGGGGGGGGGGGAGTGTTGTCAACTGCTACAAAACTACAAACTGTTGAACATACCAAAAAGGGGGAATCAACTGCTAAGCTTTCATCGGAATTTAATATGGGAAATCAAACTGCATGATTTTGTACCTATTCTAGCAGAATTATTTTCGATTATCCGGACAACTTTTCTGTTCACTTGTCAGTCTTACCTTCAAGACGAACAATTAAAGGTAGTTTGAGGTTAATTGACTTGCAAGCATTGGTGATGCCACGTGCAATGGTGGCGCAATTCACAATGCCACCAAAAATATTAACTAGGATGGCTTTTACCTGTGGAGCAATAAAACAAACGTGAATGAACTTCGCACAATTTTACAATTCTAGATTTCAAAAGATCTGCAAAAACTACAATGCACATAGAATTTCTAAAATGTTACAAATGGCTAATTCTCTCATTCACACACAAGTAGCAAAAGGCAAATATTTAATTACAAGTTTAGCATGGCATCCTGGCAGCTGTTGCAGCATCTTCTATGCAATAAAATTAGGGTCATACAAGTTACAAATTTCCAGACAGGGCTTCTACCCCAAATGCACTTAAAAAAAAAAAGTTAAAAAAACCAAGGAAAACTGTCTAAGTAAGCTTTCACCCACTTGAGCATCAGAGGTAAGCAATGTGAATGCATGGTACACTTGATCTTCTGTTACTGTGCCCCCAACATCTAAGAAATTGGCTGGAGATCCTCCGTGGAGCTTGATGATGTCCATCGTGGCCATAGCTAAGCCAGCACCATTTACTGTTTCAACACACACACACACACACACACAGCATCAAAAGTGCACAAATTTTCATAGCACTGACTTCACTGAATACCATAAAAATTAAAATCAATAAAAAAAACTAAAAAATACTTTTCATTACAAATAAAATGAGATGGTGACCTACCCAGATCTATCTAGCAGTCTCTTTATGGGTCATGTAAGGATCTGAGTTTTTGTAACAGCTGCCAGAATGCAAAGAAAGGTGTTTGTAAACTTCCGTTGCCAGCAAATGAAGACCTTGAATCCCACATTAACTGCAATGGATCTTATTTTTAATTTCAAACAAAATTTGATAGACACACATGACCGAAATCTAGCTGATGACAATTACAATCTACCGGTACGCTTCTTCCTTGCCAAGCTGATTACATAGTGTTGTCTTACCAAGACATGCTATGTTGCCATCCATGCCAATGTAATTGAGATTATATTTGGAAGCCTGGACTTCACGTGGATCAGACTCAGAAAAGTCTTCCTGAGCAAAAATCTCTTTCTGGCGGAATGCAGCATTGTCATCAAAGTTGATTTTAGCATCAAAGCACACAACTGAAGAAGAAAAAGGATGAACTTTCCACTGCAATTCTTCAACATTGAAATATATTTGATACATTTGTAGGCTGTAATTCATTCATGATGCACAAGACACACACACATGCCACCCTTACAGATAAGCACCATTATATGTTTATGCCTACTAAAAAATACTGCATGATTACAAAAGTCATGCATATATGAATTAAACAAACTTCTGAAAAAAAAAGGGTGTGATACAGTATCTTTGAAGTACCTTTTCCATCAGGGGTTTCACCAAATGGATTGATTTCAACTTGTGTTGCATCAACTTTTAAGAACAACTCGTACAATTTTTTGATTTCTTTTGCTGCCTGCAAAAGGATTTTTTTCTCAACATTGAGTGTGCTCATTAAGGTTCAACATCTTTGTCGGTTAATCTTTTCTCTATCTCTATATAATATACAAAATATAAATGCATATTGTGTTATTCAAAAGCCAGTGTCAAATATAACATGCACAAACACAGTTGCAAACAGTGTTACAAATCTGGAATCATATTCAGCTTCAAATAAAAACTTAACTAGTACGTAAACATAGCTGGTTTTTCGATTTAATAAAATTTTTTATATTTCAAGTATTATAAAAACTGACACTAATAGGGAGCTACTTAGCATCTGTCTCATAATAATAATTTTTTCTGATTTCCTACCTGTGCTATTTTTTGTCCCTCAAACCCCAGATTTTTGGCCATGGCATCTGCTTGCAGGTCTCTTATGCCTTCCATGATATCAATAGGTTCCTAAACAAATTGTTATTTTATTACATGACATGCATCCTCAAAACAAAGAAAAAATGATTTAAAAATCATTAAAAGATGTCCCTTTGTCAAATACGAGCTTCAAGAAATAAAAATTACTTTAAATATGGCAGCAGGATTTTTCTCAGCCACTTCTTCAATGTCCATCCCACCAGCTGGACTGCCAACCATAACTGGACCCCCAAAACTCCGGTCCATCAGGATAGCAAAATAAGTTTCCCGTGCAATATCAAGTGCCTCAGCTACCATGACCTGTGAAAAAAAAGGAGGGAGGGGAAATGTTCAACAGGTGCTGGAAATAGCTAATGCTGCCTGAACAAAATTTCATTCTTTGAATGACCAGCAATAAGTTTAAAAGACACTTTTATAAATTAGCAGCTGCTCAGCATCGGCACATAATGCTTAAATAAGTTATTATCTTAAACTTTCTGCAGCATCTACAGACTACTACTTATCTATCCATACACACACTCCCCTTGTGTTTAGTAGCAAACATCATAACTGAACGGTACGTCTTCATTAAACACCAAGAAATAAAATCCCAACAGTCTGTACTGTAACAGACAATGGACTGAAAACATGTTCTGCAATTCTTAAAATGTGGTGATTCACATGCATGAAGACACAACCACACATGCTCACCTTGTTTACTCTCACTCCATCTTTTGGTGTTTGCTTAGTAACCAGCTTGTTTCCTAGCATATTCATTACAAGTCCTTCTACCTTGTCTGGGCTGTTTGACCAAAACGTACAGCCAGAGTAAATATTTTTAATCACTGATGTGAGAAAAAACTTGTCCCCATTTCTGCATGAAAATAACAATGAATAATTTTGCCCTTTTTACGAAGAATATTTACAATTAAAATGAAGTTATCTCTCAAAAGAACCTTTGATATGCATGTGAAATAATGCTCAGTCTTTTTCCAATACACATATTTGACACATGGTGACAGATTTGTTAAAAATATTTTACTACATTCTACATGCACATGTATTGAAAGACTAGAATATGTATACACTTTTTTGTAAGATGGACTCCTCCTTCAAAGCCTGTATTAAATACTCCCTTGCCTCTTCCGCCTGCCAAAATCTGGGCTTTGACAACATACTCAGGCACACCTATACAGTAAAAAGTTTTAAAAATCAAATAAAAAGACTCCATAAAAAAATAAAAAGAATTATATTTTGGAAATAATTTGTTAAATGGCAACTATAAATATAGCATTGAGACATGGTGAAATTATGTCCTTGAAAATCATATCAATGGCTAATCATTAGGATCATCATTGATCTGGATCTTTACAAACAGAAATATCACATAGACTAAAATTAATCTTTCTGGACATCAAACCAAAATCTGTCTTACGAAGCTTGCTAGCTATTGTTGAAGCATCCTCAGGTGATGATGCTACAAGGAACTGCTGCACAGAGATGTTAGCATCTGCCATTAGCTTTTTACTTTGGTATTCTTGTAAATTAAGTTGTCGCACTTGGCAGGCCATCACATATGTCTGGAAATAGTCAAAACATTGCCACAGTAAAAACAAAATTTCCAGACAATTGTACAAAGGGAAACAACACAATACTCTTTTAACAAATTTCCATAAAGATAGAGCCAAGTCATAACTACCACACAGCTGTCAGCTTCAAGAAGCATTTCTCAATCTAACTGGCAAAAGCTATGTATGCACGCATTAAAAAACCTGTCTCGATGCTCCATTTCCATCATCAGATAAATGATTTCATGGAAAGATGGAGAAGAAATGGAGGAACTTCATGTAGTTTATTACTTTATATTTTCCTTACCTACATAAATGTCAGTAAATACTACTGAGCATTTAACCACAAAGAAAAAACTTGCTTACTACATGCTACTGAACCTTGGAGGCTGATATGCTTCTGTGTGATATGCAACTCTTGTACAGCACTACTTCCAACTGTGTGACTGTCAATTTTATTACTCCATTAAATGCCACAGCTTCAGTTACCCAAGGTTTAAAAAGTGAATAAAGTCTTTAGGGTTTTGATATCTATGTCATCTCTGTAATCTCAATAGACAGCATGTGTTTTGTCAGACTCAGGCTAAAACATGGTCATCAGAATGCATTAATATGGGAGGCAATAACTACAACCCAATCAGCTTGTGCATTTCTGTACAGGTCTTTGGCAATGTCGTGAACCAGGATATCAGCACATTTTACTTTTTATTTTCCCCCTTTTTGAAGTAGGACAAAATAGCTACATGTATAATACATTTATCATCACTGGTAAGTTTGGGTTTTATTTTGGTCACATGTGCCAGGTTTCCCACACAGACATGAAGACAAATTGAGCAACTCATAGCAAAAATAAGTCACTGAAGCATCTGGTACACTGTAAACAACAGCTTTTACAGTGCAGCTACCAAGCTTCTTTATCTGGTTTACATCACCTATGCCTTGATGAAAAAAGTTAATAACTTGAGGATTTTGTTTCAGCATTTTCCACATGAGCATGCATGCACGCACCACACACACTAAAACACACCCTACTGTAAATGTGAATACATTAAATCACTATTTTTCCAACAGAAACAGCCATGATGATCATATGAGTAAGAATAAATTAAAATTTATGAGCCAGTAAAACAATGTAAACAACTCACATTTACCAATATTTTTTTTTCTTAATCTAAAGGCAAAAGTTTTCATAACGTGTGAAACACTTTTGTCTGATCTATCTGCACTAATGAACAGTTAGTACACCAATCCTCATGTGCTCTATCTACCTAGGAAATGATTACATATACCCACCCACAAATCAGCTGATTTCTAAAGTCAATGCATTTTCATTTGCATTATCACTGAAAATACAGTGGTCTTTATTGCAAACAATCCAATGGTGCAATACTGACAGTAATATGTGATCAACACAGAGTATAACTTTTATGCTCTGACTGCCAAAACTGGCAATGCAACAAAAGTTAATAAAAATATATTATAATGTGAATGTGTACATGCAGAGTAAGCAAAAGGGCACTTTTTTAAAAAGGGAATTTAAAGTTGGTACTTTTATTACACCTGCTGGTGGTTAGATGGGGGCCACCTTTCAATGACTCAAATTAAATTGTTGAACTATTCTGGATTTGTCTGATTCATGGTATAAAAGAAACTACTGGAAAGGCTTCGTAGATGTATCCTTAATCCTTTTAAAGTTGTTGAGCCCAAAATGTATTTCTGAATTCCAAATATGAGTATAAAAGATGTTCAACTGTCATATATTCAAGTTAAATAAAGGATCCTTAAGCATCTCAGCAATTAAACCTTCAGCACCTGATCATGTCAACCAGAGTTTCAATGTTCCTTAAGAGTTTAAAATCATAATGTCCCTAACCCCTCCCCTGAGGTTACTATCTAAATTTGTACTTTAACTTCCTCTTCACTCCCATGTTTTCTCCACAAAGAGATGAAAGCAACAAACACCACCACATGGACCTCTTAGCTAGAAGCGTACAAAGTTGGGATTATGTATGGTCATGTTCAGATAAACACTGTTAAGTATGTATCCTGTGCAGAAGGTTTTTTTTTAAAGGACTAGTGTTGTGCAATTTCTGATATTCTAATAAGCAGGTAAAGTTCAGTGCAAGGCACTTCTTCTCCATATTTGGATTAATACCGGCTTTCTGATTTTGGGACACATGCCTACAAACACAATGTATACAATAAGGTCACCTGACACAGATGTCAGGATTATGCATGGTAACATTTATGCTTTGAAAGCTGTGTTTTAATTTCTTTGCTGGCTCCTGTCCTGACTATTTCTCTGAACTTCTCATCCCTTACTCTCCGTCCAGACAACTACGCTCTTTGTCTGACGACCGTATTCTAACTGTTCCTGTCACCAGAACAACAACATATGGTCACAGGACTTTTGGCTACTGTGCTGCAAAACAATGGAACTCTCTTCCTTTCCATATCCGCCACCTTCCTACAACTGAATCTTTCAAATCTGCACTGAAAACGCACCGCTTCCTTGAGCATTACTCCTAACACAGTCCACACAATGCTAGTCCTTCTTACACCCCCTTCCCTCTTGCTACTTTACCCATCTTTCTCGCAGAATCACTATATTTCTCTGTTCCTGTTACTTGATGCCTTTTGTTTTCTGTTTCGTCAGTACTGTCGTTTTCTTTCGTCCCCTTTGTTCTGTATCTACTTAGTCCACGTCTCTTCCTCGTTTTAAGCGCTAAGAGCATGCTCTCTGTGAGTGTGACTATGCGCTATAAAAATCTTCACTATTATTATTATTAAAGCATTAGGCAATGGGAGAACTGAGATTATATGTTAAACAGCCATAACTATGTACAAATATGACAAGTTTGAGGCTGACTTGCATGTTGTACTGTTTTCCAAGATTGATTGTGCAACACTGCCCTCTCAATACCCTTTTTCTCACTTGTCAAAGGCCACTTAAAACTAGCTTGCAAAGTGATGTCATAATAACATCTGTGCAGAAGATTATAGGTGTAAAGCAATACTTACAAAAAGACACTTGTGGCAGCTCCTGTTGCTACCGCAGGTAGTTTATTTAAATAAGCAGAACAAACAAAAAAACAAAAAAAGGTGTGGGTGTGGCTTTTTGAGGGGTTGGGGGAAAACTCCATCCTGACAGTGAACAATGTTCACATTCTTGCCTCCTCAGTATCTTTTTCTAGGGGGCAGCTGTCTCCCTTCCCTGCTCCCCCCACAGCTCCTACACCACTGTTTAGGGGTCTATGCAACCTTTCGCAAGGAATATCATCTAAAGAATTCAGAGAGTGCATGCCATCACTGCATTTGTCTCAAGTGATATTTAATGAACTTTTTAAAGTAATCAAGCCTGAAATTTGCAGACAAGACACTGCCCATTGCACAAACAATTTAAATAAATGCTTCTTTGGCCTTATCGCTACTTATTTATTCAGAATGAGCTTGATCAAAAATACAATCTTTCAACATCAATATCAGTTGTAAACATTTTTACTTTTGACAACAGCAGTATTTTTGTATTGTAAGCAAAAGGGACCCTACGCTATTCTTCCAGGTGATGGCTCATGCAATCTAGCAGTGTTGTAGGAAGATGATCCGCTTTGGTGTGTGTTGAGGGGATGGGGGGGGGGCCAACTTCCTAATGACAGTGAACAACATTCATATTCTTGCCTCCTACGTATTGGTTTGTCTCCCCCCCCCCCCACCTACGGTTCCTTTGCCACTGTCTAGGCCATGCCAGGCAAGCTCTATCTAGCATGAAATAGAACAGTATCCCATCCTTCCGAACCTTGTGTCAAGGCCCCTCGTAAGACTTTCATAAAGCATGGAAATGTTTGTAATAATAAAAATAAATGCAAAATTTATATAGCACAGACTCACAGTCCTAAAAAGCTTTCTCTTAGCACTTAAGAACAAGAATGAGACAGGGGCAACATACGAGGGACAGAAGAACAACCAAACAACATATAAACAATGGACGGATAAACAACAGTATTGATGACGAATAAAGGACAACTTTAAACACATAAATAGGATTCAATTAACAAGGATTGAAAGTATCATGATTTAGCAAAAGGATGAGATGCTGGGAAGTAGCCATAAGCGGAAAATGGTGAAAGGCTGTGAAAGAGGCCTAGCATTGTGTTAACTGTTGTTAGGAGTAGTGCTTAAGGAAGAGGTGTGTTTTCAGTTTATATTTAAAGGATTCAATAGCGGGTAGGTGGCGGACATGGAAAGGGAGAGAGTTCCATGGTTTTGCTGCACAGTAATTAAAAATCCTGTAATGTATATCCCAAAACTGGGCTATTCACACAGTTTTTATAAAATAGTGCCTTGTGCTGAGCTTTACCACTCATTGGTAAAAAAAAAAAAAATAAATAAGTAAAATAAAATAAAAAGCACCTCACTAGGCCTTTAAAAGTTATTTTTCCTTCTTAATTCAAGTGACTACATCCTGCTCCTATTGGCAGGAGCCTTCCTGCTCAGGTCATCTTAAATATTTACAACGTTGGTGAGAGGCCTTTTATGATTAACCATTACAGTATTTTTTTTTAACTTTACGCCAACACACTCTTCTCATCTACACTGTAGGCTACAGAATCTTATGCACTACTGAACAGTCATATTTGTCATTACTATTTACTAGCAGTACATTCTACACAAGCTCAGGTCTGCTTTCCAATATTAACCATGTTCCATGATCTTTAGTGCTACCGCGTCCCATTTTAGACATGCTTGCAGGCACTTACGCTTCTAGGGGAAAGTCGCCGAAAAGCACACCGACGTAAAGCAGACGCCATGGTCGTGTCCACGCGTGATCAAATGAGACGTAGCGAGAGGAGACAAGCAAGACAGAAGTGAACAGGCACTACTGACGCAACAAAAATGAGTCTTATGCAACTGGCCTGCATCAATTTCAACAATATCCCTAACAGTCTAATATTTACCTCTTTACGCAATTTAGACTATAAAAATATAATTTTTTTTCTTTATATGTTATGGATCAATGGTCTTCAGTCCGATACACCATTGTATACTCATCCGCTACATTGTAACCTCCATCCTGGTCTTTCAATCATCCTGGTTCTTTAAGAAACACCCGGACGAAAACATTGCCTGGCCGTCCGACACGTGGGTTATAGTAGTTGGTTACGTTTCACACTAGTGATTGATTATTTTCCATATATTCTGGAGGAACACATTCGTTTTGGTCGCGTTAAAGTTTCTTGTCAACCTGCCTCAAAATGGCCGTTTCATATTAATCTTGATTAGCAACCGCCTTGCAACGAAAAAAGCATGCCACTAGCTGTTGTAGTCGGGCGCACAAAATGTAATAGGTGATTGATTACATGTTGTTATTGGTAACCAGTATTCACTCAATTTTACATCGGTCTCCAGTTAAATTGGGCTTCGATGATCAGATGAGAAACACATTCTCTCAGCTGATAGGATAACAACGGCTTCAGTTTGTAAGAAAGTCGTGTTACATCTCAGACGAACAAACTTGGCTAGATTGTCTTCATACACGACATCCATCGTGGAATGGGCCCTGTACATTGGAAGGAGCGTCAGATAACGAATAAATATTTATATTTATAAGTAATTCTAACTGTTGGACACCGTACTTACAAATTACAGCTATATGCATTATATTTACATTACCTTATGCAGACATCAATATATTAAGATTTTATAAAAAAAATATAGTTTATCATATGTTACAAGTTATTTTAAAGCTTGTTTTTTTGTTTTTGCTAGAAATATGGACACTGAATTTAAACTTCTTTTTTAAATTAAATAATAATTGGAAATGTACTGAATCTCTTAAGATTTAAATTTTAATCATTTGCCTTCCTATGTATTACTTGTTTTTGGGAAAGAAAGTCGACCAGGCCCAGGATAAGCAAGCATCAAAGAACAAGCAACATAACCTATGTCATAAAAATAAAAAATAATAATATAATAAAAAAATAAAAATTAACACTACATATTTTATAATTATTCAGCTTCGTACTTAAACTATATAAGATTTTCATGGCGGTGGGGGAATGGAAAGGATAGGGTAATTTTTAAGTGGAAGTGTGCAAATAAAATAAAAATTTAACTATTTGTAATTATAACTTACACAGTGCCTTTTAGTAAGGTTCCATGCAACATGTATGTGCGTACGCCTCTGACAATTATTGCTAGGAGGGGGTGGGGGTTAAGAGTGTATTAATCGTATGGCTGTGTCACCGTGTGTGGAATGTGACTGCATGTTGTTTAGTTCATTGCTTAGTTTGTTCAGTTCATGAGCTCCTAACGAAGAGAAATTTCTATCTCTGTTGCACAGAAATAGACAATAAATATGTAACAATTATTTGTAAACTTTTATTAAAGACTAGCAAGTATACCCAGCTTTGCCTAGATTAGCTTCTGGTACAAAGTCTTCCAACTTTTGATCTGTTAGTTCATTTGAGAGAAGCTTATTCATGCACAGCTTCATATTAGTGAAATAATAAGACATTTGTACTCCTGATTGTCCAATTTGTCCCTAACTTGCTGATAGGCTGACTTGTTGGGCAATGGGGGCACAACACTTCAAGTGCAACTGCCATAACTCCCTCTTTTCCGCTTCTCTCCTTTCCTGTCTATCATTAATTCTCACTTAGGGTGTTATCTCAGATTACAATATTGTGCTGCATAGCAGAGGTTCATTGCAATTTCTTTGGCACTGTATTTGTTTTTTCATTTTTAGCCTCTAGCAACAGCTTAGAGAAAATAAATGTGCTGTCCAGGGTAGATCAATCCAATCAGATATATTCCATGACCAACAACAGGAGTATTCCTGCCCAGTTTGGTGATACTTCTATCTGTGCTTTGTGATGAAGTGAGAAATGGAGAAGGATGGGGGCGCAGCTTCAGAATCTGAAGAGAAAGCAGAAACTGACAGAACTCATGTGGCAGACATGGAGGGGCTGCCAGAGTGTCTGGTGACAGAGGTTAAGACAGAAGTAATCAGCCTGCCTGGTGACACTTTGACCATTGCACCACAACAGTATATTATTCTTGCTCGCAATGACTCTGGTGAGCAGTAGTTTTTTTTTCTAAGTGAATTAATTGACCAAGGAATGAGCCTTAGTAAGCAGTGGTTGAATGTTGGTCAGAAAATGTTTAAAAGTCTAGCAGGGTGCACTTGTGTTTTCTTTTCAAATGACTAGGATGAGCTCAATACAATAAACCATATCATGAACTAGCTTTAAGTTCGTTTTTTTTTACAGGTAGCAGCTGATTTTGCACAGCCAAAGAAAAAAATAATAATGGCTTAAATGTTCATTTGCAAAGCTGAGAAATTCACGGGTATTCTTGCCACTCTTTTGTCTAATGTAACTAGACATTTCTTCATGTGAGGTTGAAAAGTTTTTTGTAAAATCAAAAAAGATATGAAATTTGATGAACATACCATAAAGGCTAAATAAAGACAATGGCGCAAGCTTTCTGAGCACCAGTCATATAATGGGCAAGAATGAAGAAAGTGTTCTGATATTTATTATTATTATATGGTTAGTGAACTAGCAAACACATCACTGTCATGTGTTTTGTTTCAGGATGGAATTAGAGTAATTAGGAATGTCCTTATGATCTTGCTACTTCTAGCTGTTGTTTATGCACTCGTCCTTTCAGAGTGAATGTCTAATGAATATTTACTTGTCTCTCCAGAAGATGGAACAACTCTTGAGCCTACATCCAAATACATTCGACTGGAAGGAGATGATGGACAGACGTATGTCCTAGCAGTGACAGGTATGCTTTGGCTTAAAACAGGTTGAATATGATATCTTGTTAAATGTTGCCATTCAAGTGCATTACAGTAACTGCCCCTTTTCTGCCAGCAAGCATCAGTGTATATTATGGGTATGACAATAAATTATCAATACAAGAACATTGTAGTAGTATTTATTATTATATTTTTAACATAATGTCGATTCCTCATAAAGATTACACATGTATTGCTATTATATTTTAATGATATAAATGCTACTGAAGTTTATTACCATACCCAAATATTGGCAGTATTGCAAAAAAGTAAACAATCTGTGTTTAAATTTTATTGCTTTGCAGTTGCAGATTCTGTCTGTTCAGATGACTCAGGTGCACTGGGTCAAGTACAAGTGAAGACAGATGATGAAAGTGCAATCACCGCTGCAGCCATTTCTGTAAATATTTACCTTATTTGAAGGGGTTTTTTTTGGTGGATGGAACAAAATTTTCAGAGGTCTCATGTTATATGCAAAAATATCAGTCCGTTTTCTAGGAAAATAATATGTAATTTATCTTTTCTCACTGACATTTTTTCCAAGAAAATCAGTCCTCTTTAGTTCATGGTGGCCTTTCAGTAGCACTTACTTACTGTGTTCAGAAAGTGAATTTTTATCATTCCTTTTTTAGGCAGAAAAGTCTGGTTGTGCTGGGGATTCTGGTGCTTCTTCAGATAGTGAAAAACAGTCAGCAGCAGCAGCAGCAGCTTCATTAGTAGCTGAAGGTGTTAACCAAACCTGGTTCACCACCCGTGATGACAAGCATGCCTACCAGAAAGGAGGTAACTATGCATTGTTGCACCACTTTAGTCGATATAGGTCTTTACTGCTGTCTTAAACATGATGATGCTTTAAATGGATGTGACTGTGTCTGCTCTTATGTTGAAGCCTTTACCAAGCCAACTGTTAACAGTTCTGATGTTTGTTGAGCCTTGGGGGGTGTGTTGAGGATAACAGCTAATACACAACTATATTTGCTCATGGTGCAGCTGAGTTCTATCCTTCACAGTTTCTGGTCCAGCATGGTGAATCAGAAAATACACCTTTAGTCACATTGTTTACAAATCTATATTGCTGGAATTAACAAGTTAAAAAGAAGATGTTGCAGTCAGACCATTTAAGGACTATTTTGGTCTGTGTGATCTCCATTTACTCATATTTAGATGAGACTGTCTCTCACTCTTTCTCTCTTTTCCCTTGAACACACAGTCTTACTCACCAAGGAAAAGACCATATCGCTGTGTGCATTCTTAGGGCTAGCTGCACAGCACATTTCTAAAAATTACAACTGTTCTAAAGAAGCATATTTAGAAAGGTTTTTTTAAAATAGCTCCTGTGCCAGCAGTTTTATCTAATTTAAATCAATTTTATTTGGAAAAAGTTCTAAAACTATATTACATGCTGTGCTTCTTTTAAAAACTAAATAGATTTAAGACCTAAAAGTGTTTAAAATTAGAAGTGTATTGTGGCGCTACCCCTTGGATGCTATTGACAGTTTCAGATTTTCTTTCAGATTTACGCAGTAAAAAAATCAAAATAAACAAAAACATTCAAGATTATATTCTAAACTCTTATATAAAGTATATATGCTATAGTGTCACAATGAGCTGTAGGAGATGGAATGTTGCACATATTGTAATGTGTTATGTTTTTTGTGTAGTTGATTGAGCTGTGTGATGTCAGGATTCAGTAATTATACCTGTGTGTGTGTGTGTGGGCACATGCATGCGTACGTGGGTACATGTATGTGTATACATGTTTATGTATTTGTATGCTAAAGGACATCGGTGGAAACAAGGACAGTGGACACAAGAAGAGACTGATCTTTTGCAGAATAATATTACCCAGTACTGCAAGGTATTATTATAATAATAAAGTAAATTTATAAAGTGCCATATTTCATCGCTATGCACAAGCTTATGGTGCTTTACAGATAATATAATAATTAAAAAAACTGTAATCAAGGCTGCAAATGCTCCTATCCACACCACTGTTCCACTCATAGAACAGGAGTTGCAGCGTTAATCCTTTTTTTCTGTCCCAGTATGCTTTTTTTTTTTTTTCTTTCATCACTTACTTATTTACAGGGCTAGCTATTTTGCCATGATATAGCCTTAGTTGCTGGCTCAGCATAAAACTCGATGGTCCATGTTATGAACTGCCCGGAATGGACGCAACAATGGCCAGAGGGTTGCTATTTCTGCTTATTGCACTCTCGATACCTCTGCCTCTCATGCCGACATTTATGTGTACACGAAACACTTCCACGTAATTGTTAGGAATGATTCAATGAACTCCAAGTCCCCTGCATATGTCCCTAATAACAAACTCAAGGCAATTTATTGTATAAAGAAAATTATTATTAATTGAGAGCTTTTAACAAATCAGTTTACAAAAGATACAATGCTTCTTATTCAAATTATGGCTGTTTCTAGGAGTCCCATTTCAACTCCTTATGGCTAACTCAGGTGTCGTGAGTCCACTACCTTGACTAATACACACAACACTCCACAGTTGTTTGACACACACTCATCACTTATCTCTACACACAAAATTCTCTTGCAACGGGGAGAGCACTTCGATGCTCTTGACATCTGACAATCCATTGATATCACTCCATCAATCGTTGCTGTCTCTTTCACAAGCACTGAGATCTGGCACTGCTGTGTGCCACCACGTGTCTTTTCCATCGCCCCTAGGCCGGACAGCAGTCAGAGCTTAACCGCACCTAATGAGGGACCAACGCTTATCTACCAATCTCAGCTTCTGCTGTCTGCGACCAATCAGCTACTTGTGATGAAGCGTTGAGCACTCTGTGATAGATTGGGTCTATGCACCTCGATTTATGCGTGCTGGAGCAGTCATGGGCCCAAGATAAAACTCTCAGCGGAGAATCTGAACAGCCTTGAACAGATCTCTGTTACAACCTTCTCCTCAAAATTCCAGTACAAAGACAATTCCTCGCTGGTCACAATCTTAAATCCCCATCCGCGAGGATCTTCCTCTCTCGTGATTGGTCAAGCATACTACACACTTACTTCCAACCATTCTGCTACTTAGCTACATCCAATCAAAGAGGACATCCTCTTTGATCCAATCACTACCTAGCTAACACATGATAGACAGGCCGTCACTCTGACTTACCACTGCCTACTGCAACCTCCTTTCTTACCCCATCTCACCAGTAATGGGATCAGTGACTGAGGCGCCATCCCGTCTGGCTTCCTGTTCACTACCTGTGTCCAGTTGGTCGCAATAACAACAAGCACTGTTGTCCTGCACTAGGAATACCGTGGCCTTACAATTAATGGGTGTATTCTGACCTTCAGTCCTTGCTGGTCTCTCCTATTCTGAGAGATCTGTAGCGATAACTGCCGTTCCACGTTCCGACCTAACCACTGCACTAGGTACTGACTTAAGTGGCAAGCAGTTCTCGGGCCCAACTGATTCCAGAGGAGATAAACGGCGGTGAGACATTCTTGTCCTTTGTCCATCCAATGGCCTGCTACCGCCAAGGGCGACCGCTGTGTTTGCTGATGTAACGCTGCCTATCGCCAACCCATTCCTCAGCTATCAGTTTAGCGGTGCTTTCGCTTGACTTGTGTAGGAAGCAGAAGGGCAGCACAAACACTATAGCCCTATTCCTAGTTATCTTATGACAGTCTGGTGATGCAATGGTTAGCGCCTGTCACTAATACAGTGGGGGTTGGCTGTCCTGGGTTCAGCTCTCGCCTCAGGCATGCTGTTCTTTCTCTGCATGTGGCATATGTTTACAGAGCTGGCTGCCTGGCTGGACATAAAACATTAATCCCCAACTCCTCGGCATAAAAGACCAATATTTCCCCCTTCCCCAACTTAATCTTGAAGTCATAAAATGTCAGCTTGTCAAGCATCAGTAGCCATTCAGATCTTTTGTTCACTTAAAATCTCATGTGAGGGTGAAAAGTAAGTTCCTGCACTTTTACGGTTTCTGTTAGATTTTATTCCTGAGCTTGAAGCAGCTGGATGGTCATTTGTGGAAGATTCTTTAATGCACAGAACTTTACAGCAGAACATTGCTGAAGGTTTTCACAATATGTTCACCATTTGGTTTGATTGAGTACATTTTGAGAGTAAGATTTCTGACGTTTTTATGTAAGATTTCTCTCTAGTGTTAAAATGGTAAAAATCATTCTTTAACATAATGTCTCAATTTTTAACCTTTTAGGATGAAAATATATCTGATCCAAGAGAGATCATTTTTGAGATGACCAAGGATGAAAGGAAAGATTTCTACAGGACAATTGCTAGAGGACTGCAGCGCCCATTGTTTTCTGTGTATCGGCGAGTGACACGCATGTATGACCAGAAAAATCATATGGGAAAATACACCCAGGATGAAATTAAAAAGTTGAGAGAGTACGTTGCACACTTTTTTTTTAGGGGTTTCTTTATGTGTGTGTGTTTTAAGCTTCCAGCATATGCAAAGACTTGGGGAAAATGCAGACTTGCCTCTCAGCTTATTCACAAGCTGCACTGTTAGACATGGGCTCTCTAACCTTTATTCCACAATCATCTTAAGATTAAGAAATTTTCCTGTTAATTAAAGGATGATTTTATTGTGTGCAGACTGCGTGCAAAACATGGAAATGACTGGGCAGCTATTGGCCTTGCTTTAGGACGCAGTGCATCATCTGTAAAGGACAAATGTCGGCTGATGAAGGACAACTGTAACTCAGGTTAGATGATTTTTTTTTTTTTTTAATGGTTAGGAAAGTCTCAATTCTCTTTTTGATAACAAGATTACAAATTCAAACATGTAGCATTGAGTAATACACTCTAACAGTGTTTGAATACATCAGGTTTTAGGAGATTGGCGTTGATGTTTATAGTAACAGTTCTGATGTCTCTTCTTTATAGGAAAGTGGTATCCTGACGAGGAGAGGCGGCTGGCGCAGGCAATCTACAATCTCACTGGCATAAAACCTAGTAAGCATGAATAAACATCATCTTCCATTTTCACTTTTTAAAAGTATTAACTTCACAGAGAACAGTTTTAGTCACATGTACACATAAAATGTTCACTGTGTTTTGTGGTTTATTCTTTATTGTGTGCAGACAGATCTAGGGACTGGTTTGGGGAAAAAAAATTAAAGCAAGAATTATTTTTATGTTTTAAGCATTGAACATAGAGACAGATTTCTGCTGCAGGTGAAAGTATTACACAGGGCTTGTCATGGGCAGCTGTAGCAGATCAGGTGGGCACGAGGTCAGAAAAGCAGTGTCGCACTAAATGGCTTAATTACCTCAACTGGAAACAGCAGGGAGGTGCTGACTGGACACGTCAAGATGACCTTACACTTATTCAAAAGTTAGTTTTCAAAAACATGCATGATTTGGAGCTTTTCTTGTGAAATTTGACAAAAAGTGTCAAGAAACAGGGTATATCAAAGCAGTAAAATGTAGCAGAGGAATCTCGTCAACAAGGATTCACATTTTGGAGACACAGAAAGTTATGATTCATAATCACATACATTGGTATAGATAGCATGTTCAGCAGAAAAGAAGAAAGTCTGCTTTGGTCAGATTCTTTGCCACCAGTCAGCTGTTATTAACAGTGATTGGATTCTTTGGTTAGTTTGTCATTTAATCCTTTTGTTATTACATTTCTTCTTTAACTTTACTAGAGGACCAAACCAAAGGAGTTAAAGGGCTACAACTGCTTTTTAACCAAATGAAATCCTCCTGATAGTTATCATCCTATGGTCGGGTTGTCTGGTAAAGTTAAGGAAGAAATAAAACTTTTATTGTACATTGGCTTTCTTCAATACTTACCAGACAACCCAGAGTGGATGCCCTCACAACCATCCATACTTCTGTTTTGAGGGTTGACTAAAAGACTGCTGAACCCACGTGGAAGGGGGATATAATTTTTTTTTTTTTTAGTCTGGAAGCATTACTGGGCTTAAGGGGGAAGCACTCTGCTGTTTTCCCCCAGCTGCCTAGGGCAAATTTCTTAAAGAGTAGTTGTAGCCCCTAAACTCCTATGGTCTGGTCATCTGGTAAATATCAAAGAAAGACAATTTACAATAAAAATTTTGTTTCTTATGTAGTTAGCTGGTGTTTCTTTTGCAGGATTTCTAAACTGAATGTGAGCAATGACACTGAAATTGATTGGAATGAGCTTGCCAAAAACTGGACAAGGTCAGTTGATGACCAGAGGAGGTGGGGAATATAAGAATTTCTTTTGTTGTGGTATTATTTAATAGCATTTAAACTTGGTTCTCTATCATTCTTTTTCTTTTGGCAGGTGATGTTTTTGAAGTACCTGCTACATGAATACACCTAGTTATTGTCTAACATCTCATATAAGGAGATACATTCTAGATTATAGCTGAGGTCTGGTTCAGAGGTAAAAATAGATACAGATTCCTTGTTTACTGGAAGGAGCTGATGGCATCAAAGTAGTTACGTTACACAGCAAGCATCAAACTATTGTTGAAGTAGCATTTAAAGACTAAAAAACTGTTGCCTATTTATTTGCTTGTTTTGAGGTGCATACCTCTTTGTTGTCAGTAAAGTTGATATCATTTTATATTTGGTTTGACAGTGTGCGATCACCTCAATGGCTTCGTGGAAAGTGGTGGTCTCTGAAGAGGCATGTATCTGGTTATCAGCATCTCTCATTTCAAGGTGTGATGTAGTATAGAGTCAATTGCTATATTTGTATAAGTGTGAGTGTATTTTCATGTATTTTTTGGAAACTAGGAATGTTGATAGGTGGGGGTTAGGGTTAGTATTATTTGAAAGGTTATGTTGGGTTTGGGATTATACTAATTTTCAGTTTTTGGTGCTTCTCTCTGTGAAAAAAAATCACTTTCTTTTCCGGAGCTTGGTGGGAGGGAACCAGTAATATGTGTGAACAGGGACTGAACCTAGGGCTGATGTTTCAAGGGTGAATTTTTTTTTTTAAAGAGAGGTACATCTTCCCCTTAGTTTGGAGGTACACTTCGCAAGTGTGTCCCAGATTTCTGGTAAAAAAAAAAGTGTGCGTGTGTGTGTGTGTGGATGTATAGGTCAATGTTTGCATGTGCTCTCCAGGAGCCAGATCACATTGTTACACTAGGAAAGCTAAGTAAACTGTTATTTAATTTTTCTGCAGGTCTTTAAATATTTAGAAAAAAAAATGTGTGCATAAGAAAAAAATTGAAGTTGTAGATAAAAAGTCTTAATTTTTATCTTGTGTTTCTGATTTTGATTCCTTTAGTACTTAAGCAGACTTCAGTCAGTGCTTGAATTCAAATTTTGTATTGTGTGTATGGGTGTGTGTGTGTGTGCAGACCTTTTAGATTCTCTTCTGGCCGTGCAGTATCAGAATGTAAAGATGAAGAGTGCAATGAGAGTGACAAGAGTTGACATCCCTTCATCTGGTGCAGCTGGTGAGATGGCATTACACATACCTGTCTCACTTCAAGCAGGTGAGTTACGTGTATTTTTTCATCGTATTTTTTCTTTGGTTTAGGGAGACTTGAGAAACATTTTTTTAGTCCATTTATTTGCAGCTTTCTATTTTAAAAGATTTCATCTGCATCATGCTAAATCGAATGGAGTCTGTTTCTTTATCCTTTCTACTTAGACAAAAATTGTGTTTCACTGGTGACTTACGCTTTTTTATTTATTTAGCTCCATTGTCTAATTTTTGCATCTGATAACTTCATTTTATGCATGGGAAGAAACTGAAACAGACTAGTGATTACTTTTCTTAAAGGCTAAAACACTTTGTGTGACCCAACTGGAGTAACTAGTAAAGAGATAAAATAGTTGAATATCTCTGAAAAAAATGTGTGTGTGGTGTTTGTGGACAGTAAATAAGCTTAATTCAACTTCTGTCTATATTTTTGCTTGTGTAGTCAATATTTTTGCTTGTGCAGTCACATTTAACATCTAAAGTTAATTCTTGATATCTCAGTTTTGGATGATGCAGGTCTGGACAGTGGAGGTGAGGACAGTGAGAGTTTTCAGGCATTTGAAGTGCTGCAGCAGTGGACTCCATCCTCCTCCACAGCATTCCTCATCACTCAGCCTTGCATCAGCACCACAACTACATCACCTACTTCATCCCAAGCAGGTGCAACCCCTGGGTTAGGGGGAGAACATATCATTGTTCAGGCCTTGCCAGTTGTGCAGGTAGTGTTTGTGACCCAGAGTTTGACAAATTTTGTAGACAGATAACATATTCTTCAATGGAAATGTTAATGAAATTGTTCACACACTAGCTTTGCAAAGTATTGTGTTACACGTATGTTTTACCTATTTCATTTTACATACTTTATTGCATCTTGTAGATCTCAGAATGTGTGTAACCAGCAATCCTCATCACAGGCTTTGAGACAAATCTACAAGTTAGATTCTTTATGTATTTTGCAGGACAGTAGTAAAATGGAAAATGTGAAAGTACAGCTGAACCCACAGCCACAACAGGTGATCATCAGAACAAGTGAACATGAAGGAGTGACAGAGCTTGATCAGTCTCTAACCATACACCTCCCTGATGGTTTGTCTCACAGCGAACAGAGTAATTGTTTCTCTTTAGTCTATGTGTAAAACTGCTTACATCCAGCACAGAGAAGTTTTGTTCCAGTTGATACACAATATATAATTAGAGATTTTTTATTGACTAAAATTCTGGTGCAAATCCTAAAGTGAATACATTTTGTTTGGTCATAGATTCATGGAAACAAAGCTGTAGCTGGCTTTCAGTTTGCAAACAGCGATATAACACTTTTGAATGTTCAAGAACTGTCCCTTTGTAAAATGCCTCCCAAATATCCACTCCTATTTCACAGCATGATTCATTTTTCTACTGACCTTGACCTTCCACTCCCCCCATCTTGGTTGGGTGAGAGATAATAAAAGAGGATGATGAAAACCAGGAGCTGAGTGGGATAAATAAACTCTGTAACCAAAGTAACAAGTTTAAATTTAATCACTTGTCTTACTTTTAACTATTTGTTTAGTTTTATTAATTCTGTTTAATTTATTCTAACCATTCATAAAACTAGTACTGGTTTTTGTCCAGCCTGAGAGTGGATGTGTCCAATCTATTTTAGGGTAATCTTCATTTAGAAATTTGATCCATGGCTCATTTATGTTTGCTTTATGTTCAAAGATTTGAACGTCTTAGCAGAAGATGAAAGCATAGCAGGGGAAACCAGTATGGATGAGGATGAGTTAACAACAGGAACTCATATCAGTGACCAACAGATTATCGATCCTGAGTCTTCATATGAAGTGCAGGTACAGGTCCAAAAAATTGTCTTTCAGTTTTCACTCCTCTACATTTTTTTTTCAACTGTCTTCTTAAAATGTGCTGTGTGCATAAATTGTGCGATAAATAGGATATGTGCTAGGACAGCTAAGTGCATTGTTCACTTCACTTTTTCTTTTTAATAATTATCATTTGTTGTTCTGCTGCTTATGATGATTGCAGATGTTGTTTTCCTTCCATACAGGTGGTGAGTGGCTCTGTGATGGCTGGAAGTGTTGGTGGTGTGGAGATGGAGGAAGCTGTGGTGTCAGGTGGTGATCTGGTGATAGGGTGTGGAGCAGTGTCATCACCACCCCACTTTATGCAGTCATCTAGCAATGATGCTGAAATCATGACTAGTCTTTCAGGTGATTATCTCAGCTTTGCTGAAGCCAAGTTTTGCATACATTCAGATGAACTCCCCAGTTTGATTTTTTTTATATCTTTGTCACTTCAAGTTTTCTTTTTTTTAATCTTAGTTTGATATTATTTATGTGTTTGGATTATACTATCCATAAAGTTATTTCTTAAAAAAATCTTTATAATCAATGCATCTCTTAGTTTTTTTTCCACGTGCCTTGTGATTTTGTTTTCAGATCCAATCCTTACTTCAAACGAAGGTGATCTCATGGGAAACTCTTCTGATTTGGAGTCAGAAAAGGTTCATGGCCATGGGCTTGGGGATGACTTGCAGTGAAATATTAATGCAGTGTGCAACAAGCAGATTGTAAAGAACACTGGATTCTAAGAATCCAGGCTTCCAGTGGAGAACTCTTACATCTCATTTGCTATCCCATTTGAAGTATTGGGCATTATCATTCACAAGGTCAAATCTCCCAAAGACAGAGCAGTTTATTGTACATCAGGTGCACATGACATTTTCTTTGTTTCCTAAAATTGTTAGAACTGACACACTTACCTGTTGGCTATGCATGTGATCCTGGCTGTGTGTGCGAATCTCATATTTCACAATAAAAGGGGTTGGTTAAGGAGCTTCCTTGGTGACTCATCTTTATTTCCCATAGAGCTGTGTAACCTTTTCATAGCAAAAAGTATCTTTTGTTTTGAGACTGGGCCTTTTCCTTTGTTATCCTGATTAATGTAGAGGTCATTGGTGGATTGTCACACCAGTTGGAAGATACTATTGTTGGGCATTTCTCATTAAGGCAAAAGAAAATACTTCATAGGGTTTAAAACTTGAGGTATGTTGATTGCCTTTGTTATGTGTTACCTCCTGTCATAACTGATCTTTTATTTAAAAAACAGTCTTTACTCTTAGGAGCTATCAAACCGTTTCTGTGGTATGGTATTTTTTGCATAACCATTTCTTAAGTACATCCTGTAGCAAGATCAACATAGTATTCTTGTGTTTTACACTCCCCTCATGTACATAAAAGCACCTCCAACATCCTTGTGAAGCTGACAATGGTATTTAAGCAACATCAGATAAGCACAGAGATTACTCTAAATGTGGATGTAAAAAATCTGAAATTGACACATTTTTCTAGTAGGATACTGCCAGTCTCACATGATATGGGATGAATACAGCACTTTTACCTGCTTGTACTAGTCACTTCTTTGCATGTTTACTTTGCTATTTTGTGTGCTAGACATAAGAATGTCACCATTAGGTCTTTAAAACTAATTTTGGATATTTATTTGCATGCAAGATGAGTTTTATCGAGAAGTCGACATTTCAAACACTTCGCATAAGTCACCAATATATTTTTCGCTATTGCACATCAGATAGCAATGCTTTTCATTATTTCTGAGAATTTATCCTAATTTTCATGCACAAATTGCTATACAGTGTCTTTCACAAAGTTCTGCAACTGCCTTTGCAAATTACCAGTCAGCACACAGCTTGTAAAAGGTTCAAGTTTCTGGGTTTTTTTTTTTGTTTTTTGTTATTGGAAAGATTGGCTCACATTTTGCTCCAAAGAATTTGGGTGTGTTACTGTACTATACTGTTACAAGTGTTCTGTGAATAAATTCATTTTAGACCCATTTCACCTGAAGTGCTATATGCACTGTGATTATTTATGCAACAATGTGATATTTGACTCTTTCCTAAGAAGTTATTATAAGTAATTACTACATGCAAATGATATTTTAATCAGACCGGCAAAACTACTGTCATTTAAAACCGTGCTTTACAACGATTTATACACATAAGTGTATTTTTCAAACAACAGATGGGAAAAGATTTATAAGATGTGAGTCCAGATCTCAATAATTTTAACTCGTTCAGACATATGTGGCCTACACTCTGTGTCTGCATCTTGGACACAAGTACATACGTGCGTAACAGACTTTTTTTTCACAATTTTACAAGGAATGTGGGAACAAAATAGTTATGCTTGCTGAAACATTTCTGAACATATCTCTGAGACCATTAAAGAAGTGGCTTTAGAAACTCCTGTTTACAGCACTCCTCTCTGCATTAAAAAAAGTGATGGCCAGCAGTCCAAAGGTGAAGTGCCAAACTGCAGAATCTGCTATTAAATGCATTATTATAGGGAAGGAAACCATTCTGACAAGTTTACATTGAGAATCTTTTACCTGGTAGTCAGCATATAAAAAGATTATGGAAATAGGTCAGAGCAAGGGCAATGGAACAGTATGAAACAGGAAATAAAATTTCAAGAATAAAACGGAAGTACTTTAAACAAGCATACACATACTTGCTACAAGGAAAACCAAAAATGACATTTATTAATGAAAGCATATATAACTATTTTTTCCTTATAATTTCTAATAATGCTGTCCAACAAAACCAACAACTGGTCAAATTGTCATTCTGCACTAATTCTCAGCAGAAAATAAATTATAATTATGTACACTTTTGTCTCAAAAAGCAAATAATCCTGTTCACACCCACATAAGATGTAATCTTCATTTTCTTGCATTACATGCATTTTGCTGTATCTCCTTGTTTATAATGCAGTCTCTTGGTTCATTCAGAATCCAACCTCACCAAGCACAAGACAACTAAGCATACACCACTGTTGCATACAAGTTTACAACACAATCACTGCAGCTTTAACAATGAAAGTAATATCATTCAAACCAATCACACATGAAATTTTGAATCGGACATGCACCACGTATAAATGGAAAATATGAAATCCATCAAGGATTCCAGCCTAATGCCCATGAGATACAACGAAACAAGTTAAAGGGATGTTACAAAGTAGTACAAATGATGCTGTACACTTGTATAATTTACCAATATGCCTTGGTACATGATAGAATCTCTGATGTTTACATTTAATTACGAACATCTACCAAGGCGATCAACAAGCTCAATTTTGAATAGAGCTATCTCTGAGACACGTACAGACACAAAATACTGTCCCATATAGTAGTAATTATTCTCTGGGCCCTTTTAAACAAAATAAGCTAGCAGGAAAAGAAAGTACTGAAAAATCTAGAAAATCAGTTGCATAAAACCCCTCCAGAAGGCCCCACTGTCACCATATAGGGAAACCTATATTCTCCATGCAGATAGCCATAGACTAAGAAACATTTAAATCAATCTGAACAGGAGTGAATATGAAGGAAGCAGCCATAGTCTTTGTTGTTGCAGATATAACTAGGGTATTTATGTTTAGAATATTCTACTTAATTCTGCTGCAAATGGATTGCAAATATAGGTTTTTGTACTGTTAAAAAATACTTTAATTAAACAAATGGATAACAACACACTCAAAAAGCAAAAGTTGCAGATCACAATATCATACTGCTAAACAAAATTTTTAAATTTTCTGTTAACTCTATTTTGTGCCAGATGGGATAATAAATACCCTGGCATGTCCTCCCTTCCCCCCTTGCTTCATTAGGCTATATTCCTGTGACAGCTGTTAGTCTAATAGCCTTTTGTAAGGGAGGCAAAAGTACAGGCAGGTGCTATGACTCAGATCAGTATTCCAAGGTTGTTTGAAAAATCATAATATTGCACATTTGTGTCCAAAGATTTACAAAGAATAAACTTTGTGTTTGTATTCCATAAAGTAAACCAATGTAGCCTATAATGTGAATGTTTCCAATATTACTGTTCTAGCTACTGAATTGCCAACTTCCCTTCCTTTAACAAGTTTCTTTTCACACCAAAAGCAGAAATTTTTCTAAAGAAGAGTATGTGCTGCAACAGACTGAGCTTTAACTTTGTGAAATATATATGTTTCACTGTGACAGTGATAATACTATGATAATTAGCACAGTTCCTAAATGTTACTCTAGCCCATCTGACCCAAATGTTGTGAGTTTCTGATGCCCTGACTCACTTCTATTGTCTCATTTCTGTAAAAAGAAATCTGCTTTTGCCATGGTGCTCTAATGCTGCAATGGCCAGAAAAAGTAACTGCTGACAAGTCGGTCTGTACAGGAATTTGCTACACCACATTGACAAAGTTCCATAAGCAGTAGTATCATAACAAATTAACTCTTTACAGTTATGAGTGTCTTGTTTTGCCACTTTGTAAATGTGATTTTTCAACTATACATATGATAAATGACTGAACTGTAAATAGTTAAGCTTACAATGAACATATAGCCATCAGTCCATTTACTTTTACCTGCTCTTTGACACGCCTATTTCATGGATGTAGAGATTTCCACACACACACAGAAGAATGATTGTGAAAGCATTGTAAAAAATCATATTCCGAAACTTGGGTTCTAGATCACCTTGTCTGTACCAGTAAATCTGAAAACCATGTGACAATTATGTATAAACAAAAATGAACAAGCACATCATTTGCTTAAATAAGTCATCTTAAAAACAGAATTGTGCTGCCTGTGAATACTCATGACTGAGGTTTTAGTAACTAAAGAGACTCACCAGTAAGGAGTGTGAACAGCATATCAACACAATGATGATTGCGAAAAACACATTTATTCCATTGGGTGGCCATGAAGGAAAAACGAAGGCACTGATCAGTGTGATCTGTGGCATAAATTAAAAATAAAAAGGTTTTACACAATTTCACATCAAGGGAGAGGAGATGGGCACAATAGAGCTGGTACCAAAAAAGTAAGGTCTCTAACACCTCACCCTATAATAAGCTAATAAAAAGGTTAGGGAAAACCTTCTACTTAAATTCCAACTGGAGCACAATTTTGTAAAGCAACTGGTTTTAGCTTATCATAAGATAGTCACTGTTCAAATCTGAACAAATAACCCACTTCTTGCTTGTAAGCTTCAAACAAAAACATGCACAGAACAAGGTCAAAATCACTAAAGTTTATGGACATGTATTCAGATACCGTTATTAAGTGTGCTTCAACACTTTTATTGTTTCCTCTTCTATATTTGTTGATGCATCAAAGCTTGCAGCTTGATGATAAATACAATGAAATGGCAAATGACCAAATTTATTAATCCCAATGGGCAATTATAGCTTAGGAAATATGCTCAGCTATGGAAGTAAAAAAAAAACCCTCAAAAATCAGACACCCCCCTCCCAATAAACAAGAGCTATTTACAGGATAAGGATTAAGACAAGTGGTGCTTCACACAAAAACAAATTCTCCTGCTATAAAAAGGAAGAAGACATTCATCTTGATCCCGGAAATTTAATGACTTGCCTCTTGTATTCTAAAACAATTCTAGTTAGCATTTAATGCAAATCTAAGCCAGATTCTAGATTTCTTTTAAGATGTCACCTTATAGTAATTTTATATATATATATATAGATTTCATCTTTTAACTACAGCTAAACATACTTACAACAACTATCAAGCTTGTAAAGACACCAACAATCAGATTCAAGACCCTGTCCTGTTTAATGAAACACAGAATTTTGTGAAAGAAAAATCAGAACAGTTAACTGTTGTTTCAAATACTATTGGATAGAAATTGAATTTCTCTCTCTCAACACACACACACACACACACACACACACACACACACACACACACACACACACACAATGTAAAATTAGCTTAAGATTTGATTTTTAATTGATTCCAATATATTAAAATGAGTCACAGGCATCTGTGATTTGGAACTATATATTTTTGCCAAACCAGTAATTTATTTAATTATTTAATTATTCCTATATAGATGCTCCAATCAGTTACACTTTTACAGTATAATCCAAAGAAATCTAAAACAAAAGCAATTTAAATATTCTTTAATATAAGGTTGGTGAGTGTGGTTTAACGCCGCACCTGCAATTGAGAACATATCACAGCGAATTCTAAAATACAAACAATTCTATGTACACTAACATCATAATGTGAAATTTGCGCGCATATAGTGATGGGAGACGGGGAACTATACACGATATTATCGTCGAACAAATATTATTAAAAGTGTATCAATTTTCTTACCGCTGGCCGCCTACTGTCTCCAAAAAGAGGTCTGTCTGCAGGGTCCTCATATGCTGAACGCATAACACTGTCGGACATTATGTATCTTTACAGATATCGTTGAACTATATGATGATTCGGGAAAGGGTAAACAATCTGCTGAGTACTGCACTTCTGGCTGATAACTCGTTGTCTTTGACTAAGTACCATCTGTTATGAATACCGGTTAGAGGTAGTAAAGTACATATGACAACTAACAACTTGGATGAATTGTCGAAAGGTCAGGCACGTACTGTCGCTGTATCGGTGTATGGTCATCGATGTGTGAGGTATGATGCCTGTCGCGTTATTTTTCGCAGCTTTTCATATTCCGCACTTCGCTCGTCTGCTCGACTCTCGGAAAATATTGCTTAATATAACTGCTCACCGCAGCATGCACTGCAGATTAATTTGTTTCGGTTTTTTAAGTTCCTATATGTTTCCTGGCGGGGAGAGAAATAAAACGCACGTGACGGCTTTCCCGAAATGACGTTTATTTTGCCAGATTGAGGCAACAGTTATTTTGAGCTTCCGGAATTCCAGCGAAGACAAGAACATATTCATCTTTGGTTCTAGCTCGATCATGTCACCACAATTAACAACACGTCCGTGGTGTCACTTAAATGTTAATAGACATATATGACCTAAATCAATCGTGTCTCGAGTAACCAAGGTTTCCATTTAAAAAAAAAACAAACCTGCTGCTGAATTACCAATGGCAGTTCAACTAGGGCTATCTGATTTGCCAGTGTTGATGACTTTCCTGCACGAATACTTACCAGAAACTCTACCAGTTAGTTGATTTACTCACTCACTGATTGAAATTTTCATTAGTATGGCATTGTACTGAAACGATATTCCTTTTTTTGTGGGGGGGGGGGTTGCCGCATGCATATATTTTTCCTTACCCCGTGCGGTCGTGTGGTGCGTTTTTACCGATACAGAGATGCCTACAGATCTATGACCGATACTAATGATCGGCTAGATGTCGGTCTCGACTCGGGTACGCTGTTCTTTCTCTTTGTCGCATCTGTTTACAGCTCCCTCTTACTAATTGTTCCTTCCCCGCAAGGACATCTATACAAGTTCGTGAAACAATGATCAGAGAGAAGTTTCAGTGCGTGCACATGCAGGATATATCTGTACAATTTTCTGGATTATTATTTAATTTATGCTTTCTCAGGATGGAGTGAATGACTCACTATATAAATATTATATATGAGTTTCTTGTGTTCATTTCCAGTATTTCATATACTGATGACTTGATGCTTATTCATTATGCGAACGTTCTCTAGGCTAGCAAGAGACGAATAACTTTAGAATGTTCAGTGCACATATCAAAAACACCAGTGTTCTTCTTCAGTGGAGAAACAACACCCTAAAAGTACAGATGTCTCAAGTAGATAATATCACAACACGCTTAAAGAAACAACATATTCTTCATTCTGCATGACAATATAATAATGCGTAGCATCCACTAAAGAAGCATTTTAAAGATACTACTATTGTCTGTTTCCAGATTTATTTTACAGCAAACAATGTAATCAGAGGGCTTCTGACAACTGCGGAAGTACACTTTGGTGTGGACACTTGGCCCACTCCTTCATGTGTTGTTGCTGTTTCACCAGCCCATAAAGGACAGGTTTCTATCACATTTCTTTTTGGGTATGATTTAGCAATACTTAAGTCTGTCTGCACTAGCTTGTACTGGTTTTACTTATCAATAAAAAAAAAGTTTATTACCCAACAAGAAACTTCTATGAATAGGAATCGCACAATATCATCCTTACCATGGCAGTCTGAATATTACTTCATAATCTTTTCTTTCTTTAACTGGCTGGCTGACATCAGTGCAGAAACTGTAGTGCAGTACAGATGTGTGTGTGCATGAACGTAGATCAACGTTCATGGTGTGTGTGTGTGGATGTTTATATATACACATCCAAATGCTAAGTGTGTGTGTGTATATATATATATTTTTAGAAATTTTAAACAGAAGATTTATGTCAGAATGAATTTAATGAAAGGATAACACTTGCAATAGTTTTATTATAAAATGTGGAAACTTTTAATATTACTTAACCCATTTTTTAGTACTAGTGTGTTAGTAGTGTTTATTCTTTATTCCAGTTGGTTTTTTGACATTTGACATTTTATTTATTCTTTCACCCCATGAGGGTTGTGGAGAAATTTTTAACTATGCACAATCAGCAGTTCACCCATATCTTTAAATATTGATTTAATATAACTGTGGGTCCAATTGCTGCAAAAGAGCACTTAGCAAAGGTGGAAAGTGAGAACTTTGTAATTCTGAGCAGAAAGGAATCTTAAGATCTCAATACATATATTCACAAGAAACAGCACACACACACACACACACACAAATCTTTGCACCAACATTTTAATGCCATAGCTCATCTTAGAATCAGCTTTTGTTTATTGAAGTTAATGTTGATGTATATGTCATTGCAGCACGAGTATTATGGATCACCTGAAATTAAAAATTGGTTATTCACAAAATTTGAGCAGCAGCAAATGAAGCCACGCTTTTCGAAATGAACATATTTCTTGACTAATAGCCTTATAGAATAATGGAAAATGAAAGAACAAGCAGTCTGAAAGTTTAAAATAATTATGGGTTATTTTCTAATAAAATTTAATATCAACTGTCAGAGGTTCATTAAAAAAAACCCTGAACTATATTAGTATCTGTATACATCAAATGTCTTTCCTTATTTAATATTGCTACCTTATTCAATATCATAGATACAGAAGTATATCTGTTTCTATGACTTTACATATCCAGCCACCAAATTTGCAGACTTCCAGTGTGAGCTCTGTAATTGCTGCTCAGATAAACACATATTTCCTCTTTTCTTTCTCCATGTCATCAGATGCAAACAGCTGGCTATGTGCATCCACATTTAGCCACAAGGAACTGCTTTGACAACACAAAAGAGGGTTGGGGTGGGGTTTGGGGAGGGGAGATGTATACAGTATTGACTAAAGAGTAGTTAAAAATGTGAACTGAGCTTGACATATGCATAACACTTATGCATAAAATAAATGACCGTTTGTGATTCTTGTGGGCAAAGCTGTGCAACTATCGCACAACCATTGATGTTTGGACCAAGGATCCAAGAAAAGTTGAGAGTGTACTACATGACAGTGAGCTTGTAGACTGGACACAACCTATATTTTTCAGAGGTACAGCAATAATATCCATTTTTCTTCTTCAACCATGGGAGCATTGAAAGCTTTAGAATTCAATTTTTTAAAATTTATTTGGTGGCCTAAAAAGGTGTCCATAGCCTTTTATTTCTCTGTGGGGAATTCGACACATACATTCCTGATGATGAATCTTTCTGTATATGCCATGTATCAGCAATAATTATAATAAAATCGATGGTGGTATTTAACAAAACAGCACCTGTTATAAAACAGTGTGTTCACTATGCACATTCACAAACATATACACATGTACCTCTTATGCGAAAGGAATAGTTTGAACAAAATATTTTCACTTCATGTTGCAGTACTTGGAGAGACAGGCGTATGCCAGGTACAGGAGCTGGTTGACAAAACCTCAGAAGCTAGCAGTTGTGTTCAACAAAACATTTATGCTCTTGGATCCTTGCCGCAAAAGTATGATGTTTATTAGTACAGGACAACAAATTATTACTTTGACCTATAAACACAAAATTCTCACTCTCACACACACAAACATGCATACACACACTTTTATGTTTACACCACAATCGCATTTCTAAGACACTAATTTTGCTTTTTTCAGTATAGATTATCTAGATGAACAGAACTTTCAGAATTTCTGGAATTAAGGTTCCTAATCTGTTTTCAAAAGTTATTTCTATACACGTTGGAGAAACTGTCAGATAGTGATATGTGGAAGATGGGGCTGAATGTTCAGCGTAAGTAGCTATCATATATGGTACAAGGTAAATACAAATGTGTAATCGTGAAGATAATTTCATACCCATGTCATGAAGTGCCCTTCTCGCCAGTAAAGCAATTGAAGCTTCATCTCTTTAGCAGCCATTGGCACAGGGTAAAAAGTGAGCACTTACAGAGAATCTGGAGATAAGCTTTGTTTTGCTTTTTGTTCTGTGTTGTAGGATCCAGCTACTTTTCTTTTTGTAGATGAAAGAAATTGATAAAACTCCTTTAATTGCAGAAAAGAGGCACCACCTGGCTTTAACCTTCTTACCCTGAGCCAGAAAGATGCAGAGATAGTTGGACTTCAGTATTCAGCATGGGGAGTTGAGCCAGCAGACACAGTTCACTACTTTCAAAGATGTTCAGTACTGCTGCCTAGCAGCTGTTTGCAAACTTTAGATGGACAACTTGTCGCCTATGTTGCTCTTCACCATACCAGTGCATTTGGTTCAGTTTTCACTGATCCTAATTACCGTCAGAAAGGCTTTGGGCAGATAGTTGTTGCAGACATTTGTACAAAAATGATTGTGGATGGGCAGACCCCATATGTCTTTGTGAACCCAGAAAATATTGCCAGCATCAAACTATATGAAAAGTGTGGGTTTGAATTAAAAGGAGTTGCATACAGAATCAGATTTATTCCTCTTCACAAAAAATAATTTTTTTAATATTTTAATGGTTCTTATTTGTGTGGGTTTTTTTTGTTGGCAATAAAAACTTAGAATTCAGGCTGCATTTAGTCTATTTTTATAGCTGTAGGAAATGCCAAAACCGTAGGCTTGATTACTGGCTACATCTTTTTGTGCATCTCCACATATTTCTTTTTTAAAGACCAACCTGAATGGTTTGTGTTTTTTGCAGATATCGGTAGATATATGCGATATAAATATAACCTGTAAATTTCAGCCTCCAGAAACCCTCTGTTAATGAATTATCCGCTAGAAAAGTACGCGATTTGCACCTGCAATCAACGAGCGCTGGTAACAGTGTACTATGTCACGCTAGTGCACCATTCACAACATTGGCAGCCAACACCAACCAGAGAGAGAGAAGGAGCGACAGCTCGAGTTATTTGGATGTTAAAGTCTGCATTAATTAACGGATGAGTTTTGGAGACTAAAATTTACAGGTTAGTTTTATATCGCCTATATCTACTGATACATGCAAACATCGCAAACCATTCAGGTTGGTCTTTAAGGGGAAGAAAATAAGATTCATTTTCAAATTATGGCTGTTATATAGAAATCTCTATCTGTGTTATTTTTAATGCAGGGTCTAGAAACGTTTTTATTTTCATATTTTTGGGAGATTTATTGGACTTTGTGCCTTGGGGAGTCTGGTACGTGGTTAAGTGCTTCATTCCAATGCGGTGAAGACTGCATGGTGTCCTGGGATAGGAACCCACCTTCAGCATGGTGTTTTTTCTCTGCGTGGGACATATTTGCTTTACTTGAGCTTTATTTTGATCTTGTGATTAAAAATCAGGAGCAGCTATAGGTAGTGCATGAAACATTACTTTGATACACAACCTACTGTATGAATAATAATTTAAATAAACTATGTTTTAGAATCGTCACTGTTAGAACTATGGTAATGTGGAATGTGGCATGTGTGCACAGGTGGCATGACTAGATGACGACACTGTGATTAAGGAGGGCAGGATATGACATGCACGCACTCACACTTACACACAGGCACAAGCACAGGGACACAGGTGGAATGACTGGGCACGGTGACCCTGTGACGCGCACACACACGCGCACTATTGTGAGATTGGGCAAGCAACCAACATCTACCGTGTTACAGACCAATAGTTTAGTTTATTCCTTGTTACTCCTGAAGGAGCATAGGGCTGCAACAACACCTCACCAGCGGACCGGTTTTGGGCAGCCCCCCTCAGTTGGGCCATGTGGTTCCGGCATCATACGCCTCACTCTCTACTATTCTTCTCCAGGTTTGCTTTGGTCTTCCAGCTCTCCTCTTCCCCTGAGGGTTCCAGTCAAGTTGCTTCCTGTCAGTGGTGTCAGCTGGTTTGCACAGGATGTGTCCCATCCAGCCACACTTGTGCTTTTTGATGTCTTGACTAGGGGTATTCTGGTTAGTTATTATCCACAGGCTGCTATTGGAGATCTTTTCAGGCCATCTTATTCCCAGGATATGGTGAAGGCATCAGTTGGTAAAGGTCTGGAGCTCTCCAGGTTTCAGATGATGAAGATGCGGGTCTTACTATAGAAGGATAATGCTCGGGAGTTCCAGATGGGGCGTAGGCTGTTGAAAGCATGCCTCGCCTTGTTTATGCGGCTTCTGATGTCATTGTCCGCTCCACTGTCCTTGTTGACGATGCTCCCCAGATATGTGAACCGGTCTGTTTCCAGGATGTTCTCTCCTTGAAGTTGGATCGGGAATTCCTGCTTCTTGTTGATTTTCATCACTTCGAACTTCTTTCTGTTGACCTTTAAGCCAGTCTTCTTTGCTTCCTCTGATAGCTTACTTAGTTTGGTTTGTGCATCCTGCTACAGACCAACAGACTGATACAAATTAAGATATACAGAACCTACACAGATTGCTAAAATGAATCTATATACATATATAAAAGAGTGTATTAAATGTGATTTTTGCTGTGAAAAAGAATTTTAGTTTTTTAAGTTAGAAGTCCAAAGCAACAATAAGTTTGATAGAAATTCAAATATTGCAACTTTTATTGGATCGCAACGCGTTCTGAGTAAAATAAAATATCTTTCGCTAAATTAGATGAAGCAGCTATACGCATAAAGGTTACGAAACAGGGTAATCATAGGGGCTGGGTGGAGGGCGGCGGTCGATTTAACTATGACCACAGTCAATTGAGTTGATTTGACCATAGCCATAGTAATTTAATGTGTAGGCCCTACTCTATGGTCGAATCGACCGAGTACAGCGGTCGAATAGACTTAGAGCTGCCCAATGGACCGGTAGTTATCAACTTATCATCGTGTAGCTTTTCTATTGTTTTCTTTTCAACTGTTTGGAAATAATGCAGTTACAATCATATACCTCGAAATATGTTGCAAGTTTGTGGGGGGGGGGGAAGGAGGGAGAAGGCTTGTGACAGAACTTTTAGTCGTGTTTTGTTGTTTACCTCCCTTCCGTTGTGGCCCAAACATAGACCAGCATGCAATATACTTCCGGAATGTAGGTCCATCACGCCTTTGTCGTTTGGGACGCTATAGGTACTCGCTGTGATTACCTTAACTCTTTACGCGTCTGAGAATTAGGATCAATATAACGGTGAAATGGGATGTGATTGTCATTCGTTTAAACTTTAGTTCTTTCCGGATTTCTGGAAGTCCATGCTTGTACAGAATTGTGTCAAATATCGAAATGAAGTAGGGCAAGAAAGTTGCAGCTTGAAATGAATGATGGAACAGTTTGAACGTACAAAAGTTATCGGAAAAGGCAGCTATGGAGAAGTATGGCTTGCACAGCACAAAGCGGATAAAAAGCAGGTATGATTTAGTGTTAAATACATTTTTTATGACGAACGCAAAATATTCGAGACTGATCAGCTTACCTTATCTGATTGGATTCAAAACTCGACCTATATATATATATCCTACACAAACAGCGTGACTAATCAGGGCTTCTTGTACAAAGAAGACAATGGGTTATGACGGAAGAGAGGCAGCAGAGCATCATTACAATGTAAAAAGTTTCTTCACAACCTTAACAATTTAATTTTTAAAAGATATATGCGTTTGTTTGTCTTAAAAATATTGATAAATTATAGTTGATCTAGTTTTTGTAACCGCATGAATGATGCAAAAAAATGAATCAGTGAATGGTTTATTAGACAGCTAGGAAGTCGTGGGGAAAGGTAGCACAGCAGTAATCGTTACTGGTATTTATAATTTTTTTTCAAAATCATGTCTTTATCTGTTTTTGTGTGTGTGTGTGCATTTGTTTGTTAGAGAGAGTGAGAGACAACAAAAATGAATGTAAATTAGACAGCACAGCTGTGTGAGCACTTTTTAGAATGTCTGGAAATAAACATTTCTGTTCATATACACACAGCATCTTCATTATTGCTAAGTGTATAAATCAATAATGTTAGAAGGCAGCGAGGGAGAGGAGATTGGCACCACCCTCATGTAAAAGCTGGCCCCGATAAAAGTGGGGTCTCTAACACCTCACTCCCAAACGACCTGAAAAGGTTATGGGATGACTTTTACCTTTAACTTTTACCTGCAAGGTGTTCAGGGAAGTAAGAATAAAAGATCCAATTTATATTTATATACTAGTACCCACTAAGAATGCTTTTTCTTGGAAACTAATCTTTTGTTGTTTATTTTACTTTTTTTTAACAGTATGTACTGAAAAGAATAAATCTGAAGCATGCATCTGTGCGGGAGCGTAAATCAGCTGAGCAAGAGGCAAAGCTTTTATCAAAGCTGAAACACCCAAACATAGTCTCATACAAAGACTCATTTGAATCAAGTGAGGGCTTGTTGTACATAGCCATGCAGTACTGTGAGGGTGGAGATTTGTACACACGCCTCAAAGAGCAGAAGGGCATTCCACTGGAAGAAAGACAAGTTGTGGAATGGTTTGTGCAAATTGCTATGGCATTACAGGTAAGACAAATGTGTGCTGTGATGATAGAGTGGTCTAGAGCTTCTGCTTCAATTGAGTATGTTATCTTATACCAGTGCTCAATGAGGATAGGGGTGGGTAGGTACATTGAAATCTATGTATGTTTCAAAAAAGTAAAAATAAGTATAAGTAGGTTTTATTTCCTCCAAATTACCATGTGCCTTAATGATTAAGTGGTAAAATATGTTCCTTCTGCAACAAGTGCACCACTCCTTGTCATGGTTAGTGGCCCTACTGCTTGTAGGTGATTCTTGGAAGAATAAAGGCTGAGGGAGTAAACCCCTACCCCTAATTATGATGTTAGCATAGCACTGGGCAAAAGCTTTCCGTGATAAAAGCACCAACCAGAGCCTAGGGGCCCTATTTTCATGACCAAGGCGACTCATCAGTTGAAGTCTCTTATGGCTTGGAGAGATGGGCACTGCCAAATATAATACCAGAGACAAGACATGGATAGATAATGGAAATAAAATCTCATGCCTGATTGGTTGAGTTCTGGATTAACAGGAACAAAAATAGAGACAACCTACCATAAAAAATTATTTAAATGTTGACAAAGCTTTTTGTTTATTAAAGATGAATACATGTCCCAGAGCAGTAAAGAGAAAAGGTTGTACACATATAGTTTAGAAGATCAATATTATTTAATAACGTCTACCATATAATTAACTGGTGTTGTTCTTAATTATAAATCTTACATGCAACAATAGTTTTTGTTATGAATATGACAGTAATAAGGTAAATGCATTGATCAAATAATAATTTGTATGCAAGTTCATTTTCATTTTGTGCAGTACATGCATGAAAGAAACATCCTTCATAGAGATTTAAAGACACAGAATATATTTCTGACCAAGAGCAGGATTATCAAAGTTGGAGACTTGGGCATTGCAAGGTGGATGCTTATAATATGACTATTTTTAATGCAGCATTATAATTGAATGAGCTTTATTTGATATGCACACACAAGTTGGCTACTAGCTTCATCAATGTATTTGGCTACTTACTTATCTGAAATGGTCTTTTGCTGAGATAATTTGGGTAATAATAATAATAATAATTTGGGTAATAATGTCACTCCTCTCCTTCGTTTGGTACACTGGCTCCCCATCCGTTCTCGCATTCAGTACAAACTGTCTGTGCTGTGTTTTAATTTCTTTGCTGGCTCCTGTCCTGACTATTTCTCTGAACTTCTCATCCCTTACTCTCCGTCCAGACAACTACGCTCTTCGTCTGACGACCGTATCCTAACTGTTCCTGTCACCAGAACAACAACATATGGTCACAGGACTTTTGGCTACTGTGCTGCAAAACAATGGAACTCTCTTCCTTTCCATATCCGCCACCTTCCTACAACTGAATCTTTCAAATCTGCACTGAAAACGCACCTCTTCCTTGAGCACTACTCCTAACACAGTCCACACAATGGTAGTCCTTCTTAACCCCGCCCCCTTCCCTCTTGTTACTTTACCCATCTTTCTCGTAGAATCACTATATTTTTCTGTTCCTGTTACTTGATGCCTTTTGTTTTCTATTTTGTCAGTACTGTCGTTTTCTTTCGTCCCCTTTGTTCTGTATCTACTTAGTCCACGTCTCTTCCTCGTTTTAAGCGCAAAGAGCATGCTCTCTATGAGTGTGAATATGGGCTATAAAAATCTTCACTATTATTATTATTATTATTAATAATTAGTATTGTGTATTTCTTGTTAGTTCTGCTGCTTTTGTTATTATTACTGTTTTGGAAAGTGACTGTGACGATAGTGATAGATATTATAGGATAATAATGTATGTAATATAATTTATACTACATATTTATGGTGTATTTATCTCAAAAGATCGGTGGAATTCTCATACATATTTATGCATGTATTTAATGCAAACTTATGCAAGTGCTTGTGTGCTGGGAAAAATTGTGCACTAATGGCTAATCGAAAGTTTACACACATATTTATGTAGAGGAGAAAAAATGTGTATGTCTTGAGTGTATATTCTGGATATGTGTTTTAATTTGTCTATTGTAAAATCACAGAGTCCTAGAGAACTCAAATGATATGGCCACAACACTGATTGGCACACCGTATTACATGAGCCCAGAACTCTTCTCAAACAAGCCTTATAACCATAAGGTTGGTATCTTTGATAGTTTTGTTTACAGCTTTTAACAGAAAAAGAAGTCCATTTAAACCACTTTTGCATGGTTAATTAAATGATCATTCCATCTGGTTTGAATAGATAATAGCTGATTAAGTATTCAAGACACTTTTTTTATATTGCTGACATTTTGCTATATCTTCTATTTCAGTCAGATGTCTGGGCTCTTGGCTGCTGTGTGTATGAAATGACGACACTGAAACATGCCTTTAATGCAAAGGACATGAACTCATTAGTATACAAGATCCTGAAAGGAAGGGTGGGTCATTTATTTTTCTTACAAACCATAGTGTCCATTTAGTGGCTTGCTTTTAAGTGATCTGTTTAACTTCTGCTTATTATGTTTAACAAATTTGTTCATGCAGTGTTCCCCTAAATTAAAAAAAATATTCATTTATTTTAGAGAATTCAGATTCATGTTAATTCTTAATGATAAATGTTAATTCTTCTCTTATAACATTTATATAGTGCATACCATGGAGACATTGTATTTTTTGAGGTTTGGCATTATGGTGCATTTGTGTGATCTTTAACCCCAGAACCTATCTTGGTCAATGGGATTTCTGTTTATAGATGTTCATCTTTACGTTGAATAGGAACTGAATCTATTTTCGCTGTTTTAACATTACCATTTATCATTTACTTTGCCAATAGATTATCCTTAAAATTTTGAGCATACTATATGAAATCTGTACTTCCTTCACAGATGCCACCAATGCCTCGACAGTATGGGTCTGAATTAATTGCTCTTATACGCAGCATGCTTCATCAAGATCCTGAGAAAAGACCTAGTGTTAACCGCGTTCTTCGAGATCCATACATCAAGCGTAATATTGCAATTTTTTTAGAAGAAACAAAGAAAAGGTAGATATGCACAAGTTTAATTCAAACTGAATATTAAGTATCATCAGCATTATGTCCTAACTTTTATTCATTTAACATATAAAGTAAAAGTTTTAGAATAGCTCCATAAATTGTTGTGATGATTTTTAAAACAGAGATATTTAGAAGTCTTTAAAAAGCTTATAATAAAAAACAACACGTTTAGTCATTACTAAACTAGGTTTTTTTTTGTTTTTTGTTTTTTAAATTTTTTTTAAAGCTGCCAAGCAGGAAATGGTCCTAGGAGAGTTCGTGTGACAGGATCAAGTCCATCTGCACATGTTGTTGCACCATCTGTGCCTGTAGCAGGTTCTGCCACTGGGAACAGTGAAGCTTCAATTTTACCAGCAGTGACACCCCCATCTCCTTTAAGACCTAGTTCAGCATCTGCAGGCATGCCCCCAAGAGCACCTCAGAATTATTCAAAGAAGCAAGAAACATCTGCCAGGTATTAATGTTTTAGTTATGATCTTAAATGTTTCAATAAAGAGACAGAAAGAAAATCCACGAGAATCTAGCACAGGGGGTGGAGAACATGTGGCAAAACTACAGTACAGGCTAATTTTTTAGTTATTAATTTTGTATCACATGCGAATGATCTTAAAAATATCTTCATGGCCCTCGGTGGGGATAAAAGCTTCACCACCCCTGATCTAGCAGAAGACGAGAGAGCAAAGTTTATGATCTATTACATTATTCCTTTCTTTCACAGAGCAATCACTAGAAAAAAAAGGTGCACCCCATTAGTTAGACTATTTGACATTCTGCGAATACACTGATCCAAGATACTAATGATAGCCAGCACTTTTGCATGCTCATTTGCCAAGACCATTTTATTACTTTGCAATGGAAGAACAAGGAAACATCAGAATACATGTGTATAGGGATGAACCAGACAGTGCGGCACAAGTGAAGAACCAGGTGGCTGACAGTGGAGATGCTCCACCATACCGACCAAACCATGTCAGACGGGCCTCTGGAGCATTACAGAAGGATCTAGAAACTATTCAGGAAGATTCAGCGCCAGCAAAGATGTTTGATGACTTATCTAGCAGTAAAGAAGACACAGTTGTGCCCAATACTGTTAAAGAGGTACTTCTGTACAGAAAATTTCAGTCACATAACTGTCTTACTATGATGCCCATATATGTCTAGATATGCTGATACTGTATACTGAAATGACCAAGCTAGACCTGTGAGTGGAGGAGAGAGTGTGTGTGGTGGGATGGGGAAGGGAGTGTCCATGTGCTTCAGGCATGTTCTTATATCTATTTTTAATTTGATATAAACAAGTAATTTAATTCTAGGCAGATAAATAATGAATAACAATTTTCAAAGAAATCAAAAAGTAATTAGAATCTGAATTGATGAAAAGTGTATCTCTCAGTCACTTTTGCTATTGTTCAGCATAAAATGTTGAAAACATCAATAGCATTTTAGTAGGAAAGCAGTTTCTTTCCCATAGGGTATCAGATACACTCTGGACTTGACATTCTTTAGGTAAAGAATACGGCTGTGGCAGTCGAAGCAACGAAAAAGAAAAAGAAGAAACTGTTACCTAAACGGAATGCTTCCAACAGCCAAGCACCTACTGAAACCACTGATCCTTCTGAGTCAGGAGACAGCATAGCTAGAAGTGAAAGCAGCTCACTACTAAAGGTGTGGGATTTACAACAGGATAGATTTTCATTTTTTTTTCCAAAGGATTTTTCCTTCATTTTCATTTAGGGCTCACCTTTATGTCACTAGCTTCTCTCTGGATTTCACTACTACCAGAGATATCTCTACCTCCACACAGGGAAATTTGCTTTATAAATACTACAGTGGCGTAGAAACCGGGGGGGGGGGGGGAAGGGGCAAATGCTCCCTTAATGAAAGTACAGGAGGGGCAGGAATATCTGTTTGCCCCCCCCCCACCCCAATATTTGAGACGTAACCCCACACAATGAGCAAAATAAGTAAAGAGAGAGTCAAGGGTGATAACTGGAATTATAACTGCTGCTGTGCTGAAAATGTGGGAGGGGGACCTGGTAAATGTCTCCCTGGCTTTGGCTGAGGGACCTGCCAGGGAGATGCTCATAAACCGCGGCGGTCTGTCACTTTCCTTGCTGTCCTCTGGGTGCTCTGGTCATCCTGGGGGCAGGTGCCCTATAATCATCTCAGCTATCACCCTTCTTCCCATCACCAGTTCACAAGAAACAGTATCCCAACCTCCCCCCCCCCCAAATACACACACAAACACACAGTTTAAAAAATACAAATTGGCAACTACACATTTTTTTGGGAGGCATCAAAGACAAGGGTTAGGGTTATTGTAAGTTTACTGTTAAGTTTATTAACATATTTAAAAGACATGCACAATACATACTTTGAAGATCATTAACATACGTGTTTAGTATTAAGGGGGAGCGCATAGCTTAATGGTTACTAGAACTTAATCCGAGCGAAAAAGACGTGCATGTTACCTGTTTCTGTATCAGTGACTGTAAAAGGTAGAGGAACGTAGAGAGAGGAGACGGTCATCACCGTCACAAAACCTGGCCCTGAGGTAAGTGGAGACTCTAACACCTCATTCATCTCTGATGATCAGATCAGGGACAGTCCCTTGGTATTGTTTGCCATGCTAATTGCAGGCTGTGTTGATACCTGAGCAAAGAAAGACCAGCCGGACAGTACATCGGTACATCGAGTGTGGTCTTCGGACTCCCTCCCCCATATTGCTACCCCTTTTCTTTGACTGTGTCATTTGACCAGCATAAAACATCCCCCACCCACTCGCTGCCGCCACGTTTCCTTTCTAAAGCCCTAAAATTATCTGCTATCGCTTACAACCTGGTAGCTAAAGGGGCCACTCTGGCCATCGTGAACAGAGAAAGCCAATAACGAATCAGTTGCATACCAATACCCCAGTCTTGCCAACCTGACAGGAACCCTTACAGTTTGTGAAAAGCTAGCAAAGCACGAGGACGTCCGTCTATCTTACTAGACACCAACGTTTTAGTGCGAATTGGCGGCTTTGACTACACCTAAGTAAGGCAGAGACTCTCAAAGACCATATATTGGTATTTTTTGAGTTGCTCAAATCTGAATGAAGATCTTCAAGAGGGTCACGTCATACTTTTCTTTAGAGAGAGAGTCATACTTTTCTTTAGAGAGAGAGACTGGTATTATTGCTATCTACAACTTAGCGGGAAGTGCATAAGTAAAACAACACAAGGGCGCTCTTTTATCATCAACGACTGTCGCTGGTAACATACATTGGATATATGTGGGAACTTTATTGTACACATATCATTGGGACATTTGCTGTGGAGGTAATCTGTGACTTACTGTGAATTCACCTTCCCCTTTGACCATTCAGGGAGCAGCTGGAGACATCTGTAAGTGTTCCATGTGAAGGTGGAGCCATGTAGTTAAGTAAACTCTCAATTTATTGTAGCCATCCGGTCCAGATTATTCGCACACAACACTATCCCTCTTTGTGTGTTGCATAATATCTCTCCTATCAGTTTTATTTTATGTTGCAGCTTATTTGTATTCCTTATTAAGATTATGTAATTGTTGTATTATACTTAACATAAGTTATCTGTGTTATACTGTTTGGTCTGTATATATGTGTCTGTGTTTTGGTAGATGGCCATAGAAATCACAGAAGATGCAGTTTTTTTGGCACACTGACTTGCAAACCTTGATTGATATGTTTAATAGTTATTATTATAATGTTTATCACATTTCTTGTGAATGCAATAGCCAGGGGAGTCATTGTTCAATTTGTTTTTTTTGTTTGTTTGTTTGTTTAATGCTGCTTTGCCTTAAGACTAAAGCAGCATGTGTTGTGATGCTACCACTGTGTACGTGCATGCGTGCATGTACCCACCTCCTAATTTACATAATGTGCGAGTGCGAATGCCATTCACTGTCAGCAGGGAGTTTTGCCCCTCCCACCCCCCATAGCCGAACATCTTTCTACGCCACTGTACTATCATCATCGTCATTTGTGGAGAATTCATGTCATTCATTTACATTATTTACATTGATGATTATTATCCTGTAGTGGGAGACAAATGTTACAATAACTATAATAAGACCTTTACAAATGTTTGATTAAAGTTCTTTTAGCAAATTTCCTAGATATAAGATAGGTATATTTGTTTTCTCGGTACTTTCAGTTGCAAATTTGACTGAGTATGAAAATACAGCTATGTGGAGTCGGTGGAGAGACCTTTAGGCTTATGTTATTTATTCTTATGTAAAAACTGTCTTCTTTATCACAGCAAGAGAGACCCAAATCTGCACGGCCATTGCCTTTGCCAAAAGCAGAAGTAAGTTATGGTTTGCCTAAAAAGAGTGAGTCACTTTCACAACAGCAAAAGGTAGAGCCGGTTGAGAAGGAAACAAGTGATTCAACCTCCTCTAAATCCTCTTCACAGTCAGATGGCTATGCTGAAGTCACTCCAAGAGTAAGCAAATGGTTTCTGTGAAATCTGTGAAAATGTTTGCTTGGTCTTGTGTTAATGGAGATCCCAAGAATGATATTTAATGTAGATTTTTTCTATTGCTTGTATTTAATTGTAGAGCTTTAAAACAAAATCTTTTGTTGATAATTTAATTAAGAAAAGGCTGTTGTTTACAGTGTGTGCCATATCTAACAAGGATAAAGTTTATGCTTTGAGTTGTTCTCTTTACAGAGTTTGCCAAATTTATCAGCACGGGAGAGAAGGCGCCAAAAGAATCCCTCTAGCAACTGTAAGTATAATTATAGATGATGATAGAAGTGATACTTAAAGACATAATATTACTGCTGATATAAAGACCCTTGTTTCCTTTCAATCCCACACACTCCATTAAAATAATGTCATTTCAAATAAAACAATCATGTACAATTCATAAAATCATAAATAGAAAATACAGAAAATAGTTATATGACTAAAATAAAAGGTAACCTTTTAGTTGTTGAGGAGAGAGGTACGAGAGATCCCACTTATCTCGGGCCAGCCTTTCTGTTGTTGAGGGTGTGAGAAAACACACTTATCTCGGGGTCAGGATTTCTGTGAAGATGAATCCTGTTACCTCTCCTTTACTGCATTTTCTTCCCCAACATTTTAATGGTCAGGCACCCATAATTTAACAGATGACAATGATCAACTTTATGAGTCCCCAGTGGGCAATTTAAACGTGAGAAGGTGTTCAGTTACTATACATGAAGTTCTAGTTACACAATAAGTTCTAGGTGAAAAATATGACCAAGTGAAATATATGAGCAAGTGGGAACATGAGCAAGTGACACAATCTTAAAAAACAACCGTACATCTAGACCATTCAAATGCTCACATACAACATCACACACAACCAGCTGACATTGACTGTGGTTAAGCAGCTGGACTGCAGATGGCACAAATGATTTAAGGTGGCTATTGTTTCTACATACAGGCATAACATAGCGTTTACCTGAACTTAATAACATAAATTCTCCCTTTAGTATATGTTCAGGTATTGATGAAATGCGTCAAGCTTTCCTGACTATTTTTTGATCACAGAAAGAAGCTAAATCCATCTTTTTGATACCAATTATCTTAAAACAGATGTGGACAGTACTGTTAAGACTATTCTTGTCATGGACAGACAGACTGCGGAACCAGCATACAAATGAAAAAGAAGACTCTCAATAAATGACTGGTAGAAACGGCTGAGTCACCTGGAGAAAATATCATGCTTTGCATGAGTCTTAAACCAATTAGTGCACCTCGGACATTGGAAATCAATGTTCTAGGTATTCAGGGGTAGTCCGGTGGTGCAATAGTTAGCACTTGTCACCAATACAGTGAGGGTTGGCAGTTCTGGGTTCAGCTCTCATCTCAGGCACGCTGTTCTTTCTCTGCATGTGGCATCTGTTTACAGGGCTAGCTGGCTTCCCATGATTTAGCTTTAGCTGCTGGCTAAGGGTAAAACACCTATTCCCCCTCTCCCCATTCCAGCTATTTAGCTATCCACTTTTCCAGATTATGTAAATACATAAAAACAATACAAAAATTAATTGATGGTAAAAACAAGCACCTTTCACAATACCACTTTTATACAAGAGCTGCCAAGCATTCAGAGCTAAATGTATTTGGAATGTTAATTGTTTTATTTAGCGTTGGAGTGTCCAAACTCTGCAAGAGTCAAATTACGAAAAGTTCCAGAGAGATCATCGTCTGAAAAAGTCACAAAATCGGAGAAAGAAAGTGTAAGTTATAGGTGGTAATCTTTGTGCATTTTCATTTTAAGACAAATAAAAAGTACATTAACCTTTTTATATGACTATAAAATATTGTTTAGTAATGGTGGTAGTGGTGAAATAAATGAAAGGACTAGTTCACAGGAGGTATCATTGTATCGTCGTGTTGATTGCAATGATGAAAGAGGGAAAGGATGAGAACTGTGATAAAGTGTGAGTGGAAGTTTATCTGTATTAGGGTTTGTTTTTTTCTTAATTTATGTCATTTACAGCATGGTAAGTCAAGCTCATCAGGACCCCGGCGACACCGACAACAGTCACTTAAAGATAGTTCTAGCTCATCCGAAGAGTCTGGGCTACAAAAGGGCGAAAGTACAACTGAAAGAGAGAAACAAAGGTACTTTTTTATTGTTGAGAACAAAAAGCTTTCTCTTTTAACACTGAAGGACAATTGTTGATTCATGTCAACATTCCATATTGTCAAGGTACAGGATGCAGAAGGTAGATTATGTCCATTACTTTATTGAAGTTTTGCATCATCACACCTGTTGCATCATCACTTTTGGTTGTCTGAGAGGAATGGTATGAAAGATGTGGCTCTGTTTTGGTTTGATTTAAACATTGTTTAATTGTGTATTGTGTGCCCAACCAAAAGAATGGTTGATCAGGAGTTGAGAAAGTATTGATTATATCATTGTATTTATTTCACTATATGCACATAATTGCCTTTTTTCCTCCTCATTTTAAAGTATTTTGTTATTTTTATATATTTATTTCATCACCTTACAGAGCAATCAAGGAAATGGATCAGTTCATAAGTGTGCTGGACTGCACACTCAAGATGAACAGCGGACCATCCAAATCAGATGAAGAAAAGACAGCTGAGGTCAGTGTCAATGGCCAACCTTCCCTGCCTGATGGGAGACAACCAATGCGAAGAACATCCAGCGAAGGGTTAATAGAAATCCAAACAGAACACAAGACACCACCCGAACAAACATATCAAGCCCATGCATCTGCCTCCATGCCAAGTGAGCATTAGCCTCTTCTCTACCATTATATTTACAATAACAGGCTTTCATGAAACTTTGTGCATCATTGCTCTTCAGCTATAATGCTGTTGCTGATATAGATAATATAAATAAACTGCTAGATTGCTTTTTTTTAAGAATATGGTATCTGGATGATTTTCTTAAAAATTAATTGACATATATTGTTACACAGTTTATTGTGCTTGTTAATGAAAAACAGTTACTATTATGGTTGAGTTCAATTATTTTAGAGTCATAATAAACAGGTTGATTTGTTTTTTGCAGGCATTGAAACATTGACAAGTACAACAAGGCTAACAAACCGAATACGCATGCTTCACAGGTTAAAAGAATCAATGTTGCAGTTTTTGAAATGAAAAATACCCTTGTAAAATTCTAAAAATGCCTTGTGAAGTGCTTACATTTGCACATGCTTGTTTATGATCTTTTTATATTATTGTTTTACTTCCATGCAAGCTGCTTTCAGTGGTGGCCAAAATATTCACATAATTCCATTCTTTGAGTTAATATCACTCATTTTATCAAAGGTTTGACTTACAGGGACACAGACCTTTAAGCAAACATATTGTGATTTTGAGTCATTTTCTGACAGGGAATTTTGGACTATTTGCATCCAATCTCTTAATCACCATGCTTAGCAAATTAGCTGTTAATAACTAATTTTAGAAGGCATCCATCATTATATATTTATGTATATCCATACTTTGAGGAAACCACTAATCCCAATCCAAAATCAAATGCCTGTTATTAAGTATGTTAAAAAATGTAAATATAGCTAATGTTGATTTCCATCTTGCAGAGATTGTGTACAAGGAGTGGGATATGCAGTCTTAAAGAAGGCCTATGACATTCTAAACCACATAGAAGAGGATGAAATAGAGGTACTTGACATGCTACAATTTTTTTCTTAACCATTTATGAGGGGTTGCAAGGAAGGTGCTTTCTGCATGTATTTTGTGCACACATTTATGCATGTATACAAAGCCTAGATGCTTTTGCATTTTTTGTTGTTTTATTTCAGCCCAAGCTGATGGAACTACTGGGAAAAGACAAATTTGATGAATATGCCGGCAAGATCTGGCAGCTGAAGTTTTGTGAAGACTCTTTGTTCATCTCTTGATACAGTCTGCAGATTTGTAAGAGTGCTTTTTTTGTAAGGATTGGCCATGATTCAAAACATGATGCAATGGTGTGGCATGTCCTTAAGAGCTCATATGGCTCACCAACAGAAGTGCTTGTGACTGTTACCGGCCACTGTACTAATGGAATTATCATGTTATGTGTATTATCTGAGATGCAGATCTACTTACCGAAGCCCCTTCCTTTTTTGTGATCTATGTCAATGGATTAAAACTAATCCCGATCCATATATTAAAACATGGGGGGCAGCCACTCTTTAAGATCAGTGCATATGGTGCATCTCAGCAGGTGTGCAATGCTAAAGCTTGAAGGTAAAGTGGTCGTTGTTTATGATGTTGCACACAATTTTTATCAAATATTTAACTCATTGGGTTAGATATGCAGTGTTTATCAAGATGAACCATGAATACTTTTTTGCTACAAGAATTACTGTATGTGGTGTGAAATGGAAAGAAGCATGGAACTGACGTGAAATGTAATGTGCAACAAGAAATTGATGATTTCAACAACTTCACTGAATCAGCATATGACATTTTTTAAAATTAAATCTTACCCATATGCATGGACTCATTTCAAGCTGTAGCACCCTTTGCAAGACCCAATTGCCACTACTTCTGCCTATATAAAGCTATAGTCTTATATGTCTGCGACAAAAAAGGAACTTTTGAAGATGTCTTAGTTCTTTTGCAACAGAATTGGAGATTTGCTTGAGCAGAAGGGTTCAAGAAGTCACTGGTAATGACGGTGACCAACAAGGTTGATTTTGTGGCAGAACAAAAGTTTGTGGAGGGAGAAACACTTGTCAGACTGATTACTAGTAACATGATAGAATTTTATTGCCCTTTAAAGGTTGTGTTAAGCATTTCAGGTTTATAGACTTCTTTGTGGTTTGAGTTTTACTGATTTTATGAAGTATTTAATCTGGACAAAATTAAACTACAATAGGTTATTATACTATTGCAAATTTGTTCTGAGGATAAAACTTGTTTACTTAGTCAATTTTTTAATTACTATATCTGAAGGGAACTTTAACAGTTGAAGTTCACAGGAATATAATGTGCTTAAGTTCATAAACAAAGATTAATTGCCAAACGTAGGTTGTGTTCAACAAGGATTAATGTAAGATATGTGTAACATGTAAATCATGGATCTCTTCTATCTTGTATCAGTTTCCCCCTCCTGTGGAATGCTGCAAAGTCAGATTTTCTTTAATTGTAAAGTTGAATAAGACAATGAGCAATGACAGATTTGTGTGTTCACCTCTATTATTCCCCTTTCCCATTCAAAGTTTGTGACTTTTAATGTGAAAATAGAGATTTCTCAGAAGAAACTTTGATGCATGTTCATGTAAGTTAACAGATTTGTTCCTGCAAAGTACATTCCTGTATATTATGGAATTTTCACTTCTTACCTATTCCAATGAGTTTGAATGGCAATTTGTATAACTGATTTTGCTATGTATTTTTAATTATGTCAGCATTATGACACCATGCAGAATATAGTTTTTAAAATGTGGTTCAACCATGCACGCATGTATATGTTAATGTTTTACATTTAGGAAGAAGTGAGAATGGGAATTCTGAGGAGAAATGTACAAAGTATTGGAGGTGATTCATTTATTTGTTAGAGTGAAGATATTTATCATGATGGCATTTATGGTGTCCTTGTATTTCTGCAAATAAGGCCATCTTGCCATCCAGTAGACTGAGTAGAGGCTTGAAATTATGTCCTGAAGATTTATTTTCTTCTCGAGATAGCTATAAGGTAAAATCTTCTCTCACCATTTTTAGGTCATTGGGGTTGGGAAGGTGTTATAGACCACACTTTTCTCAGGGCTAGCTTTTTTGTGAGGTTGATGCCCATCTATCGCTGCTTGACCTTTCTAGAACCCTCTATAAAGTCTGGAACCCATTTCCAACAATAGGGACATCTAGGAGACGTTCACTGGATCACAGGGTTATTGAACCAGTACCCTAACCACTCAGCTATCCACTTCATGGACTGCAATGAAATGGAAGCAAAGATGCAGCCTTAAAGAAAATAAGGAAATGGAAGAAATAGCCTTTGAATTTTCTGGGCATGTTTGTGCAAGAAAAATGTGAATGCGTCCTGGGACAGTTACCTCACAGGTAGTTCTGCACCTTCACTCTTTGGCCCCTGTCCCAGAAATATTAAATTCTACCATGGTGTCTGTATGGTTCTGAATTTGTGAATGCCTTGTATGAAGAAACTTCTTTCTATATTTGTCTAGCACAATGCATGGGAGATAAAACAGAGAGCCAGCCTTGGTGTCCCACTGTTTAAGGCCAAATATGCACCTTTGTGTACATTTGGAGAGTGTGCAAATAAAACAAAGATGATAAGGTGCTGAATTTGATGCTCAAGCTATCTTTAAGCCAAGGTTTTGTTATTTTGAAATTGTCCACTTATGTTTAAAAATTCAAGTGATGCTTTATATTACATAAATTAGGAACAAACATTTAAACTTTTTATGCTCATGTTTCATGACTGTTGAAATTACAACACAAATGTTCAAACTTAATGATGGTCTCTAGACAAATGCTTTTTTTTCTTAAAACGGTAGACGTTAAACATTTTGGTAGCTGTAATGCATGCATACAGCGTCATTCAAGGCAGGTTTTTAGTGTAAATTTTAACAGATCTTGTGGGGTAGGTGGGAGGGATGAAGTTATACCCAGTTTTGAAATTATTTTCTGAAGGGTTTTAGAAATCTCACCTTATGTTGTACATTGTGCACAGATATTTCATGATGAAAAAATATATTGCTATATATTCGATACTTTTATTTCATTTTTTTTTTACATTGTTCAAATACAGAAGTTATAAAGGCAACATAAATTGTACAATATATGCCTCTCCTGCACACATACTTTAGGATGTACAGAGAAATGTGAGGTTTTGATAAATGCTACCACTCTGCACACTACCTCAACATTTTCAAAACTGCCATGCATTAAATTTATAGCGGCTTTTCCTTATGGTATACAAAGCCACCATAATTTTTTGAAAGCATCATCAATGACCAAAATACAAAGCTAACATGGATTCCATCTCATGATTCTTCTGTTTACACGATTCAGCTTTCATGCATTCTTGAATTTCATGGTAGCACATTACAAGATAGCATTTTAAAACAGAAAGAACATGGATTGTTGTAATTCAAATTCATAATATGTAACCCGAAACAACACATCAACTCATCTTTACTGTCCCACTTTTATCAGTCATCAGTAGTGTTGTTTACCTTTCCATCCTTTGTATCCTGTTCGTGTCTCAAGCGCTAAGACCAGTCTTCTTACGGACATGAGTATGCCTAACATACATGGCATTACATGTTTTTAAAAACAACTTGCACAGTTGTCTAATGGCATTTAAAAGTGTCACTTGGAAATTTAACACAGAGCACACTAAAAGATTTACAATTCAAATATCCCGGCAGACATACACATTGCTCTATTTACAAGTGAACTGTATGATCTGGCAGATTTCTATGATGGCTGACACTTTAAAAATATTGACACTTTTTAGAAGTATTCAATTAATTATTTACACCTAACCAATGAGATGGACTGAGTTCTCTCCCAACTGAAAAGTGTTCTGCTAATTAGACAATACTCGTTCAGAAGAAAAAGGCATTCATAAAACTTTAAAAGTGCACACAATGTTTTCAGCAGCATGTTCCAGTCAAATCATGTAAAAGACCTGAAGCATCATCAGAAAAGAGCTCAAAATGTCATGCAGTCCAATAAATACATACAACAGCTCTTCAGAAATGATGCTAAGAAAACAGCAAGTTTATCTTTTCTTGCTGCTGTCTAATTTTGGCGGCGGCCAACCTATCAATGTCATCCAGGCTAAGCTGTGAAAGTCCATGTTCAAAATTCTGCAAAAGAAAGAAGCTGAATGGTGGGAAAGAAAAAAAACCAAATCTTGATGCTGTATCAACATCCAGCACAATCATAATCAGCTTACACTAATGTTGAAAAAGGGTAGACTTGCAGTGTTGCTAGATAACTAAAAGTGATTTTAGTAAATCCTAACATGAATGCACCAGAGTGTTGAGACAAAGGAGCGGATGTTATCAAGTTAAAACTTGATTTTATCAAACTGCGTTTGACTACATGTAATAACATTTCCTTGCAACTCATTCACTATGTAAGGAAAACAAAGGCATTTGAACCATAGATCATTAGTGTTGGTATGAAAGTACATTTATATTCAAATACACCTAGAATAAAGACAACCATGACCAACACACCACTTTAAAGATAATTTCTTAAACATTTCACTGATATAATTGCAAGAAATATATCTTTTGTTTTGCTGTAGTAAATGCAAATGAAAACATGTTAACAAAATGAAGAGCTACTGTAAAGAAATTAGGTCACAAGGCAGAAAATAAAATTTATACAACATACACTGAGCCAAATAAATAAATGTTTTGTTAGAACTGAACTGTTACCATCATATAGTATTTTATGCTGTTGAAGTGTAAATCCCTGTCAAAGTGAGTAACCAGCAACTATCTCAGTCATGGCTAGATCTAGACCAACTGAAACATCCTTACTTTCAAATATAACAAAATACCCGATTGCTTGCATAGTTAGCTCTTGAAGGGAAGAAATTTATAGTAAATTAACCCTTAACAAAGCCAGCAATTTCTTCATTTATTTATTTTTGCACAGCACAGTGTGATTTTTGAAATTACCCAGTTCACATTACAGTGTACAAAACAGTCACTATGCTTGCTTAAAGGCAATATTACCATACCTTCCTAAACTCAGCCAAGACTAGATCAGCATCCTTTTCTCGGAAATGGCGCCTCAAGAACACATGTAATTTCTCCCACACAGGAGGAAGGGAGGTACTGGAAGCAAGGTCAGGCGTGCATGGCGAAGGACTGTCTCTGGAAGACTTTTTCACCACCAATGTTAATTTTGTTCCATCCTGGATATCATAGTCCTTGAGAAGTTTTTCATCTAAATAAATGAAGATGCAAAATGATAAACAGCCTGCTTCAAACTGCAGGTTTATAACTTATATCCTAAATTTGTAAGCTGCAAAATATTTAGAAACAAAAGGAGAAAATTTGTGCATATGTAGTCATTTTTAAACACCAATATGCTCAGATATCACCTGAAAACAGTAACAGCTTACATAGTTTAAAAAAAAATCCATTAAAATGCATTACTCAAGGGTTCACATAATGCCATGTTTTCACCAGAGGAAATGGGATGTGGAGTTACGAAACTTAGATGCTTGACAAAGGGTACAATGACTCTCACTAAAGAGAAGGGCTGGGCAGATTCAACAGAGGATGAGCATGGAGTTGTGTGCCTTTACGGAACCAGGATAAGAATGATTTGGTTTATTTGTATCGGTTAAAATTAGGCCCAGGGACCAGGTCTTCCTTAAATGCAGTGACACTTGAGTTTCCTACCTTATGCGTCTAGTCTAAAATCCATAATAGTAATGACCGAATCGCATCTAATTTCTGGCAGGTAAAGCTCATGGCATCGCGCGTGCCCTCAAGTAATACATTTGTTCCGAAACTGCTACTTACCTGTTAGTGCTTTGCCACGAAAAAGCAGCTTCTGTTCTGCCACTGGCACTGAAAGTAAACTGTGTACCTGCTCCTTCACTTCACTCACTAGGCTACTCGGGGACACCTGCAAGAGTATGTGACGGGCGTCATTACCACGAGACGTGCCTTCCTGTCTCTCTTGGCAGGACGGTGGCATTACTATATTAGCAGATTCTGCTTTCTGACTATTTTTCATGTATAAGTTACATTTAATTTGTTTTGTTGAACGTTTTGAAATCTCTCTCTCACACACACTATTTCTACATCTCGTTCACACACACACACACAGGTCAAAGCACCCAACTATCCTTCGTTAGACGTCAAACATCAATAAGATATAATATAAACAGACAAAATGATCCATGTATCTGGTAAACAGGGGAAAGCAGCACCGTTTCAATCAAGACAGATTGGAAGTAATCATCAATGCTATTTTAATGGAACTAAAAGAAACCGTGACCAAGAAAAAAAAATATAGAAAGAATTCAATTTGCTGTTGAAACTCCTTTTATCTGTGATAATTTTTATGTTGTAATTTCAACTTACCGCTACGGTGCATTCTTGACCATTCAATATTTTTACTGTAATATGCATGATACCAGTGTGAAATATGTATACACCGGACCATAAGCCGTAAAACGTGAAAATGGTGCTTTCCCTTATCTTGAGTTTCTACTTGCCATCTTCTTCTTCTCATGTGCTTTAGCGTTTGAGACAATTAGAAAGGTCGATGCGTAGGAATTTTTTACTTCGAAACAATAGGAAAACAAAGTATACAATATTATTGTTTTGAAAATAGATCTTTTTGTATAGTTCATAATTTCAATTTAAACACATGAATTGGACTTTTTAAGTAGTATTGGTAATAAAAAAAATTTAAATATTCATTGATCAAATCATTTGCCACCAAACATCTTTTTAATGTTGTCTTTATGGATAATAACTTTATAGGTTTTCGTTCTGTGATTTTTGTGTAGTGGTAGCGACGTATTTTAATATTACGCGAGCTCAGTAAAAAGGGTTTATTTCGGTCGTTTACATTTGTATACGTGCGCGTGACGTGGTTGGCTACATTCCTCGCTGAGTGGCTGCGTGTCTCCTGCAATCTCACTGGTTCACTGGCTGACCAACCAATTTCTCAAACTCGTCTCAATCACAGAGGTTTGTTACTATTCCGTGGCTGATAATATCCACGTGCTTCTGTTATGCTTCCTCGGAAAACGAGCTTACGCTTTAATTAGAAGTTCACTGTCAGACAGATTGTGATCTAGCAAATTCCAAACTGCATAAACCATTGCCCGCCATATTTGTTACTCGTGGGATTTTTTTTTTTTTTTTTTTACTTTTGTGTGCATGGTTGTGTGTGCCTCTAAGAATAATCTTACGAGTACAGTACTCATAAGAGATCACGGTTGAGATCACTGATTTCATCGAATAATACTTCCTGATCTGAGCATTTAAAAAGTCACAGCAGTAATATAGTTCTCAATGATAAAGAAAACTGTACACTGCCGCAAGTAAAATCGTGTAGTACTCTCCGTTTCAATAAGCAAAAGATGTTGCTAATTTGCTAATACTGTATCTTGTACAGTATATTTCTCAATTCATGGACGGTCAGATTGTGCGTATGGAAGAATAGTAGCCAAAATTTCTCTGTTCATAATGAAGTTTTGACATACATATTATTGAGAGTGTTGCTGACAGTTTTTGTTAATGTGCAGATATTTGTGAGTTCTTATAACTGTCAACATAGATTTTAATTATTTTCACTGAGTTTTTTTTAAAGTTGTAATTTCCAAAGAATTAAGTTAGGTTCGACAAACAAAATTTAATGTGCTTATCATTATGTCATTAAAGAAGGTAGACAAAGCTTATCAAGACCAGGAGCATTCAAATCTTTTGCTGGCATCTGAGTGTAATCTGTTCCTGGAAATAATAGGCATTAATATGTTTAAGAAACTGAAGAGATACCAGGCTATGTGCCATTTAAGACACAAGTTCTAGATGATACTTCACATCTGTGTCATTGATAATCATGCACTTTGGAAGCATTTATATATATTTATTTTGCTTCTTGCCTGGATTTAGTTACTTGGTCTGATGTTGATTTTCTGTGTTGTTTCACTGTCCTGAGTTTAAATTCCTGTCGTTCTTATTCATATCAAATAGTGTTACATGTGCAGTGTGAATCCTTGCATAATAAATGCATTTTAAAGAAAGTATACTAATCATCATCACTACTTAGTACTATTAAAAGGCTTGCTTTCTTCCCTTTCCTCCAGAATCAGTCCAGATGGATGGAAATCATGATACAAGTGACGAGGCTTATCTGAGTGGTGGAAATGCTTATGTTGTTGAAGGTAAACATATTGTTGACATTAAATCAAATGCTCTGAACATTGAGGTCTTTCTGTAATATATACTTAGCTGTTTGTTAAGTTCATTTTCTTATCAAAAACATTTAATGTGTGATCAAATAAAAACTGCATATAAATGACACCGTGTAGAGGATGATTTTTCTATGCCACATTATTTTCTAATTTTTTTTCTGTTGACTGTGGTTTATGACAAAAAGTAATTTATGTTAAATACTGTATGTTTATAAACTGGTTTAGTTTTTTATATATACAGGAAATAGATATTATTTTTGAAGTTTTTGAGCAGGGTATAAAAAAGGACACATTCCTTAATTTCACCCTCACCCACCCACTCCCCACCAGTTGCATGTTGGTGTTTGAATGCATGTATCTCATTAACAGAGGTTTTCTTTTTTTTTTTTTTTTTTTTGGTTTTATCTCGAAATTTGTGAATTAGCTCTCTGCTCAGAACTGAACTCATTAACTTGAAAAATAATTCTGTGGAGTTTCCAAATAAATCTCCCAAGCAGATGGTGTTCTTGATATATTTTATTATAGTTTAGAGTAGAGATTTTTGTTGATTTTTGCAGATACTGATGAAGCGATTGTATCTGGTGATGGTGATGATGAGAAGAGTAACTCACCATTGAGAGAGCAGGTGTGATTGATTGTCATTTATTTTTTTATGAATGTTTCAGATACTTGGGATTAGTCATGCTGAGTTAATTTATTTGTTATACATCTTTTGCCACAAAATTTAAAAGAATCAATAGTTGCTTATCGTTGATCACATATGGGTTAATGTGAGCGTGTTATAGAAAACATGTTGAGTAATCATACTTTATAGCACTTTGTTTGATCATAAAAAATCTCTTTCCTGAGTAGGACCGTTTTCTGCCCATTGCTAATGTGGCAAGGATAATGAAGAAGGCCATACCACCTTCAGGAAAGGTAAGAGTGCCTATCAGTATTTTACTCTTATTCTATTAACTTTTATCTTTGTGTGTGTGTGTGTGTGAGGAGGTCCGATGGCGCAACGGTTAGCGCCTGTCACCAATACAGTGAAGGTTGGCTGTCCTGGGTTCAGTTCTCGTCTCGGGCATACTGTTCTTTCTCTGCATGTGGGATCTGCTTACAGTGCTGGCTGCCTTGCCGTGATATAGCCTTAGTTGCTGGCTCGGCGTAAAACACCAATTAAAAAAAAATTGTGTGTGCACGAGAGTGCATGTCACAATAAGAAAAGCAACTTTTTATTAATCCTTCAAATTAATATAACCCGTATTTGTATACAGATTAAAGCTGAATAATAGAAACTAATAGATGTATATGATAAGAATGTTTTTCTTTAACAGCTGCTTTCCACGTTTAAGAAAAGCAACTTTTAGGTACCGTTTAAATTGCTATGATCTTCATGTTTAGTGAATGATTTTACAATTGTAGACTTAAGCAGCATTTCTCATTCTCATTCTTTTGTTTCCCTTTCTTTTTGTGTAGATTGCGAAAGATGCAAAGGAGTGTGTGCAGGAATGTGTTTCCGAATTCATCAGTTTTATAACCAGCGAATATCCTTTGCAGAGAATTGATTCTCTTTGTTTTTCTTTGTTCATTGTGCATATACAAGAGCATGAGCGTCTTCATGCATGAGTGCAAATGCAAGTGTGTACAAGGATGTGCTTGACAATGATACGCAGTATAGAGAGGAGACTTACATAAGTGGAGCTAAAAGACTTATATTTATATTCAGTAAGGGAGGTAGGTTGCCATTACCATATCATGGCATCAGTGGAAGCACCAAACCACCGTAAAACTAAGAAAAAATACTGTACCATGTTCTTTTTAGTGTTTATGTGTTAATTTGAGTTTATGTTTGCAGACCATGGGAATTTAAGTATTTAGGTTGGCCAGGCTGGAAATACATATGAAATTACTAAACAAAAAAATCCACTGAATCTGAATTTGCTGTTATCCAGTGGTCAGTTTCCTTTTATGCTCTTTCACAGTTATAGTTTTATCAGGTAATAGCAAAAGCTCCTCTTAATTTTTTCGACCTACTAACGTTTACAGTTTTGAGTTAAAAGTGGCAATAATTTATTCCTGTAGAGAAACGATGGGCCTCATGTTCTTCCTTAACATTATTCAGAGCTAGTGAACGCTGTCATCAAGAGAAACGAAAAACAATCAATGGAGAAGACATTTTGTTTGCTATGTCAACGCTCGGGTTTGACAATTACGTTGAACCACTCAAGTTATACCTACAGAAATATAGAGAGGTTAACCTTTTGCTTTACACTGTGTATGTGAGTGCCTGCATGTGTGTGAGATATCTTAATTTTGGCAGTGTTTTATTTTGGAGAAAAATAAATCTACTACATATTCCTGATCCTGATCTGACAAAAGGATAGATAAATGCAAGTATTATATTGTAACTTGTCTGCTGCAGTTGCTCAGTTGCCATGTCTGCAGATTCATATTGGTGTTCAGTGAGGGCCTTTAGGTAACACATTATATAACTTGAGCCACCAGACTTTAACTAAATACAAAGTACATGTGTAGATATTTGTGGAGTTAAAAGAAAATTTTACATGTAAATTTACTTTCCTGACATTTATATTCTTGCCAACATATTCTTGAAATATTCTTGTATTGTGCAGAGTGCAAAGGGGGAGAAAACTGCAGCTGGGGTTGCCAGTGATGGATTAGGAGAAATTGGAGAGGATGTCATTGGTATGTCCTGGATGTACTGTTTACTCTTGCTAGAGTGGAGCTGGTGCTCTATATAAAACCCCATCCACCTACCCATCCAAAAAAAAAAAGAAATCTGAGCTTGTCATTGCTCATGTAAGACCTGAATACTTTGTATCAGAATCTTTTTGGCTTGTTTAATAGGATGCAGTGACAAGTGACGTGGCCCTTGATCACAAGTGATTTCATGTTAAAAAAAAAAAAGGCATAATATTCTTGGCTGTATCACTACGTGGTGTAATGAGCAAACCCTCTAGTCAGTCTCCGTTATTTTTGCCTTTCTTGACATCCAGATATGTTTTTTCTTTCTTATTCCTTTGTTTCACTTGCTTTCTTTTATTTTTTTTATTCCTCCCTCCCTTTGCCATCAAAGTCAAGTATTTGTTGAAAATAGTATTTGAAATTTGTTTGTTGAAATGCAGGTTTCTCTTTGATGAGCATCAGAATCAGATGGTAACAATTTAGTAGCCATTGAAAATCATGTTGCTGAACAAAATGATATGCTGACAGAAATGCATCACTGGGTGGAAGTAGGCTTGTCACCAAGCTGTCACATTGCCATCTGGACCCAGACTGAGACATTTCCTTTTATGGGACGACCTTGTTAATAAGTGTGCCAGTGAAGAAGAGCATCAAAATTAGAAATAAGAGACTTGAAAGTGATGTTACCTTCAGAGAAAAAAACAAAGCTGTCACCTGACCAAATCTGCTAGTGCCCCTCCTCTTTGCCAGTGGGAGAACATTTGCAAACTATCAGACCTGTTTTTTTCCCATATAATGTCATCATTTTGGACTGTTCTAGAAAGGGGTGAAGCAAGCTATTTACATTGCAGCTGCAAAATCTTCCGTTCAATAGAGATGAAGGCTATAGCAACTTTTTGCAATCTACAACAGTCTTATTTAGTCACATGCCCTGAGCTTATTTCAGGGTGCTGTTCAGTGAACACACTAGTCACTTAGCTTTTAGTTACTGAAGGAGGCATGTGGATACACGTCAAAAGTTCCAGAGAGTGCTACCATTTTCTTAAGTGTTAAGCTTAGTTTTTCTTCTACCATCCCGATTCTGTGTTTCAGGACATAGTCTAAGTGGGAGTGCCATCCTGACTGACCAGACAGGGCAGCAGAACGTTATCTACACATCATTTGCTCCTGGACAGGCAAGAAACCATTAAAATCCAAATCGAATGATCCTGCTACTGCATAGTTGTAGCATAGAATACCATCTTTCTACACAAAAATCTGCAAGAATTTTTTTTTTCAATTCAATAATTATTCCTTTGTAATAGGTGTTTGTTTTTTGTTTTGTTTTTTTAATCAGGCACACTTTCCTTTTTTAGAACTTGCATTCAAACAGCATTAATTTCCTCTTAAAGGGTAGACAGTCTGCTTAATTAGTGCATGTCAGTGATTAAGGATATTAATAATTTTTCAGCTTTGTGCATGGACTTTCAGCTTTCTTTTTCATTTCCAGATATCCCAATTCTCATGAGCGATCATTCATGACATAGAGCAAATGGCTAAATATGGATAGTGGATGTACAGCATCTGGTCAAGTGTGATGGTGCATCTGTTGCTACTGGGTTTTCCAGCCATTCACACTTCAGTCTCAAGAAGAAAGTCCACTGCATAGATCAGCCTTCCAGCTCCACTATGTCTGACTGAATAAGTAGACTGTTGTAGGAACAATGTATACTTAAAATTCACCATTTGCAGTTCTATTCTGATAAGGTTTGCAAGTTTTTCTGAATGTGGAAGACATCCACGTACCTGCTTCCATTTCGTCATTTGCTTCGTTATTATGAAAAGATCCAGTAGATAGATAAATGAAACTGGTCTGGGGAATGTAAACTTAAGTGCTTATGTTTTTTAGTGGATAGATGTTTTAGAACTATTGGAGTTTGGAATTACTTGAAGAAGGTACAGCTTACACATTTTTTGACAAAGATAGTTTGAATGAAGCAGAGAATCAACCTCCCTTGAACACTTTTAAGGGCTATTCTCACATTGCAATGTACCACACTTCGCAGGGTTTGCGCAAGGCCTTCCAAGCTTTGCACATGGCTCGCAAAGGGCCTTTAAGCAAGGTTTTCATGGATACACCATGGTTCTATTTTTTCAAGGCATGACCTACATTGCATGGCTGTAGCAAATCAGAATGTTGGACACAGAAGTCTACCTTTTATCTCCAAATTATGAAGTAAAAATGCCAAAGAGGTCTAGTCGAAATGGTTCATTTTAAAATCACTGTGGGAGAATAATATTCCCATGTATACTTAACCAAGCCCTCATTCCCTCACCGATATTTGATTTTTCTCTCTTTCTCTGGTTCCTCTTCTCTGCATGTGGCATCTGTTTACAGAGCTGTCTGCCTTGCCGCCATGATATAGCAGTAATTGCTGGCTTGGCATAAAACACAATCCTCCCCCCCCCCAAATCCTCATCCTGCTTACTCGAGAATATGACAAAGGCTAAGGTAGCCACAGCAGTTACTGAAAGTATCTTTTTGTTCAAGTTGTCTGCTATATTGCTAGCTATCTATACTCTTACAGATGACGTCACCTTGCAAGCAAGTGGTCTTATTGTGTGAGAGGAGAACTGTGTTGCAAAGCTACCATTGCAAGCAAAATCTTGCACGCACAAACCTTGAGCAAATTTATGAGGGTTAGATGTTGAAGGATCAGCTGAATGATAAATGCATAGCATTGCTAGCAGTACTGTCATTCAAAAAGATTTGACAAAGATGTTATCACCATGTTTTTCATGTGTAAGCAGAGGTGCCTGTTTGTGTAAGTTTTGAGAATATTAAGTGTTCTCATCCATTCACTCAGAAATTGGTGTTTGGAACATGAGCATACTTTGAGTGCGTAGGTTGTGGAATCTGGGTGCTTGTTGATTTTGCATAGAGCATGAAAATGAAGAACTTTTTGTATTGGAACGCTCGTTTTCATACGCTTCATACTTTTTACACTTGACTTACTGAATGTTTTTGGGTAAACACATACAGTTTGAAAACTGGACTTAAGTGTGGATTTCATACGTGTGTGTGTGTGTTAGAGTGCAAGAGGGGAGATGGTGTTTACATACCATTAAGTGGAACTGAGTAACTAGATAGGCAGAGAGTTTTGTGTAGGATTCTATAGTAAAGTGATAGGATTGAATTATGGGTGGTGGAAAGCTAACCATATCAACTGGGGAGATAAAATAATTTTTGTTGGGGTGCTGGAAAAATTGAAGTTTTTAAACTATTTTTTTTTTTCATGTATGACACTATATATTCTAGTAAGCAAAACTGTTCAGAAATATGACTTCTGAGAAAGTATTACTCTTTGCTAGCTGCAGGAACTGGTAGGTCTTAACGCACTACACTCAGGTAGTAGAATGTAATACCGACCACTACTGCATCAACAAGTATAGTGTATAGCTGAAGCAAATGTCATCTTTTTATTGAAAATTCAATAAATCAATTACCACTTGATTGCATATTGATGTGTCTTAGAACAAGATCCTACGCTGAAATAAAGTCCACACCATAAATAAGTCCAAACTGCCTTTTAATATTTACAAGCATCTGATCAGGCTTTCAAGTAAACTGTAATTACTAGAATTCTAATGGCCTTTCGTGACATAGCCTGAACATTAGAAATGATGCATAAAAGCTTAAGCAAACATCTCGGGTGTGATCTCTTGGTTGTTCGTGAAATGCTCCATAAGAGTATCAGCCAATTCATTCTTGCCCATCTCATGCAAAGCCCTTTCTAAGGTCTTCATCCGCTCCTTAGGCTTGACACTAGCTGTCTGTTCACGCCATTTTACAAGGCACTTTTCCACCACAGTAGCTCTGAGGGTGCCACTTTCATCATCCAGCAGTCCTGCATCATTTGTTTCATAGATGGTTTTGATGATTGTGAGACATGGCATGTTCAGAAGCATCAGGAGAGTGAGAGAGTCCGGCTCCTTTCCCAGACCTCGACCCAACTGCACCAAGCTAGCACGGCTCAAGGTTTCAACCTCTTTTGACTTTTGGCCTGCTTGATTAGAAGAAGAACGAATTTACAACTGCAGTGCTAAAAAACATTTTCTGCATATTCAAGAACATCCAAAACATTTTATTACCTCCTCAATGAGTAGTATTATAAAGTCCAATGATCTTAGACTACAACAACAGTGAGCAGAACTTTGACAGAAAAAGCATGTCACATTACTGAAAGCTGCTGTTAATTCATGAAAAACTAGAAGTGATCAAGAGAACAAACTTCTACAGTCCCAAAACATTGTTACTTATTTACCATTACATGAGTAATATGTTATAATGCTGCAACATTTGCTATATAGAAGCATACTTTATTGAGAGGCTTACAACTATACCAGTTAAAAAATGAATTGGTCATAGTTTTGTATCCTTTCACAAGACATCTCAAACAGCTATTTACGTTTATCACCACAGCATTATTATTATTTTAATGATACCTTTCATACCATTTCAGTGATACCATGCTTAAAAGTGTTTGATTGTCATGAACAGACGATTTTATACATATGAAATGAACGGTAACCACACAGCAGTGACTAAATCTCTCTTCTGCCACACACTCTCTCAAGCTTATTGGGACTCGAGTCTCCTAGACTGTTGATCCTAGATTGTTTTGTGTCAGAGTCAGAACTATTTACGAAGCACTCGTGTCCTGACTGAGGAGCTTAGACCGCGCAGTGTATAGCCTGCATAACACCTTGGTTTCCATGAGATTTCTAACAGTAATACGGATCGACATCGCTGTCATTAATGGTTACTAGGTGAGTCGCGTCCCTTGGCCCTGTCGCCATTTATAAACAATCTCGTCACAACGCAACCTGTCTGTTCATTCTCTTTACGGACTATCAGAGACAGCTTTAGAGAATACCATTAAAACTTAAGTAAAACGGAAGATTTTGGTTAAGATAATAACTGATCGTAGCATACCTTCTTCCGACATTGTCGTATGCGTACAGGAGGTAGACCGTCGCGGCGCTAACAAACGTCTATAGCAACCCGCCAAGGGCGCGCGACGGCCCAATTGAATGAATAAGCCTTTCACTTGATCAAACATTATCAGAGAGTTTCGAATAACACGTCTCTCTCTCTCTCTCTCTCTCTCTCTCTCTCTCTCGCTCTTTATATGTCTATCCATTTTTTTATTTAAAACACAATTCCTCTTTTTTTTATCTTTTTCTGCAGATAACATTTTAGTTTATTTTATCCGTTAGGCTTTATTCCGTATTTCTCTAGTAGTGGTAAGGCATTATTCCTGACTTCATTTGCTCAAACTCTCTTAGTGTCCAGCACATGCTCTTTTGAGCTTAGGCCTTTTTAATGGCCCACCCTTTCGTCTTTTCATTCTAATGATTCAAATTCATAGAAACTTTCCACAAATTGTGGAAACCTATCCAGAAGATTTTAAAAACTGTTAGTCTTTTGAACAAATTTGATACGGTAGGAAGTATGTTCCATGGTGGAACAACTCTCTATGAGAAAAAGAATTTTTGTATCTTTAAGTAATAATGCTTCGTAAAAATTAAAAAAAAAACTTTAAAATTTTCTAGTATGACATAATGATTTACTGAAAAATTGTGCTTCTTACTATCACGATGCTATTAATTATTATTACGTAAGGGTGGGGTGGGTTTGGGGGATGGGTTGTTTGGGGGAAAGGGTCGCTGCTCCGTTGTGTCACTTGTGTTAGCTACTGTAGGTGATGCCCTCTTCCACTGGTTGCTCTTCGCTGTTGGGTCCAGGAGGTCGCGAAGCCCCAATGTTGCATTCTATATTGGTTGCAGATTCCTATGTTGAAGAGATGAAAATATTTTGGATTGACCTTCAGCCTGCAGAAGACCAACGTTCTGGGACAGAAGACCAATACATCACCAGTCATCACCATTAATAAAGATGAACTTGAAGTTGTTCGTAAGTTCACTTACCTTGGATCAATCATCATTGACAATTTCTTCAAGGACATGGAAATCGACCACAAAATTGGACAGGCAGTTACAACATTCGCCCTTCTTACTACTCGTGAATGGAGCAGCCCCAAGCTGGCGATCAAGAAATGTAACGGTGTAAAAAGCCTACATCATCAACACTCTGATGTTTGAGGTGAATCATGGACAGCTTATGTCAGACAAGAGGGAAGACTCAACACCTTTCACCTTCAAACTATCCGTCAAATTCTACGCGTATCCTGGAAGGATATAGTATCCAGCGCCGAAATCCTGTCTTGTGCCGGCCTTCCGTTTGATTTAGCCTTAGTTGCCGTGATATAGCCTTAATTACTGGCTCGGCGTAACCGCGTAAAATATCAATGCCCCCACCCCCTACCTTTGATTGTCTGTATGGTAGTCAGCTCCGCTGTGAAACTTGAGGTATGCGTCGGGAGTCTGAGATGGGCCTGCAGTCAGGAGAGTAAACGCCTTTTCCAGCCACGTGCGACATCAGTGTGTGTGTGTGTATATATATATATATGCATAGTCTTTGTAAATGGTGCTTTGTTTGAGCCTTGTCTGAAGTGATTTAGGTTTGTTGCTCTTCTTTACTGTATTTGGTAAAGTTAGTCTGTGGTTATGGAAGTGTCCAGGGTGATGTTGGCGTGTGGGTAAGGTGCTGTAATGCTTGCTTCTACTCTATATCTGATCAATACTTTGCTTATCACACTCAGCTGTATATTAGCTGTTCTCCTTCTCAGGCGCACAGTGCTATCCATAGCATCCAAGATAGTATTTCTGATATTAGACTATGGATGACCCATTAACAAAAATAAATGACGAGAAAACAGGTGCTTTTATTTTTTCAAAGAGGAGAGCCAGAGTTTACCCTTCACTTCCTGTCTTTGTTTGGGCAGACGTTGCCGATGTTCCTTTTGTTACTTCAACACGTAACTTAGGTTACTCCGGGACAAATAAAGAATTATCTTAGCTTCAGAAAGTCCAGAACTCAGATGCTCGTCTCGTTTTCTGGACTCGCAAATCTAAGCATGTCACTCCACTTCTTCACTCTCTTCATTGGCTACCAGTTAAAGCTAGAATAGACTACAAACTCTCAACTCTATACTATGGATTCTTTGAAGGCTCCTCCACCTATTACTTTACAGAATCTTGTCTATCTACACCCCTGCCCGAAACCTTCGCTCCTCATCAGACTCGCGCATTCTATCCTCCCTCCCACAAAGACATGCAGTCACATACGGACAACGGATTATTATTATTATTATTATTATTATTATTATTATTATTATTATTATTATTATTATTTGGATATGTTGGATGTGTTGTTAGATAGTGGTTTGTGGTGTGGGGTGACCTCTTCCGTGCCTGTTGGGTTGTGAGTTAATCTGTCGACTAGGTGTTCTGGTGAGAAACCTTGCATCCTGCCTGTCATCTCCTTGATTATCCGTTCTATAGGATCCTGCCAGCACTAACAGGTTTGGTGTGTACGAAGGTACTCACAACACTATACTTTTACCGCTCTGTATTGACTGAAGCTTAGCTATTTGGTCTGATCTCAGAACTAAACGTGGAGCTGTGTGTAGTACAGACATTACATCGGATTGATAGATGGTTAAGCCGATACTTCGGGTTGGTGGCCCAAATCAGTAATCACTCTCATTAGATTTATTATCGTATTGACAGATTTAGTTATTATGTCAACATATGGGGACAAGTTTGTTTTTCTGAAAAAATGCATCTGAGAATTGTACCTTTGAGCTGTAGTTAAGGGTTTTTAGGTTTAGTTAATTTAGAATATTCTGTTTTTTATTTGTTTTCGATTATTAACTGTGTTTTTAGTGGTAAGAGTTTAAAGCTGTTATATTTTAATCATTGTTCTACTTCATATAAGTTTTCTTGATTTTATATTTTCCTACAATTTAAGTCGTTTTGCGGTTATTTGTTTTACATATGTCAACCTTTACTAGGAGAGATGTGTCATCTGAAAAGTGTTTGACTTTCTCGTCATATTCAGTGCAGAGATCACGTACAACACTCTTGATTGGTCCTTTTCTTACATCCATACGGTGTTACGATTGGTTACATATGCTAAATAGAAAAAAGAACCAATCAGAAGATGAAGGCATTTTGAAAGGTCATTCTGCCATTCTGGGTTTTTGGACATTTTCAATACTACCATGGAATGCTTACTTGGAATTCAAGGAAAAGATTTTGTGATCTTAGCAGGAGACACAATTTCTTCTTTTAGTATCACGAAGATGAAATCTGGTATGTAAGTTTTTCACCTCTGTGTATGTGAATATCTTGTCAAATTTTCAGCATTGTAATAGTTTCGTTCGCCTCAGTTGAGACGATTGAAAGTGCCTCGATGTACAATCAATTACTTTGTAATATATTAAAGTCACAATTATTGGATTTTCCGAAAAAATTAAATATTTTCGACCATAAATCTAAAGTGTGTGTGTATATATATATATATAGATATAGACAGAAACATTTTCACATACATTTAGATTTAGAGTTAGATTTAAACTGAGATTTTATAGTGCTTGCAACACGGTGCGATTTTCGAGTTTCTGATAATAATGGAGGGGACTTAAACCCTATCTAGCAGGCTACATATACGTGGCATACAAAACGATAATGTTCTGTGTGTGTGTGTGTGTGTGTGTGTGTGTGTGTGTGTGTGTGTGTGTGTGTGTGTGACTTGAATGGGTGTCAAGTATGATATTAGTATGATATTAGTCTAGCTCTGTACAAAGTTCTTTTCGAGCCCATTTTGATAATATTCAAATCTGACTTCGTTGCAGAGCTTAGTGCAGCATATCGAACCATGTTTGGCTTCACAGTCTGTCTGCATGTCTGTCTGTCTGTCATGAGATATGTTGTAATGCATTCGGAGTTATATTAACGGTGTAATGTGCGCGTCACACACACACTGGATTGCATTGCAACGTATTTAAAATCGTTTACACAGTCTTTTACGATCTAATAAGCGTGATTAGTGAACTTATCTTTCATTTCCAAAATTTTGACCTTCGGTTGCTCACCAGTAAAGATTTACATTCAGATTTCTAGCAGTTATTAATGAAGCATGATTGCATCAAAGGGTAAAAACATTTCTGTGTTTCTGTATTTCAAATTTCTCTAAATAAAAAACGTCCTTTTTTTGATAAGATCGGGATAAAATGCTCAAGATCGGAAACCGAATGCTGATGGCTGCGATTGGGCAAACCGGGGACACTATGATGTTCACAGAGTTTATTGAAAGAAACATCCAGCTGTACAAAATGAAAAACGGTAATTTGACAAATTAAGCAGCATGGCAAAGCAATAAATGTGCTTCGTCGTCGTCGTCGTCGTCGTCGTCATCGTCGTCATCATCATCATCATCATCAAAAAAGAAGGGCTGGAAATAATTATAGGGTAATAAAAGGAAAGAACGTAAGAAACAAGGAAACAACGGAAGGAACGAGAAAGGGAGGGAGGAGAGAAGAGAAGGATGAAAGATCGAATAGAGTAAGAGAGACATATATATGTCCATGAACGAGCATATCTGTAGTTCTGTCTTCAAATGTACGTTTGCAAATAAAGAGGACGACTGCTATTCGTTTAATCAGCTGTTAACGCCGCCCATCACGTACAGTACAGGTAAAGACCGTTAAGTAGAACAGCTGAGCACTGTTTATGAGCACAGGCCTTGTTATCTTACTTCTTATTTGAGCATAAGGAGATGTCCTCTCTGAAATTGTTTTTCAGGTTATGAAATGTCCCTTCACGCCGCAGTAAACTTCACAAGGAGAAACCTGGCTGAAATGCTGCGATCTCCCAGGGTACCCAAAGCTTCTCACACACCCGAGAATGAACAATATTAATTGTGTATTTAAATCAATGTAGCAAGAAACTTAAGCCTTTTAAAATGTTTTCATGACATCTTTGTGACCAAAGATTTCAATCGCAGAATGGAATAGGTTCCAAGCAAGCCGACCATTAAAAGATGGGGTCCATTCTTAACCTTATGCTGCATGTTAAACACGTTCTTGATATTCGGACCATTCATTTAAAGATTTGCTCAACACTTTTGATGCTGATCATAACTGTAGGGCATCTGCCATACTGTAACTCTGCTAAACCTCAGGTCGCATATTGCCTGGCTGTGATATACTGCTTATTGCAGCCCAAGACGGTGAGCCTGCTGATGGCTGGAGTGGATGAGGGCGGGCCGGCCTTGTATTTCATCGACTACACGGCGACCACTGTCAAGCTTCCTTTTGCTGTTCACGGCTACGGTGGCATGTTCACGATGTCTGTCTTGGACAAGTTCTACAAACCTGGTATATTGTCTCACATAACAACTGAAAATTGCTACAAAACTAGTTAGCATAATGGTTAATGGTTGAGATACTGTCTATCTAGCATACTGTCCAGTTATAATGAGCAAGACTGCAACACACACACACACACCTCAAAAACACTTTCAACTATTTTTCTCTTCTCGTTTCATGTCACTCAAATAAAAAGCCAGGTCTACAGTTAAACGAAGAGTGCAATATTTATAGTGACATAAAGGAATGCAGGACCTATTCATATAAGAATAAAGGACTTTAGTGACAAGTTAAAATTCAAGCTCGATCTGTTGTGACATAAGAATGCAAGGTCTGTTGTGACATGTTGTTTGCTTACTGATACAGGAATGCAGAGAAAAGAAGCACTAAATCTGCTGAAGATGTGTATGAATGAGGTGAGCATTCGTGCAATATGCAAAAAAAAAAAAAAGGTAAACAAAACATTAAGGTCGTCTTCTGATCATTTTTTTCTTTTTAGGTCATTGAGGAGTGAGGTACTAGAGACCTCTCTCTTCCTGGGGTCAGATTAAGGCAGTGAGGGCGGTGCCCATCTCATCTCCCTCCTTCCCCCATTATCACGCCCAAATGCAAAAATATTGCTTTCAAGATTTGAAAAAGTGCATTTTTTACTGTTTTTTTTAAACTTTGGGCTTTTATTAACTTTTTAAACGAACGAGCAACAGGATTTGTTTCTGTGTTGTGTACTGCTTCCTATTTTGCACGTTTACGTTTGCGTGTGGGAGACGGGAAGGCAGATCGAGTGAGAAAGAGATTTTATATAATTTTATTCTAATTATACTGATATGTTTTAGTCTGTCTATGCGACGCGCATTGTGCATTTATATATTTATCCATGTTAAGCTTGCTACTTAGTAATGTTCATGGGTGTGTGTGTGGGGGGGGATACGATATATTACCACACTTTGTGATGATGATGACGACGACGACGATGATTGCCTTGAATATATTAATATCAAAATCTGAAAAAGATATGTCTCTTCTGAGGAAGGTGTGCTATTTTCGATAGACTTTCTTTTCACAGTTTCGAACTTTCATCTTCAGATTCAAGCACGCTTCGTGGTCGACACGCCTCGCTTCATGGTGAGGGTGGTCACGGAAAAGGGAGTGGAGGACCTGGGCTTTGTTGATCCTAAGGCCACGGCCAAGGGCGCCATCTAGTGGACGCTGGTTGAGGAGGGCGAAGCTACGTCACTTTTCTTTCCCTGACACCAGCCTCTTCTTCAGCATCCCGCTTCACACGCCGTCACTTCTTGAAACTGTTTTTAAACTTTAAAATGTTGAATACAGTTTATTCCGTTTTCTGATGAGTTCACGAAGTTCTGTGTTTGTATGTACGTCTTACAGAGGGGAGAGCAGGGTGGGCGATCCCTTTTTTAATTTCATATTTTTTGCAATCGTTACATATTTCGGCAACATAGAAACGTGAGGGGAACGAGTCTCTAGAAAAAGAATTTAAGCACTGTTTATGACAATGGTTTCAATGTGAAGATTATTCGCGAGGAACGCGGGAAGGTTGACTAACAGGCGATATCCCTTGGAAACGAGCCCAAAACACTGATGAAGTTGACAAATTGCAGCAATTAGAAACATGAACTGTTTGTATTTCTTCTCAACTTCTGTCATCTTTCCCAGATATAACACATCGAACAGATTAGTTTACACGATGAAAGATAGACTAACGGTTTTTGTTTGTTTTGTAAATGAAGGAAATAGAAGGTGTGAGTTCTTGGTCCGAGAATATATTTTATTCGTGCCTATTAGTTTCCCGCCTCTTGCCACACGTACAAGAAAAAATATCAGAGACAAGAAAAAATATCACCGTCCGACGAGGATGGGATTCGAACCCACGCGGGGAGACCCCAATGGATTAGCAGTCCATCGCCTTAACCACTCGGCCACCTCGTCATGCATAAGATTGTGCCAAAGAACCTATATATGTTTTCTAGGAAAACGTGTTGTCGATGTTCATCCATTAGAACAAATGTGTTCATTTAAAAATGACGATAAAGTGAAAGACTTTACTGCCTTTTTTTTTTTTTTTTAGATCATGACATATTTTGTGACCTTTGTAGGTGCGCAAAGGTATTCAGTGATAATGTCAGTCTGACCGTCACTGAAACCTTGACTCAAAAGTGGAGCGACAGAGTGGGTAATCAACTTATTAGTTTTCTGCCAGTGTTAGCCATGTGACAAGGCTTTTCACAATTTGCACGCGGTGAACACCCATTTTAGGATGAAGCATTCTGATTGATGTATTATTTACAATATAATTTCACTTTTAATTGGTGTATCTTTACAGAACAGTCTAAATCATGAAATGTTTTCAGTCAGATATTTGTCCTACCGTTATAGCTGGTACTACATGATGGTGCATTTATTGTGAAAATAAAGTACTGTATTCTTTAAAGATGTTGTATGACGTTGAGCTCTATTTTCATATTCATCAGTTTGAAAGAAATGCAAAGAGATGGAGGAGGAGTTAGTTGCAGAGATGGCAAGCCTTCCAGGCACTGCTACAGATTTTCGTGTTGCTCTTGCGGTACGGGCATTGGATATTATACTATTTTACTTATCTTCACATATCATTGGCAAAACGTAAATAAATTCAGTAGCAAATAATAATTCAAATGTTGTCTAATAGTACAAAAATGATGATAAACTTACTGAATAGATGAAGTAGTACATCTACCCACCACTGAATCCTTTAAATGTGCACTGAAACAACTTATTAAGCATTATTCCTAACACCATTTCCTACAATGCTAGTCCTTCTTCACAACCTTCCCCTCTTTTCCGCTTATTGCTACTTTCCTGCTCGTCTTCTTTTTGCAGATGATACTCTTTTTTCACCATCAGTACTTTAATTCATCCGTCTGTTGTTCATATGTTGTTTGTTCTTCTGTCCCTTGTATGTTGCCCATGTCTTGTGTTTGTTTTTAAGCGCTAAGAGTATACTCCTTAGGAGTGGGAATATAAAAAAATTTGCATTTATTTTTATTATTAGATAAGCCTTGTGATGTTTTGCCAGGCAGGGGCAGCAGCAGGAACCTCTGTGGATGTGGCCCTGTTCCCACTGGACACAATCAAAACCAGACTTCAGAGTCAGCAAGGATTTAGAGCAGCAGGAGGTTTTCGAGGCATTTATTCCGGTCTTTTGTCAGCCACCATAGGATCTGCTCCAACTGGTGTGTAGATGTTTATACACATCTGGAAGAAACCTTTACAGCTGAAAAATGCAAAGACACAAATTTATGCAGCTTTTAGGGCATGTTAAGAATTTATTTCCAAACCTTGCCATCATTTTTGTGTCTGGTTGACTCTTGATTTACAATTGTTTAAACAATGTAAATTTGAATAATACATTTTACAGATCATGAAAAAGAACACATTTTTAAAAAGTAAATTAAAAAATTAAAAAATGCAAATAGGTGAAATACCACACCAGCATCTATTGACTACTGTGTGTCAGTTGTTTTCTCATTTGCTTCTGAAAGGGTATGCAATAGAGAAGAAGTGGTTATTCACCTTGGTCCAATCTCTAACAAGGAGTCTTTGTTTACTTTAGTGTTTACTTTACCCTGTTCCTGTCATAAAAAAATGAGGATCCAGGTAAAGATGCAAGCAGTTCAGCTTAATTTAAAAGGGTTTGAAAGGCTATATCCTCAGAACAAAAGTTGTCGGTACTTGCTCAATATGTGAATGGTGAATCAACAGCCACCATAAAAAGCTTCTTGAGCAAGAATAATAAAAATATAGTAATAATGAAAACATTGCTTCAAAGTTGACAAAATATGAATTTGTTCTCTTTATATGAATTTTTAATTTGTGTGTGGTCCTTCTGGAACACATCCCTTGTGTAAAATGCTAGTCATCTGTCCACTGCTTCACTGTAATTTCCCAAAGTTTCATTGTGTTTGTTAATTTTGTGCCTAAGAAGTACATATAAATAATAGCAAAATTAAATTGGTTGTTCTTTAAAACAATTACTTAATGACTTGTTTTTTGGTTGCAGCTGCTCTGTTTTTCAGCTCATACGAAACGACAAAGTTCATCTTGCAAAGCTCATTGCCAGAGCGCTGGGCTCCAGTATCTCATATGGTTGCTGCTGCCACAGGAGAGGTGGTAAGTGAACCTAAACATGTTTTAACAAACAGATTTTATGTAATAGTCAAGGACTGGGTTATTTTATTACAAGACTATTCTGGAGACATTCTGCTTTTCTAAAATTGCAAGGCAACATTTTAGCTTAGCAGAGTCTTATACAAAAATGTGCCCAAATATTTTGGCCAAACATTTTTTTAATTTAACATTTTCATGTTCTTCAAATAATAATGTGAACTTATAACATGCAGCATCACAACCAAGATAGATCAAACTCTCTCCGCAGACCACTCAAGATAAATAAAAGATAACAGACAGTGGACAGTGAGATGCGTATAGGCACACTGAACAAATAATAAAAATTGATCAGGCATTTGAAATGCTTTGAACTAGAGATTTTAATAGTTATTGAATAACATGACTGAAGCTCATTTGGCTTACTTTTCTTAGCTTTTTCTCCAGAAATATGTGTGGTACCAACATCGACAATCCTTTAAAACCTGTCTAGAATTCTAGACAGAGTCGTGTAGGTACATCATGTAAAATTGTGTCCTCGTATAACCACTGGCATATGAGAGCATGCCAGCACTTGGTGTTCTTTTGTTCAGAAACAAAATCATAATATAGAGTGTTTTTATCTTCCTAGGTCGCCTGCTCAATTCGCGTACCAGTGGAAGTGGTCAAGCAGCGTGCTCAGGCTGCTCCTGCTCTGTCTTCCATCAAGGTTTTCAAACAAACATTGGCTGCTGAGGTATTACTTTAAAAACTGGCAATGCTATGCAAAATGAGACCTTCACTGAAGGTCATGACAGGTTAATTAAAGGCACATGCTATTGCTTAATTATATGGGCACATATTGCCCATTGTCATAAAAATATTAATTTCAACAAGGCAAAAGCAGGAGAAACATGGCTTTAATACAGCATGCTTAATTTATTTATAGTCTGCATTTAATTTGGTTGAGATGATGTGAACAGTTGCTAGAACAACTGTTTCAGGGCTTGTATGGACTGTATAGAGGATATTCCACTACTGTTGCAAGAGAAATTCCTTTTTCCTTCATCCAGTTCCCACTCTGGGAGTTTTTCAAGGTGATGACCATTTTTTAATTTTATGGTATATCCATGAGCTTATATAATCACAAGATATCTCAGTGTGTATTGCTGTCTAGCTAACTTGTATTTTTGATTTTCTCCCTTTGGTTTAATTTTGATTCTGTCTTGTTTATCTGTGTCACAAATAAAAACAAAATTAATGGTTATCAGAATTTTCATTTTCTCTGGAATTCTTTATGTGCATTTTTCTGCATGTTATAAAACTTTGGGGGGAAGAGCAGATTTACATATATGTGTGACTTTTTCAAAGCCAAACTATTTCCAGCAAAACAGAAAGAAGCAATTAATGTGTGACCCTTCATGATCAAGAGTATTTGATGGCAGCATTTTTCTGATGTTTTTATTAGGGAAGAAACAGGTTTTGCTTTTAATTTATTTCTTAAGCTGTACTTGTATAATCATTCCATGCTTTGATTACTGTCACTGGGTAGTAATATAATTTCAGAAGCAGTGGTCTGTGAAGACACAAGAATCCGTTACCGCTTGGCAGTCGTCCGTTTGTGGGGCATTAGCTGGTAACTGTCACATTGCTTCTCTGGTAGTATTTCATGTTCTTTTGCTGGTACCTGCATACTCTTTTCGGAATATTTTGCTGTATTACCAGACAGCTTATTGCAAGGTGTTTACAAGAGCACTTTGGCACCATTAGAACATCTGCTTAACAGTTTCTAATGGGCTAACATGTTTGTTAAAGGAATATTTAGACATTAAAAATTTCCCATTTATGCAGCTTTAGATAATCCTGCTTAACACTCAAAAGAATGACCTGCCGCCGCTTAACCAGAGGACCTCAGCAGCTAAATAAGCCTCAGCCCTTTAGTCATCCAATAGGGTGACGCCCTTTGCACCTTTGTGTAAAAGATAAATTTTCAAACTTTCTTGATTGATTTTTTTTTTTAGGTGGGATTTCTGCAGCACTGACAACGCCCCTTGATGTTGCCAAGACGCGCATTATGCTGGCTCAGGTTTGAAGACTGTTACATTATATCAAAAGGGAAAATGTCTTGATGGAGAAATGTTTAATAGAAACAGGCAGGAAACAATGAAGGCTTTTAAGGAAGACACGTGCTTATTTTATTCAAGTATAAAAAGTATCTGGCAATAGATTTTCATCATGAATTCAATCCTTAAAACGTTACATAATTTGATCAAATAGTCAAAATCTAGTAGCACATGTCTAAGTATCAGTGTTACTTGTATTCTTGCTGATCATAATTGCCATGTTGATGGTAGCCTAAAGTAGAATTTCAGTTCTTAATGTCTGTGGATATGCTGTCATTTATTTGGAATTGTTGTTGCAGAAAGGCAGTCAAGCAGCTAGTGCCAGCTTTATCTTTGTCGTGAGACATATCTACTGGGAAAAGGGTGTTACAGGGTTGGTATATTCTATTTGGTTTTCTGCTTCAAAGACTAACAAAACATAATTTTTTTCATTGATTTACCTATTGAGGCCCCCCCACTGATATGTTGATGCCTTCTTTTCTTAATTTTCTGCTTACGAGCTTTTGCTCTTTAAATTTAGTAGAGCAAATAAAAGCAGATTTCTTACATTGCAGGTTGTTTGCTGGAGTAGTTCCTCGTGTCATGTGGATCTCCATAGGTGGTGCTATTTTTTTGGGTGTTTATGAGAAGGTCAGAATTGTTCTGGAAGGAATGATACTGAATACAGTGAAGAGGTAGTGCATGATCTTTTGATATCTGCTTCATGGCCCTCCTAATCAGATAGTTTCAACATATTCCTTCAGAAAACAAACATATAAAACCTTATGTTATTATGCTGTGATTATCTTTGTATGGATGATTTAGGACAATTAATGTGTGTTTGAGCTTCAGTCTGCAAACTCACTCTTAACTACGGTGCTGTTATTAGTGCTCTTGCCAACAGAGGCAGTAGCTCTGCAACATGCTGTTTCTGTCTTCTCTAAAGTCACGAAGTTTTTAATCATCTACAGAGTAGTTTTCATTTGAGGCTTCATTTATAAATATGATTTTTATTATGTGTAAAGCAAACCTTTAATTATTAAACTCATATCCTTACTCATATTTGCACTCAAGTTATGCCAGTAATAACTACACAACTATATACCTCATAGGATGCAGCATTTACCATTCACACTGTACAAGTGTGAATTATTTTCCTTTATAATACTCTATGTACATGCATGTGGTGAGGAAATGTCAATATGGCAAGAGGGGAGTAGGCAATAATAACAGGCAATGAAAGGCGTGTACATTACTGTCACATTAAGATTATATTTTTCTTTTTGGTTGTCAATTTTCAATCTTTGCCAGACTGATGTGCCTTTTAATATGAAGTGCCTCTTAGTAGGGAGATTCAGTGCTTCAGTGCTTGGTCTTTCTCCTCTTATTCACACTTTAAGGTGCAATAAATGTTGAGTGTCAGGCTGCAAAGACAATTCATTCAGTCAGAGGGTAGGAATGATTGTTAACAGTTGAACTGATGTAATATTTTGGTATCTGGCTGCCTTAAATAACAGGGATCCATAAACAGTCGCATTCTCATATTTTTATTAACTCCACGAGTACAAATTACAATGTTTAAGTAGTTTTTTCATATTTTCAATGCAGGATAGGAAAAAGGTGCAAACATGTACACAGGCACTTAACATGCATTAAAAGTGGGCATGTAACTTCATTGTTATGTAGAAGGTATTAAAAAAAAAGGGTTGTATCCCAAGCCTTTTTTTTTCAGTTTCATTTCCAATCAGCTTCAGATCTGTCACCATTTAAATACTCCCCCCACAACCAGTAGTGTTCAGCAAGAGCTTACCACTAACTTGGGAAATATAGTGTTCTCCTAGCTGGGTGATGAAAGGAGTAGGTGATAATTTCTTAAGCTTTACTATATGAAAATGTTGCAAAGAGTTCATCAACATTCTAAGGGAAATATGTACACATAAAAGAAAAGTACTGTCATTTCAAAACTTTCATAAAAATTTTAAAAGAATATTTTATTTGGCAAGCGAATAATAGCAAATATTAGCACCCAAATGAAAAAGCATTGACAGTTTTGCTTGTTTGAAATAATTGCAGTATGTGTTGAATTCCACTGATTTGCCTCTGACTGGTGACAAGTGCTTCACCAATAGAATGGCACTGAAAACTGATGGTAATTTACTCTTTGGCTACAATTAAATAATGAAGAGATTAAACAGACACTGGCAGTTTTTATGTTTGTCTTCTGCTTGATGAAATCAGCTAAGTCAGTGTCAATTTATGTAAACCCAAATACTGGCTTCAGCATAACACCACATGCATGCAGCAGAGTTATGCTTATGGTAACTCAAAGGTATGAGTGTGAAAATAAATATTTGTGTTTAGTAATAACCATTCAGAAAGAACACATTGCTTAACTGATCAATTTGCACATCTCACCCACTCAGATATATGCACACATGCATTCAAAAATGTGTCCATGCATGCACACACACACACACCGGGAGTTGTAATGTTTGAATAAAAGAGCCATAATTTAACACCAGTCTGCTTTTTGTCCAAATCACGTAACTTTTAACGGAGGCTCTGATGAGTGTAGACGGTTTTAGTGCTGTCACGTGGGTTTTGAACTAATGAAGGCCCTGAAAAGCAGGTAACAAGCAGACAGTAGCTCTTTGTTATGTTATCTAATGACTCTTCCTGACCTTACCTTTCTGCCTGTATGCTTATTACAGTTTTCCTGCAATAGAAGTTGTTTATTGCCCTATACAACGACTTTTCTGGGGAGTAAACTGTAAGTCTCGGTACACAGTAAAATGCTAAGGGAACATGATGATCATCTTCTACAGTTTCCACAATTTAGATTCAAAGGGTAAAGTGACTCCTGGGAATACACTATCTGCACATGCCTGTGTTTTCGTGTGAAAAATATGGCTTGTCAACTCAGAGATCTTTTAGCCACACAAACACATGAAACACCATTATGGATGCCACGAAAAATGCTAAGCAGTGCCAAAACAGACCATAGCATTAACTACTGCATCCCTGTCCCAGGTACTTGCCAATGACATCTTGCACTGAGCTAGCTATCAAGATTTCATATCTGGCAGCAAATAAAGCTGACATAATGAAAGACAGGGTCTGATAAGATTGCCAGTCTATCTAGCTGCACATTTGTGAGGGTCTGAGCACTGCACAAGGGTGGCAACACCTGAATGACATGCTCAGAGACCAAGGAATGTTTTTGAGCAAAGCCAGGAATGTGGAGCCCAATCCCCCTAGGCTGCCTCTAGTTATCTTCCCTGATAAATCCGGTATTATCGTTTTTCCGGGGGGTCAAGTTTTCCAGTTTCTAATCTGAGCAAGCTTAAAGCTGCAATTTTCCACTGAATAGAGCAGACTTTAAAAAGAAAATTGGTTATGAGGCATTTTAGTAAACTGGTTATTCTAGATTTCATGCTTTGTGTGTAATGAAGATAGCATTCCAAAGTATCAGACATAAGCAAACATCTCAAACAAAGCAACTTTAAATTCCTTTCAGAGCAGACAAATAAAACGAAAGGAGTTGTCACTGAAAAACTGATGTCCTAAATGACACTGTGAATATAGATTTTTAAAAAATCCTCTACACACACTTTTAGGGTGTGGGTAATAGAAGTCATGCCCCTAATAAAAATACAAGGAACCCCAAATGAAAGAAGCATGGAAAAAAATTAACTGAAGTATATTCAGTCTGTAAAGACTTGCACCTCTTCTTATATGTATATCATGCATCACCGACAACATTCCTTGAATTACTTTAGGAACAATGATTTCTACTCACTAAACACTTAAACAGAAAAATGAACAACTAAATGTTTACACTTATGATGAGTATGTTCTTTAACAGCTGTCACACAGTTTTGTGAGGATAGTAGGGGTAGGGAAAGTTGTACTCTTATTTACATTCCAGATAAACTGCTTGACATCATAGATGTTCATTCTCTTAGAGAATACAAACATGCCCAGAATACACGACAGAAATGAACACGAACCATATCCAAAGCCTGATTCTGACACTTTCAAGCCCCAGACTCTCAGCTTGCTTCAACCCAAATGTAGATTGTACAGGAGCTGACTAACAAAATGAAGAGCAAGAGTAACTCGTTTCAACATGTCTGTTCTTGGTTTAAAAAAAAAAATTTTATCCTCATCACAGCAGAAGGGAAAGTGTCACATTCAACAATACTTCAATAATAACTCATTTCAGTTATAAGTCTGGTTTATTCACCGCTGACTTCATCTTGCTCACTGGCAGCAGGGTGAGAATGGATATAAGAGGCTCCATAAGCAGCCTCCTCCCTATGGAATTCTCCCCCAGCCTCCGTACTTAAAAAAGCCAGCCTTCTACCATCATAACTGGGCTGCATCTGGTCAGCATCCCCTAGTGTATCACAGGCACCATACTCTTCATCCTCCACTCCATTCTCTTCCTCCAAACCTCCTCCAGCCATTGCCTGTTGATACATTTCAAAGAAATTTCTCTGACGCTGGAGCAAACTGGGGTCAACTGTGGTGGCCTCTTCTGTGGCAGTTGTCCCAGTTGTACCTGTTGGCATAGGACGGTCTGAGGTGGATGGAACTGATGACATTGATGACGCTGAGGAAGAAAATTTACTCCTGCATGCTTGCAATGGATTGTGGATGAAATGATTAGCCACTGTCTGAAGTGGCACTGTCTGCTGTGACGAAGCTTGTGACAAAGCACAGGGTTGAACAGATTCCACCTGTTGTGTGTTGACATATTTCACTTCGTTTCCTGCTGATAATGTGACCTTTGGCTCTGCATTAACTTTGTGGTGCTCATCCCTGGCACAGCCTCCACAATTGTCATTGTCTCCACCATCCTGCATGAGGTAAGCCAGCTTTTTTGGGTCTGATGCCATGACAATATCAGGCACAGGGGAATGTCTTTCCTGCATGTTTTGTTGATCAAAGAAATTTAGGTAGGCAAGCTTCTTTGGATCACATTTTAAGTTAACATCATCTGATGAAGTCTGGTTATGCGAAGAAACACTGCTGGGGTTAGCAATTTGCTGCCTTTGATCAAACTGTTTCAAGGCAGCTAGTTTCTTTGGATCAGACTGTAGGTCTCCTTCCACCTGCTCCTGGCCAAGGTTTATTCGATCAAATTGCTCCAGCTCAGCCAGCTTGGCCGGATCTGCTTGAGGAACGTTCTCATCTTGTTTGCCATTAGACTCCCTTGTGTCAGGGCAGTTTGACAAACGAGAGATACGCTTCTTATCTGCTGCAGTCTGCTGGTTGTCATATGCCTGCTGTAGACGGAAAGCAGGTGGCAGAGGCTGGTCTCTGGGGAACAATTCAATAGGGCTTACACCAGAAGTGGCATTGACACTGTCTTCCTGATTATAAAGACTGCCATCCTCATCCTGATTACAAACACTGCTGTTCTCCTTTCTGGACAAATCTGACATGTGCTTATCATGGAAGTTTAAGGCACTGCTGTCCATGTTTGCAACTAGGCGATTATCCAAGTGTGCCTCATATTTGCTGGTCAGAGCCTGGGTGGTGGCTGCCAAGCGGTTGTCCACAATAGGTTCTTGGTCTCCACCAGCCTGACAAGGGGACGAACGCTGGGTGTTGGGCTGCTGGTGCTGTGGAGATGGTGCACCGGCAAGGTTGCCGATGCTGTTAGGTGAGCTAGTGTGAGACACATGACATGACCTCACAGAGCCGGGCAAGCTCTCTGACCCAGCACTCCCTGAAAGCAAACAGCAACAGAAATGCACCATTACCACTGTCCAAAAAATTCTGTCATCATGTAAGAGCTTAACACATTAACTTGCTCGTAACATCAAATTGCAGTGAAATAAATTTTGTTACTTTTAACATATTTCCTAAAATATGTTTCCTTTGTGTTTATTAGAAAATTTTGGAAAAACCAAATCTGATCATCGCTTATAACACAATTTTATTGTTCAAGATTTTTATCTATACAAGCTTCTTTGCTCAGCATACTGTTTTATATTTAGGTACAGAAATGAATTTCTAACAATATCATATACCACAGAACAGCTAAATTTGCCTCAGAAACATTTTACAAAAGAGACTAATATGTTACTTCTGCAAAACAGGGAATTATAAAACATGATAGCACATAATGTTAGGCATGAGTATATTTTTCTTTTTCTTTTCAAAGAAATGTAATGTTTGCATACATGTCTGTTCTTGGTCTTTTTTAAAAAAAAAAACCAATACTATCCTCATCACAGCAGAAGGCAAAGTGTCACATTCAACAATACTTCAATAATAACTCATTTCAGTTATAATAATAATAATGCGAACTTATAATGCGCAGAATCACGAATACGATAGATCCCACTCTCTGCGCAGTACAATTTGATAGAAAGAAACATAGCAACCAATAGACAGTGAGGTACACATAGGGACACTGAACAACATAAAGATGAGGTACAAGTCAGGAATAGTATTTTGTAAAAAGATATGTTTTAAGAGAGCCTTTGGATGCAGCCTTAGAGGCTGAGTGGCGAATGTGATGTGGTAGAGAGTTCCACTGCTGAGCAGCACAAAGGGAGAACATCCGTTGTCCGTAGGGATAAAATGCGGGAGTCAGATGAGGAGCGAAGGTTTCGGGCAGGAGTTTTGACAGACAAGATTTCATTAAAGTAGCTGGGGGAGTGACCTTCGAAGAAACCATAGCAGAGAGTTGAGAGCTTGTAGTCTATTCTAGCTTTAACTGGTAGCCAATGAAGAGAGCGAAGAAGTGGTGAGACATGATCATGTTTGCGAGTCCGAAAAACGAGACGAGCAGCTGAGTTCTGGACCTTCTGAAGCTTATCAATGAGGTATTGAGGACAGCCAGCAAGAAGAGAGTTGCAGTAGTCTAATTTAGACAAAATAAACGAGCAGATAAGAATTTTGGTGATTGAGACGGACAGAGTATGGCGAATGGAGCTGATCTTCCGGAGCTCATAGTATGCAGATTGACAAATGTGAGAGACATGTTTATCAAGAGACATGATGTAACCTAAATTACGTGCCCAAGTTACAAAAGGAACATCGGCATCGCCTACCCGAACAGAAACAGCCAGTGAAGAGTAAACCCTGGCTCTCCTCTTCGAAAAAGTAAAGCTTCTGTTTTTCCGTCATTTAGCTTTATCTTGTTGTGGGTCATCCATAGCCTAATATCCGAAATACAATCTTGGATGCTCTGGATAGTAGTGTGAGCCTGAGAAGGAGAACAACTGGTATACAGCTGGGTGTCGTCAGCAAAGGATTGATGGGATATAGAGTGAGATTGAATTAGAGTGGTAAGTGGCTTCATGTACAAGATGAAGAGGATGGGACCAAGTACAGAGCCTTGTGGGACTCCTGAGTGAATAGAGACAAGTGAAGACACGCAGCCATCCATTATAACTGACTGAGCCCTATCTGAGAGATATGACTGAAACCAGCTGTGGGGAGCCTGAGATGCCATAGAGAGTACTGTCTGTGAATGAGAGTAGTGTGATCTATGGTATCAAAGGCAGCAGACAGGTCTAACATGGTGAGAAATGAGATGTCACCTCTATCCAGAGCAGACAAAATGTCATTTGCTATAAGGTTTATTATAATTTATTATTTATTTAAGTTATTAGTCTGGTTCAATCATCTTGCTCACTGGCAGCAGGGTGAGAATGGATATAAGAGGCTCCATAAGCAGCCTCTTCTCTATGGATTTCTTCCCCAGCCTCCATACTCAAAAAAGCCAGCCTTCTACCATCATAACTGGGCTGCATCTGGTCAGCATCCCCTAGTGTATCACAGGCACCATACTCTTCATCCTCTAATCCATTTTCTTCCTCCAAATCTCCTCCAGCCATTTCCTGCTGGTACATTTCAAAGAAATTTCTCTGACGCTGGAGCAAATTGGGGTCACCTGTGGTGGCCTCTTCTGTCCCAGTTGTACCTGTTGCCACAGGACGGTCTGACGTGGATGGAACTGATGACATTGATGACGCAGAGGAAGAAAGTTTACTCCTAACACAATTTTATTGTTCAAGCTTGTTGCCTATACAAGCTTCTTTGCTCATATACCACAAAACAGCTAAATTTGCCTCAGAAATGTTTCACAAAAGAGACTAATATGTTACTTCTGCAAAGCAGGGAATTATAAAACATGATAGCACATAATGTTAGGCATGAGCATATTTTTATTTTTCTGTTCAAAGAAATGTAATGTTTGCATGTGACTGCTTGCCATATCTCCTGTGGTGTGCTAAAGAATTTTTTTTCACCTTTTCTATAATAAATAATAATAATAAATAGCATATTTCTATAGCGCCTTTTTCCAGCATCAGCTAGACTCAAGGCGCTTAAAATATAAGCACACAGACATGAGAATAATAATGGTCTCAAAACAAACACGATAAAACACTATAAAACACCAAACACGATAAAAACCCAAAGGCACTACACGAAATAAAAGAAAAAGAGCAGAGAAAGCTCGTCTTGTAAGACAAAGGGACACCACACTGAAGCAATAAAGAGGAACAAAAACAATAAAAGGCAAGGATGCAGATATGTATTACATCATTACATTCACACATTACTCTCATGCTTACCTAATCCACACTTCTGCTTGTACAGGTTCTCCACAGCAGTTATCTCCTTTAAGAACTGTGACAAGGTGGAGAAAAACAACTTTCAAACTTTATACATTCACCAACAGCATGCATGCAGCCAGGTACATCCAGTCATTGCTCATGTAAGTCATGAGCAAAACTGGAAACAATTTTTTCTTGTTGATTTCTTTTCTGGGGTAACAGGATGACACTCAAAACTGTTTGGCAAGTACCCTACTCATCCCCACCAATATCCAAGTCATAAAAATTGTAAAATTAAATTAAATAAGGTGCACACGAAGCACTTGCCTCATACGATTGTACACTTGCAACAAAACAGTGAAGCAAGGATTACTGCACTGCTTGATCCTCACCTCAGTGCTGTCAGGTCGGACACGCTTCAAGTTATCTATGCTTCGCATGATCAGATGTAACATCTTAAGAGCCACCTCCTGAGGACATTCCCCAGCACGACTGTCCAGACAGGTTAGCAGTTCATTCTCTTTTTTGTCCGCTTCTTCCACTTTGTTGTGAAAATACTCTGCCTGTGAAAAAAAGCCAGAGCTAAAGGCTACCTGGCTACACCTCAGAGAAGGCAGAGACCAACAAACCCCGTTTCACATGCAGAAAAATGTAAGGAATCATTTCTGTTTATTGTTCCTGTTGTGAGTAACCTAAAACCAACACTTCCTCAGTATATTTAGAAGAAATGGAATGAAAAACATTTTATTTCTAAATGAACACAGTGTTACCTGTCCTTAGCATAGTATACATAAGCAAAGCTCAGATTGATGTCACATTATGTTCCACGCCGATTAGTATGGAATGGTCAGGGTAGCAGCTATACATAAATGACTATCAGAATAAGGGAAGAAATCACAGTACCCTTGAGAGATTAACTTAATATGAATTTCTGGCTTTTACAGATATTTTAAGCATTCTTTTGTATATTTTCTGTAATTTAAAATTACTAGAAGGTTACTCTGGCAAACACCATTGTTTGATGGCAAAAATGGCATAAACCTATAGGTTTTAAAATCAATATCTATTATAAGAAAAGCTCAACTCATTCAAAATGGATGAATCGACACAACTGAGCAGTAGCTATGAAGACATTTGCACTTGTGGGTGCGAGCTGTATAGGAAGAGTCAACTGACAACACAAAGGTATTATTTTAATTTTGTGTTCCTTTCAAATACAGCATTGAATTATTAAGCACTTTATTATTATTTGAAGCAAATGTAGATAATCTGTTTCTCCCAGCACTTCAAAAGATGGCTAGATGGTGTGTTAGTAGCATTATCCTTTAAAATAAAATTTTCATCGAGATAATGATGCAACCATCCTAAAGCAAGATATATCAACAACTCACCAGAAATGGACCACCTTCTCGTCTGTCGTCATATGCTTGCTCACCACTGTAGACTTCAAGTAATACCTGCAATGTCACCATGTTCCAAATGAGCTTGACTTTTCTTTATACAAGTTTTTCTACTAATTAACATAAAAAATCTTTTCTCTAAAAAGCACAGAACAATGGTCTCCTGTGAATAAGAAGAAACAAGACGCAAATGCTAACTCTTAAATGATACATTCAGAATTGTGGAGTTCTTCTGGCTGTGGATATATGGACGCATGAATGCAACACACACACGACCAAAATCATACAAGCAACTCTTGACCATTGCTCATAACGACTTACTTTATTGCTTTAAAGTGTAAAAAGGAAACAGTTTCTTAGGAGAATATGTAGCAAACATGATGATTTCAACTTTCGCTGTTTTTTTTTAGTATTTATAATATAAAAGCTTTTAGATTTAAAAAAATGTAACAGTTTTCCAAGATTGCTTGCCACTAGATAACACAAATACTTACCACCCCCATCGCAAAGACATCCCCCTTAATTGATTGAGTTCCGCCAGCTAAAACTTCCCGAGGCTGGTAGGCTTTTGTTCCATACAGCTTGCTGGTAACCTGAGCACGAGTTATATGGGTATGCCTTTGTGATGATGATCCTTTCTCACAACCTGTTGCATGCTCGGCTTGCCCCAAGTCTCCAATGCGAGCTTCAAAATTCTTGTCCAGAAGTATGTTGGCACTGTTGGTAAATGAACAACATGTTAAGCAGAAGCCAGGAAGAAATTCTAGCATTTAAGCTAACAAGCAAACAAATCAATTTTGCTTTAAACAAAGAAGCAAGAAAGTGTTAAAAATATTCTGGCACTATGACAATAAAAATGTTATATTTCTTATTATTAACTGATGTGATTACTGCTGTTGATAGAGAGACAAACTGTCACATTAAAAGGCCACAGTAGAAACTGCAGAAGACACTGACAGTGTCCACATTCACTGACCTCTTGATGTCCCCATGAATGAGAGGCTGTTCTCTCATTGTGTGCAGGAAATGAAGGCCACGACTTGCGCCTGTCATGATGTTCAATCGTTGTGCCCAGTTAAGAGGAGCAGTTTTGTTCTGTTGGTGAGGACAATATGCACTATATTTGAACATTTCATATATGAACTACTAAGCAAAGTATGCCTTATAAGCTAAGCAAACAGGAGATTTTACAGTGCACAACCACAAGATTGTCAGAAATCGCTGCTGAAGAGTTCAGTCTAATTAATACATAAAAAAATTTACGTTTTTGCAAAATGGCTTTATCTGGTGGGTTAGAGCTTAAGGTCTATACCTTGCACATGAGGCGATCTTCTAGAGAACCATTTGGCATGAACTGGTATATCAGGCAAAGAGAAGGCCCATCCAAAGCGTATCCATACAAAGTCACTAAATTTTCATGCCGGAATCTGTAAGTACGAAAAAATGTTTTTGCACAATCTGCACTTCCTAGCCCCTGCTGGAAACTCTTTCACCCCTAACATGCACCAATACAAAATGTGTATCATTTTGCAGTGCATGTCAACCAAACCAAAAACAGCAGATAACAAACCATACCTAAAATTAAGGCAGTCATACAGGGTTACACAAAAAAAAAACTAACTGTAACTTATGGTAACCAGCTATTTGATCCCAATCAGCATAATGAGCAAGCTGATTTAAGGCCAACCGGCTTATGTCCACAAAAAGAAAAAAAATCAGTGAAGCAATTCTTACTTGAGTAGGTATGTCAATTCCCTCATGACTTGACTAGACCTTTCAACAGTTGTCTCTGCAGTGTTGGCCTACATGTGACAAACCACAAATATGTCAAAAAGTCAATTTCATAAACACTTAAATACAGACCTCACAATAAAAGTACCTGTCTATACCTTAAAGCATTTAAATCTGATCCTATACCCGTCGGCAGAATGATATGATAAAATGGCCTGAAGAGCTTGTAAACCAGTAACAATTAAAATTTCAAGACCAGCACCTTAAAAAAAAGAGTTCTAAAGGAACCTTTTACCAACTATTATGACAATTATTCTCACCAAAACAGCAAAGTTCAGTCAAAAACTAAATTTACAAAAAGTTCATTAAATCTCTAAAAATAAAACCACCACAATGATTTTTCAATATCTGTGCATACAATACAGTTTCTTTTGGGGGGTTGGGGTGGGGAGAGAGATAAAGGAAACTCCCATATCAAAAGAATACTGATTTTATAAACATCCCTCTCTATTTTTTTTTAAATTTTAGACATAGCTGATCTGCCAAGTCACCGTCAGTGTCATCCCCCCCTCCACCAAGTCCAAAATATAAAGTGATTAGGATATAAGAATTATTAACCAATCTAGTTTCAAGAAAAGCCCTTTATCTGTTGTTCTGAAAACAATGTCACTTTTAGTTTCTGATTAGGATGTTCTTCTCTTGTTTAGTCAAAGAAATATCTGACACTTGGTAAAGAAACTTACAAGATTCAGTCACCCTATCTTTCATTGTTTGTGTAAACTGGATTCCCATCCCATTCAAATCCCAAACAAATGTAACAAATTCTAAGTGTAGAGTACTAAGTTTAGTACATTTTATTAATTTACCAACAAACCATCACATACCTCTGACATCCTTTTGACAGCACACTGGATGTGCCGCAATATTCCAAAGTATACAGTGCCAAAGGCTCCTTCTCCTATCTTGTTTTCGTCATTGAAGTTATTGGTGGCTGCCACAACTTCGCTGTAGCTGTAGGCAGAAGAATCAATGATGCTCTCCATGTTGATGACCTTGGAGCTGGATAAGGAGCCCGCAGAGCTAGGCAAACTACCAGAAGACGAACTGAAAGGAGAACCCAAGGATGAGATGCACTGGGAGGAGGATCCTTGAGCTGGGACATTTTTCAGACTGGGGACAGCAGCTGACCCATTTCTGCCTGGGATGATGGCAGGTGGCTTAATGTAGTTCTGGTTCTGTCTACCACTGGTCTGCTGCTGGGTCATGTTCAAAACAGAGCTGGAGGTTGTAGCAATTTTACTTTCTCCAGGAATCTGTTTTCCTGAGTACTGCTTTACTTTCTGTAAATCCATGCTTGCATTGGCATCGTTGCCTGACTTTGGCTGATTAAAATTTACGCTGTCACTGCAAAGACTAGACATAGAGCCAAAACTGCTTCCTTCTTTTTTACCTGCAGAGACAAGTAACATCAAAAGCATTAGGAAGAATGCAGACATATACAATTAATGAGAATGTTTCTTGGTAACAAACTATTTATATATATATATATAAATACAATATTACAGCAAAGAAATCTTGAGTAAAATACATTGTAAGCTAATTAAAAACTTTTTCTATGTTTAGTTTTAAGGACAAAATATACTACAAAAACAATAAATCAGCCCCTTTCAATATTAAAATAATATTTTCTGGCAATCACATCCTACTAAAGAAATATATTTTACACTATACTTTTTAAGTCTTTGCTTTACTAATCCAATATGTTGTAGATATATATATAAGGTTTCTCTGCCCTGTCTCTGCCTGTTATGTCTGAAATCCCTGTTACTTTGTAAACTTTTCAAGGTAGACACACCCACCAACAGGCCCCAAGCTAAAATGATGTCATGCAGCTGACTGTACTTTGGTATGGATCTGGTTATCAATAAAATCCATTCTCCTGAGATTGTCATACAGACATATCAATCAGTTTCAACTGTGCAAATCCCATATGCAGTAAAGCACAAAAATGTCTCAACTGAAATCACCACTTGAACAACGTAAGGAAAAAACATAAACTACTTAAATTATTTCAATTATTATAACTTAATCAATACGGACAAATCAGTGCAATTGAGCTGTAGCTATGAAGACATCTGCTTCTGCGGGTCCAAACTGTATAGGAAGAATTGAAGAGTTTAAGGGGTATCCATGCTATCTTCAGTCTGTTAACTAAAACCAGCTACTTACCTGATGGCATTCCTTTATTGCTATCAGGTGGATCATTAGATTTAAGTCCTTTTAAACCGCTGCTCATTGCAGATGCCTGGGGTGGAACTGCACCATTTACTGTACAACACAAGATAAAAAAATTGAATCAAAGGTTATTTTAATGAACAGAGGTTTCTTGCAGATTTTGGAGATGTCACTTAATAAACAAAAACAAAACAAAACAACAACAACAAAAACAAGAGCAACATCTTATTTTCAAGTAAATGGGTTTGGCTTATTACAAGTTATGAAGTCACAAAATGATGAGCAAATTAGTCTGTTCTATTGCTTAATACAAGCCAAGAGAAAGAGCAAGAAACATACCTAATAACATATTTAACCTCTTTATGTACACAGGTACAAATGCTGAAGCTTGAAACATCCTTAAAGAAAGGGGGTTATTCACTAAGATTTGGAAAGTTGGGTATTTGTTATGAAGTAAACCTAATCATTTTTTTCTTAAAAGTTTCCACACCAGTCAGTAGGCCTTTACAATAATTCCCACCTCTAGGTAAAAAATCAGAGTGACCATAAGCCAAATATATGCTTTGCTTATTACATCTGTTTTAAAGCTGAGTTAGCTGAATCACAAATAATTTACCAAGTTATGATGGATGAACTTGCTCAGAGTAATATCTCCAGTAATAATTAATTTCATTAAAGATAAGCAGTAATTAACACAGTCCATCCTTAATATTTTTATATGAATTACTACATCAATATGAACTCAATATAAACAGCCATAAAATTTGTTTTCTTCTGCCAAGGTGTGCAAATTTTATTCCATGTGTTGACATTGTTCAGCTTACAGCAGTACATCCAAAAGAAAAAAAACAAAAATACAGAATCTTCAATATTTTGCTAACACATCTCACCATAATCCTCCAGAATCTTCATCTCTCGATAACGCCGGATTTCATTAAGGCGATCATACAGTTGTCGGACAGTGGTGTTGCGACTCCCTAGCTCCCACAGAAGGCTCCGTGTGGGGCTGCCTTGCGGACGCACTGCCTCCAACTCCAGCAGCCGAATATTCTCAAAGGTATAGTTTGCTACTGCCGCTGCAAACCAGTCAGAAATGTAAAGTCTAGGTTCCCTTATAATTTACATTACAAAGGAACTTAATAAATGTCTTATTTAGTACATCTAATACCTACACATTATCTCCTTTTTTGATTAATGAGCTATCTCTAACATTCTGACAAAACTCTCTAAAATTAATAACATTGTTTATATTAGAGTAGTTCAAAGTTGAGTACTAGCTGTCACGGTAATCATTATTCATAAAGTAAAGAATATATATATATGATGATGATGATGATGTCCATTTGTAATGCGCAGGTATCCATTCAGAAGAATGCTCATTGCGCAGCAAAAACAAAATAAATAAAAAAAATAAGAAAAAAATAGAGTAAATAAATAGATAAACACCAGGAAAGTAAAAAATAAAGACAGAAGTGTTGCTTGGTTGTTTAAGTTTAAGTCCGTCTTAAATAAACATATATATATATACAATATTTTGTGTAACAAATAAAAGTTAATATACGTTTCTGTAGAATCCCTACATTTTAAGCCTCATTTCACGTATGCTTGAAGATTTCAATCGGTCAGTTAAAAGCGAATAACAAATTGCACTGGTCCCCTCTTCTGTTAGGCGAACAGGTGTCAGAAATACGCAAAACTGATAGGCCTGTGATTCTTTTTTTATTACTTCTTTTTGGCAAGTGTGAGTACACGATAATTAAATTATCGATAACAACACTCCACGTGTCAACACCACACCACGTGCATCTGTTATCTCCAAAGAAACGTGAGGGACAATAAAGAACTACACATTCCGCTCTTGGTCGACTCATTCACAATTTCGTTTGAACAAATATTTGCTCCTAAGGACGTCCTCCTGAAGGAGTGTCGGCCAGTAGGTGACCATCAGCTGATTGGTCCAACGCCGACTTCCTTGATGTCGAACTCGTAGTCGACGCGTGAGGTTATCACCAGCAGGTGTGGGGGGGGGGACACTCGTTACCAGCGAGCATTACACACCAGCGCGTTACATGGACACACACCACCGTGTACTTACCTAGACTTTCCCATCCTTTGTCCGCGTCTAACGACTGGACAATACTGGACAGCACAGTGTATGGAACTTGTAAAATGAACTTGTCAGCTCTCTGACCATCGCCAGCCATTTCGTCTGCAAGGCCGCTACATCGCCTGAGGACAGAGAGACGGCCGGTGACTGGTGCTTTCCCCCGCTTACGTCACTCATGCATATGCATAATTTTACTTCCGGGTCTGCTTTGTAGGTCACTGGCCTTCAGGTTAGTAAGTGGAAAAGAGAGAAAAAAAAAATCAAGATTCTGCGCAATAATGTACATTTTGGTAAACTGTTAATGAGAAAATAAATTATATTAATGGGAAATGGAAATTATGATTTTATTGCACCTTTGGAGAGCAGTGTACTGAACATGATGTTAAACCTCGGATCGGATGGATATTTATCTTGGAGATAAACGACCTCCGCGGCCAGCCAACCCCCAAAACTTCCACAATCCCCCCTCCCTTAGCCAGCCTCTCCCATTTCCTTAGAAACACGTACGTACCTCCCAACTCCAGGACTCCTGTAAATATCTGCTTCTTTTCTCAACAATCACATTGTACATATTCACCTTCCACTCTCATTTGACGTCTTACCTCATGTTAATCATCAATTATTTTTGTTTGTTTTTTTTAATTACTTGTTTATTCTTTCCCTGAACGGGGCGAGGGCTGAATGAAAAAAGCACTTTCTCACTTATTTACCTCTCGTTAATAAAGAATTGTCATTGTCATACCCACATTCCCCCAAGATCCCCATCCACCACAGTGTGACATCACCTCTAGGTGGAAGCACTTTCCCTTCCAAAATCAACAACGGCCAGACCGACGTACACTGATCATTTACCAATCGGTTTCCTAATACAAAGGCATCATTTAAGAATGATAGTGATGAATGATGACTTGCATTGCGTGAAATCGCCTTTGAGACAATAAGGAATGAACTTTTAATTACTTACAAAAATAGTAAAATGAATACATGCATTTTGAGAAAGGCATTTTAATTGGGAGTGGACGGCGGTACAATCAGCAATTAAACTTGAGTTACTGACATTAATTTCTTCATTCGTGAATTACATACAAGTAGGCATTATATAAATGCCTAAAAATCTGTGTCAGTGTTAGACAAAGTGGCGAGAATGCTACTTCGTTGAAGAAAATAACACCAACAACACATGGAAATGCACAGCACTGCCCCTTATAGTTAGTGCGCAAAAGTGCTCACGTACACGTCTGCACAATTGACACACACACACACACACAGGGGAAGCCATATTCAGTCGAAGTTGGTGTGGTTACATTAAAGAAAAAAACTGGGAAGATTAAAACAGAAGAATAGAGAAGAAACCGCGACAGCGAATATGACAAGGGTGGCTTATTTGTGTGTGTGTGTGTGTGTTACTCGTTTTCTTGATTACAGAGTTGTAGGAAACGATAGAGAAGAAGTGAGAATGCAGCAGCAAAAAGTTAGTCTTAAAATCAGATGTGACCGATGAGCTGATTTCAAGCTTAACTGACTGCACATACAGAGTCTAATTTATTTCAATATCTCTTAAGACAGATATTAGTAGACTCATAAGGATGTGTTCCCATCGGGTTTCACATTTCTCGATGCTGCGTCAGGGTTGCTGGCTGGAAAAACAGAGCGCAGTCCTGCTCTGACACACACACACACAGACACCCTTTCTAAAAATAGGCTGGTGTCCGACTGATGGAGATGAATCAGTCTTGACACTCTCATGCATTCTTCATATTCTCTATGTGCTGATAGTGCGTCTACTCTTCATCATCTTCTTAGATGCTTCGAAATATTCATAGGCCCTCTGTACACAGTATGACTGAACATATGGAAAATCTGCTTCCATCACAAACGGTTTAAAAAAAAATTAGGAGAAGTAACCTTGACCTGTGTTTACAAAAGTACACAGCAAATCAGAAAGAGCACGATAACAAAAGATCCGGAATCAACAAACACGCAAGGAGTGGGCGAATGACATCTTTCTCATGAATTCGACGAAATGGGGAAAAAGCGCTTGAACAATCGAAATAAAATTTGCACTGGATGTTCAGCATTTTCGTCAACACTTTGCTGTCGTTTCGAATTAGCTTATCTAGCTCTGATGTTGTATGGGACGTAAACTAACAGTCCTAAAGGTCGATAGTCGGTGAGATTTATAGGTAAGTACTTGCACCTGGGGGAATAGGGTGGGGGTTGGCAGCGATGAGAATGGAGGTCAGCTGCCGGAGATGAGGAAGCAGGTGACAACTACTCCGACATCCTCTTTGCGCACGAGGAAGTCCCTGCCATGCCCGTGCCTAGTTTATCACAGCTTATGACTTTCATCCATCAGTGTCTCTCTAAAGGTGGTCCACTGTACCTCTGCCGGTTCCACGGTATCCTGTCTGTATCGTGCGAGCTCGCGGGTGAGCTTACGCACCTTGCCCCATAATATGACCGTCATAGAGATTTACTCCCAAACTTCTATGCATAATGACGACGAAGTGGAAATGTTCTATGAGCAGCAAGAATATACGAGCCATTAAGGCAGCACCCAAGAAGGACGTGCTTGCCCTGTCGGGGACTGGAAAGCAAAAATAGACCCACACGTTTATCAGCAATGGACTGGTACGGTGGGCCGCTTCGGCCTTGGTGAAACAAACAACAGGGGTCTGAGGCTTTTAGAATTTGCTCAAAGCCACAGGTTAACCCTCACCAGTACCCTTCACCTTCGCTAAAGGTCAAGGCTGACGGTTTGGCATTCCCCATATGATTCAATGTACAATCAGATCAACTTCATTTTGCTGCCAAGACCCTTCAAATGAAACATCATTAAGGCACAGACGAGGTCTAGATTGTGAGCAGGCGAGAGAACAGTTTAACACATCTTCAACAGCCGTTCAGATCCAGCATGATAAGGCTACCATAGCCCACTGACTTCAAGAAGGCTATAGAGTATAGACAGAGTGTTGTGGAAATTCAACGCGAGTAAAGGTCTCATCCAAACCATCTAATCGCTGTAAGAAACCGAAGGAGCTCGGCGCTCCTGAATAACCAGATGGGTAAGCTCCTTCCCACGACGGTGGGTGTTCGCCAAGGGTGACTCTGGTCCTAGTGCTGTTTAATATCTATCTGAAGAAAATCATGCAAGATACACTCCAAGACCATCACAACTCGCCGAAGAAGACCACTATAAGTAACTTTCGCTTGCTTATGACATCGATGATACGGCAGCATTGTAGCAATAACAAGTTCCAGGACCTCATCGATAAGCTAGCCACCAGCACGAGTGCTTACGAGATGGAAATCAGCAGGGCCAAGAGAAAAGAAATGGTGAACACCATCGGACCTGGTAAAGTGGAGATCAGTATAAACGGAGTACAGCAGGAGGAGGTTCGGAGCTTTAAATACCAGGGCATCACGCGAAGGACGGTAGCTGTGCGGCTGACATTCGTCTCATGATCACAGCATCATCAGCAGTAATTGCCCTGCTCGACAAAATATGGGAGAGCAAAAGTATCAGGTTTAGTACCAAATTCAATTTATACAAGTCCCTAGTTGTTCCCATCATACTGTACGGCTGCGAAAGGTGCATCTTGCTAACCGAGTCGGAGAGATGGATCCTGGCGTTCGAAACAAACTGCTTCAGGAGATTTCTCGGAATCTCTTACAAGGCTTACAGAGAACACAAGGCGAGCGAATTCGTCAAATAGCGCAGCGGCTTCCTTGGTGGCTCCCCACATCTCCTCGCTACCATAAAACAGCGATAGCTGGCGTGGTTTGAATATGTCGTCCAACATATTGTCGAAGACCGTCCTGCAATGATACGTTGAAGGCGACCACCGTCGAGACAAACAGAAAAAGAACTGGTTGGATAATGTGGAGTGGACAGGCTGTTCACCAAAGGACCTTCTATGGGGAGCACAAGACCGGCCCCATTGTCAAGCATTCGCCGCTGCTGTGTCCCATCGAATCCCCACAGACGACTGGTACTGACGGGTCGGCCCCATGAGCGGGGCGGCTTGCTCCAAATGCAGCCGGTGTCAGTTAAGGGAATGATAGTGATGTTTGCACCTAACGGTAATATAGCAACGGTACCCCCATTTAAAATTACTTTCATCCAGAAATGCGTTTGACTCGTTCCCCCGCCCTCCCTCACATTCTCAACCTTGAACCAAAGATCGGAAGATCCTTGCTGAATAAGCGATTCACCACTGTGACTTGACTTGGAGCCACGCTTGGCGTGAAACGAAGATTCACTTGCAGTGTACCATGGGATATCCGTCTTTATCAGACTGTCCGCACCCCTTCCCTAATGAGTGTTAATGAATACCAAAACTACTTGGTCATGTCGATTGCAACTAGTCCGTGATCTGCCCTGTAGGGGGGCGATCACAGGTGATCGAATATAAGTAAATTGCATTCAGCAGTCCTATCAGCCTACACATCAAAAAGCGCAAGTGGGGCTGAATAGGACACACCCTGCGCAAACCAGCTGACGCCATTGCCAGGCAGGCACTTGACTAGAACCCTCAGGGGAAGAGGAGAGTTGGGAGGCCAAAACAGACTTGGAAAAGAGCAGTAGAGAGCGAGGCAAACGATGGCGGAACCACATGGGCCCAACTCAGGGCGGCTGCCCACAACCGGGTCCGCTGGCGAGGTGTTGTTGCAGCCCTATGCTCCTCGAGGAGTAGCAAGGAATGATGATGATGAGTCTGATCAGCCGAGTCTCCTTACAGCCTTTGTCCTCGGATGTTCAAGATCCAGGAGATCGAAGGAGCAGATCTCAGTCTTGGGTGAGAGAGGAACAAGAAAACTGTTCCATAATAAGGCAGGAGACTAGATGATGTAGCGGAATATGAATTATCTAGGTTTATATTCCGAAACTCGACAAACCTTGAAAAACATATTGTTTTATTACCCAGAAGATTCCCACTGTAAGTTTGCATTCATCACCGATGTCCTCCATCCTTACTCGTGGTCTAGCCGAATCACTGATTCGAAACTAACGTCTAGATCGTGACTGGCTCTGCTTGAAGCTGATTAGCTGCCATCTTTCCACTTACTAGGCGATTCTGTCTTATTTTTAGGAAATCCTTGCAACTATAATTTTGTTTTGTTTTTGTTTTTTGTAAACTGTTAACGTTGACAGGTTTGGGTTTTCTTTAATGGCTTTAGTTGTGTGATTTAAACACTGAGCAGGTAGGTGACATGTTCCATATTGGTTTATAGGACATTCTGAGTGGTAGAATGGCTTCGTGGTGACACCACGTTCTAATTCCATAAAGGTTTGGGCAACAAGGGAGAAGAGATGGGCTCCGCTCTCACACACAAAAAACTGGCCTCAATCGAGAAAAGTGACGGTCTCTAACACTTCACTTCTCGGGGACAGAAAAAGAGTAGGGGACGACATCTACAGTGTATGTAGGGTCCACTCAGTAGTTTCAGAGCAGTAAGTAGTAGTAAGGCGGATGATTCAGACGAAGCAATCACTTAATTAAAGAGACTTATCAACTGTTTCGTAGTCCAGATATAGCGCCACACGATACTACATGCTGTGTAAGAAGTGGCAATCGGATATTCATCTTATACACTGATTCAAAACTAATCTCTGTTCATCGATCAAAGGTATGTGTACGATGGGTACATCGCTTTCATCTTTCAAACAGCTAGATTCATGCCCTTTGCTTAACACTGGTTACCAGCGCTGGACCAACAAGTACGCGAAAGGTTGGGATTTCGTCTGGCCACAAATATCTGCTCCTTGAGATGTATAGATGTAACGTGAAGAGAAAAGGTGGTAGGCAAACATAAGTTAAACACAAGAGGAATAGTGACAAAAGGAAGGCTAACATAAAAAGAAACTCTATCAGGGGGTGGGAATTTCATCAACCAACCACTCCTCTCATGACTAAGAAATGTTCATGCCGGTATAAGCAAGCCGGAGAAAAGCCTTGTGGTTTATGAACATCAAAAGACCAATTGAATGACAGGGCCATCGTAATTCCACAACAGACATACATAAAACTAATAAACAGAAATAAAGAATCACGTGTTTTAGGTCGTTCGTGTCATTGGTCGTCTGTTCTGCCTTACAAAAGCGCCATGATTAACGAAGCCTCTGCTAAGGTCGACAGTGAGGTGTTTTTTTTTTTTTTTTTGGCTGACTGCAACACCATTTTCACACAGCTTCGAGTATCGGCAAGTTGAATTAGCTGTCTAGTCGTCCATATCGGACGGTGAAGGTATAGTCAGAGAACGATATGTAACGCAAACATCGCACGCATCCGCACGTCTGTATCCTCCTCGAGTGATGTACTACGTCAGAGACACGGAAAGATTATATCTAAAAGTGATAACACACACACACACACACACACACACACACACACACAACCACACACACACACACAGAGGCTACTCCTAACTCCTAAAGCAGAGAGAGACAGAGATTGTAAGTCGGTGGGTGCTTGAGCGGTTTGCAAATCAACAATGTCCGATTATTACAACCAAATTTTGCAGGAGTATTTCTCTCGTCTGTAAGAAAGTCTCATACCATGTCGCTGTATGTCTGGAGGATGTTTATATTACTCATTATATTATCAGTGACTCCAAATGAAAATCAGCACAGAACATACTTTGTCAAAGAGTTTGACCTGACCATCATCGACGTCACTTCCTATGGTTTCCTTTGTGTGTGTGTGTGTGTGAGAGAGAGAGAGAAAAGATGAACTTTGTCCTCATAGATAAGAGACATCAATTATAAAACAATATACAAAGTGTCTTGCAAATCGTATCATCAAGCGAGGGTACAAAAAATTTCATTGTTTTGCTACACTGACATCACGACAAGTATTGAACTGAAAAAGCTTGACTCAAATGAAGTGGTACTGTGGTAGACCCACACGTGACAATCACAGTTGAAAATGGTCAGGTGGGAGGGGGTAGCTGTATGGGCCTGCTGGAAGGTGTCTTTTAACACCTTCGTTCGTGCCATGACTGCTATGTCGTTAGGTGGCGAGGTGTTAGTAACCACACCTATGTCGGGGTTTGTATAAGGGCGGGCTAGTCTCATTCACTGTCAGAATTAACGAGATAAATCGCAACACCAACTTAGAACGGCTCTAGCCACCCCTCACTGCTGTAGGCAACCCAGTCCTTGTCAGATAACCGTTGTGCTCCCTACCGAGAGATGGAGAGGAGTGTGGAGGAGTCGGATGGCCATTATAGTGGTTAGTCTACCGTTAGTGTAACGCTGTCTCCACACAGAAGCGCTCAGTATCCGATTCGATACCCGTGTGACGTAGTGTACTTCCGCCAGTAGACCCAGGTTTGTCATGGGTACCTGCATTTCTAAACGTGTTCAAGGTATAAAATAAGTGACTAGTGTTCTCTCTCTTTGAGAATATTAGCCCACAAACTGGGGACCGAAACAGGTGTGACATATCTCCGTCATCGTCAAGTCTTGCACGGTATGTAGCCTTTACCCTACAGACAAGTTAGACAAGAAGAGTGATGCGAACTTTCAGAGGAGAAGATCTGTGTTTGGTGCGACACCTACAACACACTACAGACGAACCCTAACAACACGGTACCTGTAGCGTACACCGCGTGGCGTCAACGTGCTCATCTGATCACCTGTACGTGTCACTGGCGCGTGCCATGATTCACGCACAACTGAATGTTCTAGGTTTGCTCGCTTTCTTCTCTCTCTGAAACTGTTTTTACCCTAACACAGTAAACAATATTTGTGCCAGTAACAAGAAAAGCGCGTGTTTGTGCGCGTGCGCGCACGCACGAACACACACACAGAGGGAGAGAGACCACCATTTCAATATCAAGCAATCAGTTTGGCTGTTACCAAAAAAAAAAAAAAAAAAAGAGAAAGTCGTTATCGAGCAAGGATCGACGATGTACCTATGATACCAAAAGATACACAATAACAGCTGTTCTCTTTATTAGCCCGCAAACTGGGAGAAGCAGGAGTGACAGATCAGTTCTGAGAGCGATGACAGGTAAGGCGGGAAAATTGGTGTTTTACACCGAGTCAGCAGATAAGAATATCAGTAAAAAAAAGCCGGCCCTGTGACTATAGATGCCACAGGCAGAGATAAAAAAAAAACACAGCATGCCCGAGACGAGATCTGAACCCAGCGCAGCCAATCCTCACTGTACTGGCGACAGGAACTAACCGTTGGGCCACCGGATCGCCATCGGAAACAGATGACGCAACATCTTCATGCGTGACAAAAGTGTGTTGGGAGTGACACACACACACACACAGAGTTCACCAGCTACACACCCAAGTCAGCCTTAACTAACCGTTCTGTTTGACCGGCACGTGCCGTGATTCACATACACCACCGAGAGAATGTTCTAGTGAACGATGCTCGCTTTCTCTACCCCAACCCCCCCCCACACACACACTCTCTCTCTACCCCAACCCCACGCACACACACACTCTCTCTACCCCAACCCCACGCACTCTCTTTCTACCCCAACCCCCACACACACTCTACCCCAACCCAACGCGCGCGCGCACACACACACACACACTCTCTCTCTCCAGTTATTTTTTACCATAATACAGTAAACAATGTGGCAGTAACAGAACACACACACACACACATGAACATTTGTCATCAAGCTACTCCCAAGTCAGCCATTTATCCAGCCTCGCATGTATAATTATAGTCTCTGGGTCACTCCACAAACCCTCGCAGATAAAAACTTTCTTCAAGCGAAAAATTACATTAAAAGAAAATCAAACTGGAAATAAAACGTACCTAGAGAAACAGAAGCGAAGATGTCACCGCGGCATCCAAAACGACCCTCGTCACCTCCCATGTGTCTGCTTGGGAACACTATGGTCACGTGGGCAGGTCAACATTTAAAAATAGAATACCGTAATTGTTCGGGTTATTTCAAAAGCTAATTTTAATTATCTTCCCGCGTTTATTCTTTTACAGGGATGGACGTTCACAGTTTGTTTCCACGCATAATAATTTCACGGTCCGAATGGGCCTTAACAGAGGCGGATGAAGAAGAAAAGAAAGATCATGGGATATCATGGTGGTGCAAGGGGCCCAAATATGGAGATGAACCATTCTTGAGGTCTTTCAGTCTGTGTTTGAACACGATCACAATACAGGAAAATGGAAATCACACACGACGTCCATTGTTTTAAAATCGATCTTTTTTATATCAAAAATTAGTAGGCTACATTCACTTTGTTTTCATATATTTATGTACCAGGAAATGATGGTTGGGGTGGGTGAGGGAATTTTAAAAAAATGCACGCTTATTGCAGTAGGGGGAAGATAATTTCAGAGGGGGAATACAAACAATAGAATTCCATTTATAAGCGCTCACTAGTTTGGTGAGGTAGCGGGAATCATTTTCACAGGTAGTGCTAAACACTAGTGAATTGTGGGGGGGGGGGTGAAGGGGAAACAGCCCGTCTGCTTGTAGGACCTCAACAAAACAACGAACAAGAGGCTTTAGCAGCTGTCCAACTGATTTCTGTCTTCTCGCTTTGTACCGTGGGCACCGCTAGGACTCCATTCACAGCAATGGATAGGCCATGTTGTTAGAGAAGGGGAGTGGGCGGCGAAACTGGGGGCATGGCACATAGCGAATATGAAACAAGGCTAACGTTCATAAAAAAAATGGGGAAGTGTATCAAGTTTTCGAGGAGCTGTTGATTCTGCCGATGGCATGGGGGTCTTCTACCTCCTCTACTTTTCCCGCCACTCCCACCATGGAACATTTAAAGACTAACCCAAGCGCAATTTTTTTAAGTGCTTTTAATAAACTATGATACTAATTGGTGATTGAGCGTAAAACTACCCGCGTTTGTCAGGGTGTGGAACTATGACCTCACTTCCTGTGATGTCACAAAGTAGGACAGCTGATTGGACAATGATTTGCACATAGTAGTAAAGACAAGCTCTGGTGTTAAAAGTTAAAAAGTAGCATCAGCACATAATTGCTTAGCACCTTTCGATTGATTATTTTTTCCTTGGCCGATAACTCTCCATGTAACCAATAAACTATTTTTCTGATTTCGTGCACATGCAAAGGACAGCATTTTCAAAAAATGGTAAAAACGAAATTTAGGTAAAATAATGTTTGCACAACTTTACAAAATCGCAATGCATCTTTTTTAAAATTAACTTATGAGAGTAGTGTGTTAGCATTTCAGCAGTTTGAGCTTAATTTCCTTTTTCGACCAGTGCTTGCCTTTAACGGCTGTTGTGGCTGTCGTTTAGCATGGAATGTGTACAATACAAGCCTGCAACGGCCAGATATCTAGACCTGACCTTCTGGTTAAAATGTTAATTGCGCAGCAGCAGTGTGGGAGTAGGCATGAACACGAATCTTGCTAGTGACGATACACACAGAGATTACAGACTCTGGTACATTTACATCTGTGACTGAGCTTACGTTCACGAGGGAAATACACCGTGTTGCAGCATTAAAAATGTCAAAGGTCAGCGATTCTCTCTCTCTCTCTCTCTCACACACACACACACACACACACACACACACACACACACACAATCTCAACTGGACGTGCTAGGCCGTGTCTAGTTGGGGCAGTAAACTGAACCACCATGGTACAGACGGGTCCAACAAATCAACAGGATGTGACGTCAACTTTCTATGCAAGCATCAGCACCCGATGGGGTTACGAAAGGAGATGAAAGGGGTGGATGATTGTGACGACTCTTTTCATGCAGGAGAGCTGTCTTATTTTTTTTATTGTGTTCTGTATGGGGTGAGATGTACGTGCGCGTGGTGTGTGGTGTGTGTGTAGGGGGGTGGTGGATGCACGTGGGTGGGTGTTGGGGGAATGGGGAACATTCACATCACTAAAATGAGGAAATCTTCATTGTGGGTTTCGCAGACAATTTCATAGAAACTGAAAGGAAAAGAATGGGGGCCGAAAAGGAAAGATGGGGCGGATTTATATCTCTCGTACATCGGGGGATGGCAGCTGTACAGAAGCGAAGCCGCCTGCTGCAAAAGGCATCGAAATATGAGCAGAGTTGTGCAGTCTGGAGCCAGGCCTACTTTCCTATTGAGCAGAAGTGGTTATCTCTGTGCTCTTGCCAGAAAAGGGTAAGACTGTTTACAACGGGAAAGGTAGATCTGATAAAAATACAAGAATCCATAACTGCAGATAATGAGTGATATAAGTGAGAGAGAACTTTGTATTACCATCTGTCCATTCCTGTCATTATTACAAAGTAAATCTAGTATAACACGCACCAACCCCCCGACACACGCTTTCTTGTTCTCATTCACACACACACACACACACACACACACACACACACACACACACACACACACACACACACACACACACACACACACACACACACCTGTTTATTTATATTCTATACGAAACATTGACATGTAAGCTTATGAATAAACAATCATGTTATGGGGTACAATGGGTACAATAATTACACTGTATTGTTTATTATGTGTTACTGTAGATAACGGACAATGATACTATATAATTCAATGGTCATTTCAACCTTTCTTCAGCTAAAACATTTGTATGGAAACTAAGCTGCTATCGCCTTACTTTTACATGTCGCCATTCAAGAAGAAACCAGTTTTCACTGTAAGTTGTTAAGGAAATTGAGATGACTATTGTATAGCGGGCAGAGAAACAAGATGTGTGTTTTATACTACGCGAGATGGACAATCGTTTATAATACAAATATTCTGGTTAGTCCCAACAAAGCGAATATTGTGAATATTGTATAAGAGTGAAGTCAGAGAGAGAGGAAGAACGTGTGTTGTGGGTGTTGGTGGTTGTGTGTCTACTCATTTGCACGTGCGTTCGTGAATACGTTCAGCAAAATCCATCGAATAGTCACGACTGTGTCTGTGTAGCAAGCAGGGAGGAGCCGTGAAAGGCCACTGGCTTGTCTCTTGCTGTTGTTTTTAACATTTATCGTTTGTTCACATTGTTCACTTCATTAGTTTCAACAAACTAGTATATCAGAAAGTAACACATCAGCACATAGAACGTGCGCGCGTGACCGCACACACACACACACACACACACACACACACACACACACACACACACACACACAGATTCAGTGACAAATTCTTGTGATGTTGAATGTTGGTACTTACACAACTGCTTGGTGCCCTGCAATACTCAGTCTCTACCCAAAGATCAGTCGTCAAGTTCTCCCAGCTCAACGTTCAGTGCCAGAGTAGTGTACCTCTCCACGCTTATCTACCAGTTATATATATATTTTTTCGTCCAGCAATACAGGTGTAACGATACATCCGTTTGTGGTTTTCATTAAAAGGAAAAATTAAAGGACAAAATGGCGAACTTGTAAAACGACGGAAATTTATGATTAGGAAGCTCATCAACTCATGTTTTATTCTCATAGAAATGCCTAACACTTTAATCGTAACAAATAATAATAATAATAATAATAATAATAATAATAATAATAATAATAATAATAATAATGAAGTATACCTGGAGTTTGTAGGCTCAGTTGTCTGCTTGTCTGTTTTTCTCTCCATTATTTGGTGTTTCTCTGTACCTTGAATTCACAGCTCTTATGTCTTCAAGACCAATTTTGTGTGTGTGTGTGTGTGTGTGTGTGTGTGTGTGTGTGTGTGTGTGTGTGTGTGTGTGTTGACCTTTAATTTGCATCTATTCTCTGCTGTCTTTAAGTCTGTTTTTTCCCTCCCTTTCTGGATCTCAGCACCGACAACTTTCCCTGAACCATGTTCAGGCGATTCCAGTCCCCCACCCCCACCCCCCACACACACATGCACCTCATACTGCCACTCAAAGATTCATCAGTTCATTCTACTTGAGTTTCTGCTAACTGCTTACTAAAGCACTTAAGAGTGAACTTTCTGATACTCCGGTACTTGACCTTTTCTTGAGTTACACTGGCATCACACTGGTATCACACTGATATCACACTGATATCACTTTCTCGTAATTTTAAATTCCAAGTTTACGGTGAAAAACATTGTAAAGTAGATGGCACAAACCTTTTCCTCCAAAAGTTTTCTTTTCTCCTATCTTTCGATAATTCAGTCTTTAGCTATAATATCAACTTGATTATTCGGTTTCTCGGCAAAATCTTTTGTATTTTATTTTGGGTTTCTTTTAACTTTTAATTTTTCTGTAAAAATCATTAAAAAGTCACTTTCTCATAACTGAAGATTTACTTTCTCTTTCCATTTTCACATTGCTTATTGAAGTCCAGAAGTGAAATATTTTAAAATTCATACAGTCTCGAACCAGTTAAAACACGATCTGCATGTCTTTATAATTCATCAAAAGTGTGAGATTCGCACCTTTTTCGGGGAATGTGCTTTATTATTCACTGCAGTTCATATTTTTGGTTCGATTAGAAGAGAAGCAAGCTTTAAAGAAATAAAAGCATTGGTTACCAGAAAGGGCGGTTATGTGTTTTGTCATGTAAAGAGTCTAGTCTTTCTTTCTCTAAGATCCACAACCCGAATATGAGAGGACCGCGTCTCCATGTCCACCAGTCAGAAACATGGGAAGTGTTTATGGCATCGATGCAAGGAATAGTTAAAGTACAGTATTCGGTATTAGGAATATCACAGCACTCCTGTAGTGTAGTATATTTGTGGAAAGATAATCTATCAAGATGTTGGTGCACTGACATGCACGTGCTTTGTACAAGACAAAAATGATCTCGTTGTTTACGACAGTTTGGTGTTTGTGATTCGCTAGTAGCTGCGGGATCTGTTATTTGAAAGTGGGGTTGTTGGGGAAGGTAGGGTAGAGGGGAGCCAGGAAAAATATTAAAAAGGAGAACGCCGTCTGTCTCCCGCAGTGTTCAACGATGGTGATTTCCGCCGATTAAAGGAGGGCGCTGCAGTCGAGGAGATGTGGCATGCATGACATATGATGGCGTTCTCCTTGTTAATATTTTTCCTGGGACATCAACCCTAGACCCTCTTCTTCCCGTGATAGACAGATTCCGCTGTGTACGGGAGGCAGACTTTTCATGGAGCTACAGTTATGAACTACAATTACATTCTACTTGCAAGTCCTCTGTAACGGTCTAGTAGTGTGCATATTTTTAATTACGGGATAAAACTCAGTGCAAGATACTGTTTCCCCAAATCTTGATGAGTACATACTTTCCGTTCTCGAGATACATGTCCACAAAAAGTAACACAGACGTCAGCATTGTACATAAATACATTACATTGTGAGGGCTTCAGCCAATGGGAGAGCTGCGACTATATGCTAATTAGCCGTTTGTGTACAAACTTGACGTCATAATCTTGAGCTCTTTCTGTGCATAGTGATGTTTGAAGGCGTGTATCTCGACAACGGACGGGAAGGGATTATTCACTCAGATCTGGAGAAATAGTATCTTGCACTGAGCTTTACCCATTCAGAAAAAGCAGCCAGTACTAGTTCTTTTACCACAGCTCTACACCGTACATTGACTTAGATTATCAGGCAACCTCGTCGGTCGAGGCTGATCCCGGAAACACTTGCTAGCCATAACCTAGAAGTAACGTTACCTCTGCTTCATGATTCAAGCCCCTACTGTATTAAGACACTTGTGGATTAGGATATTGGGACGGCGATGAAAGAATGTGCATGAGAAGTTGTGTAGGTCTGTATCCTACAAGCTTTGCTACTAGGACCCGAAAATAGTTCACGTGACCTGCTCGATCCATGCAGGGAGGTCATGTTCATCTGTGGTAAGCTCTTTCAATGAGGATATTTCCAGTTCACACACACACACACACACACACACACACACACACACACACACACACACACACACACACACACACACACACACACACACACACACAAGATGAATAAATAATCTCATACAAACTGTTTTTTACTTATCTTGTTATTACATGACAGCGATTGACTTCACTGTGCAAACGATGACGAAAAACAATGGAGGAATACAGTGCACATTAAACAAGTGTGTGTGTGTGTGTGTGTGCGCGCGCGCGCGCTTGCATACGGGTGAGTGAGAGTGAGAGACCAATTCCGGGTTAAACTAAGGTTTTAGCCAGTTTCGCTAGGCATGACTTCATGAAAAAAATATATAGTGGTTTTTGATTGGTTCTTTTTCTAATTAATAATGCGCTATCTGGGGTTAAATGGTGACGAAAAGCATCAGCGTGGAATTTTCAGCGCGTTTTTATTGGCTTATTTTTCTTTCCGGATGTAAAACAAAAGACATTCGCTTGCTTGAGACATATTTAGTCCACGTGACAAAGATGGCTTCCCAGAACCTGTTTAAAGGCCATTATTCTGAATGTAAAAAAAAGGACGCATGCTCACTGTTACTAATTTAGTGTGCCTTTGAATAACGGGGTCCTCCGAACTGGATTCCCGTGCATGGTTTGGATAAAAGGCAGGCAATTCATACGTACACAACACGTGACATACACGGATCTGTATATCCCAGAGTAGCCTCAAGTTACTAATTTATGTTCAAACAACGATTCAGCTTCACAACAGCAGTTACAAGTGCTGCAGAAATTGCTAGAACGACACCATCTTCCTCCAGCCTTGCTGTTGCATACGCCAAAATGACGACAAAGTAGACTCTTTTTTCGATGATGTTAACAAGTTTTTTTCAAAAAAAAAACAAAAAAAACAACAACAACAAAACAGCGAATAAAATAAAACGACGCACTTGTGTAGTTTCATGCCCGGAACATGACCTTCGACATAACAGGCTGCGGAACAGGTAGAAGGTGAACACAGGTGAACACTCCATTAATCACAGGACAAGGTACAGCCATTCCCCAGCCTGGCAAGTTTCTAGGAAGTCGCCGTTTGCCTTGTTCCTTCCGCTATGCTGTCATTTTATGTTTATTTTAAAGATATTCAGGCGTAGTTAATTCCCTTTGTTGTTTTGATTCCGTGTTGGGGGTTGTGCACTAAATAATTCTTCCTCCTATCACATGTGATTCTGCGGTGTTCATTGGCAATCACTCCTACCCTTCAGTCACAAACACACAAGAAAGCAAAACCCCCAAAAAGCAAGCAAAGATAATTCGAGACACTTATACAAGTATCTGCATGCACTGATGGGTAGAGTGCTAAATATAGGGACCTTAACCGGACATACATCGTCAACCACTCACTGCATACCTGTGGTAGGCCATAACCCCCAGCATAAATAACATTTTCAAGGCCAAGACTGTGGGTCCAGCCAAGGGAGACGATAGATCACGATAGATTACTACAATTTTTAACGTTCATGCTGTTAGTTGTCTCGTACTCTTTCTTACTTTCTTACTCTCATTCTTACTTACACAATATTGAAGCACAATATTACAGTGTTCATTTCATCAAAAGGTAGCAACTCATACAGCAAATGTAACCTCTTTGAATATCATATGATTTATTTCGCTAATTCCTGGATTAAATCGCGCTAGAGTATGGTCATTACTGGTAGGTACCTTTTTGGATCAAACTCCTTTTCTAAGCCGACTGTAAGCTGAATACTTATCACGTGACAAGATTTTATTTTCCGTTTTTAAGTAAACTTTGTTTTTTTAGTTTTTTTTCTGAACAGTAATATTAAAACTATACCTGTTCTAACGTATAAATGTACCTATAAATAGGTAGCTCTGGAGATGTCTTCATCATTTTTGGCCTCTCCAGTCCTAACTTTAACAGTGTTCTTTATCGCTGGCTTCGTGGTCTTGGACTGTCAATCACATTTAGTTAATCCGCCATGTTAAGCTCGTATTGTGCTGTTTATATAAGTTCGGTCTTGCTGTACATGGTTGTGGGGTTCTAATGTCTATACACATAAACCTTTTAATGGCTAATAAATAGACCTTTTTATTTTTCCTAAACGTTATCCAACCCCAGGTTATCAAAATATAACAGCATATACAGCCAGACCTGAGTATCAGTTAAAAAAAAAAAAGAGTAGGATTCAGGTTACCTAACCTCCCCATAGTTTGAAGTAAATGAACTATTGCCCCATCCCTCAATTAAAAAAACAAAATTCGCGCACTGCGGTTGAAAGCGATGATTTTTGTCACTATCGTAAAATTCAAATAAAACTTTGTCCTTGTTTACAGTTTCGTTTTCATGTGAAGCAGTACCAGTCTTCTCTTTCAGACACATGCAGATGTTTTCAAAATACCATGATTTTTATTCCAAGGTTTACCTTTAACTCAAGATCTTTTGAAGACTGTTATAGGTTTAACACTGTTTTTGAACGGGTAGTCGAAATAAGTACAGTGTCGTCAGCTAACAGAAGGCAGAGAAAGAAAGTGAGACGGAGACAGCGAGACAGAGACAACCTCAAACATACTTCTCCCAAGTATCGGAACACATAAACTCTTCGGCACTCCCCTCTCTCTCTCTCGTCATCATGTACAGTAACAGTGGCAGTTTGCCTGTAGTCGGAGAGTACAGTCTGTAAACACCTCAGATCCGGCACACATGCTGAGTGCCCCCCCCCCCGCACAACCCCCCCCCCAGCACACCCCCCGCCACCCACTCATCCATCCTTCCTTCAAATCCTGCCATTGCTTTATAAGCACTGGCGACGAACGTGGAGGCACGGCATACTCAAAACAAAAAAATCGTGCAGCAAAGTAAAAACACGAGATTTTTTTTTTTCCTCCGGAGTCCGCAGTTCAGCTGCTGGGAACAGGAAAAACTGAGGCGGGACTGCGGTAAAGATGTAGGGCATGTTCTCGGAAGGTGGCCTGCGCAAGCCGAGGGTTGGGTCTGGGTCAGAGTGCACTGAAGTCAGTAAATACATTGTTACAAGCACTGCCGTCGCTAGTAAGCACTGCCGGAGGCACGGCACAATCAAAACAAAAACAAAAAAAAGGTGCAAAACAGGAATGAAACCAAAATAATTACGGTCTTTGCGTACGACACAAGAGTCAATAAAATACTGCTCCGTCTGCTCGCAAGGGAATTGAAACTATTTTGTGTGGTTTGATCTGGGCGAAAGGGGTGATAGACCTTTTTTTTTCAGGAATGTCCGTAGCAAAAGGATTTTGATGAAAATTCATATTATTCGCGTTATGTGCATGAAACAGAAACACTTGGGTCTGTCTTGGGAGCGAAAGTGATTTCGACATACTTGTTTTTGTTTTCCCATGTTTTTAAAGTCCGAAATGGATTTGATGGGAGGGTCCTAGAAAAATGTTGGAATGATCGAGGAAAGATATATTTGGTGGCATTCAAGGGACAGAACTAATTAACTAATGACAAACTAATGACCTACGTTTAAATAACAGAGAAAGAGTAAACGGGCAGGAAAAGGATTGAAGAGAAACGGGTCACTTATTTTTCTGTATTTGCGTGTGAATACTTTGTGTGTGCGCTCGTGTGTGTGTGTGGGGGGGGGGAGGCGTGTGTTTGTGATTTCATAGAACAGGAGCTAGATGATGCATATCCGTTGAAGTAAGTAGTGTTACAAAGAGATATACTTTAAAAGCCTAATAATTTCATGATAGTTATCAAATGTAAGATAGAATTTTCGCATGGTACGCTACCATCTTCGCTCAAACTGCCCTCGATATTTTTACTCAAGAAAGCTAAACAGTCACAACTTTTCCAAACAACAGAAGTTGTTTTAATAAGCTGACCGATGACTCACGTCCTCTTGCAACACTAAAATGCGCCTTGTCCTGCGTGGAGACAAGTTCGCGCTCGACACGCTTCATTACTCACATTTATCCCCACGTGACGTCAGAGTGGTCACAGCGCGTGTTGCTGCACCTGTTTGCGGCAGCTAAGATGCACGTGATTGGCAGTCCCTGCAGGCAACTGTTAATCGTCATGTGTCATGTGTCAATAAGACAGCGCAGAGGCCTACCTTCAACGTGCAAGGCCACATGGTAAGCCGAACCTCAAGGACCTTTGATCCCCGCTACCACGTCAGTTATGAGGAAGAGGAGACCCGGATGATTAGAGGACTGGCGTCCGAACCCGGAGGCAAGTCAGTTCGGTACCAGGGTGGCGCAGTGGGCTTCCCCGAGTCGATCCAGCTGTCGGGAGTGGATTCCTGACTCCATAAAGGGCTGGGGGAGGGTTGGGGGAGGTAAGGCATCAAAGGACAGGAGACCTCAGGCCCTCACAAAAAGCTGGAAAAAAATATTTGTGCGGACACCTCACTCCCCAACAACTAGGATAGCAATGACCTATACTTTTTTTTAAACCCTGTAATCGCCAGTCACACAAGGAATAACGATTGAAGTGTACTTTTACCTACTGTACACGTATGCTGACTGAGTAATGAACGCAGTGATGCTTGAGCTAGACAAGAGGCTTACACGGGGATGAAAGGTTGTGATTGTTGGTGTTTTACACCGACTCAACAGTTAACGATTTTTATAACGAAGAGGTGGTCAAGACTACACCTTGTGAACAGGTGCCACATCCAGAAAAGACACCGGCGTGTGCTGGAGGCGAGCACTGAACCGACGACTAACAAATCCCACAGCGATAAGCCACCGGACCTCCTGCTCTCAACATAATACCTCTGTGCTCTCTGGGTGGGTTGGGGGCCATGTAAGACTAAACACGATATTCAATGCCCAAACATATCTGGGTATCTGTCAATGGTGGAGAAGGAGGTAAGCAATAAGTTGACGGATCACAGGTCATAAAAAGTGCAAATCATAATGACGTCTCCGAAAACATGTGCATCCTGGTTTACAAGGCTACTTGCATTCAGGATACATAAGACGATAAAAAAATATTGCGCTCGCGCACGTACGTGTGTGTGTGTGTGTGTGTGTGTGTGTGTGCGCGCGCGCGCGCGCGTGTGTGATGGTTTAGCTTACACTAGTTGATGTATTTTTCATCTCATGTAAAAACTGTACCATTACTTCCCCTTATGTTTACCTTACTCACGGGAGAATACTGTAGCAGACGTGACCTTTGACTGGAACGGTCAGCTGACTCGTCACGCACGATGAGTTGAAAGCGGGTGTGTGGGAAGAGGGGATAAGGATAACCTTACTATTAGACCACACACACAGTGATCAAGAGATGATGATGACGAAGAAGAAGAAGGAAAGGGAACAGAAGAAACAAGCCACGTGCATGCAATGACCACACGAGACTATTTCCTGAGTTAAACGCAGTTAATTAATTGCTATACTATATTTACTATATTTACTATATTAATTGCTGTTATTTACAGTGCTACTTGCTATATGTGAGTCGCTCTTGTTTGCTATGTTAATTGCTGTTGTTTGCTATGCTATTTGCGGTGTTAATTACTGTTATTTTCTATGCTAATTGCCATGTTAATTGCTGTTATTTACTTCGCTATTTACTGTGTTAAATGCTGTTAATTGTCTGCTGTTTGTTAGGTACGGTGGACCTCTGCAGTAGTGTTATTTAACTGTATACAGCTAACCTTTCATCCATCTTTTTACACCTTCAGGAGAAGCACCTAACCCACACATCCCTGAATTTCACCTCCTCTCCTTCATCATCACCTTACGCCCCTTAGGCTCCTTTTAGGAGTACTGTCCCCTGACAGCCCCTTCCCCTTCTCCAACACTCCTCCAGCCAGATGCTTATCCATCTACCCGCACATCCGTCTCCTCGTGTAAAACAATCAAATCAAACTTACCCTTCAGGAGCCGACACATCCGCCACGCCATCACTAACTACATCGTCAGGCAACCCGGCAAACGACAACTGATTAAGAGACGAGTAGCCTCCTCCTCCTCCTCCTCCTCCTCCTCCCCCTTTGCACAAGTCGTCTACCCCTGGAAAGGACACGAGCGTCAGGCTCGACGCCGCGATGGTCGTTGTTGTCGCCGTCATCGCGGTTGGCTTGTCCACCACGCGCATGTTATCGGCCTTCGATGTCCAACAGTCATCTGCCGCGCGTGCAGCAAGTGGGTGCGAAGGAAACAAGTCGTCGTGCGTTTGCTGTGCGAAAAACCACTTGACCCTGCTGCCACTGCAGATCTCCTAGGAACCGCTCGCTTGCTGCAACAGCGAGACAACTCGCAGTCGAGTCTCACCAGACAAGTTCCTTCCGTGCAGTCGCTTGCAATTCCGGACCCCTCGGTCAACAACAAACGATGGTGGAAGTTGAACGCGGTTGACAATTTGGCTAAATATTTCCTTCTAGCCTGTAAAGGCAGCCGAAGTATCAACATCAAAACAAAACTGTCCGGCCGTGAAGAAAAATATTCCTTAATTCAAAGCTGTGCTGTAAAGTTTTCGAGGCTCGAACCAGACTTCTGTCAGTACGTTTCATTTAATATTCATGAAACGCAGTCAGCTGGTGCAAGAGATGATACAAACCTGCTCTGGTTGGTTTGCACAGTACCATTTGCTCTTTAAACAAGGATTAAGCAACACTCGACAGTCTATGTACACTTCCTCGTTCGGAAATCTTAATTCTTTGCTCATATTTCCGCGTCAGTGTGAAATAGTTGCACACTGGTCATAACGGCTCAACCGTTGGTCCGCTTCTCCTTCTCAAGAGAGGGTCAACCCCTCCAGTTTCTCCGATCTGCTGGACTACGTCACGTCTTCCAGGCGCGGTGACGTCAAGGACAAGGACTAACGGCTAAGGTGGAGGAATCCATCAGAATTATCTAAGCAAACGTCTCTGACGATCCCAGCGATGACGGTTTTGGTACGTCCTCAATAATGGATTTCCGGCCAGCTGTTGAGTTTGTCAGCACTGACCAGCACGTAGTATGTTCCGGCTCGTCGCAAAACCACGGCACTCGCGACTGTCGTCTGCTGTAGCGAAGTTTCGGATGCAAAGTTCTGGCCCAGGAGTGGTGAGGCGTGAGGGATGGGAGACGCGCGGAGAGGAAATCCGGCTGTAGTTGCAGTAAGCAACACAAAACAACGCACACTGAAAAAAATTTAGTCTTCGTCCGACTGGTGTACTAGTTAACGGTCAGCGGCTTGTCGGTGTGTGGTGTGGACATAGCGAGACAACGGCGAGAAAAACTTGCGAGCTTCCTAACAACATTCCTAACAGTGCGCTCGCGTGTGAGTGTGTGTGTGAGAGAGAGAGAGGGAGAGTCTGCTTGTGCGTACTAATGTGAACATGTTCACACACTCATCTATGTGTGGCTCTGTGGTTTACAGGTGTAAATAGTTTCATTGTCGCGTGAAAGTGTTTCTTTATATATTAAATATATCTGTGCGTGCGCAACACAACAAACAACAACAACAACAACGATAGGCATCTTTCCTCGTACTCCAGCAGAAGACAACAGTCTGAGTGTTCAACAGCCAACTATATCACCTCGACTGTCGGCAGCAAGTGATGCGAGGCAGTGGCTCTTGAATTCCATCATCCCACCAGCCCAACTTCTTGTCTGCGGGAGATACCTACTGGATCATTGCCGCTGTCGTTCATTGCTTGATGTTGATGTTAGGCAGCGGCAGGCGACGATTGTGGCCAGGAGGAGTCCATCAGCGGTGCACTACGATCGACTCACCCCCATTCCCTCTACAATTCATCTCCCCGTAGTTTCGTCACACGAGTGTATTCTTATATATGCGTAAACGTGTGTTTGCTCGTGTGGCCAGTTTGTGAAGGGAGGAGCGGTAGGTAGATGAGAGGGAGGGCTGCAGTGTGCTGTTTTTATTTTCTCGTTTCTAGGCTAAGAAGTCATTTCTCGTCCCCGTCACTGAGTTCTATTCACCTGACTAGTGAATCGCGAACCCTGTGCTCTACCTTGTGTCCGTTATTGCTGTGTATCCGCAAGTCACGCGTCTCTTACGTCTCTATCACCTGTGCGCAAGCTGATCTTCCTGCTGCGCAAGTCGTGACTAACCAAGGGGTTGGGGCGGAGAGGACATGCATATTCCGTTTAGGCGTTAACACTTTCGCCCTCAGCATATTTTTCTTCACGCTTCTGCGTCTACTATGTGTTTTGAGAACCACTTCCGCAACAACAGTTTCGTGACGTAGAAGGTGTTCTGGCCAACACTCGAACGTTCTGGATGCTTTGCTAGGCAGGCGCATTTTCAGACCCTGTGGACCCTTAGAAACTGGACGGAAACAACGCCTTTCTCGGTTATCTTGCGACCGGAAAATGAACACTTTTCCTGTCTTGATTAGTGCCACGTAACCACAAAGAACGAAACACCACGACCATTGTATTACACGCCTTTTGTACTTTTGTACTTTGGTAGTCAAGTGTTACTAGAGGACCACGACTGTCTTCCACAAAGGACGACTCAGAGCCGATGAGCGCAAGACTCGTCATCTTCAAAACGTCACCCACTGCACGGTTTTGATTGGCTGTTGTGCCTGTAGGGACTCTCATGGCTTTCCCAGCTGTTGCAAAATACGAAAAGTGAACGGTTCCCTTTTCAGCCTTCTTCCTTTTAATGTTCAGTCTGAACATTGTAGTAACTTTGATGCAAACGGGCAATTGTAATTTTATAGGCACTTTCATGCGTGGATAAAGAGATCGTGAAGCCAGAGGAAACGCCTTTTCTTTAAAGTTGAGGCACGAAAACGAAATCCCCTTCCTTTTAGAACGTGTTCCTTTCTTGTAAAGTAAAAGCAAAACCTGCTCCTTCCCGTAGACAAGTGGTTCTGTAAAAAAGAAACGCGGATGATATAGTGCCGAATGTCCGCCTATTTTACTTTCCCCTCAATGGAATGCTTGCCGCGAACATATGAAGGATTAACAACAAGTAGTATTGGCACATCTTAGATCATCACGACTTGCAAAGACGATCCTGCATGGAACAGTGCAAGGCAAATGGAAATATCAGCAAACGGGACAAAAGAAACCGGTGCACGATGTATAGAAGTGTTATTTGACCGGTCATTCAGCAGGTCCCATAGAATGGAAAAGAAATGGCGAGAAATGGAGGATGGTGGTTTTGGGACAGATTTCGAGCGGTTTAATGTTGCTTTTCTCTTTATGTTTACCCGTATCTCCTGCCATGTCTTTGGTCTCCTTTTCTCTCCACACCACTATCTCCCTGCCTTTCTTTCCCTACCTTGTGTGTGTGTGTGTTTGTGCGTGGGTGCACGAGAGTTTGTGTGTGTGTGTGTGTGTGTGTGTGTGTGTGTGTGTGTGTGTGTTATGAGAGAAGGAAAGGTAATGTGTACTGGTGTTTATTTCTTTGAGAGCTCATTGAGTCTGCTATTTTTGGTGGAGAGATGTACTCTGTGAACAGTCCCTGAGTTGTGAGATTGTCCCAGCTGTCAACGTTTCTTTTTTCTACTTCCTCTTTTACGGTACTAGCGGTTGACTGTCATCTTGCCACTTCTCTCTTTCTAGAAAACTAAGTGAAGCTGGTTTCCATGGGGTGACGCGTCATTTTTTCTGCTTTTGAGACATTTCAGAGGCTAAGACACGTGTCGTGAGACAGTTCAGAGGTTAACACACTTGTTTCGTGTGACCACGAAAACAGATACTCCAGTTTGTTTTAAATCGAATGTAGGGATGGGGGTTCCAGAGTGAGATAACTGTGACCTTGTCCTGCATGAGAGGATTATGCAGTTTCAAATGAACTTTTAGTGCTTGAGGACTAAGGCATTCACATGTATAAATCTCTCTCTCACACACACACACACACATTCTCAAGCACAGACTCATTGACACACACCCGAGTACTCTCTCTCACACACACAGTTACACTAACACACACACACACACACACACACACACACACACACACACACACAGATTCACACTCACATTCTCATTGACACACACCTGAGTGCACTCTAATTTCTCCCTCTCTCTCTCTCTCTCTCTCACACACACACATAGACATCGACATATCTTTTATTGCTTTAAGCACATTCCTGGGTGTGAGAACCTACTCACATATATACCTAAATCTACACATTCCTAATTCACCTGCATTCTCACACGCTTATATACACAAATCATTATACACCAAAGACATATTAGAAAAGATTGTAAGGTTGCACACCCAGTTTCACACCCCTATAATATCTTTCACTTCTCTCCCACCACCACAGCCCCTATACTCACCCTGACCTATCATTCTATCTCTGGCTTCCTTATACACACATTCACTTCCACCTCCTCACACATCAACATGCCACAGAGCTACAGTCGTAGTTATTGTTTAGATGCCAGGGAGTGACTGTGCGATTCCAGGTGGCCCTGCGTGCACAGGTCAACACGAAGGTTTGTCATTTGTCCGCATGCGAAGACCAGACAGCTAAGACTAGGAAAAACTCTTGTAAGGGTTGTGAACTGTTGAGATTCTAGCTTCAGCCAAGAACATTAAATCAGATGAGCTGCTATCTCTTGCAAGGCAGAGACGATAGAAACAGAGAATTAGGGATAAATTTCTTTATTTATAATGCAATCTATTCCATTCACAAACTTCATTAATAAAACATTTCTTATAAAATATTGTGTACAATATCGAAGCGCCAACAATCTTTCCTTGATGACGAGTGGCAAAGCAAACAGATGATATATAAACGCAAGCAACTTTATTCCTTTAAATGCAATGAAAATAAACCAGAGAGAGAAGAACTAAAACATTTCCTAGATAAGTATAGACTGGGACTAAACCTCAGAAACTGCCTCAACCCACCTAAAGAACTATGGAACAGTATACTGTCACTAGTAGTAGTAATAGCAACAAGCCACCCAAACTCTAGTCTAATATAAAATAAGAATAGGGGTAAACAGGATAACATAGCCATCCACACTGGAAAAATAAAATAATAAAAAAAAAATTGAGGAAGAGCAATACATGGAACCCAACAAAGAAACACAATACACCACCACGGTACACGTGGCAGGACCCCTAAACACTGGCAACAAACGGCAGCAGCACCAGCACCAGCAGCAGCAGGAAGAAAGAGGGCAGCAGCACTGTAACGACCCATGCAAACTTGGCAGATCAACAATGGATAAAGAGGGCATAAATACAGTACACCACCCATGCAGACTTGGAAAACCTAAACACCAACAAAAATAGAGGGCACGCACAAAAGTGAAACGACACATCAGGCACCACAAAACAGCAACCCTTCCCCCACATCTCCCCATCCCCCCCATACCCTCACCCACATCCCCAACACCCACACTCCCCAAAGACCCCATCCCCCACAGTGCGAAATCACCGAGAGGTGGAAGCCCTTTCCCTTTCAAAGTCAACAACAACAACAACAACAACAACAACAACAACAACAACAACAACAACAACAACAATTCCTTTAAATGTTTATCTTTAAAAATTTCCATCCCAGCTTCCGTACAGTTACATTTTTCCAGGAACACTTTACAAAAGGAGAAACTCAGAACAGCGTCACAAAAAATAGATAGAAAGAAATACATTCATCACATCATTCCCACCATACAGCTTATGTTCACACACAAAGAGATAGTGAGAGAGTATGAAAAATTATTTTAACCCTCTTTCTATCTTTTTTCTTTCCATCCTTTCACTGCAATAAAAAAACGTGCAAAGAACTGAAGAAGAGTATTACAATATTTAATAAGCATTTCATTATCAATAACAAGTAAAAATAAAAAATTACATTAAAATATCCTTATTGCGCCTTTTCTTTTCTGTACATTACTAGTGTCCTTAAAATGTCATCACACATTCATTGAGAAATGGATGAAATTTGGATACAATCCTAGCAGTCTTAACCTGAACTAAGTTCACCAGTTCAGCTAGCGAAATAGTCACAAACTTTCGTAAACACACTCGAACCTGAAGGTTATCAGCTTACTGACAGAAACCATCTCTCTAACAGGAAAATATATTTAAATATCACAGCACTCTCGGTGTATATAGAAGTTAGTTTGATATTTTTCTCATTAATCTCTACCAAAATAAGTAGATGTTGCCAACCATAATTCAGGAGGAAATATCTTCGAGGTTAAGAAATGTTTCCGTACAGCACAACACGGGAAGCAGAAGTTGTCTCTTCACAGCTGCGGGCGCATGGAGTCGAATAACTGTTTCCACTGTTTCTATAGTCTCTGGTTCTACACAAAAGGAAAGGGCTACTTGGCTTGTTAAACATGTTATTTGGGGATTTGTACGTTTGACATTCTCGTGGTGCTTCACAAACGAGGGGTTGTTAATGAGTTGTGGCTTATCGCTGAAATATAAAAATTGCTCCTCCGCAGATATCGCCATGAATAGAGAGCTTTGTATTTTCCTGTAATAGAAAGAAGAAAAAAAGGAAGAAAGGGGTTTAAAAATGTTTATCGACAATCAAAAGCAACACAGAGAGAGAAAAATAGAGACTAGGACACACACACACACACACACACATCCTACTTATACTGTAAAAAATACAGTGCAGCAGATTGTTTCTATTCAGAAGAGCCTGGTGTGCTCTGCTCCAGCTCCAGCTCTCTCTCTCTCCCTCACACACAGAGGTATTTGTTTGTCAAACTGCTTCATGTCCCACTACACTTTCGGGGTTGAGGGTTGACCTGTCGTGACGAGTGTTCAGCCGGAGCACTGCAGAACAAGCGGGATTAGGCGTGTTGGTCCGGTTTTATTTTTTAACCTGTGCGCCTTAACAGCTACATCAACCACAGATATGTAGCAGATAGGTTTTTCTAAAGGTGCTGAGCACGGGTTGCAGTCACAAATCGAAACACATTTAGGCAAAAGTAGAGCTGGAAATCAAGCCAATACACAGAAAGCGGTAATCTCGATGCCGCTTTTGCGCCGCTGTCGCTTTGCCGCGCCGTTGCCGCTCAGTCAGCCGTTATAATCACTTATCAACTGTTACGACTCTTCTCATTGCCACTGCCGTCTACCGTGGGCCGCAGTCAAAGACCGTTCAAGAGAGAGAGAGAGAGAGAGACGTGGGTGGGGGGTGGGGGTTGTCCAAGTATTTTTTATAATACTTGTGCCTGTCAGAAACTCTCAACACTTCTCATGACAGGATGTACGATATGTTGTAAGGACAAGAGGCCTCTAATCGCAGCCCCGTTCCGGCCCCATCTTGACAAGCTCCTCCTTCAATACCTGTAAATGTTACCAATCGTAGGCCTCATAAACTTTGAGTGAGGGAAGAGATCACTTTCTCTGTTACCTGAAAGCAGCCAATAAATTTTGCCCAATAAAGGGAGTAAGTTTGTACAAATAATTGATGCTCACGATAACGCATACCTCGTTCATATACTAATGGTCTGGCTATCCGTTCTCTACCAGCTCATCTAGGTTGTGCGTTCTGCCTCTTATATTTGACTATCCCAGCTTTTCTGCGAAGGACACGACAGCGCTACCACACCCTCCCCTTACGCCACGCGCACACACACACGCACGCACGCACACACACACACACACACACACATTCAACAGAATGCTTTCGCGAAAGAGTTTCTCTCTCCATACCAGATGTTGCAGGCGCTGCTGCAAGTGTACAAGCTTGAAGTATATAAAGCCCTACACTTTAAAATAGACTTTAACTTCATAGCTCTGTTTGGACAAAAGACAGGTCGTCAGCGTAAGGCCCTCAAACGGTATGCAGCGAGTACCAATCTAAAATTAACAAATTGGTGATAGTATCCGGACTTGTTAGTAAAATGTGACCCAAGAAATAATGATGCGTCTGTATACAACAAAATCAAATTTGGAAAATATGTAAAAACAAACATGTCAGAAGAACTTGTTCAAATGCACGATGAAAACTTAAGTCGGTGCAATAGGTTAAAATAAGTCCAATATTCGATTTTAGAAATGAGCTCTACAAAATTTTCTTCTGAAAAATCTAAAAATAGTTACATTTTGCACATGGTGTTGCATAGCTGGGAGTTTTTGTCATGCTATCATTGTAAGAGACGGTGTAATAAACAATTAAGAGATTATGCAACTAGGAAGATGATGTCAGTTTAAGTACATAAAAATGTAACGCCTAATTGTGCTGGGCTGTTTAGTGCAATGCGGCTTCCTGCTACTCTTGTGTGGAGGTCTATGAAAGTGCTAATATAGTATAATCAATAGTTTACTTCAGTTTGGTCTCTTCCCTGCAGTAGCTGTTGTGAGACTTTCCAGATTCAGCAGATAACATACTATATTTATATATAACATAATAGTCTTTACTGAACGGTGGCAATCCACACGAGTTGACGAAAGACGCTTTAATTTTACAGTGTTGTCCCGATACAATGGCTGCTTTGTTTTTATAGTTTTACAAAGCATGCAGGAGCGTGCTGCATCTTCCTGCAAAAATTGTTCCTGCTGGATGAAGCAGGTAGACCTGGCCTGCCGACGCACGGATGACGTGATGACAAAACTTTCCAGATCCCCGTCTCCAGCGCACAGAAAATTTTAATCGTCAGGCCATCGATCGTCTTCAGCGTCGAAGAAGAATAGAGCTGATAGGTCCAGTGAACACTACTCCTCTCTTTACTGTTTTACATAAGATACCAAGATACAATCCATGTTGCATGCTTTACTAAAAAGCAGAAAATAACATAGTAAAAGATCAAGACCATAGCCTATCATGCATTTTCTTTTTAAATAAAAAGCTCAACAACGCTTAATTGTTGCCAAGCTTAATTCAGTGTAGGAAGAGTGTTTTCGAAGCGTGCTCGACCCTGTCTGAATTTCATCAGTTTACTGTCTTACGACGCAGAAAGTCAGAAGTAGCAACTTATTATTTTTTTTAATCTAGCCTTATAAATTGTTGTCATTGTTCACTCGAAACATAGTCGCCAGCCTTCGTCCTTTACAAGCCCAATGTGTGACTAATAGGCTATAAAAAGAAATGATGATGATGATGTCCATTTGTAATGCGCAGGTATCCATTCAGAAGAATGCTCATTGCGCAGCAATGGGGAGGAAAGATGCTGGTTGGTGAATAAGGATCTCCCTGAATTTGCATTTTTAAAACTTATTGGCTGTGTCTAACCCCAAGTAGCATATAAAGAGAAAAAAGAAAAGAATAAAAAGAAAAAAATAAAGAAAAATGAAGAAAGAGAGAGAGAGAGAAATGGGGTTTGGTATTCGGTGGTAAAATTTTAAGGGAAGTCACTCGACGTCTCTCGCGCTGCCGCAGAGTGGCGACCCCTTAGCTTACAAGAAAGCCGGACCCTGGTGATTGACTTGCCAATGCAACAATGATATTCTTTAACAAAAGCCAAAGACTAGCTCTTCATTTAATGTCGTGTTTACTTATTCAGCATCTAAACGACACTTTAAAGCAGTAGTATTTAACTTTAAAGGAGAATCACGCAGCATTTGAATTTCGTGATCAACATGATGCTGAGCGCGTATACCTGTCATTAATTGTCAAGCAAAAGTCTAACATAAAATCTTCACTAAGGACCTCGGGATGGCGATACACACGAATGATCAGTAACTTTTAAAGCTTGTAGCTGTATCTACAGGAAGCAATTAATATCAGAATTCTGAGAGTTATTTTCACCTATATTAATACGACAGGTCTTGTGCCGTCTGCTTTTTCGCTTCACGTCATTTGTATACCTTCGGTGATATCAGCAGTTAGCCCACTTCAGAGGCTATTTTATAATACACCATCCAAAAAATCAAAGAAGATCAATAAAATACACAATAAGTTTTTTAGACACAGTTTTTATTTATTATTTTAATGTGTACAAAACTAAAAAGTCATTTTGGTAACATATTAAGCATCAAAGATTGAAAATATATCTTATCACAACACATAGCCCACAACAATGTATACGGAACTGCAAAATATGTATCTGTAAGCAATAGCTAATGTGCTTTAATTATTTGTGCCAATCATCAAACTTTGGTGAAAAGCAATGCACTTTAAAATGAAAACAGCAGTCCTAAAACCCTCGTCTTTCAGAAAACATATCCTTCCATCCATTCGTGGAAAGTTTTATTCCCAGCATTAAATGAGCATAGGTATTTGATCACAGCATTCAGTACCAGCACTTCCTTCTATTCGTAAATAACAATATCAAATCTTCCTAACCTCTCGAGTATGTTGGTAATTAAAGATGGGAGTGAACTGCTTAATAACAACAAAATTTTAATTTAAAAAAATCTTCAGATATGAACGACGTCATCTATGCTAACTGTATTTAAAGCAGCAAATATTCTTTTTATGTATTATTAAAATTTGTTTTCTCTCAAAACTATAGAAAGGATAAGAGGGCGCCAATGGATGCATCAAGAAACGCTTCATCACTATCACAGAAAAGTTCAACTAGTGAATATTAAAATAATAATAATAATAATAGTGAAGATTTTTATAGCGCATATTCACACTCATAGAGAGCATGCTCTTAGCGCTTAAAACGAGGAAGAGACGTGGACTAAGTAGACACAGAACAAAGGGGACGAAAGAAAACGACAGTACTGACGAAACAGAAAACATTAAAAGGCATCAAGTAACAGGAACAGAAAAATATAGTGATTCTGCGAGAAAGATGGGTAAAGTAGCAAGAGGGAAGGGGGCGGGGTTAAGAAGGACGAGCATTGTGCGGACTGTGTTAGGAGAAATGCTCAAGGAAGAGGTGCGTTTTCAGTGCAGATTTGAAAGATTCAGTTGTAGGAAGGTGGCGGATATGGAAAGGAAGAGAGTTCCATTGTTTTGCAGCACAGTAGCCAAAAGTCCTGTGACCATATGTTGTTGTTCTGGTGACAGGAACAGTTAGGATACGGTCGTCAGACGAAGAGCGTAGTTGTCTGGACGGAGAGTAAGGTATGAGAAGTTCAGAGAAATATTCAGGACAGGAGCCAGCAAAGAAATTAAAACACAGCACAGACAGTTTGTACTGAATGCGAGAACGGATGGGTAGCCAGTGTAGAAAACGAAGGAGAGGAGTGACATGGTCCCGTTTCCTTGCTCTAAGCACCAGACGCGCAGCAGAGTTCTGTACTCTCTGGAGTCTCTCAATGAGGTAGTCAGGGCAGCCTGCCAGCAAGGAGTTGCAGTAGTCAAGTCGAGAAAGAACAAACGCACAGACAAGAGTGTTGGTAGCGCGTGTAGAGAGAAAGTGACGGATAGCACTGATCTTACGGAGCTCATAATAGGCAGACCGACAGACAGATGCTACATGTCTATCGAGTGTCATGTCATCAGAGACAATAAATCCCAGATTCCTAACAGATGACGTGAAGGTGATGTTGCTGTCGCCCACCTTGATGTGATTGGGCAGACTGACGAGTGAAGGTTGATGTCTTCTTCTATGGCACAAGAGGGCTTCCGTTTTATCATCATTTAGTTTAAGCTTGTTTTTTAGCATCCAGCCCTTGACATCACTGATACAAGCTTCTATAGAGCTAATAGCAGAGTAAGACTCAGCTGGCGGAGTGGAACAGTAAAGCTGCGTGTCATCAGCATAGGATTGATGAGAAACCTGGTGAGACCGGATGCATGATGAAAGGGGCTTAGTATACAGGATGAACAGAACTGGGCCAAGTACTGAGCCTTGGGGAACACCACAGAAAAGTGAAGCAGGGCGAGATGTCTGACCATCAACTGACACAGTCTGGGTCCTATCAGTGAGATAGGAGTTGAACCATGAGAGGGCAGGTCCAGAAATCCCGTAGAGGGTGTGAAGTCTGTGAAGAAGCAGAGAGTGGTCTATAGTGTCAAATGCAGCAGACAGGTCCAGTAGGGTTAATGGAGAGACATCACCACTGTCAAGAGCAGATAATATGTCTGTTGTCACTTTAATAAGAGTGGTCTCGGTGCTGTGAAAATGCAAGTTTAAGAATGATATTGGAAATGGAAATGATGCTGAACTTCCTAAACTACCTATAGGACCTGAAGACATCTATTTTCCATTGAAAATGCAAAGAATACTGCTGGGTTTCTCTACAGTGTCTTGTGTACAAAGGTGTTTTAGTCTGGAGAGTGCTATTATGTTGCACCACCAGCTCCTTGATAATTTTGTATGCCACTAACATTACACAATACTACCCCTCTTTTCCGTGAGAGTAGATATAAATTCTGCATTAACAAAATCTCTCTAGCAAGCCTTAAGCATGCCAAAAAAAAAAAAAGTCCCATATGACCCATGAAAGAAATTAGTATGAATATTTATGTACAAAATCACTTGCCTGAACAATCCAACTATATTCTTCAGAACCCAATATAAGAAATATTTTGCATAAGATTATTAACCATGGGTTTTCTTCCTTTCAAATAATAATTTTGACTCCTATCTGTTAACATTTGTGACTATCATAATTCTACTCAAGATCTGCTGATAAATTAAATGTGACAACAACAACAAAAGGCCTATAGCACAAATGAACACACAAACCTTGTGGATATGTTATGACATTGAAATGTTAATATTTTTGAGTTGACAGTATGCACCAAAATCAATCATTAAACACACCAACATCCATCAAAACTCTGGGAAACAAATTTATAACAGACATTCACAGTCAACTGCAATTACATTTTCTTCTTGACTAGTAATAACAGAATTTTTGCAGCGTTCCAAATAAGTGAGTAGGCAATTTAAGTGAAAAAAAAGGCTTTCGAAAGATTTGTCACATTAGAACTTTACAGAATGCATCACTGGAAAACAGACCTCATTGAGAATAAGAGTCTAAGGCAGTTTGTTCATTAATTTTGTGAAGTGAATTGCAATGCATATACTACAAGTACAAGGCACAAATATATGAGCATGTTAAAATAGTAAACATAACAGTCACTGCATGTGACTCAAAAATAAATGAAAATATTCCACAAAATACAATACTTTCATTTAAACTACTTATATTAAAATTTTGTTCAGTTATATGCAAATAGCATCAAGCAAGAACAAGCTATGCTAAAATTCAGCATGCACAAAAGCCACCATGCATAAGCTAAAACAATGATGGATTTTCAGGAAATGTTTACACTGTGGGATACATCTAGAAAACATCTTCAGAAACTATTGATGATGGCTCTAACTTTGTAGATGGGTGATTTGGATAGGTATAACTTTATCTTTATTTAGTACTTTAAAATTTAACAAAATAGGGTTTAGATAACCAGGAGCTATAGTCATGAAGCGAGAGTAAAGCTTTGCCCATGGGGAACTCAAGGACAAGCATCTTGTTTCCAAAAGTGGTGTCCTGACCTCGCAAATGTTTTACCCCTAGAGCTGTAGTTATAAAACAATGACAAAGATACCTTTGGGTAAAGAATAATAAGTAGTGTCCACAGGGTCTGGGCATTGCGTTGTAACTATCCTCAAGTTCCCCATGTTGCCCTTACTCTTTCTTTATAACTATGGCCTCTGATGGTTGGTGCACACATCTATAGTTTCTGGTTCAAGACTTGCTCAAGCTTGTACCTAAAAAATTCCCCCTTTCCACCCATCAGGTGCCTAACAGATATGGGTACCCGACAGTCTACACCAAAAAACTAAACTGCATTCAGTATTTCCGAAACTGAGACAGCGCATAAATTAGAACATATAGAGCAGTAATTCAGACTTCAAGTGCAAAAAGTTATAACATTGCAGGGGAGGTAAAGGTGGTGAAATGAGATGGCTGCCTTTCAAATGCCATGTCCTAGACATGTTCCCTGCCCCTACAGCCACTAAGTTACAGAGCTCTACATTTTAATTTACAACTAACATTACTTTTTTATGCTTAGAGTATAAGCTTTACAGGCAAGAATGGCAAAAGTACTGTGCACTCTGTTGACGTGAATATTTAATTTAAAAAAAAAGCTGAGATATCTTTCCCCTCTTTATTTGCTATTTCTTACAACATGTTAAATCATGGATTTTCTCCCTTGCACAGAAGTCTGAATTTGCGATGTAGCATTTTTTCTTCAATAAAACCATGCACATTATTCTCTAAGTTCCTTGTGACCCAAAAGTCGATTTAAATAAAGATGTAAATTAATACAACATGTTTGATTTTATAAGTTGTGTGAGTATAACATGACTTATGGGTACTATATATAAGTTGATTCATATCAAAACAAAAGCAGAAACTTATGATAGTCTGCTTCCTCTTGTGCACCTTGTTCCTCATGATGCTGGATAATGTTGAACTTCATACAAAAGGCAGTAGATCTGGTCATTAATATTTCTATAATGCCCAAAATCATTTTGAAATGCAAATGCATACATGCTGTTTTGCTGTCTACAATTGTTTCACAGTACAATTCCTGCAGCATAAGACATTTTTGCCTGAAGTTAAACAATCTAGTACTATTTTCAAAATAAAATGTTGCACATTAAAAGCCCTATGCATTCCTGGATATCAGAGGGAACTGCAAAACTTTTCACTTTCATTTATACACTATCTAATCAATATGCTCAAATTTCTTTCTGAGATTGGGAGTGAAATGTCAGCCCATCGCCTGGCAAGTCAGACCTAAGCCAAGGCCAAAAGAGGACTAGAAATTTTCGATGGCCAAGGATATCTTTAGCATTTGTCCACAGGTTCTGATTATACTCAGTGATTCCTTTCTTCTTTTCATATTGTGTCTGTCCAGATTTTAGTAATGTCATCTGGACTTGAAGAAGCCAGCTGCACAAGAATGTCAAGACAAAGCCAATCATAGAGACACTGGAAATGAAGCAAGTGTATAATGTCTCATTACCAATGAGGGTGGTGAAATGAGGAAAGATGAAGGATAAAATGTTAAGAAAGGTCACCTTTCCTCTGACTGACCAGACAAAGTTCCAGTTGTAGATGTTGCAGTACACACCAACCAAAAACATGTGGACAGCCAGGGCAAAGAAATAACGATGGTTGCTGTATCCTATACAACGTCCCACAAGCCAGCAATGGTGATCTCGTTTCAGGATGCACTCTTTGCACAGAGGACAGTGGAATGAGCGAGGTGGACGATTGGCTATGCACTTGTCACAGTATCTCCAGCCTGGAGGTGTTGGACCAGAAGGAAAAATGATATTGTGTCCAGACGGGGCAGTGAGAAAAGCCATAAACCAATTTCCGTAAATGTTTATAGCAAAGTAAACAGCTACGAGTAGATGGGCTGTATACAGTAGAGTCCACTGGGGGAAGTTGTAGGTTGAGACATGTATCAGTTCATACCAAAGCAAAAATATCCCACCAAAGAAGAAGACACCCATTGCTAGAAAATCTTTAGCTGTGTGAGGCATCTTCAACCTCTGTAGCTTCATGCCAATTTCCTTATCTGAAACAAATAAAGAAATACACAACTCTTATTAAAGAAAATAAATTAGACAAAGTCAAACATGCATGCCCACATGACCCCCCTCCCCGCACACACACACATGTATGCACACACACACACTTATAGGTTCTTGCTTAATTATAAATGTACTATATAATTAAGATTTTTACTTCATTTCACTTTAGAGTGGCTTAAACAACTCTGTAACAAAAAGCAGTTTGCATATGCTATAGAATTCACAAGATCTACAGAGTGAGCATCTAAGGGAGACAACTGGTTAATCTGGGTGAGAAAACAAGCAAAAATGTTATCGATTATCCCTTTGGGCGAAGAATCATGCTGTCTTGACGAACACTTTTTAATAATCCTGCAAAACTTTCTACAAACAGACGCATCACATAAATTGTGAAAATATATACTGACATGGCATAAGTGAGTGTATTACTAAAGCATCTTTTAGTAAGGTGTGTGTATATGTGTAATATGTATAGAAACATGTGTGTGGATACATGTGTGTGTGTGTGTGGATACATGTGTGTGTGTGCGTGAGAGAAAGAGAGAGTAACATTAGCAGAATATGTTGTTAGATGTTTTCTTTATAATCTGTATTCAACAATAAGGTTGAGCTAGAAAATTAAGGCAGGTACTTAACACATTGAATCCTATTTGGGACAAGTCGTGTTACCTGTAGTTACTCTATTTTAGTGTAAAAGTGGTCGGAATAATACTGTAATAGCCTGGCTTATATGTGATAATTTAATCAAGAGAACTATATATGTGTACAACATATTACACTAAGAGCTGGTACAGGCCATGCACAAATCTGGAGACTTTTGTTAATGTTTATTTCTTATTTTGAGATTTGTCATCTTATTTTATACAAAAGGTGAATCTCATAGTAAAACTGGTAATATGTTGTTACCAATATGTTTTTATCTTTATCATTTCTCTTTTCGATCTTTAAAGATTCCTTGACTTTAATGAGGACTTTTTAGTTTGAGAAATACTGGATTTTGGTCTTCCAAAAAGAAAGTAAACATGAGACGAAAAAAAATGGAAACTAAAATCATATAAAAGTGAAATAAATTTTGAACTGCTAAGGATGAGGTACAATAATAATGCATGATGATGATGATGATGTCCATTTGTAATGCGCAGGTATCCATTCAGAAGAATGCTCATTGCGCAGCAAAAACAAAAATTAAAGAAATAGAATAAAAAAGTAAATAAATAGATAAAAGACCAGGAAAGTAAAAAATAAAGACAGAAGTGTTGCTTGGTTGTTTAAGTCCGTCCAAAATAAACATTACGCATAAATGTACGCTGATTTCGTATTACTTTACAAACATAGAAAGATGGTAACGAAGATGTAAGCGCTTATAGTTACTATAGGAATGAAAAATGACCATGCTTCATCGATCCACTTGACATAAGATAATTATTTTCGGATGCTTCCATGACAACCAGCTAATTTCACAAACCAGTGAAGTCTCACCTCGTCAGAAATGTCAAAAACACTCAGTTTCTCTAAGATATGATTTCACAGATCACGGAAAGCAATTTTTTTCAATTTTTGATTTACTTTCAATCTTATGATGCCTTCCTACTTGCGTCGGGAGCAAAAAAATGCTAGTTCCGCCATTCGCCGGTGACACGTCAACTGGAATGACCTCCCTTGGAAAAACAAACCCGTAAAATAATAAATAATAAAAATAATAAAAAAAAGTTGAGGTATACAGCGCTTTTTCCTACCATCAAAGGCAGGCTCAAAGCGCTGTAAAAAAGAATTCCATTGTGGAATCATGATGTCACGTGAACTCAACTATTGCGCTGTTTCACGTGATGTCATCAAAACATGCGGCTCAGTCGCTGATACCGCTGTAATACAGTAATAAAGCTTGGACACTGAATTGACAAAAAGTGTGGGTTTACTCCTCCCCCACTGCTATTAAATAACTATACTTGTACGCAGAATCAAAAGCACATTTGATTCAACTGTTGAAGACGACGGAGTAAACTGTTGCAAGTTTCACGCGTGATGTTAAACACCTGTCAATATTTGTGTGTGTGAAACTGTGCCAGAATGACAAGTTGTAGTTGAGGTGATGCAACCTTGGACAACTGATTTATTCTGCAAGAGATTATAAGTAAACTTCCCAGAAAATGGTAAATAAATTAGACTATATTTGGAATAGATTGTGTTCTGGTATCAAAACTGAAATTGTACATCCATACAACCACACACTCATTTATATTACCAAATACTAACAAAAAAAGTACAGTATCTGCATCAAGCTTATATTTTTCAACTTCGGCTTAGGGTGTTTCTTCCCAAACGACATCTAGTACTTGTTAAGAGTGTCAGTGTAGCTAACTGTGTATGTTCATATATGTATTGATGTATAACTATTTTACTGACACAGTGGGAAATACAATTAACCAACCATGCAATCAGTTATGGCAGAGTTTAAAATCATATGCTATATTGCATAAGAAAAATAAATTTATATTTAAGAACTTGGAAGCGCACTCATGAGTATTTCAACTTCAACTTTGTTAATGTTTGCAAGAATTCAGCAACCCACTGATGATTAATTTTCAGTTTACTGCAATGCCACCATATAGCTTTCAAACTGCTCGTTACACTAATATGTATCCTATTACTTCATTTTGAACATACTATCACCATGGTCCACGGACTTGTATTACAAGTTCCTGCTATCACTGAAACTTCGACTCACACTATGCTTTACTACAGTTTCTGTCCTCCATGTTTCGTGAAAAGGGGGCAAATCCAGACTAGCTAAAGTGCGCTCTTTTAAAGATAAGCAATGAAGTTAAGACCAGATTAACTTTTACTAATTAAAACAAACCGAACAGAAACTCAGCTATAAACATTGAACAAATAAGAAGCAGAGACTTGTCATCCAGAAAAGTTGTGACCTTGCATATCAGTTGATAATGTGAAACAGCTCACGTCAACATGAAGCAGTTTAATAATTTAGATTTATTTAAACATCCTCTCTCTTCCACCTACCCTCCGAACGTACACACAACAAACAAACAACACACACACACACACACACACACACACACACACACACACACACACACACACAGAGTCATATATTCTTATATGATAATTTATATGATTGAAAGATCTGATGTATTGGATAGTCTCCTACTCCTTCCTCTATTCTTCCCAACCATTTCAGAAACACTTGGTCTACTTACAGCTTATTTTTTTCATTTCCTAAATTGAGAAAGAAGCATTTTTAACCCATGACGATCCACAAACTTGAGAGAGTGTAGAAGCCTGTGGTTAGCAACCGGCAGGAAATCAAAAGAAGCTAATGGAGAGTAAACCCATGACGAGCTACTAAATAAATGACCTAAGGGTTTAAAAGTGAGAAGAATGTTGCAGAGGTGGAGGAAGATGAAGACGATCATAATAATAAACCATCTGTTTTAAAGGGTAAAGCGTGTCCCTTGACCTTACATCGCAGGGGAGCGATCAAGATTAATGAAGGTTATCAGATCGCGCTTATGTCGGTGTATATACTGTATCTGTGGCAGGATACAGAGAAGGTACCACACTCGATCAAGCTGTCTCTTCATTTTCACATACTGTAATTCTACCAGTGTTTACATCACCTTACATGCCTTTCATAGCTCAAATGAAGACATTTTAGTAAAACAAATGAGCTTTAGCTTTGTATCACTTTGCGTAAACTTAGGCTAGCCCATAGTCCAAGCTGTAGACAAGAAAATCCTTAAAAAATGCTAAACCCAGATAAAGTTCCACAACCAGTCACTAGAAAAGCCAGATAAAACTACTGCTATGTGACCTTCAAACCAGAGCAGATTTTGATTGGAAGTGCTGGCAAGATGTGGAGTGCGCCCATTGTGAGCGAGCGATAAGCGTGCGGCCGGCTGAAGTGACCATACTCCAGGCTTCTGATAAAACACGCGCTGCAGAAATCTGGCCACTTCATGCACCGTGCTTTAAATGAAGTGTCTGTGCAGCTTGTTCTAGCCGATAAACTTGCAGACTAGTGAGCAGACACTGGACACTTGAGCTGCATGGATGAGTTGACACAGCTCAAGGGCCTTCTCGTCTTTTTCTTTTTTAGACACGCACACACACACAAAGCAAGCATCAACATACGCATCTATACGCGCGCGCACACACACACACACACACACACACACACGCAAATCCGCACGCATGGACAAATTTCACACACCGGCGCATTGCACACACCCATGTCAACACAACAGGTACATACATGTGGACGCATGTGCGCATTTGAAAGCACAGATTTATAGCTCTCTATCTCTCGTCACACACACACACACAGCTTTTGTTGTTGTTGTTGTTGTCTTTGAAAGGGAAAGTGCTTCCACCGAAAGGCGATTTCGCACTGTGGAGGGGGGGGGCAAGGGGGGAGCAGAGGGGGAAGCTGGAGGTGGTGGTGGTAAGGATGTGAAGGATTTCAGCCCCCCCTCTCTCTCTTTTTATACATGTGCACAAAAATGACCTGAATAAGTTTCATTGAAACTTTTTATTTTTGAGAAACCTTGTTAACGACAAAGCCAACGAGGCCTTGCCTGTGGAATTTGAACACAGATTACACCGAATTTGAACAGTATCTCGAGTGCTGGGCCAGCGACGCTTCCTACTTCAGTTTATCCAAAAGGACCCGAGGATTTCCTGTCCCGACTAAAATCACACTGACCTGGGAGCGACAACATAGTTGATTTTCACAAATCAGTTTCACAAATGCCAACACTTTATCGTATATAGCATTACAGTCCAAATAGGTTGCACTCTCTACGCTGAAGAATAATAAGAATACAGAAAGATTATATATAGATATATATATATATGTAAACAAACACTAGCTAACAATGGCATTCTATGATGCACACGCTTCAGCCAGTAGGAGCTGGATTTGCAGTAGTAACGCCTGTAGTAGTAAGACACGACTGCACTTGAAAGCGGAATAAATTCTTGACAGCGTTACATCATCATCATTCCTTGTTACTCCTCGAGGAGCATAGGGCCGCTACACTGACAGCGTTACATACATAAAATTTATTTTAAGATGTCGTAAGGAAAGATCTGGTTTATGTTGGGTCATTGGGGTGGGGGAGTGAACCCGTAGACCAAATTGTGTGTGTGTGTGTGTGTGTGTGTGTGTGTGTGTGTTAAAGAAAGAAAGAAAAGGGAGAGATTTGTTAATGTTACTGCACCAACACGTCATACATAATAAAGCTTGTATGTATGTAAGCAGTATAAATATGACTCGTTTTGAACACATCGTGACTCATTAGACCACATCGCCAAAATATAGGATGGGAATGCTGATCGTGCGTACGTGTTTACTGTTGTTCTGTCATTAAAAGCCAGGTAATGCGTGTCCAAATAACGAATGCATTATTGAATAGTTGTCTTCTCAACTCAACGTCAAATACCAAGATGGCGTTTCGTACTGGCTTCGCATACTCCTTTAGTCTTGGTAGCCATATACAAACGGAACCTACTCCTCTCTACACATGCTTCCCCTCCTGGATCAGCCGAGACCCCTGTATGAAAATACTTTTTTCCATCAAAACAGTCAGAAAGACGGCATCACATGGCGCATGCACCGACATTGTTTGGCGACGATAAAGGCGCCACTCGAGCGTTGGCGAGACGCGAGACTGTCTGCTCCCAATGCTGGGAGGGGACCAGTGGCTCCGCCACTTCACGCCGCTCGCAGAGGGACCTCACCTCCCTATAGCAGCCACACAGGGGTGGATGGTAACGACGGACGTGGGAGGGGGACGGGAGGACCCTGTGAGGGTTGACATCTGCCATCTAACCTTGTTGACAAAGAGTCGAGAAGTGGAAATCAGCGTATGATATAGTTCATAACTAAACAGCTAGTTTAGCTACACTCTTGAACATTCTGTCGTTTTCAATTAATTCTGTTAATTTCTCTTTTTATTATGCTTTGTCTTTGATCTTCTATTATTACTACTTCCAGGCCCATAATATAAAAGTCTGCGTCTCAGCCTGAAAACAGTTCAAGAAGAATAATCCTCATGGTTGCCAAAGTTACTCGTTTATTCTCTGTTTTTGTTGTTATAGATTTCCCGTGTATAAACATATTTTTCGAGGTACCCGTATGTTCCTTTTCACATAGTCTTATTTGCGAAAAGAAATTTCTATCGCGACATTAGTGAACATCGTCGTCATCATCATTTTCTTCGTCAGTAGTATAGTAGTAGCAGTGATATTTTGGTTTAGAAAATGTCAGCTACCCAGCTAAGCAGGTCCAGTACGCTAATGACGTAGGCAGATCATGTCCGCGAGACACGTCAAGTCTCGCTCCCCAGGAAACAATAGGTCTTCACCAAGTTAGTTCTCTAGCTGGCACACACTTGAAACCGCGCCAAACATCTTTTCCTTTCGTGTGATATCGACAGCCTTCGGATGACAGGGTGTGCGTGCAGGCGCCATGAACTCGCCAGTGCACAGCTCGCGGGGGTCAAGTACGGAAGTAGTGTTCGATGGAGATACGCAACAGGATTCCTGCTTGTCCACGTGACCCATGCTCGCGCAAATCGGTTTCAACAGCTTGCTCGCGATGCTTATTATTGTTATGTGCAGGCACAGCAGGCTCTCAGCAGGGAGAGCGCGAGCACAATGGTGCCCTCAACAGGAGAGACCGTTTCTATTTCTCGGTGCAGCTATATTCGCCTGCATCAATGAGATTGCAGTGCAGGATCCGACGGCCCGAAAAAAGGACACAAAGTTTGGGATGCTCATACTTTATGTTAATCAGATCTTTCTCGAAAGAGGATTCGAAACTTTGAGTTTGCTTTTACGAAAACTAGTTCCGAGTTTTGAATTACCCTCTCATAGGCCTAGCAGGCCCCGATGTGGAGAAGACTAACAAAGACACATTATAGTTTTTTTTAATTCTTTGTTAGTTGTTTCCGCATCAGTACGATTTTCATTATGTTAGACTTTTATCAGTTATGTGTATTGATAGCACGAATGAGAGAAGATTTGAGTGAATCTGAGAAGACTTAAAAATCTTTCGGGAGTTCTTTGACCCCAGCTTGCTTGCTGTGTGCATGTGCCAATAAGTCTGTGTCCTAATGCTGTAAAAGCACTTACATTTATCTTAAAATAATTACAACTTATTAGAGACATAGCTGTTGATTTTTGTGTAAGGGGGTGGTAAGGGATCATTGACCTAAAAGACCCCTCAGGGACGGAGAGCTCTTGATGACTTACAACGGGGTCGCACTCCAACCCTCTTTCACTATCACAGCTTTACTTTTCCTGATGAGGGACACTCATCACTGCAGAATGGACGGAGAATTTCCAAGTCGCTGGCCCGAACGAAATTTGAATTTAGAACCTTCTCCTCGGAAGCTAGGGGGAAAATCTGTGTTAAATATTTTATCATATAATTATAGGAGTAATTCTTCATAGTTTAAACATAATTCAGAATACAAAGGTTTTCTCCCTTTTATCTCTGCTGTTTTAAAAATTAATATTTGAATCAATTTTTAATTGCTTCTTCGACTTACGGGGTGGCACCAAGTGCATTGTCACTTTGTGTGCATGAGATGGTAATCCTCGTTTTAACCATCTATTCGATTATCCATAACTTGTCTGCATAAAAAGACCTGTTTAGCGAAGCTGCAGAAATTGATAAAATGTCATTAAGGTAATAATAACGATACAATCACAATCTCTTTCTTATGGAAATTTTAAAGATCGGTTTCATTAAAGCAATCTTGCAAGATACCACGGAAACATCATGACGAGGAAGGCACAGTCAGCTGACTTGCGGAATGTCATGTGACCATCAGCGTCACTGATGTTATCGAAAGGAGTGAAACCAAAGCTGTATGATGCACGATTTGTTGCTGATGTGATAATGACATTGTCTGAAAGGAAAAAACAAATTAAGGAGCTGGAAAACGGAAATGATTTCAATTGGCTTACGTACTCAGTGTCACCGAGGGCAGGCAGGGACTAAACGAAACTGACAGAAACTGAAAAAGTTTGGAAAGGGTGGGGGAGGTTTAACAAGTGCAGAGGAAGGATGAATTGTCAACAAGTACGCTCCTAGCAGCATATGACCTGCGGTGATGACAATGGCAAATGCTGGAGATGTTTGTTAATTCCAAAGTGACTCACATCTGCCTCTAAATATAACCACAAATATATATCTGAAACGAAATCGCAACGTATGCTGACATATATCAACTACTTTAAACATCTATAACGTGTATAACGAGTATTTTTTCTTCTTCAATATTAATAATATTCTCAAAACCTAAGTTATTGGGTCATTGCCTGATCCCAGCCTTGCTCAGTGTAGGTGTCCGCACAATTTACACGTTTTGAACCCGTTTGCTGGCCGCTAGAAGGCCTTTACAATGTTCTGACTTTTCTCACATGAAGTGAAGGTTACCATAAGAAACGTACAAAATCAAGACATAAAATAAGTTTTAGACAATATGATTATTTGTCCTCTTTAAAACTAAAAATGAATATTATAAATGACAAATGCCAAGAAAGTCATGGTTGATACCAACAAAACTTTTTCTGTGCAAAAACATTTCTGGATGTAAAATAAAGCTACTGTTTGGACTAACGGCATAACAAATCACTGGCCAGCTTTATTTTAAAATAGAAAAGACAGTAGTTTGTGTTCGTCGAATTGATGAGCAATGGATATAAGGACTTTGACGAAAGTACTTATACAACACAACGATAAGGTTTTACACAGAACTCGAAGATGATTAGGCAAGACATAGAAGATAAAATGATTGCTCAAGGCTACCATCATCGTCAGATCGCAATGCCAGTTTGCTATACAAATGTAAGGGCATGGGTGAGGATATTGGAACCAGAGGAAATAAAAACACGGTTGGGAGGCGGGAGAGAAGCTTCATAAAGACATCGTGCAGTAGAAAGAACATTGGAGGACACTTGAAAGATGCTAGAAGACACTAGAAAGACTTTGTAGCACTATTCCATAGCTGGACGGTGGAAAGACTATTAAACTTGTGTCAAAATAGCTCATCGGCCATTTAGCTTCGCAAGAGCTTTGTGCAGATGTCTATGCAAGTACACTGGAAAGCGGATAAGAGGTCAAAGTGCAGGTGAAGGCTCCGTCGGTTATGCTCTTAGGTATGTATGAAGCGAGAGTAAGTCATTTCAACAGGGAATTGAAGGAATGTGCTCCAAAGACCTCGAGGATATTAATTTCTTCCTTTATTCAAAAGGCATCTTTGTCACCGTATTTTAACTACGGTTCCACGGGTAAAACAACATCTACGGGGTCTGGACACCGCTTGAAAACTACGGAAATTTCTTAATTTCCCTATGTTGCCCAAGGCAACTAGTTACCCTTGATTCATAACTTCAGCTTCTGGTGGGTAATACCAGAGAGCATAGATATATATCGTTATGAGGAAGTAGATACTCATACTCTCTGGTATCGACCGTTCAGCAGTAAAATGACAGATTCGAAGCCTGTTCGGGCCTATGGCTGAAAATTCATTTCCCTGCCCATTCAGCATCATCCCCAAAAGAAATGGGTGCCAGGGGAGGTAAAGCGGAAGGATAGAGTTGGGCTCTGAATTTCCACCTTAGACACGATGAACCATTTACGTGCACTGCCCCATAGGGCCCGTGGGCTAAAGAAATCTTTACCATACTTTTTATCCATGCTGGAGACGCGGGAAGACGTGGCAGTTTTACATTTCCCCCATCCTTCCTAGGCCCTCCCCACCAACAGAACTTGAGACCACCACGCTACACTGCCGCCGGCCAGTCTGGCTTTAGCCCCTCACGCTCGACCAGTCGGTGGGAGGTCTTCCTTTTGTTTCTGTTCTTGCAGCCTCCATCGTTGCGACTTCCGCGCCCCCTTGATTAGGGTTACAGAACCGCGCGACAACACCAACAAGGCCATACTGGATTGAAGTGTGATGTCACTCTGGCAGCACAAGTTCTCGCCCAACCACAGTTCACAACTTCTATCGTCCAGCGGCGGTCAACAGTCTCTCTTAAGCTGTTTTTCTTCTTTCTTTCTTATTTTTTTATTACCCCTATTACGCCTGACGCCTCGCTGAGAGCGGTCGCGGGGAAGTGAGTGCACAATTACTCGAACACTTACCACAACAGCGCCAGGCTCGTGCAGCGGCGCGTGGGAATTGAACTCTTGCGCGCACGCCCGCCAAGGACAGGGGACGTCATCAGAGCAGCTGCTGCGATTGGTCAGAAAAGTACAAACAAAAGGTTGAGTAACGTGTGCCGTCGAACACAACACTTTGGGACTTCAACCAGTGTCAACGAGTGGCGAGGAGGCATTCTGTGTAGTGAAGTTGTTACCTCGACCGAGCACTGGCACTGACTTGCTCAAGACCTAAGACTTCCTACAGTGCAGTTCAAAGGGTTACGGACATCTAAGTTCATCTTCAGCAGCAACCTATTAGTGTCTTCGACAGCGAGGTAGGTTACAGTAGAATTAAAACCTAACTGCGGACATTTTTATTATTTTTATTATTTGTCCTACTCCTTGTGAAAACCAAGTCGCTCGAATCATTTGATCTTTGAGACAGGGAAAAAAGAATGTGTTTGGGGGCATTTTGCACAAATTTCGCGATTTCTCTTCCAACTCTGTATAACTGGTGCTGCCTTCTCTGTATAACGGGTGCCTCCTTTGTAGAATTGGTCCTGCCTAGTCCTCGTCTGCTAGTCTATTTCGGTCTATGTGCGATTTTTCCATTCCTTTGCGTTCTGTGTAATGTACTTAGTTTTGTTTTCTTTATTCGTATTCACTGTGCGAAGCGTCGTGTAGTGTTTATCTTTTGTCATATAATGCTCACCCATTATCTCCTGTCATATAATGCTCACCCATTATCTCCTGTCATATAATGCTCACCCATTATCTCCTGTCATATAATGCTCACCCATTATCTCCTGTCATATAATGCTCAACCATTATCTCCTGTCATATAATGCTCACCCATTATCTTGGGAACAAATGCTTTACTCTGGTGATACGTGACGCCATTACCACCAGAGTAATTATTTATTTTAAAATCTTATATTTATGTTGGATCCCACTATTCTTTAATACTAATCTACTATCAGACAAAAGACATTTTCATTCATTGAACCCTTGAGGGGTATGGAGAAATTAAATTACATGTACACACAATGAACATTTCACTCATACAATTTCCTAATATAAGGCTTGAATAAACGTACACAGAGCTTGAATAAAATTAAATAATAGACAGTGTCATTCAAGAAAGGAAAACTTAATAAGGTTACTAAGGATGGCAAAGATATTAATAATTGTTGTACTGCATTAACATGACTTAAACCAGTGACATTACTTATCAAAGCTATCACAAATAATCAGTATAAATTGGATAAATTGTTTCAGTATATGTTTTTTTGTGGAGCAGAAGAGACTGTTAAATTTTACGAATTAATCTTTTCCTTGCATTCTTGAAGTACATGAAATTCGTTTCCAATATCACATGTTTTACATTTAGGACAGTGTCGTTATATATAATCTTGGTGTATTGTAAAATTGTTCATTCTGGACTGGAAGATTATTATTTAAGGTTTTAAACTTAAAATATGTTACAAGTCCCTTAAGTAATGTTTGCAAGTTAGTCTGCAGGCACTTGCTCTGCACAGAATTTTGTGCAAGAAGATTAAAGATCCATTCATCCTTTAGGATGTTTTCACACTCTCACCCACCGTCACCATCCAAGCTTCATTCAACCGGTTCACCTAGCAGAAATTCTCAAGCTTCCACCCTCTGAATTATACATAAAAATAGTAAAATAATAGGTAATACATTGCTTTGCCATTTCATTCAAAATACAAATATAACATTAAAGTTACATGGCATAAAATGAGACTAACATTATAAATAGCAAGATCTTGAAATATTTATGTAATTAAATATAAAAATATGCAATCAGGTACAACAGGTATGAGAAAGTCCACGAACATCAACGGCAAGGGTAGAGTTCATGTTCATTTCGTAGGAACGAACTGTGCATGTTGACAATGAAGAGGTTAAAGATAAGAGAAACGAGGACAGTGAACTGTGACAGTGAACACTGCACAAAATGGAGAAGACAGACTGTGTATCATTGACAAGGTGTCTGTAATTTCGGTTCATGATGTCAGTGGTGTCATTGGCTAACATTCTGAAACTGGGGTAATCGTGAATTATTAATGAAGTATAGAGCGATAAACTAAGTTAAGTGGCTGCCCAGGTCAGGTGACTTCCCAGCATGCATTTCAGTTGCAAACGCCATCATCTCGTCGGAAGTTATCGTTCTCTCACCCTACAGGCTTCTTGAATTCACATATGCATGAAAACTGTGTCAGGGTAAGAGGTTTACCCGCGATAATCTTTGCTAAACTCCTCCAACTGCTCCGACCATGATAAACGTTTTTCATCCTGGTGACAGTTAAACGTTGTCCCCACTTTGGTCGACCCAAGTACAGGGATAAAACCTTATCACCCCTGCATTGGGAATCTTTAAACTGGGGGATTATCTCGTAGTGGGGCACACTGCATGTGACGACTGGTTGGCCGTTCAGCAATTTTTTCCTTGTGTTTCAGTTTCGTACTCCCCCTCTCCCGCATAATAAGAATTTTTTCCCTGTCAGATAATTTAACAGCCAGCCTTAAACTGCAAGTTTATTTCGGTACTTTGCATGAAGACTAAGTAGGGAAAACATTTTTGGTCAGAAGATGTGAGAATATACCACCTGTTGTGTCCCACCTCTTTTTTTAATTGTTCAAGTAATCGTGATTGTAATGTTATAAGGAAATGTCTGAAGCTCACCACACTCAACAAAAATATTGTACATGAAAGTCATACAGCTTGCAGTCTGTTTACAACTTGCCACTTGTTTAGGAGAGTGGCCATTTCCAAAATCCGAACATCTGTATATCCAAAAACTTCAAGTGAATTGTTGCAGTGAAGCAGGAGATGAGCAGAACTCCAATCCACTTTAGCATGCATCCAATTCACGAGGGGACACATTCGACAGGCAGAGTTCTTCCGCTCTACTTCCCTCTCAGTTTCAACTTAACACGTCACGTGATCATGTGCATGCGCGCTCGAGAGAGCAGACGACAACAGCGCAGACGACAGTAACTGGAAAAACATGGTTGCAGCATGCCTCTTTGATTCTGGACGTAAAATATGCTGACAAACGACCAACTGGACACTGCTGTGGTCTGTTCTTGTCGGGATCAGCACTGCTCAAGCAATCATTAACAACATATTATGCTTTCTACAAGTGTTCTACTGTGTGTAGCTCCGATGTTCAACGCACTATGAAACTAGTGCGCAAGGATTGTAAAATAATGGCGATGATATGCGAGTAAAGACATTTGGTTGTTATGGCTTCCTCATCAGTGAGTGTTCGAACTACTTTCTCCCTCGTGTTCACTCCTGACTTGAACGTTTTCTCCTTTTCCATTGTGTATCTAGTTCTCCATCATAAATTACAGCTTCGTGTGTGTGTCTTTATGCACAGGAACATGCACGGGTTTCATATGTTGAGTTCCATTTCCTCCTCTAATAACATTACAGTATTATTATAAGATGATGAATGGGTCGTTGAGTTCCATTTCCTTCTCACACCAACGTATAACCTGCATACTGTCTCGTGATAACATTACAGTATTATTATAAGATGATGAATGGGTCGATCGTTTCGTGTATGTGTGCTGTGTACAACAGAAACCGACGCTGACGACGCTGACGATAATAAAAAAATTGAGCGAAAGTGTTTTAATGAAAGTGTTGTAAAGAAAAAAAAAACCTGATAAAAATATTTTCGTTACAGACATTACCAGTAGCCAGTACCGCATATACTTCAAAGAACACTTCGCAAGGTAAGATTTTGCTTTATACATGCAGATTGTTTATTTGTTTATCACTTTGAAGTGTAGCTTTAGTTTTCTTGTGTTCTGTTTATTTCTCTGTCTGTAACTGCGAAACTAAAAGATTGAGGAGGACTTGTAGATGCTATCCTCTGAGACGATTTCTACAGTATTAATGCGGCCCACAATTTAAAAAAATTAAACTAATGACCTGATATTATTTTTATGGGGTTGGTTTCCTGTGGTCAGGAAAGGTCAAGCCTAGTGCAATAGGGCATGAAAGAATTAAAGTATTGAGGTACAGAGAGATTATATGGAGGAAAGCGACATTTCAGACGACGCAGATATCGTGGCCTTTTGTATTTCCTGCAGTAGAGAGCTCTTGTCTGTTTGTCTGTCTGTTTAGCTGGTGGCTGGCTGGTTAGTTGGGCGTCTGGGTAGGGTTGATGTCAGTATACTTATTTTGTTACTGGCTGACTGGGTGCTAATATTTTCTGCGCTATTTCTCTTCTTTCTTTGAGGGTGTAGGTGTTAACTCTTTCACTGCCGGGATAAACACCGGTGTCGTCCTCGTATATAGTATACCTGTAATGTTATTTGCCTGAGAAACACGTGAAACTGTTCGATAATATCATATTATGATGCTATTGGAACTTAATTGGTATTTATTTATTTAGCAAACGATTGTCGTCCGAACCAAAACTAAGCAGTTGATTAAAGAAATCATGTAATCAAATAATTATCACAGGATTAAAGCATTGTCCAACATGAACTTCGGCATCGTAGTGATAATAGTTCCGTGTGTAACCTGCCGCGGTATGGGAACATGTTGTGTACGGATGGAAACGTAGATATATAAATACTGTGTGCAGAAAGTTCTACAACTCCTTCAACTCCCCATCTTATTAAGACTTATGCTGTTGCTGGTGTTGCTGCTGGCCTTTTCATGGTAGCAATGATGACAGCGTGCTTTCTTTGGTGGCGACGACCACGACGAAATGAGTGAGTTCTTTAACTGCCTCCAAATACTGTGTCTACAGTTTGTCTAGTCTATCTCTGCTTTGGTTGATCGAGTGGCTGGTTCGTCGACCTGTCTCGTTTGTCTTGGTGTGTGCATGTTTTCTCATGTTCGAGGGCTAATGTAAATCTGGCCATGGGTCATGTGACATTTTGTAAAGTGTGTGTGTGTGTGTGTGTGTGTGTGTGTGTGTGTGTGTGTGTGTGTGTGTGTGTGATAGAGAGATGGGCTGAGTGAACATCCTATGTGCGTCAAGATTAATATTTTTCATATTACTGTAACTGTTGGTGTACATGTAATTAGGTGAAAAATCAAACAAACCTCAATCTAGTTAAACAAAGAAAATTTGTTAGTTCCTGCGTCTTCTAATGCCCGTGTTTGCATCTTTTCATCCTAAAGGGTACACAGTGCAGGGCAAGACAAAGATGATGTCATATACTACGAAATTTCTGAGGTAGGTAATCTCATTTTCAGTACCAGGAAGTCTTTTATCTATTGCTCGGAGGATGGCATGAATAAAGTAATTTTCTGTAAAGCTGTACAAGGCGCTGTGTGCATTTACATGTCTGTGACCTGTAGGGTCATTGTTGATCTAATACAGCAGGCAAGCCCTTTCTCTGCATCGTCTCTCTCTCTCTCTCTCTGTCACACACACACACACACACACATGCGAGAAAAAGGAGGCGAGTAAAAGAATAGTAAATCCTGTATTTCTGCCTGATTGTGCAGTCTTGGTCGATGTGGCTACAGGTCCAAAGACTTCACTGTTATGCTGTGCAGATACTTCCTGTACTTTGCTTCTGTCATTTTCTTAGATGTCTCTGTACTCTAAAATATATAAACCTTTGACATTTTGAGCCTGTGTTCTAAGCACTCGACTCTCAATACTTTAGGGTCATTTCTCTATTTTTAATCAGGATCCATCGTCGAAAAAACGGAAGAAAAGGAAATACAAGAAGAAGGCCCTCGGGAAAAGCGCCGAGTCTCCGAACGCAGTCGAGGTGGTAGCGGTGGACGCAGCGCCAGACATCATCACTGCCCACGACAGCGACTCTATCTACGAGACCCTGGACAAGAAGCGCTGGTCACAGGACCAGAAAGTGCTGGCAATCGTCAGGGCCGACAGTCTCACTGCTGGTGTTGTGGTCAGCGGCCGGGAGTCACCGCCCCTGGACATCAAGCCCGGTGACCGTACCTACGACCATCTCGATCACTTTGACGTCCGGAAAGAAAGGGACAGTCAGCTGCGCCACAGCGGCTCCATCACCTCACAGAGAGGGAGTAGTGGCATGGACAGATACCAGCTCGACCTGACAACGAAAAGAGGGAGTAGTGAGAGGAGCAGTGGAGGACCAAGGGAGCTCAGTGTTCCGTTTGAAGAGTCCACGTCGCTGGCCGAACTTGCTTCCCAGACCGGCGCTGGGGGCAAAAAGATCGTCTGCCAGCTGACCATGCTTGGTGTCATGGAGGATGGGCGGCCAGTCCCCATACAATCCCCTCGAGTCTCCAAAACCTACTTCTTGTTGGAACCGGACAGTCACACAGAGGCAGGGATCTCGCCCAAAACGCGATTCCGCATCCGAGAAGACAGATCGGGTCATTCCTCCTCGACTTCAGAGTCTTCCGGGAGAAACCCTCCTGTCACATCTTCTGCTGCAGACTACTACATCCTTGAACCTCTTAGTGACCGCGACAGTATCTGTGATGTCACTGATGTCGCGGAGAGCGTCCCCTGCCAGGATTCAGACGAGGGCTGCAGCTCGGTTCCTAGTTCCAAGCGGGGTCAGACTTTGCCATTGTACAAAGATGTCCGCAGTATTTCCTGTCCTATGGAAGCAGTGCAGTGTCCCCGCCCCAGGCAACTTGATTTCAAGCGGTCCGTGTCCTCCCCTCAGCCTACACAGATTAGCCCGCGAGACCGAAAACTCGATCCCGTCTTTCTCCAGCAAAGAATTGAAGAGGAGATGAGAGCCCTGGGTATCATGCCTGGGTGCGGGTCGATGCAGCCCGCGTGCAATGACGTCAGCGAAGTCAGTGATATCAGCGAAACGAGTGACATTGAACAGGATGAGAACACAGACCGTCAGTCTATGACAAAAGAACACCATGGCCACCTTGGCACGAGCTGCAGCGATTACTTCATCCTGGAGACCACCGCGTCGTCGTCATCGAAGGAAAACGAAAACGAAGGAGTCGACAACTTTCAGCCCAAGCTTCCTCCTCGCAGGCAACGGACAGCTGGCATGCCGACGACCCCTGACTTGGAGGTCAGCCCAGGCAAGTTCGCCTACCAGCGACAGATCAGTCAAGGCGTGCCGCCTCGCCTCCCTGAACGCAATCCTAACATGAAGTCGCACACACGCAGCAAGAGCGAGACCCGGATGTTCCTGCCCTCCGGTAGCCAACCTTCGTCTCCCACTAGCTGTCCTGCTGATGATGGCCCCGTCATCGTGTCCTTGAAGAAGAACAAAGCCGGAGATGGCATTGGCAAGACTGTAGCTCCTGCTTTCGGATCTTCAGAGTCTTTTCGACCTCGACTGCAGACGTTGCCGAGTGGAGCGTATTGAACTGGAACATCAAGAAAAAAGAACAGTAAATATATCCATACAAATGACAATAAAAAGGGACAAGGAACAAAGGAGGAGATTCATGTTAAAATCTAAGACAATAATACAAAACTATATGTGCGAGCATCCACGTCCCCCCACTACCCCTGTGTGCACTCTCATTTTCTCTCTCACACACTGTACGAACACACGCACGCACGCAGATAAGACTGAGCACTGAGCGAAAGTACAACAAACTGTACAATAAACAGCCGTCTGTCCTACAAACCTTTGGCTGAAGTGGGTTACAAGAGGGATGATCTAATGGGAAGTGTAGCTAGAGGCTTTTGTTTGTCACTCCGACCTTTTGTGCCCCCCCCTCCTTTACCGACTTGTAGCTTGACGTGGCATGCACTCATCATTCCCTTTACTAGTCCTCCCCCCCCCCACAAAAAACACCCACACACCCACTCCTGTTTGACCAACAAGCGTGTATGCACTCAAGGTGCAGCATATCACTGGGGGAGAGGGTGTTACAGCCAAGATATTGTGTTGTTGAAGACGAGTCCTGTCTGTGGTGACCTGTGTGTCGAATGACTCAGTTTGTGATGAATGGGGTGTGCAGACTGATGACTGGATTCGCGATCATTGGTAACTCTGTAGTCTACATTTGAGTATTCAATGAAAAGAACTGGACCCTGTGACATTTTACACAACAGACTGGATTTGTGAAAAAAATGTGCACCTCCATAAGAGGAACACGATGACTGTCTTGGCAATAAGGACTAATTTGTCAGAAACATTTATTTTAGAATTTAATTGTTACTTCAACTCGAGACTTTGACAATAAGATTTCGTTTTTTGGTATGTTTTTGCTGTAGTCTTGCGAGTAATGTCCTTGTTAACTCGAAATACATAAATGCGAACATAAACTCGTGAATTATATATATATATGTATATAAAAGAGAGAGAGAAAGATATGAGAGAGAGAATCTTAAAAATATTTACAGTCTCCAGCAAACTTTCTTTTACTGCTGTCGTGTTACTTTTTTCTAGATGTCCGAAAGTTCAAATGAATTAGCTTGAAAGTGCATAATAGCATACTATAAGATTTAGAATTGGTATGAGACGAAACTATTTCCTGTTTTTTTTGCATAGCCAACTATTTACACTTGAATGTGCCTCTAGCAGGACACTCAAACTTAGCTGCATTGTTTATAAACAAAATCGGCGATTTAAGGGGCTTGCAGAGTGCGCTGATCACGTGAAACAGTTCCAGGTGTTTTCTGACCACTACATGACTTTATCTCGCCACACTGTCATTTTTTTTCGATTTAAAAAAAAACAAAAATGTTTCAGCCTGCAGCCAAAGCCTCACATATGTATTTTATCATCAGCTCATGACACTGAACTTGTTTTGAAATGTCTACAACTGTAATAGGACGCACATACACTTACCTAGCATACGCACGACACATACACCACGCTCGACGAGCCCCCGTAGGTGGGGATGGAGGTGAAGAGATTTCTAGTTGATTTATGGAAGATGAAGACCTCGCTGCTCTCTCTTTTCTATCTGGCCATAACCGTCTTCTTTCTTCTTTTTACGTCATTCTTTTCCCAAAATGACGACGAACAAATGACGCACACAAGACGTCAAACACAAGACACCATTCACACACGAAACAATACAAGACCTACCCCTAACTCATTACAACAACACACGTGTAAAGCAAACAGCAGGCCTGAGTCGCTTCCATATTTCAAGGCTGAAATCAGATTTGATACGAGTTCTGTTGCTCTCTGGTTTTGTCAAATCAAGTTTGATGCGGGGGGGGGGATACAGACAGGATGTGTTATCAGCAGAGTTCTGGTACTTTGGCAACTAGCTATTGTAGATTTACGATTTAGGCCACGACTGAGAACCACCTCCTCCCACTTATAATCGTACGATGACATTTCAGCCATCGACGCACAAGTGTTACAAACTAAGTCTTGTTAGCGTGTCAGCCATCTCGACCATTGTACTCTTGTACTCTAAACTGTCGCCATGTCAGTCCATCTAACAAAATAACCGATTTTCAGTCGCACTTCAGATGATACGTTCAGTCTGTCAACAACTGGAGATACAGGAAATAAGATTTAAAATGCGCGATGTGCATGCAAACGATTGCATGATATGCATACAGAATCCATATAAACACGGATTCTACCAAGTAAATAAGGCTAGTACTGACACTGACGATCAGCCGTACGCCGGCGCCCACTGCCACACCCACCCACACGAGTGCGCGCATGTTGGTGATGATGACAGACGAGCTAAATTAAAAGTTAATTGCGCACGAACCAAACTATTTACGCCGTTGATTTCAAGTGCAGAGTTGCAGGCAATACAACGGTTCTCAGCTATAGGCCCGGTGGTAATCACAGTCCATAATATATATCCGTCTCAAGCTGCATCCCTTGACAACCTGACGACAGGGAAGTAGACGCTTGGCATGTTCCTGTGTTCAAAGGCATCCTCTTGTGTCTGTACACTAGTGGCACGAGGAGGAACTCACTGGCGGACGGATGGCCACTTTCGCATCTTTATCTTCTAGACTCAAAAGGCTTTTGTAGTTGTATTCGTAAAGAAGTCACTCAACTGAAAGTAAAGAAGTTACACAATCGAAATTACCAGATTAAAGTGTTACTAAACTCACTCAAATGACAGTCAAAGTTGAGTTTATTTTTAATCCTACATTGGGAACGCGATAAAATAATAATAATATGCAAGATTAAATTTACAAAATAATACTTTATAAGCATCAATAAAGTATAAGGGGGGGGGGAAAGAGAGAGGAAGAGAGTAGAGAGCGGGGAAAGAGAGAGAGAGAAGGAGACGTGTTAACCCCACTTTCATTAGGGTGACTACACTAAGCCATATACTTTCTGCAGCTGTAGGTGGTTGCATGCAAGCTCTGGACTGGAACCCACAGGGGAGGCGCAGGGTTGGGAGACCCAGACAGACGTGGAGAAGATCGGTCCACGGCGAGGCGGAGGCAGCTGGAATGACATGGACCCAAATGGGGAGGCCCAGAACCGGGTTCGCTGGCGTGGTGTAGTTGCGGCCCTATGCTCCAATGGGGGTGAAAAGGAATAAGAAGAAAAAAGATGTGGTTGCATGCAGGTTCGTACATACTTTTCATATCCATAACTGCTCACAAACTGTTTAGCTACAAAGGTTTGCGCTTAAGACTCCTGTTCGAGTGGAAAGAATACGCCTGTGCACCCAAGTCTTTGCTTTATAGTCCTGGGGCCAGTTGCACAACACATTTCTAATTTTAAACACTTTTAGGCCTTAACTCTATTTAGATAATTAGTTCAAAGTACACACCACAATTTTAGAATTTTTAAAACTAAAACTTCTTTAAGTAAGATAAAGTTGTTTAAGTCTGGCTTTCCGTCCTGTCAGTACAATTTTTTGTATGTTTTTCTGCAATGCATCAAAATGGCTAAGAAGAAATTTTGCTTCTTTAGAACAGTTTTAAGGTTTAGAAACGTGTCGTGCAACTGGCCCCTGACTGATAAGTGATGGCCAGGAATGTTCTGCAGCCTCAGTCTGATCTGCGTGCAAAATGTTGCCGTGACACAGAGGAGTAAAGTTTTCCGAAACAACAGACTGCACGGCAAGAGCGGAGACATGTCACGTGCAGCGCCATGATCACGCCGTGACCTTCAACCGGAAGTAGGAAATCAGGGTGGGGTCATAGGGCTCTGTTTCCAGCGCACGCTGTTCATAGTTCATGTAGAGTGGCCAGCAAATCTCCCCGCCACAGATGTGTGCATCTGACATTTCCGTCCGTCAACCCTTGAGCAGAGTTCCCAGGAACCGCTCAGAACGAATTTGCTAACGGGTCGACTTAATTTAACACATTGTGGAATATGTGACTATATGTTCTCTCTTTCTTTACGTGTGACTATCATGCAGATATTTGTCGATCATAGATACATATTTGATAATGTGTCCGGTCAGGAAGCCTCTTCTGGTTTTTTATTTTTGCGAACTGACCACATTTTCTCCTATAAAGAGTATTAGACATGGAACCTGAGCAGACAGTGTAAGGAGCTGCAAGGCAGCTGATACAGGCAGCGCTTTCTAGGAGCTGTGTAGGAATACAAGAAAATATAATTCCTTCTTCACAAGTCAAATAAGAACGACGATCTGGATCATTGTCTATGAGGAAGATGATCTGTGCATGATCCATTTTTGTATTACTGAGGCGATAACACTACTCGTGTAGTTATGTCAATGACGTACACACTACTGGTGTAGTTATATATCAGTGACGTACACACTACTGGTGTAGTTATATATCAGTAACGTACACACTACTGGCGTAGTAATATCAGTGGCGTACACATTACTGGCGTAGTAATATCAGTGACGTACACATTACTGGCGTAGTAATATCAGTGACGTACACATTACTGGCGTAGTAATATCAGTGACGTACACACTACTGGCGTAGTAATATCAGTGGCGTACACATTACTGGCGTAGTAATATCAGTGACGTACACATTACTGGCGTAGTAATATCAGTGACGTACACATTACTGGCGTAGTAATATCAGTGACGTACACACTACTGGCGTAGTAATATCAGTGGCGTACACATTACTGGCGTAGTAATATCAGTGACGTACACATTACTGGCGTAGTTATATCAGTGACGTACACATTACTGGCGTAGTAATATCAGTGACGTACACATTACTGGCGTAGTAATATCAGTGGCGTACACATTACTGGCGTAGTAATATCAGTGACGTACACATTTCTGGGGTACTCATGGCACTAACGCCCACATTTAAATAAAAGGGCAAGTAGAACACAAAAATCTCCTGAGCTGTGCATAAGTATATAACTATATATATATATATATATGTGTGTGTGTCTGTGTGCCAAAAATTATTTACTTTATCTTTAACTCGATGACATCATCAAAATTAAAGCAGCAGTCTAAGCGACGTGGCCCTCTCTTACATCGGTTTTTCACGACACCACACAGTGTCATCCAGCAGCAAATCGTTGCGCCTCGCGATGCTTTAAGTCAAGATGAAAAAAATCCGTCTGTAGTAAGCGTAATTAGGACAATATTTACCTTAGGCCCAAGGGACTTATTCATGGACCTTTTAGTACTGCACAAACTGAAGAAATGACTTAGTGGGAAAGTGCAGACACCGCGAACTGGTTGCGATTTTTCTAAAGGATATCAGAAAAGGGACGAATAAATGAATATTTTATATCCCAGAATAATTTTGCGATATGGGAGCCATTCAATGAATAGATAGTGGAGGTAGAGCCGATAAATGCACACAGAAGGAAAATATGGTAACTATGCTGCTCTAGTATTAATGGAAGGAGTGAAGAAGAAAGATTTGTCACAAAGTCGACACATCCGTAGGGTCAGACCAAATGATTTTCGCCTTGGTATCTATGTAGGAAGATTAAGTAGTGTAGGTATGTGCGAAAGACCCACATCGGAAAATAATCATAGAAACATGGCTTTGTACACTTTTGAACTTTTGTACACACAAAAAAGCGTAACACATGGCTTAGAGGATTGATCCAGATGTCCGAAGAACCACAACAAAATATTTCCATAAAATAACAGCAAGGAATGGTCAAACCTTATAGGCGTACTCTTCTTAGCAGGGACTACAACAGGGAAGTTACAGCAACAGTATCCTATTGCTCAATACAGTGGAGTAAATTGAAAGAAATAACCTCCAATAACCAGCCAGTAGATTATTTGGAATTGCCCTTGGGGATAAATAAATTGGTATTGTATTGTATTGTATTGTTGAAGAACTGGAGCAGTAAAATGTTCAAAAGTTAGAGCGTTAAGCTACTTCCGAATCCAGACAATAATCTTCAAGAAGAACACGAAAAGCGGACACCCTCAAATCAAATCAACATTAAAAAATTTCAACACAACAACGACAACACACAACTTGACAATGAACTATATTTCGCTAGAAATCACAATCTTTAAATTTAATGTTTAGAGGTAATATTTACAGAACAACAAAATCCTACGTAAGTAAACATTTAAAACATTGTTTAGTAACTTTATGAGATGTCACCAGAAGAAATTTATATTTTTTTATGCGTATAATAGAATAATTAGGTCTAAAGAAATATTATATTAGACAATGAAAGTGCATGGAATATCAAAAACAAATTATGTAACAAGTACACTTAAAATGTAAAGTTTGTTAAAACCATATACCTATTATAAATTCAATTTTTTAAGAGAAGAGCATAAAATTGTCATAAGTAAAAACAAATGCTTCAAAAGGCTTAATAAATTTGTGGAATATAGAAGATCAAACAAATATTTTACAAAAAGTCGAAGGGAATACTACGGTGGACGCAGATCACCATGGAGACCACAAAACAGCCTGCCCCACCACAGGACAAGGAAGGGAGAGGGGAGACGATCGTCAACCAGGCTAAAGAGCACGAGTAAGGATTAAGTTCCCGTTAGCTCAGTCAACCACAGTACCAGATCTCCACCAGGTCCTAGGTGTCAGGTGGTTAACCGAATTATTATAGAACACTGGCGTGCAGTTCATTACCCATGTGAGGTAGTCGCCATCCCCAAGCTGAGCTAACTGTTTAATGGATACTTCACTCCTTTAGGGGTTGAGGAAGTGAAAGCAGCGAGAGAGAAGAGAAACATTCCCTATTTGCACAAGAAGTTGCTTTACATACTCCCTTGGTAAGCTAATTTCTTTTGATATCTTGTGTTGGCAAAGATGGAGTTGGCCGGAAAAAATATTCCACTGTTCACCTGCTCCACGACTGTCTGGTGCTTGCTTTCCCTGCCAGAGACATACTGGTATAATATGGGTTACAAAATGCTGCACTTCTTCAACTTTTTGCTGTTTCTCTGCCTGCGAATCATCTTGAATGTCACTCTAACAGCAGTCTCAAAGACCTCGCGGACGCCTTCCTTGGTTTTGGCCGAGCACTCGACGTACGCCGCCGCCCCGATCCGCTCGGCCACGACTTTGCCCTCCTCTGAGCTGACGGGTACCTGCTTTCGTCTCTCTAGCTTGACTAGGGTCACAGGGTCGTCACGCAAGTCCTTCTTGTTTCCCACCAGGATGATGGGAACTCCGGGACAGAAGTGCTGCATCTCGGGGTTCCATTTTTCTAGAATGTTCTGCAGGCTGTCTGGGTTGTCGATGGCGAAGCAGACGAGGATGACGTGCGTGTCCACGTAGCAAAGGGGTCGCAACCGATCATATTCATCTTGACCCGCGGTGTCCCACATGGACAAATCCACCTGAAGGAGAGATTCGTATAAAAAATTTTACATTTACAGCCACTCTTTGCAGAAAGTCTTGAAGGTTTAAGAAGGTACCAAGGTCTACATTTTTATCTTTAGTTATGCTGTCCTAAATCATAAACGTGCACACTGTAGGGGGCGAACGTTCCAGACATTGGAACATCTGCTGAGAAGAGCCGAAACATGTTTACCAATACATCTGCCAAGACAATGAAACTTAGGGGAGGTTTCACGCTTAGGCACTTTTCCCCTTTACGGCCTTACCGTACATATTAGGTATACATATATATATATAAAGGTTCCCCCATAGTCTACGCTCTTTAACAGCTGACAGCTCAATTGATATTGTTTCAGATTTAACCCCTTGAAATTAATAGAACTTATCTTTTGCACAAAGGACATTTATCCTAAAATACAACTGGAACTAAACTACAAAGATAGATTCTTGATGTTTGAGATTTCATTGCTTCGTGTTATCAGTAGTGTCTGAGCCAGGACCGACATCAGTTTGAAAACTGTCGTTGAAATAATGTCCGAACATTTCAATTACATTTTGAAAATTGAATACATTTTATACCCACACCCTTTATGATTATTTAAGTGTGTATACATTTTTATAAAATCCTGTATTAATAGAAGATAAACATTCTGAAGGATTTTAGAATCCTGCAGTTTTCTATAACAACTATTTTAGTGATACTGAGAGGAAAATGAAAGGGGAGGGGATCAGTTATCGATCCTTTTCGCACCTCAGGAAAAGTCTGTTTACCTGTTTGCCATCCACTTTAATACATGCACCATATTTGCCCAAATCTGTTGCAGTGTAGTCCTCAGGGAAATGGTCTTGAGTGAAGACGACCATCAGACACGTCTTGCCGCACTCTCCGTCGCCGACAGTCACCAGGTTCTTCTGGATCTTCTTACTCCTTGTTTCCTGCGCCATTAAATAAAGCCGTGGAAAAGACTTCTAACAAATTCTGACCTTTTAGATGACCTGTGATTGAACTACGAATTGAAAATAGCACGACTTACTTTTGATCGTTCTAGGGTTTAAAACATACTTTATTTGTCCCAGAGGGCAATTTGGTGGCAGCTCGATTAAATTTAACACACACACACACACACACACACACACACACACACACACACACACACACACACACACACACATTCGCATGCACCAAACAGACTTCCACATTCATGTTTCATTCATTCGCACTGCACCATTCAAGAGACGCACGGCGGAAACAACGAATGACAGCCGCAGTCTGTTAGTCCTACATGCAGGTATACAAAATCGGCGGCCCAAAAGGAGCTGGACAAACTCTCTCGACAGCACATGCCTGTCATCACGAAGGATTGCAGACACTTTCAGAAATGTCTGCCTGTTATACAGAGTCTGAAGAGTACTCTGGGCTGTCCCAATGACTATTGAGCAGGTGGATACCACACGATGTAGGCTGCTCTTGTCCTTCGCCGATAAACTGTTGTAGAAACAGATAAACGAGAAGGACAGCATACTCTCTATGTGCGATCTGTAAAAAAAACTGAAGAAATTGGTGGGAGACAGAGAAAGTCTTCAGCTTCCGGAGAAGGAAGAGGCGCTGCTGAGCCTTCTTCATGACAGCTTGGGTGTTGACATCCCAGCAAAGTCGCCTGTAAAAAAACAGTAACCATTTCCACCTCCTTGTCGTCGATGACACTTACAGGACTTGGTGGAGAATTCCGACGGAAATCATAAACCATCTCTTTGGTCTTACTCACATTAAGTTCTAAGAAATTGTCATCGCACCAGGAAATAAATTCTTCCAAAGCTGCGCCGTGGGTATCTGCTGGCCCGCTAAGGAGAGAGAGCAGTGCCGTGTCATCAAAGAATTTGACGAGGTATTGACCCTCATGGTTACTGCGACAACTGTTGGTAAACAGAATAAACAGAGGCGGGGATAAAACACAGCCTTGAGGTGAGCCGGTGCACGTTGTGATTAAGTCGGAAAAAGTACCATTGACAAGTACTCGCTGCTACCTGTCAACCAAAAAGTGGATGATCCATGACACTAGCTGATCATCAAAGAGGAAAACTCGTCGAGGAGTCTTCTAGCTAGGATATGTGGTTAGATGATGTTAAAGGCTGATGAGAAGTCAGCAAACAGCAGTCGTGCGTGGGCTTGTGGATTCTGCAGGTGTTTGAGTAAAGTGTGGAGGATGAACAGTTTAGCATCATCAACACTTCGTTTGGACTGGTATACAAATTGCAAAGGGTCAAGACAATTGTTAGTGGCTTTTAGAATCAATGATTTGATGATTTTCTCCAATACTTTCATGACCAATGATGTTAAGGCCACTGGTCTAAAGTCGTTGAGATGCTGAGGTGAAGCTTTCTTCGGAACTGGGACAATGGTAGACAGTTTCCAAGCAGCTGGGATGGAGAGTGGATCCACAGAGCGCTGATAAAGGTGTTGGACAATGCCTGCAAGTTGGTGCGCACAGAAACGCAATGCCAGAGTCCTTGCAAATGTTTACTCGTTGAAACAACTCCACAACTTGTTCTTGATAAATCTCAACCTTCTGGAAAGGGTGAAGAAAACTGAGCATATCTTTAATTCTCGCTGAGAAGTCACGAGTCTCGAACCGAGCAAAGAAAGCGTTAAGAGCATTTGGCAGGACCGTACTGTCAACGCCTGAGATCGAGATTTTGGCTTTCGACCCCTTGAGCCGATCTTCAACATTTGCCATGTTTTTGAGTCCCTGCCAAGCTGCTCGGATGTTACCTGTCCCAAACTGAGACTCTATTTTAGTTTTATAATTCACCTTGGCCCAACGGATAGCATTACGGACCTCTCTATGTACCAGTTTCTTGTCTTGGGCAGAACCCGTGAAGAACACATGTTTCTTTTTATTAAACACTGCTTTTAGGTTCTTGGTCACCCAGGGTTTGTTGTTAGGATAAAGCACAAACTGTTTTGATTAAATGGTGCAATCTACACAATACACACAAACCACAATACAGTTTAAAATATCACCAAGAACTGAGAAGATATAAAATAAATATCGACTCTGCTTAAGTATTTGAAAGCTCAAGAATTATGTACTCTGACTCAGCTGCTTAAGGTAGGCTCAGGTAAGAAAAAGCGCGAATAGTATTCTGTTCTTGAAATCCCTAGTAGGAGAAAATGTTAAGGTACAATGTGTAGTGGCAAGGAGGTAAGGAATACTTGTGTGCTATCAAGAGTGAGATGACTAAAGTGTTACACAGACGAGCTAGAAACTGTCACACAGACGAGATACATACTGTGTGACACAGATTTAGATGCACGGTAACATAATACGTGACATGATGAATAAGATGTTTAGGGGATAATCAGTGAAAAAAGGAAAAGCAGTGTGTGGCATGAAGAATTCGAGCCTACAGATGCCTAGAGATACATACGCCTCCGTGTGTCTCCGCCATAGTAGGTCGGGTTTGTCCTTAGAGTCACTCGTGCGTTTCACGAGCATTGTGGGTAATACTGTTTGTACACCATCCTGTGTGTACCACCCTCGTCCTCTCGCTGCACGCAAATGGTGTAAAAGGTAACACAATCGCTGGGTTGTGAAGCTCGACTTCACTTGATACAGATGTGCGCTGTAGATGAACAAAGCCCACCTTAAAATGACTAGAGCACTCGTCCGTGGAGAAGACCAGGTGAATTCTTTTTCATCGCGGTGGAAAAGTCGTCATATTATTATTTACATTCTTTGGCAAAATGTTACAGTCATGCCTTTGTCTGTAAGATTTTTGTCAATGCTTACAACGTCTGATTCTCTGTTTGAAATTATTTCTTTCGTGTAAGGATTATTTTCGCGGTCAGATTTTAAAATAAAGTACCATACTTTCAAAGTGGGTCTTCCTCTACCTTAAAGTTGATGAAATGGTAGTCATACTGTCATACAGTTTTAAAATATTAAATAATAAACATATTAAGTATTGCTATACCAGCGATATTTTAAGTTTACCTTGTTGTTCGTTGAAGCGGAACAAGAAGACAGGTAAATGTTTGGTAGCGAGGTCGAGTTCTCAAATCAGCACTAGACGCACCACGTGACATCAAATATTATGGCACAAACGAAGGCGCTGATGATAGTGGTCATAAACCTTCCCCACATTACTGATTATGCTAGACAAATAAAAATGAATTTGATAATAACTTATCTCAACTAACGGCCATGCATGTCTGCAAACAGTTATAAAATCGTCGTGAGCAATCGGGGTACAGTTCTGCGTGACGGCAGCAGCAAACGGGTTAATTTAAACTGTGAGCTTGATGTTAAGAGGGCGATGTTATGTGAGACTGACATTTGAGTGTGGCAAGTAGGTGCTGGAGTTATTATCCCTTGATGCGTATTACAGGGATAGCAGTCGCAGGTCATTACATCGATGACTGGATGTCACATCATGTGACTGGACTAGCGGTCTCAGGTCCTTGAGGTTCATTACTGGAACAACAGTCGCATGTCACTGATATTAATTGATGGAAGAGTATTCACAGGTTATCAAAGTTCATTACTGGAATAACAGTCACAGGTCGTTGATGTTAATGGAATCGTTATGATCATGATCATGATCATCAGCAGCAGCAGCAGCAGCACACGCAGGATCATGTTTGTTATTACATTTTATCTAATTAGAAACACCAATAAAACAAATTCAGCACAAACAGGCATACCATACACTTAGTAAAGCAAAATACAGCCAAGTATAGAATCTTGTAATAAATAATGGTCAGTTCAAAACTTCATCAGTTCTAGTATCCTTCAGTATGACAGAAGATGCCATTTCAACATCTAACTTTAGACGCTCACATTGCATGCATTTAAAAAATCAGCTTTTTCATTATTCTGTTATTCATTCACACTGGGAGGTCAAGAAATCACTGTTGTGTCATCTGTCATTCTGTCAATCCATAAAATGTCATGTGTCATCTGCGATTTTAAATAGGACGGTGTGTTTAGCGGAGTTACTTTCTAGTAGAAGAAAATGTGAAACAGGGGGTCTAATATAGTTGCTGAAGTTAACAATTGGTGGGTAATAACTCTCTGAATGGTACTGTGGATTTCTTCCCTTTCTTTCATTCGCACACACACACACACACACACACACACACACACACACACACACACACACACACACAGTAACTGCATTCTTGTAACCATAGGAGAGAACTGTGGCTTAGCTGAGCTCCGCACCCATATGGCCAAGTGCTTTTAATAGAGTAACATAATTATACAAATTGAATTATTTAAGAGTGATGGCTTTTCCGACTCTATCGTCCCATCAGTTGGTAGCCTTGGTGTAAGTCAGCACAACAAGCACGCACAAAAACACAGGCTGTCATTGTTCTTTATCATTCTTTTCTCCGGGGCCTTGAGCGTCACTGTGACAGCAGTCTTGAAGACCTCGTGGACGCCCTCGTTAGTTTTGGCCGAGCACTCGACGTAAGCCGCCGCCCTGATCCGCTCGGCCATGGCCTTGCCCTCCTCTGAACTCACGGGAGCCTGCTCCCTCCTCCCTAGCTCAGCTCGGGTCACGGGGTCGTCGCGCAAGTCCTTCTTGTTTCCCACCAGGATAATGGGAGCTCCTGGACAGAAGTGCTGCATCTCGAGGTTCCATTTGTCTGGAATGTTCTGTAGACTGTCCGGATGGCTGATAGAGAAACACATGACGATGGCGTCAGTTCCTCTGCATAGGTATTCACGTTGGCAGTCAAATATCTCGCCTCCGGGTGTGTCCCATAGTGTCAACTGGGAGAAAAAAACTGGCATCATCATCATCATCATCATCATCATCATCATCATCATCATCATCATCATCATCATCATCATCATCATCATCATCATCATCATCATCATCATCATCATCATCATCATCACGGTAGGGTTGATATCGAACAAACAAGAACAAACATCATAGTAGTCTTTATCCAACAAACACAAACATCATAGTAGTCTTTATCCAACAAAAATAAACAAACATCATAGTAGTTTTTATCCAACAAACACAAACAAACATCATAGAAGTCTTTTAATAGACTGGTAGTCATTTAATCTCTTAATATTCGAGCTTCACATTCTTCACAATCCTGTGAAATTTCAGCAAAGCGGAAAAGTGTTTTTTTTTGTTTTGTTTTTTTTTTGTTTGAACGGACTTATCATACTACAAAGAAAAAGAACTACAACAGAACTCTACTACTTTGACTTCGGAATCCACCGTCATGTTTGCGACCTTGTTGTCAAGAGCCTTGGGTACATAATTTTCTGGAAACCTTCCATCCGTAAAGACGACCAGCAGAGAAGTTTTGCCGCACTCAGGGTCGCCAACGACCAGAAGTTTCATCTCGATCATGATCTGGAAGTAAATGTTAACTGTAAACAGGAAGATGTTAGTTACAAGCCAGGGGAATGTTTCAAATATAAACAAAGACCTCTCAGATGAGTAAAGTAAAAAGAGGAAGTAGCCGTTATTCTTTAAGCACAAAGTCGTTATATACGATTCTTGTTTGAAAACCCTCAGGGGTGGGGTAGGGGGTATGATATTACATGTAATATTCAAACGACTTGCGAGACCCGATGCAGCAGAAACTGTGTGTGAGAGAGGAACCGAGCGAGCAATGTGTAAGAGATAATTTATAATCTCTACACCCCATGTCGAGGTAATAAGCAACACTCATCTTTGTATGCCGTGCAGGCAAAGCTCAAGATCACATGACTAAAACGCGAGATTATACTTGAAAGTGTGTCACCGGAAATGTTAGAGCTGTTAGAGCTGTTTAGCCACTTTTACTCGTTGAATTACAAGGCGGAATCAAGCAGCACGACCGCCTGTCTGAGCTTCAAATGATGTACAAAGTGGCGCCGGTGTCACCATGGTGATCAGAAGGAACGTGCATGCTTCATTGTAAGCATCCAATAAGATTTATTATTCCGATGAATGAGTGGATGTTATTTTAAAACGGCCAGTCCCCACGAAATCTAAGTTGGGCTTAAATGATAGATACCGACTGATTACTATAAAAAAATTATAATTTTACATAAACAGCCGAGTTATAAATGTTATGATTGTATATATTCAGCCACAAAAGGTACCCCATATCGTTTACAAGTGATTTCAAGTATGTATATAATTAGTCTAAATAAGAATGAGACAGAAAGGTTGTCAAACAAGGAATATTATATATTCCAAACAAGGAATATTAGAAATATTGAATAATATGCAATGTAAGGAGAGTTACATACATAGACGGGAGTCCCCGCGCTGCAGTAATCAGGTTTAGCTTGGACTGAGTCATCCTGGGTATCGGACGACCTTTGGCTTCTGTCCTATCTTGTGACGTAAGCACTTATTATCACCTGGCTGTAAATTTTATTCGAAAACAATGTCGGGGTAGAGGTACAAGGTTGTAAACAGAGGAACGTCTCAGCCTGCTCACTGTTATACTGAGCAGAGCAGACCAAAAGATCGTGTGAAATCGTCAGGTGTTCCTTAGTGGGTGAGCTCTTTCAAATGTATGCCCCTAATATTATCAATATCCAATTTCTCTCTCTTTCTAACACACACACACACACACACACACACACACACACACACACACACACACACACACACACACACACAAGTATATATATATATCCGGGTGCATGCGTGGTTTTTCTTGTATGCTCTCGATCTCGGTCACACACATCTATATATATATATGCATGCGTGCGGGTGTCCGTGCTTGTGAGTATGTTTGTGTGACTGAGAGAGTGAGTGAGTGGGAGAGAGAGAGAGCGTGCAAGAAACGTGACATAGTAGGAAACAGAAGCAGTGGAAAAAAGAAACAGTGCATCCAAGGCCATTCTCCGTGATACATCATATGCTTATAAATAGACCTCTCTGGTGTGAGAAACATTACTATGGTCTTCAAGTATAACTGTGCTGCAGGTTCATTGAGCTGAACACTCGTCAGGTGAGGCATGACCACATACCATTCTGTTGATAATAAACACTTATCATGAGGTAGTTCGTCAGCTTCGGAAACATCAAACGTCCGAGTACTAACTGTGATTAATGAAACTCCGAGTAAAATATCCAATGGCAGAATGCACACAAAAAGCGGTTTTAATTGACCATAAATACTTCGAAAACTTAGTTGAGTTACACTTTAATATTAGACCAGGAACGCTGTTCTTTCCGACATACACATATATTAATAATCTTGTTTACAAAAAAAATCCACTATTTTTACTACAATGGATAACGTGAGTCAAACATGAAGAGTATAGTTGCTGACATCACTGGTTTTTCACAAAAAATATGCTGCAGTACTTTTTGGGGGGCAAAGGGCGGATATCAAAAAGCAGATGTGAATTGAGATAATGTGACAATTCGGTTAGTCATCTTTTCTGACGTCGGTGTAAACGAGATTATCCGTTATGTTTAAAACGGAAGTCACAATTGTGAGGTTAAAAAAAGGAACAGAGTTAACCTCTCACATTCTTAGCGTTAGTATACATCCTGAGCTGAACACAGACCTAAACATTTTTGAAAAATAAAGTTGGCAGATCTTCAAAATCACAGTCAAGCTGTGTCCGTGTCACCACAACATCAATATTCGGTCAGTGCACGGACTTGTATTACTGGACTGCTTGCAGACGATTTTTTTTTTCAATGAAGTCATAGAACGAGGCTGGTTACGAAATAGCATCCAGTTTACTCAAGTTTCAGTTTAACTACTAGAACGAGGCTTTGGACGATATAGCTTCCGGTTTATTCACATTCATTGTTAAGGCTCGCCGAGACTAACAGCGGAGAACTTCGCAAGAGGCTCAGCGTTGGTCTCGGCAGACAGACAGCGATCCACCTCTACACGTCCGTGTTCACTAGACGTGGTAAGAATCACGAAATTGCACATCCACGGTTGTTTCGTCTTCGACCACGTAACGCCGCCCTGGTGGCAGTTTCAAAGACCTTTTGGACGCCATCTTTGTTCCTGGCTGAACATTCCACGTAAGCCGCCGCACCGATGGTTTTGGCCATGGCCTTGCCCTCCTCTTTCTGCACAGGGGACAGTTTTCTTCTCCTTAGCTTCGCTATTGTCACGGGGTCGTCACGCAAGTCCTTCTGATTGCCCACGAGGATGATGGGAACCCCGGGACAGAACTGCTTCGCTTCAGGGTTCCACTTTTCCAAGACGTTCACCAGGCTGTCGGGGTTGCTGATGGAGAAGCATACGACGATGACGTCGGTTTCCGACTTGTAGTAAAGGTACCGGTCATAGTCCTCCTGGCCTGCCGTGTCCCAAAGAACCAGCTCCACCTGAAGGAGACAAAGAACTCACCGATTTATCTTTGCTGTCAAAGGCAGAATATTATAAAGTCCGTTCACTCGGCCGATTTCCTTCATTAACAGTATGGCAAGCGGTTATCTCCCTTAGCTCGCGCATGGGCGAAGTCACTCATTCACTACTAGTGGCCTTCAGCGCTCACACTGTTACATGCAGGAGTATATGTTATCACGCAATTGCTCTTGTTGTTTGGATATGTAAATTTGCTTTTTAATGTAAGTTGATACTTTTATGCCCATGTAATTATTTTTTCTTTGCTTATTTAATGAAAATTACTTCACACTTTAAAATTTTAGTCTTATTCTGATTTCATACCTTTTATTTTTACATTGGTTGCATGACTTTAGCATATTTAGATTTGTCTACTGCACTAAAATACCCATAAAAGTAGATTAAGAGATCAGTAAACAAAAGGAAACGCATGCACACACACACACACACACACACACACACACACACACACACACACACACACAGAGGGAAAATCAGAAAATAAACATGGATTTGCTGAGGCATGAATCTATTTGTCAAATAGCAAGGAAAAATTCAACTAGATGCTTGAAATCAAACAAATATTACATATAAAATCCCCACGGCTATTCTGAACCCAAATTCTGCATCTGAAATAATGATAATCATTCACTTGAACCAGTTTGAAACTTTGTCGACATGATTATTAAATCACAGTCCCTGTTCTATAAAACATCTGAAAATGCATGCCTACAAACTGCATTTATTTTACTGACTTAAGCTGCTGGTGTCCGTCATATTCATGAAACAAGGAAGATATTAAATAATAAATTAGAAAAACGTGTCCTTGATGTGTGTCTGAACTGTGACCATAGACTATTATTGTGTTCAAAAAGGAAAAACCTTAGAAAGACACAAAAGGAAAGATGAAAACAGTAATATTTTTACTATTCTAGCATAAAATTCTAGAATTTATCTGTTTATTTAGCACCAAAACCCCTTCCAGACCACTGATGTCAAGTGCTGACAGATACATCCTCAATTCCTAGTTTGAGAGAGGAAAAAAAATGAAAACGCATTTTGTTCCTATAAAGCATGCGATACTGAAATCGTCAAACCATCAACAAATAACTTCATATTGTACATTGTTACTGTGCTATTATTTTTAGTAGCATCTTTAGAACCTCCTCTTCTGCACCGTTCTCTGTAAGCACCCGTGTCATCAGTCTTCTAACAATCATTCGTCCTTTGTAAATTAGCCTCCTGTCATATCAAGGTGGCACCTTTCAACCCTTCGTTTATAAATCTGAGAGTAAGAGCTGACAAAAAGGGGATATGAATCACTTCTCCTTTCCTGTGTCCGATCACAGAATTCCAGAGCCAGAAAAATAAGATAGGCGCTATGAACGACACAGGAACGGAAGAAAGTTTACCCTTTTCTATAGACCGCGAAAAGGAAAAGAACCATTTACCTGTTTGTTATCCACTTTAACGTCAGCGACATAAGTGTCAAAAATAGTCGGCACATGCACTTCCGGGAACTGGTCCTTGCTGAAGACGATGAGCAAACATGTCTTCCCACACGCACCATCACCCACGATCACCAGTTTCTTACGGGCGAAGGTCCTTCTGAGTAACTGTCACCAGCCAAAGACACATTCTGACATTTCAAGACTACAATAGTAAATGAGTGTAAGAGTTAGAGTTGTGTGTGTCTTCAAGCAAAAAATTATTTTATTTCAATTTTCGAAGGGCTTTTAACAAATGTCCATGTAATGTTTACCTTTAAAATATCATGAACAGTTCAAAAAGTTCTAAGCCTCACCCAGAAGGAGTTACAGAAACAGTTTTCACAATTTTTCTATATACTACCCCTTGACATCAATGCACTTGGTCCAACAATACTCAAGCATTGTAATTCAATCACAGAAGAAGGTGGCGTTCTGCTCCTCTGTTTTGTCCATTTTTAGATTTGTCACACTACCCTTCACCTTTGTTTGGGCCTCACGTGCACACAAATTACAAAAGAAATCTGTATTAGTCTTTTTCTAGTTTTATTAGAAATGGCTCTTCTTTCTGGGCGAGGCTTAGAACTTTTTGAACGACCCTCGTATTCACCAGCGCACATGTATATATATATATATATCACAAACTTGACCTTTCTTCTCCTAGTGCTGAGCAAGTAAATTCACAGTGCACACACACACACACACACACACACACACACACACACACACACACACACACACACACACACACACACACACACACTGATACGTGTCTCGTTCCCCCGAAACAGGTTAGTAAATCAACATTCAGTGTGTAATCGTGGGCCTGAGACATTTTACTGTGACTGTAGTTACTTCACCTGGAAAGCATTCTCTACTCTATCCCGGTCCCTTGAGCAGTTTCTCAGAAACAAAATAAGGAAAAGTGTAATTTAAGTTAATGTAATTTAACTGTAATTTAAGACGCCGCCTTACTCGCTAGCAGGACACGGATGTCGGTTTGGTACTGCGCTGGGGAAACAGTTACCCTGTACCCTAATCCTTATCAGACTATTTTTTTTTTTAATTTATTAAAAATTTTCGATACCCGTACTTACGTCTAACATCATTTTTGTGATCTTCCACCACTCCACCTTCCTTACAATGTATGTGAGGATACTGATCTAATAAAGGGCTACTTTCTCTTTTCACACAATATTCATGTATCTTCTTCCATAATGAGCTAAACTAATGGGAATGGATGAAAGAAAAAACGTGAAAGAGTAACCTATCTTTTCATATTTTGTGCGCATGAATTACAAATATGGACAAACTATTACACAAGATGTAACAAACAGAATGTGCTACAAAGCATAAGAGAGCTACATACAGTGCCTCGGGTGTCCGCCATGGCTGGGTCTTTGTCAAGGACTTGCTAGGCGTCAGAGCCACTCATGTGTACAACCTGACCTTTGACCGCTGCATTCTCATTATGCTGTGCAAGCGTCACGTGACATCTAACTTGAGTATTGACGCGCGTGTGCTGGTGTTGTTCGCAGACAACAACTAAAGCTAAATCAAGGCACAGACATTAGTTAAGAGTGTCCTCCATCAAGGAAAAATGATTAGGCTTCCAGAGGATGGAGCAAGACGCCCCAGCTTCTGAGAAAATCGTTGAGTTAGAGACAAGAGCTTGGTCGCCATTCTTTTCATGCCAAACACTTTGTGGCTGCACTCACACGCTAAAGGAGGCGAAAGTATTTTTGTTTACACGAGCCACCTTGTCGCACTTAGGCTACGTGGCCCTTAAAAAAAAAACAAAAAAAAAAACAGCTCTCTATCTTCTCTTACTCACAATTGTGTTTCTTCTAACCACTCTGTTCATGTCCTGACATTTCCTCAAAATACGACTAAAGACTTAACATCATTGAAAACAATTATATGTACCGCACGGCATATACACACATCTCTTTTTACAGGTCTGATTATCGGTGGTTTTCCCCATGTACGTTGGTTTCTTTATCGATCTTTGATGTACATTGATGTCTGTGTGTTGTACTTTTTTAAGGATTGGTCTCAGCCCTGGAGCAAAGCAAGAAATCAGTAAGCATGGCCGACAAATGTGTAACCCAACCCTACCCTTTCAAAACAAGGATCCACCGTCGTGTGTTGTGCGTTGTGTTGCTTCTGTGCATGAGAGGGGCATTTGATGCCTACCTTGACAAGGTGTGTTAGTGCGCCTGTATGTACAGCGCTTTGCGCCTCGCCTTGGTGCTCGACATAAAGTGTGTGTGTGTGTGTGTGTTGGGGAGGGGGGGGAGAAAATTGGTATTTTGCGCCGAGCCACCAGCTAAAACTATATCACAACAAAGCAGCCAGCCCTGTAAACAAAAGAACAGCGTGCCCGAGACGAGATCTGAACCCAAGGCAGTCAATGCTCACTGTATAACGCCCTATGGGGGCTCTACAAATGCGCGATGTGTTTGTACTTGTAAGTGTAAGTCTCTGAATTGTAATGAGAATACCAAAGAGATAATATTTGCTCCCGTCGGTACAAAGTAACCGAACGCAGGCAGACATGAATTTAGGACTCTAAGCAAAGAGCATAACACACTGATTAACCACAGAAATTTATTCACAAGCGAACATACATTCATCCACTTGTATGAATAAAATCTCAAATAAAAAATGGATGGAAAGATTACTGCAAAATATTTAAATTCTTCCCTCGATCAACTTCACTGGTTTTTTTCTTATGCCTAAATTTTAGATTACAAACGCAGTAGTAAATGCATTTTTACGGTCAATGATAGCTGAAAAATTCGCTCACAAATGAAAAAAAAAAACAGATTTCGTGCTTTAAAAAAGTATAGAGCACAGCAAAACACCTGCTTTAGCATGGCATAGGGAGGGAATTAAACTCTGTATTCTGAGAAATACATTTTTTTTAAAAAGAAAAGATAATCGAGGGCAAACATGGATCAGAAAACGTTTCTATTTTTAACGCAGACTGTTTTTCTCTAAGCTCAGTTGTATATCTGGGTCTCTGCAGTTGCCTTGACCCTGAAATCAAGTCATTCAGGATTTCGTGCATGTTGCACACTAATACCAGTTAATATTTCTGAGCGCGCGTTTTTTCTAATGCTGACAAAGAATACTTTCATTGAACGGGCAGTACACAAATTCCTGAAAGACCTGAATGTCTACGAGCTCCATTTGTCTGGAGTCTTTTAAAAACACTTCTTCACTTGAAGAGGAGTTTGGAGGCCTTGATGAGGAGTCAGTAATATAAAGTACTCTAACTCATCCATCCTGAAACCTTAAGCATATCTAATGATAAAACACCTATTTCTTCAAACATTTTATACCATTTTTTGGAGGGGCGGATAGTTTTAGAGAGAAGTATTGGGTATACAAATACCTTTTGTCGATAAATTATAGCAAAACATCAAGGGAGATAATCATGCAGCCCATTCTTCCAATAATTCATTCCCTTTCATCAATCTTCACCTCTCGTCCGCGTGAGCAGCTGTTAGCATGGAATGTTTAAAAAAAAATCAATTTAAGTTTCAGTCTCCTCTGTCACACGCTGTTATGCCAGGTACTCAGGTTGCCCAGCAATCACAGCTCCATACACAAATTTCGAGCATAAATTTGGAATTAGCAGATTTGGTTTTCACCTCTGCGCATAGATCGCTATAGCAGTATCACAGTGACAGTTTGAGTATATGAAAACAGTATAAAAAAAAACATAAACATGTACCGAGGTGTACGTCGCAGGCATGAGTAGTTCTTGAGTCCGAAACTACCACAACCTAGTGGCAGGTGTCACGCTTCCCGCCAGTACTCCATTCAGTACCAGCAATTCGTCGAGCAGGTCTTTCTCCCTTCATGCATCTGGACTCCAGCAGATACTGAAGACTGGCGATCGAGACCATTATCTTTGGCTTGCTCTCTTCCTGTACCCTCCAGCCCACCACCTTCTTCACGACAGCGCTAAATCACTGGTACATAGCATAGCTTTCCACACAGACCAACATACAGTTATCCTGCAGTCAGTGACTGAGAACCCGAATGTTGTGGTCCCGAGACAGGTGACAGTTTCAATGTGACCGATGTCTTCACTTTTTCTATACCTGCTGAATGACTGGAGGAGAGCTACGGTAGGATGGAGATAGCAAAATGTGGAAAAGATTTGAGACACATCGACAGTTTATCTGCTATTCGCTGTATTACATCACTTAGATTACATATACTTCTACAGACTCACACTGCATGGGTAGATTTCTTCATCATACATGCACATTCATGTCAAATCACAAATTTCTTCTGAAATAAAACATATTGATTTTTTCTTAAAGACATTTCTTCAGTTGATAAAATGATGTGAGAAAAATCTTATTTGAAGTCTAAAAGTGACTATGAACGCGACACAACTGGTGCCCATTTTTTTCAGCAGTGGCAAAGACACAAATCTTAATAATAAATTATCTCAGTAAATTGAAAAAAAATTCACCAGAGTGGTTAAAATGTCGTTAAACAAAGATATTAAAATCTCTTTGTGTTAGACTGAGACTTTCACAGGAAAGAGAGTGTTAAAGAGTAGCATGTTTACAAATATTTTCCAAACCAAAATACTGTTAAATATTTTCAGCATAGTGACATGAACTAGCTATCTTGAAGCACAGAAGTGTCCGGAACATTAACAGATTCTTTCTTACATCTACCACAATGTCTCCTCAATTAGCCGCTTTTGAATATACTAAGCATTTTCCCTATTCGAAACTAAATTTCTGTTATCTGCAGACGCTTTCAGTCTAACAATTTATTATTTCAATGCCCGGAATTCATCTAGGGTGTCCACAAAGTCATCGAGGGATGCTGTGTTTCTCTTCCTAACGGAAGGAAGTATATATGACCTTTAAGTTCACATACACGCACATCCTCGACAGTCGAAAGTGGGGGAATGGAGTTTAGGGAACTGACAAGATTAAATCTCTGTCACTTAACAATTCCTTGTTATAAAGGTTGTTAAAAATAATCTGCACAGACCAGTCACGCTGTCAAACTTACACACAACTGACAAGTGCCTTCTCGACCAGTCGTCCACTCGCCCACCTTTCAACAGCGCGCCATTGACTGACGTCACACAGAACTTTCGTCTCTCAGACGACGTCAGTCACAAAATTACGCAATAATCTTAGCTGACGTTAGAGTTTCCACACATTTGTTGTTTACGATGATGTCAGTCACAAAATTACGCAATAATCTTAGCTGACGTTAGAGTTTCCACACATTTGTTGTTTACGATGATGTCAGTCACAAAATTACGCAATAATTTTAGATGACGTTAGAGTTTTCACACAGTTATTGTTTAAGATGACGTCAGAGTTACAAAATTTTGCACTTTTTGAACTTTCGTACACTTTTCCCTCGGATTTTCTTCAGCGCCTCCCTGGTAGCGGTTTCGAAGACCTCGCGGACGCCATCCTTGGTTTTGGCCGAGCATTCTACGTAAGCCGCCGCTCCGATCCGCTCAGCGATGGCCTTGCCCTCTTCCGCCTTCACCGGCGTCTGCTTCAGCTTCTCCAGCTCCGCTCGGGTCATGGGGTCATTGCGCAAGTCCTTCTTGTTGCCTACCAGGATGATGGGAACGTTGGGACAGAAGTGCTTCACTTCAGGGTTCCACTTTTCTGGAATGTTTTCCAGGCTGTCGGGGCTGTCTATGGAGAAGCACATGAGGATGACGTGGGTGTCCGGGTAGGAAAGGGGCCGCAAGCGATCGTAGTCCTCCTGGCCTGCAGTGTCCCAGAGAGCCAGCTCCACCTGGAAAAAAGCATTGCAAGTTCTTTGAAATGTTTTGGATGCTGTGTGGGTGCAGTGGTTGCTGCTACGCTACGGCGTTCTGAACCAAAATATTTCTTCTTTGCAAATCTTAACACACATGTGGGTGTCGTGGTGACTGCATTTTCACGATCATGGGTTTGGCGATTTGTTTGATTCTTTCTTACTTGCGAGAGAACAGAAAAAAGATACAGTCGGTACTGTCATAAGCACCATTCTCTAAAAGGATTATTTCGACAATATACTCTTGAAACAAGAAACATTCCACAACTTTTACTATTTACGTCAAAGTAACTACCAATCTACTCAACATATACATTAAAAAAAAAACAGACAAACATTTTCATCTGTCATATAATGAGCAGGATTCTTTGCGGCACAAGAAAGCTGGATATCCTAATTCCTATCTAGATTATAAGTAAAGTTTCAACTCGTTATCTCTGCTAACCTCGCCTCTCGCCAGAATTTGTGGTAGAACGGAATTCTAAAGTTACCCTATTAACCCTATGTCGCCATCATTGCCTCTCGGACAACAATTGTTACTAATGTTACTAATTACGGATGGTGGCGAGATAACGAGTCGGCACTATAAAATAATCTTACCTGTTTGCCGTCTACTTCAATGTCGGCGACATAGTTTTCAAAGACTGTGGGCACATAGACCTCCGGGAACTGGTCCTTGCTGAAGACGATCAACAGACATGTCTTCCCACAAGCACCGTCACCCACGATCACCAGCTTCTTCCTGATCGGATTCATCTTGGTTTGTTGCTTTCTGCTGACACACAACATATGTCTCACGTTAAATTTGATCTTTGAATGCACGTGCGTGCAGCAATACTCGGAGGCACGTGCTCTCTCTCTCTCTCTCACACACACACACACACACACACACACACACACACACACACATAAAATTTATACAAACAAGAATATACACCCACATACTTTCCAATCAACAAAACCGTCACCACTCCTTCCTGCACATACCATAGAAGGGGAAAACCCCCATTTTTAAAAAAGGGAAAGCAATCGTCCTCAACATATACGTTCCTTCTTAACCGAACAAACGTAGGCGAACTTTTGACTGTAGCCGGACTAATCCACATTTTACAAGACGAACTACACACTGAGGCGGACCATCGGTTAGTCGCAGCTCATAAAAAGCGCTAGCGGCAATCAGTCCATTCCTTTTTGTTGCAGGGAAAAAGGACGAAAGTTCTTAAGGAGAATTTTCCACTGCAATTCTAGCTCTTACTCATCGGGTGTGCTATCGAGTCTAATACCTCGCGTTGTGGTTTTTTTTCCCTCCTTTCATCTACTACTCACCCGACCTTGAAATCCACACAAGACTCTTCTTTTTCCAGAAAGTGTGTTATCTTCGATGCGTCGTTCAGCCCCGTATCGGATAGATTCTCACTCTAATCATGTGTGTTCTCTGTTTCATAACTGCTGTAGTTCAAACATGCAACACGTGCTGAGTCACATACACAAAGATGTATGGACATTTAAAATAGATTTATTTAAATTATTTACACATGCAAACCAAGTCCATCGTACTCTACACATACGTAACTCCTAACGCTTACTTCTTGTAATGCCTAATTCTTCTTGTGTTTTTAAGTTATTGGTAACTAAGGGGGCATAGAAAGGATTTCGAGGTATGTGAGCCCCTTGACAGCGAACGAGGACACCTGCACGGTGCAGTACTACTTCTCCCGCACTCAGAAGAAGGTGAGCTAAAGGGAAAGAGTATTTCGAGGTACGTCAGCCACTTGACAGAGGACCAGAACACCTGCATGTAGCAAAGGTACTTCTCCCGTTCTCGAAATAAAAAAGGAAGGAATGACCACCCGCCTCGCGCTGCGGCGAACAGGGTGCAGGCACTGCATTTTGTCCACTAATTATACCCCAAAATATGGGCACTGCATCACATGTTTCACGATAACTCGTCTCGCTCACGCGGCGATCGCACGGCTGGCCAGGTCAAGGAAAAGCGGGGGGCAGGGTGTGCAGGGTGGAGGGTGGAGGGAACAAAGCACTGTCAGTGGTACCCGCTGCCCCAAACAACCCCTCCCGCTACATGGCAAAGTATGGCAAAGTTGGAAAAACTTTGTCAAAACTGTTCACGATGCTCATCCATTTTGTCCTTTTAAAGAAAGGACTTTAGGCAGACTTACTGCAGTCACAGATCCTTGGCATGTACACTGACCAGTCATGCTACGACATGTGCTGCATAAGTGTTCGTGCTGACCAAAGCATGGCTTGTATGAGTTCGTGCTGACCAAAGCATGGCTTGGATGAGTTCGTGCTGACCAAAGCATGGCTTGTATGAGTTCGTGTTGACCAAAGCATGGCTTGTATGTGTTCGTGCTGACCAAAGCATGGCTTGTATGAGTTCGTGCTGACCAAAGCATGGCTTGTATGAGTTCGTGTTGACCAAAGCATGGCTTGTATGTGTTCGTGCTGACCAAAGCATGGCTTGTATGTGTTCGTGCTGACCAAAGCATGGCTTGTATGAGTTCGTGTTGACCAAAGCATGAATTGTATGTGTTCGTGAATATGTCCGTAGATCTCTTTCGTCTTATGACTTTTGTATAACCAATGCTCGCTTTTATGTATGGCAACACGCAGGTTATCCAGAGGGAAATCCTCAAAATGGCGTTTGACAACTTGACTGCGTGCCTTCCAGCACTCAGTTCTAAGATAGCAATACGCTATCGGCTCCACATGTCGAGAAGTAGCCACTGCCTGGGTGTTGAGCAGCAAGGGTGGAGCACACTTGCGTATTCAGGGTGGCTGTCACCTCGGTATGTCGCTCCATATCGGAGCATTTGTCATTCACCGCTAACCCGGCAATCTGTCGCAGCTCACCAGCTTTATCTCCTGGGTATCGCGTGGGTACTACTGTGTGTCCTTGTGTGAGAATATGCACACTTGTTCACTGCATGTGAGTATGTCTACTTTAGACATGTATGCACGCATTTATGCATGTTCTGTGTGCATGTTTCTTGTATTAGTAACAAACTTAGTTAATTACTACGTGTAGTCAGGATGGAGGAAATAGGAAAAAGTGCTAAGTAGGAACCTCACATATATACACAGAACGTTTACCGAGAATATAAGCCACCATAATAAAATACTGTGGACACCGAGTAGTTATACCCTAGATATGTGAGCTCGTGACAGCTTGGGCAGTAAATGCGATAAACTACCAGGAAGAAGGTGGACGACACCGGCATTAACACATGGTTCAAGGTCACCAATTAGTCTGATCACTCCTCTTGTCTTTATTGTTCACGTGACTAACTATCTTATGAATGCAATAAACCACAGCATATATATGATTTGAGTCGCTGAGACATTTTCGAGATGATCAGGAGTGAACGAGGCAGATTCAAAAGCAGACAGTGAAAGGAAGGAAGGAAGGAAGAAAGGAAGGCAGAAAGGAAGGAACAAAAAGCACGAAGCGCCTAGAAGAACTACGCGAAACTTAATAAAACTTAGCTGATGTTTACAAGAACCCCTACTGACCATACTTTCTTATTTATTTCCTTCTTGATACGAAGCAACAAAGAAGGATAAAGAAAAAGAGCCACCCTACCACGATCCATGGGTTGTATAATCGATGACCTAACACGTACATGCGACAGCTTGAGTAGGTAACTATGACAGAACTTTCCAGAAGCTGTCTGAGTAATTGAGGCCCCAAACAACTTTTATAGATATATATATATATAAAAGACGCGGCCATAAGACTGAAAACTTTCTGAGGAACTGACCTCATGTTTGTAGCTGTCCAGAGACCCTTCTGAGAAATCGAGATCTCAAACAACTTGGACAAGTGTAAATATCACGAGAAGTGTAAATATCACGAGAAGTGTAAATATCACGAGAAGTGTAAATATCACGACTGCGACTGCAGATTGATCTTGGGACCTGGTCTTACAATTTTACTCATCACAGTTATTCAGAGACCTTCCAGAAAAGTATATCCCATTCACTATACAACCTCGACCGATGTAAATGTCGCATGTGAACTTGCAAATTGATCTTCGGGTGTGATAATATTATTATGCTCCTCGGGTCGATTGTCGCCTCATCAACGCTTATTAACGACGATGGGTGACCGGGGATCGAAACTAAATAAACCATCTCGAGTTCCCCCATCAGCCCTCAACTGTATACACAGACATGTTTGTATCCAGTCCAGTTATCCACTACACAAAGCACCCACACACATGTTTCTGCTGAAAATCTATTTCAGGTAAAATAATACTTTATATCAGAGATAATACAACAGCAAACGTTTATTCTATATTAGACATTCGACAGTTTAAGATGACATAATATTTAACATTCCATTAAACTTTCAGTAATGCAGCTCTTTACAAGCGGATGTTCAGACTATGACCTAATTCCGTTTGATGTATGGTATTTTAAAACTGTATGATAAATATATTTATTCTGAGTGAACTGTATGTTCTAACGGTATGATATCTGTTTTTGGTGTACTGTATATTAACACTGTATGATACATCTTCTTGGTGTAGTGTGTGTTAAGACTGAATGATAATATACTCTTAGTGTATTGTATAACTGTATGATACATAATATTGGTGTTTGTGTGTTGTATCTTGAAACTATTTGTATCTTGGTGACAGAAGTAGACTTTAAAGATGTATTTACACGTGCGTTTCCTGGGTAGGCGAGGGTGTGCTGTGTAGTGGGACATGTTGAAGGTGAGAGGCCTAGACCCGTGTCCCCAGATGACAGCTGATGATGCGTGTCATGATGATCAGATCTGTCACCAGGCCACACACTGCTGACTAATGGCGATTAGATGGACGACCAGCGTAGTTTCACAGTTTTCTGTGTGCTTTTATCACGCACACAGTTCAAAAATAATAATAATTTTTTTTTAAAATTAGGAATTCGGAACATGCATGTGTGCTGTCTGGATTTGTTTTTATTTCCACTTCACTAGAGTTATGTCGTGAGGGACTAAAGAAAAAAAAACCCAAGACATCTTTAGGTATGTGACCAAGTTCAACCTATTTCGATAACACATCTTGAGAGAGATCTAATTCTGATTAACTGCCGTGGCAGTGTTTGTTTTTAACATCAACTCACGAAAAGACATGAGAGTACAAAGAGTTCACTAGCTCGGTCTGCTGCTATGTGCGGCTGATCACTTCCGAAGAAAATATGTATTGAAAACAAGGAAAATTTTCAGCAGTGTTTACTGCCGAGAGCTGATCACAGAGTGCCTTTAATACTCAGCTAAAACCCCTGTCACACAGAAGTGGAATTGCCAAGTATCGCCTCGACACCGGCATCACGAAGCTACCATATTAAACTAGGAGGAGACGGATGTCAACGGTGCACTCAAAACTTTTTTTCCTCGTTATCTCAACTTCGGTTCCCCACTCCCCACTTTTTTGTGTAATGTTGTGTGATAGCCTTCTCAAGCAAACGATTGTTAACTCGCACACTCCTATAAATAGGTCCTGTCCTATTCAGCATTTACTGAGCAGCCCTGCAAGTTTTCGGCAGTGGATTCACTATGAATGATAATTATTTGGCTGCTGCTATTTAATAAACCCAGTGTGCTCAACAAACCGTAGAAGCCATAAAAGGCAAAGCGCTAATAGCCTAGATGCGAGAATCCTGTTCCAGTGACAAATAGTGCATATTCCTATGGCTATGTCCTAGCGACAACCAGTGCACATGGCTATGACCTAGCGACAAACAGTGCACATAGCTATGTCCTAGCGACAAACAGTGCACATGGCTATGTCCTAGCGACAAACAGTGCACATGGCTATGACCTAGCGACAAACAGTGCACATGGCTATGTCCTAGCGACAAACAGTGCACATGGCTATGTCCTAGCGACAAACAGCGCACATGGCTATGACCTAGCGACAAACAGCGCACATGGCTATGACCTAGCGACAAACAGTGCACATGGCTATGTCCTAGCGACAAACAGTGCACATGGCTATGTCCTAGCGACAAACAGTGCACATGGCTATGACCTAGCGACAAACAGTGCACATGGCTATGTCCTAGCGACAAACAGTGCACATGGCTATGTCCTAGCGACAAACAGTGCACATGGCTATGTCCTAGCGACAAACAGTGCACATGGCTATGACCTAGTGCCTTTTGAAACTGATTCTAATTTTGACTGTGATTAACCGGCGGCGCGATGATGTGGTAGTATTTTGAGCAGTGTGCTGTTGACACTGAGTCATCACCCACAGATCATTCCTTCTTTGGCTCTCAGCCCACCTTTGAACCCAATAATTCAGTAGACTATTGTAGTGTTCTAGAATGATCTCTCTTTCTCTCCATAGCTCGCTCGCTCGATTTTCCATTAACACATCAAAACTCTGTGTGTGTGTGTGTGTGTGTGTGTGTGTGTGTGTGTGTGTGTTACATTTATACACACAATCTGACGCAAAATATCTTTTCTATTATACTTTTAAAAAATTGATTATATAACATAACACTGAACAAGGTGATACGATATTCACCTGTTAGTTAATTTATGCATATTCAAACATATCGGAAAGCTATTCCTAACCTAAATTATGAATCAAAGTGTTTTGTTTCCACAATGACAACAGTCATTGCTCGTATTACTGGGGTATCTCTCATCTGGTTGTTGTTTTAATTGGTGTTTCTAGTTTCATTCTTCGTAAGCTTCGGCCGTTAATTGAAAAGTCGTTTCTTTTCAAAAGACGTGGAGATATCCAAAATAGAGAACTGTGCAAATCCCAGACACTTGATAATAACAACACTTATCGGACATTCCAAAACATATATTTCCCACCAGTACATATATCTGATATATGGTTCTGAACAGTGAACTAAGTTTTGTATGGACAGCAGTTGCCATAGCACCGTGTCAACTGGACCTATAAATGTACTAAAGATTCGACAGAACACTATTGCGAACTCCGAAATATTTCAAACCGGTTAGGCAAATGCAGTGACTTAGAAATCTCAGTAAAGTGTAATTCGAGTGGTCAACTTGATTCAAATAACAGTAACAAGTACCCATTACGTTTGAGACTTTTTTTTTTTTTTAACAGCTGTAAACTGCTGTCGGGGGTGGAATGACGGAGCGACATTGAAAGTAGCAGTCATCCAGACAGCAGTGATCACACCACGCCCTCGTCATGCCTCAGGAAAAATAGCGGTTATCGAGAATGGCGTGAGGTTTTAGTCGGGAGCAGGGGGAGGGGGGGGAACTATTCAAACATGATCTTTGACCTAGGATTCCAATGTTATGACGACATGAAATAGCAAGGCCTTACGATATGTTACTCAAACTTGTTAACGATATGCCAATCAGATTATTTTTTTTAAGCAATTTAAGTTTACTCAATAAACTTGATATAAATGTTTCTGTCCCTGGACTGACATCTGCACAACCGATTTATCGAAGGCTTGTTCCGAGTAAACCTGTGTATCAGAACATGTATTGAAAAATATTGCAAATTCACTTTAATACATGATACGAGAAACTGTGAAACAATTTGTGCTGTAGATAATTGTTTTGCACTGCTAAAACAAACTTTCCAGCTTACATACCTTGAATGAGTTGCCGCTGATTCACACGATGTCGGGGGCGGGAGAAAATGTCGTCTGCCACTAACAACCGTGCGTAGTTTCCCTTTGCCTTGCGCCTACACAGCGCGAGACTCGACAGCTCTTTCCCTTTAGAGTGACACTTCTCGACACTTTGCGAAGCAGGAAAGCTCTTTCACCTTGGGTCCTTATCGCACACTGAGGCCCACACTACGACACAGTCAACGTGAGACAATCGCCAACGACACACGCGACATTCCACGGAGGTAGCAGACGTTTATAAGCAGGCAACGCACTTCTATAAATAAGATCGTTTCGATTGGTGGATTCGTTTGCGCGGGCATAGTATTGTAGGTAACCCACACATGGGAAGGCGGAGACCGCGAGTGACTTCACCAGCAGTACTAATATTTATGGGTGTTTACTAAGCAGGTCTTATTTACTGTTTGGTTGAGTTTTTTTTGCAACAGAAGAGCAAGCTTGAAGCTGTTTAAAAACAGTCAATCTAATTAAAGATGTAGTATGCAGACGTGGTTATAGCTAGCAGACGGAATGCCGCCCTATCTCTGTGCGTGCATGAGTGCACGTGTGTGATTTATGAATGTAGAAATGATGAGTCACGTGTTTGCACAAACCGTTAGTGGGGGTGGGAGAAATTGGTGTTTTACACCAAACCAGCAACTTCTTATATATCGTAGGAAAGAAGCTGGGCCTGTATAAACAGTTGCTAACATGCAGAGAAATAGCAGCATGCCCGAGACGAGGTACGAACCAGAAGCTCTCCGTATTGGTAACAAGCTGGACGTATCTCTGCATGAACGGTAACCCATACACACACTTCATTCGCAAAGAAAATTGTACCCTAACGCGATTGTAAACCAGTTTTAAGTATAAAGTTGATTTCTATTTTTTTAAAGTAAGTGTAGGTGTCATTCTGCTGTTTAATGTGTAGAAGTTGACGCTAATGTGTGATTTAGCTCAAAATAAATCTTCAATAATACATGTAACTTTTAGTGTAAAATACATGATACCGATGCATCTTGTTGCTTATAATTAGTGCTAAACAGAAAAGGGAACGCGATGTCATATTATTTTCTCTTGTAAAACAAGCCGACTCTAGTGTACACCAAGTTGATACTAAATAGGATTTATATTGTTTAGTGAAATAAGATTGACTGTTGTGTTACATATTATGCCGTCCAGTGTAAAATAAGGTGACATTAAGCCGTATATATGGCATTAACATTCGTGCTGCTTATGCTCACACTTTATAAAGCTGACTAAAGCTGAGCTTTAATACTGAAGAAGATCGGTGTATATATTTTGAAAATAGGCATTTAACACTGGCACTCTATAGCTGTTTGGAAGTTCACTTAGGACTGCTCATCCCTACGATTTCTGTGATTCGTGCACTCACTCACTCACTCACTCACTCACTCACTCACTCACTCACTCACTCACTCACTCACTCACTCACTCACTCACTCACATATTTGAACAGACTATTGCACTCAGGAACAGCTTCAACAAAACCAACCCCAGCATGTTTCCAGCAAAGGAGAAGGAATAATTTTTAAGTTTAATGTACGTTTCAGTTAACGGATCTGCAAATGTTTTAAAAATATTAAGAATAAGAAGAGTAAAAAAATAAAACAAGAAATCCTAATCACACTGGCGTGGATAAACAATAAGTAATATCCGATAATATTTTCTTGGGATTAACCAAAATAAAACGATTTCTTTTGTCGCCACTTTTTATTATTATTATTATTATTACAAATTTCTGGATAGCTATTCAACCCCGATCTGAATTACAAATTTTTTATATAAAATTTTTTTTCATAACCCTCATTAAAAAGCAGCAAAATATAAGCAGTGCTCTAGAGTCCTGGACATGTGTGAATGTCAAATGTAATGTTATCTGTCGTTTATCTTCTTGCTAACGCAGTCACGTTCACATGACAACCGCGAAAGCGCTAATCCATGGACAAGGGAGGCAATTCCAGTTGGCGCGATCCTTATCTAGCAGTTGTGTCCCTTTGACCGTCAACAGCGTTGTGTCGAGCCGAGCCTCGACCGAGGCGATAGCGTCATCTATGTGTAAGCTAGTCAGGCTACTGTTTGCCGCTGCAGCGAGTCCCAGTGGAACGGGTTGATGAATCAGCCGTCAGGACTGATGGTCTATGTCTACCTCGACGCACAGGTAGGGCTGAAATTTTCTTTTTCTTCTCGTGTGGCGACTCGAACATACGCATTCGACATGAAAAGCTAGAGAGTGTCTGGCCGTGTCGTGTGCTTGATCAGGGCGAGACTGCCACTGTGTCGCGGCCAAGCTTTCAGATCGAAGTATGCAGTGTGCTCGAGAAAAGGGAAAGGCGAGGGTCTCAGTGAGGCGGTTTGGTGACAGCGGGGGTGCCAAGGTGTCGCGGCACTTGTGTAAACGTCTTCATGATTTTTTTTTTTAAATCCCACCTTGGTTAGTCTCGGTTTGAACAGCTGTCTAGAGGTACATTGCTGAGTCACCTAGTTATAGTCGGGTGGATATTGTACCATCAAACCGTCTTTATAATAAATCATATTCTGTGTACTTCATTCGGCGCTGTTCGACTTTTTTAAACATAAAAGAAATAACCTGCTGTATTTTTCCGTACAGATAACGGGGACAAGCTAATTGACAATATATCTTGTATTCTCTGGTAGCTGTAAATTGTTATTAGCTTTGTTTTGTTTTTCGTTTCTGTTTTATTTTTTTCGCCTTCGAAAGATTATTGGGATATTTGAAAAAGATCGAAAATTTGTGAGTACGCACTTGTCAGCTAACGAAATACTTGTTATTGATTTCACCCCACACCCTAGGACTGAGTGCCGGGCGATGATTGTGGTGAATAGCGGAGACTGTTTTCTGAAGCGCCGCCTTTGTTTGTGAGGATTTGTCCCTGCTCTTATTTCTGTCACCAAGGTTAGCTAATCCTTCTGCTCGATTAACAACGGGGTGGCGAGGACTGGTGGGAGAGGGGAGAGTGACAGGCGTGGTAAAACTGGGTCTGTGCCATCGGGGTGGCTACCGGAGCATTGCAGCATTGAGTAATGTGTTCGTATAATTATCTTAACGTGTTAGCATCATTTTTTTATTTTTAATTTTTTACAATAAGCTTGCTAAGCGACAGTTTGTGCAGAACACTTCTGCATTTGAATGCTGCATTATGATGAATTGTCAAGGGCACACACACACACGTGCACGCACACATTTATCTGCACCGTATCCACTTTCATAGTGTGTGTGTGTGTGTGTGTGTGTGTGTGTGGAAAACTGAACTGAAATGAACTGAACTGTTTATTTGATTGGTCAACGACGCTTTCATAGTATGGTGAAAATACACTTGCAGGCTTAGCAATCGAAGTAAAAAATATTAACATGCATGATACATAAAATATGATTCATAATTTTATTCATATTATTCCCACTATTCAGCTTGTGTTTTCACACACACACACACACACACACACACACACACACACACACACACACACACACACACACACACACACAGTACGCATGATTTGACCATGAGGTGTAATCCCAATGTTTACAACATTAAAAGCCATTCAAACTGTGGTCGTGGACGCAACTGAAGAAAGACTGTGCTATACCTGGCCTTAAGGTATATCAAGACAATCACTTGCACTCACACTATCTACACACATACACCCACACACCCAGTCCACTAAATTACAACGAAGAAAACCTCGAAACCACAAATGTTCCGCGTTCAATTTGTTAAAAAAAATAGTTATCCCTGTGACCTTCGGTCGTAAGGAATATACCACCCACTTATTTGAATGCCGAGTATTGTGAGGGTGGTGCATATATCTATCTTTCCCAACTCTCTACGGAGTCGGGTACCCATACCGCAACTGCGACAAGTGCGCTGCTTCTCACGGGTATCAAACCGATTATTGTGCTGCACCCACAGGTTTGAACGCCATCGCTGTAAGTACAACTACCCTGAACTTTTCGGGTAAAGGGGCGCTCGGTAGTGTTGTGGTAAAGACACTCGCTTGTCACCACTGTATTGAGAGGCTCAGGTTCAGATCTCGTCTAGGGCCACTCTCTATTTGAGACGTTTGCAGGGCCGGGCATCGGGAATTTTCTCCAGGTAGATGTACTGGAACAGACGCTGGTTTTTCTTCTCCCTTCCTTCCCTCCATAGTGCGATATCACCTCAAGGTGGAAGCACTTTTCCACTAAATTAACCAACCCAACCAACCGACCTTGTCGGGTAATGGCACTGCCCTCGGTTAGCGCCCTCGCAAAGGTGGGTATGATTTCTAGCTGGAGTTGATATGTTCAGACAACAGAGAATGGTGGGCGTTTTTTGATTTTCAAAACTCAAAATGTTTTCTTTGTTCTCTTCTGACATGCAGCACAGCAGTGAGCAGCCACGCGCCGTTTGCCTAATGTAAAGTTTTACACCATGCTCAGAGGTTGGTTTTGATTTTGACAGTTTTTTTGCACAGTGCTTCCTACAGCATTTCCCAACAGTCAGGACAGTTAACAACAGAAAGATTGTCGACAGCCTCATCGTAATAATCCTCCCTGACACGTCGAACGCCGCTGATGTACTGCTTATCTACAAGATGGCGCCGTCCCGCTCTTTTTTGTCTGTTGGTCTTCTTGACCCGGTGACCACCTTCCCCTCCGCCACACACACGTTCTCTCTCTTCTTCGCTCTCCACCCCACACATTCACGCATGCACATTTTTTTTCGGGTGCCTTTCGCTACCCACCTTCTCTCTTTCTCCCTGTTTCTGATGTCTCTTCCTCTTGGATATTAAACGCTTCGCGGTGGTGTTTGGTGGTGTTTGGTGGTGTTAGTGTGGAGACAAGGGCCGTGTAGAGAGTAGATATGATCGTACCCTGATAGTGTCGCCAGGCAACGTGAGTACGTCACTGCATTGTAACTACTAGACTAGAAGGCGGGGTGGGCACTTGAGAAATAGCACAGACATGAGCGTAAATGAGGGTCGGTGGGAGAAAGACAGAACGAAAGAGAGGGGGAGAGAAAGATCTTCTGCTGATGAAAGTTTCAGTGGTTTGTATTCCCGCACATCTTTTATGGGTATCACGCGTCCAAATAGTGTTTGCATATGTCAGGCTACAGAAACCTTTGCTATTCTTTCTTGACCTCGAGCGTCAGTGAACCTCCAAGAACGTTCCGCAGAAGACACATCACCCCCACTACCACACTGTCACAAATGTGCGCCGCCTTCCAGACTCTGAGCCGAACAAACACGAGGCCTTGAAGGCCTCTACCTGCCAGAGATGTCCTTTGGCTGGCTGAACACCTGAGCGTGGATACCTGTCAAAATACCTCAGGTTGGGGCAGCAACGTGCATGTGGGTGGCACCACAAGGTTGTGTAGCTGCCTGATCACAGGCCACCCTGGTTTGACGGCTGTCTCAGGTAAACAGGTGCAGACGACCGGCCACACACCGTGCTGCCTCCTTTGTTTCAGCAGGTGAATTGGCCATTGGGCAGTAAAGCTTGGTCAGCGATAATGTCAAATTAAAACATAGAAATATTTCCTGAAAGTAAGAGACGATGATGGACATAAAGATAATTGCGAAAGCGTCGGACATCAAATCAGATAATATCATGAGCATGATTTATCTCCCCATTTTCTTCTTGTGTTCTGGAGTAAGTCTCGGAAAAACCACCCGGCTGTTTGTCCGACTGTCTGGGACTAACTATCAAACTAATTATATGACTAAGCCTCGAACTAACCCTCTTACCAGTAAGGTCTGGGAGTAATACTCTCGGGCTAAATCTCAAATGCTGAGGTTTCTTATGCCTTGAGTCCGTGCATCCGACCTCAGGAATCCTGGTACGTTTCTGGGTGTCGAACTCTAACGAGAAACACTTTCAAGACGCGCTGTTGTGGCAGGTGCTGTAGGTGTAGCGCGGTGTCGCAGTGCATTCTCCTTGTTTCTCTTAATTACTTATAGGTCTTGGGTAAACTGTAACAGACATCCCCTCCCCCCCTAATACTCCTGCCCATCCACCTCCGGTCATATGGTTTTAGACGGCGTAGGCACACGCCTCAGTGTACTCACTGGATTAATTTTAACTGGTTTTGGGGGAGATTACTCGAGGCTGGTTAACCTTCCTTTCCCGGGGAAATAATTGGCTCGGCGCGAAGGCATATGCGTCCATTTTTTTGTGAGAAAGGAAGTCTAGAGGAAGAATTAAGGGTTGAGGGTCACAGATCAATCATGCTTAGTCGGTGAATAAGGCAGCAACCTATCGAAGTAAAGAACTGATTTTTATTTCCGCAGCTAATGAGTGAGTCTTTGATAGGAAGCCTTCTCGCCTGTTGCCTTCTACATTTCATAAAATATCACATACCCTCCTGCTGCCAAGTGGACAACGGAGTGAGGGGAGTATTCCAGTTACCTTCACATCCGAGGTGCATCCTTTAAACTCCTCCCTCACACCACCCTTCTGGTTACAGAGTCTCTCTCAGTAGCGAGCTGTCTGCTTCTTTCTTTGACACGGTGAACCACTTACACTTTAATCCGTTTAATTGCACTCACGCAGTGGAATAGGTAGCCAAGAAATATACTTTGTAACGAAGGTTTGGTTTAAATTTGGTAGAAAAATGACCCTCCCCCTCCACCTTCCTAAAATTTTCTTCACTGCGGCTGTAGTGAAAACTTTTGAGGAAGGTGTTGCCTTAACGAAGCTGATGCGATGGCAACGTCGACCGAAGTTTAAAAAAATGTTGGTGTCAGATGGTGAGCCTAGTTCTTGGCTACTGCTTTAGGGAACTGTGTACACCCGGAGTTAGATTAGTGTTTCTCACTCAATGTAATCGTTTTCGCTTTACATCTACCCCACCTTCCACCCGCTACCTACTTCGCCACATCCCGTCTAAGATGCACGAGCAGCTTCCTAATTGAGATATGCAGTAGACAGCGAATCAGCAAAAAGTTTTTCTTTCTCAACACCCGTGCAATTTGTCAGCGCGTCAAAAATTAGGGAAAAAAATGCAGGAGGTAGACGGGTGAGCGACAAGCGGAAGTAACGGTTCACGTCAGTTTAACGGGATGTTTGCCGGCAACGGAGATCGGAAGTAGTTAGCAACCAGATTTGGTTGCACACTCGACACCTGCGACGTATGCCCTACATCTCGACAGCTTTCTCAGCAAAGGGGAGCTGAACATCTTGCCATTTATAACCGTAGGCTTGAAGGCTGTTGTGTGACGTTTTTGGGCAATCAGTCACGTGACATATGACCCTCATTCAAACGAGATGTAATCCCCAGAGCGGCACGTTTCAATTTTTTTTGTGTTTTGTTTGCACAGGAGGCTAGCAGAGGAAACCGTTTCTCACTCCATCCTCCCACGGTCACCATCAGTTAAAACACTGCAGATGACAGAGAAAAATGCGGGTGGCTTTACTGGAATAGTAAATCGCTGTTAATTTAACAAAACTTTTTGATGAAAAACATGTGAAGCTAGTGTGTCAATTTGAGAATAATCAAGTATTAAAGATATCTTTAAATAAAAAAATTTTTTTAGCTAAAGCAGTTTAAAAAAACAAAAGATTTTCGTTGCCTCTGCCGTTTGGGTGGGCGGTCCGGTGGTGTAACGGTTAGCGCCTGTCACCTAATCAGTGAAGGTTGGCTTCCTGGGTTCAGATCTCGTCTCAGGCACACTGTTCTTTCACTGCATGTGGCATGTGTTTTCAGGGCTGGCTGCTTTACCATGATAGAGCTCGGCGTAAAACACCAACTCCCCCCCCCACCCCCATTCCTGTTTGGGTGCCCGCTGGCTATCCCTGCTGCCACCCCTTCAGTAGGTCACCGCCACAAAGGATCGCAAGAAAAAAGGTTGAGGCGCAGTCATCGAGAGACAGTTTGAGGTCGTGAAAGGTCACGTGGCTTCGCAACTTGTACGCAGTCCACTGCACGTACTTCGCCTGTTCAGAGTTGAACGTTTGTTCATACAGCGTTTAGTCTAGCGTTAAGTCTGTTAGTCTTAGTGACAGAACATCGTATTATCTCGTGTTAGAGCTGCTGCCAGTCTTAGTTACATGACATCCTATATTCTAATATTAACGGTCTATCGGTCTTAGGTACATCAGGTCACGTGACGTCACACACAACACCACCTCATTCTAACACAATGAGACGTCACGACATTAGGACTTGTTTCAAGGAAGTAAACAGCTTAAAGTAAGTAAACAAATATGTTGGCGAGGGTATGAAGTCAAAAGGTTCGAACGGTCACCGTCGGTGCAAAAGGTCGTGGAATTCACCGCTAGTTTGGTCCAGCGACAGGGAAAATGTCTCTTAAGTCCCGAATAGCTATCCGCGGGTAGGAGGTAACCGCGCGTTTGCTCATTCGGTTTACATGCATCCAGGACTGTGCGTGAGCAGCGTACACCGCAGGTCTTCCTTCTACACGCAGGGTTACAGTGATTGACGATCATATGCACCCCATTTGTTCCAGAGTACTGAACCTTTGCCCTTTTCACCTAAACGACCAATAGATTCGTGATCTCCATAGCGATCCACCAGACTTAGTGTTTCGTTCTGCTTGTATGTCATTGTTCTTGTGATAAACATCTTTGTCCCTTTATTAGAATCACAAGTACACCAGGGTGATCTTACATCTCGTGCCTGATGGTCACAGACATACTCTTCCACCCTAATGACAATACACCATTCACACACCTAGACATTACTTACTGCTGTGCATTGTTAATATTACAATATAAATATATCATCGTAGCTTCTCCGCGTGATAAATATTGTGTGACAACGACATTAAAACGGTCAAATATCAAATCTCTCTCTCTCTCTCATGCTCTCTGCCTGTCGTTCCACTTGGAGTTATGGGTCATTACTGTTGCGCACGAGAAGTGACCTTTCATGATGTGGCTTCTAAGTGGCAGCAAATTGGATGATGTGTCAGAACACTTGATAAGATAAAGCCGTGACAGTCGGCTGCACCGGCAGCTTCACAAGTCCTACACTATGGAGGAGCGACTGTCGCTGACTGACTTGTGACCTTTACACGGGCTTGTAGCGAACCCTGTGTCTGTTGTAGACGGTGATACAACCCTGGCAACACCAAGACAGTGCCGGGAGTCTGAGACCAAATGTACAGCCAACAAATTGTCACGACCACCGCGAAGTGTAGCATTCACTCTCTGCTTTCGACACACTCACGGAGCCTGACAAATACGTGTTCTTTCACACAAATTAAAATAAAAGAATGATTTGCCCTGTTGAATCTATCTACTTTACTAATCACAAATAAAATGGGGGAAAAAAAAGAAAAATACAATTAAATTATTCAAGGGCTTCTGCTAAGGCTACATTCTTCAGATTTCTAAGGGGTCCCAGACTAACTCTAAGGGGTCCTTTACAATGTGAAAAAAATCAACAAATCAACGATGATTTTATCCACGCTGTCAACGACATCTTGGAAATAGGTTAATGGAACTCTTTCCGGTAAGGGAAAAAACTCAGTGCAAGGGAAGTTACTCTCACCTTGTAGCAGACGACAATAATAGATTGGACTACGATGTCGGACGCTACACTTACCCAATTTTGTACCTGTTCTTCGCCCAAATTTGAAGGGGTCCCCTGGGACCCCACTGACGAAAATTGAAGGGGTCCTCCGAACTTTTAATGCGTACTGTACGCAATTTTTAGCGTTAGCAGAAGCCCTTTAATTTTATATTAAATGAGAAAGTCCGTTTATAACCGTTTCTTACATCTAAATTATATTAAAAGAATAGAATCCCTACCCTTCGAGTCCTTTCTTGCTGTTCCTAATTGAATACCTAAATCCCTACTCAACTAATCGTCGTATTTAATTCCTAAATATCCATCTCATCAAATTCTTCTTACAATTCCTACTCTACTGTCCTTGTTTCTCGTCCTAATCCTCTACCTTTTCCCCCCTGACTACTACTAACTGCCTCCTCGCGCGCTCTCTCTCTCTCTCACGTCATTTCCTTCACTTTTTTACATCACCCATACACGTCTTCCAAAACAACTGACGTCATTCACGCTCTTTCGTTCTTCCACATTAATCCTTATAAAATTTAATCTTAATCAAACGATATAGCAAATAACAGTGATACCTGACACAAATGTGAAATAGCTACACGATTATTATTGTCTATGACATGGGGCGATCAGTAAAGTCTTAAACAAATCACGATAACAACACATCTTCGAGCATAATTAATGTTAAAGGTCTGAGATAAATAAAATGATCGCAGCAACACTATACGGATTTGTCAACATCAAGAAGAGACAACTGCTATAATTAATACTTATCTTATATTTAATACTATTAATACTATAAGTATATAACTTTCAAGGAACAAGAAGGCAGAACAGATTTATTATTATAAATGCGAGATATCTACCGTTTATTATTAATATTATTTTATAATTAATTTTAGATGTTAAAAATTATAATACAAATGTAAACAACCTAAATACAGCGACTTTCAATAATGGAAGACAGATTGGTGAATATGAAAGTGAGAAAACTTGATCTTCTCTCTGGTGTGAGTCGTAAATGTGTTTCTTCGACCTGTGGGTGGTAGTGGGGGGGGGGGGAAGATGCTGTGGCTGTAGACAGAAGATGCAATTGTTTACATCCGCGGGGAGGAAGAAAGGCTGTTTGTAGCACTGCTATCGCCTTCATACATTAAAAAGACCATTGATTTCATTTAACTTGAATTTATTTAGTTATTCCCAGAAGTGCAAAGAAGTTGACTCACGAAGAAGAGACCCGTTTGTTGCAGATCTTTCAGTCTTCATGGCGCGCAGGCTAGACTGGCAAGTTAGTTCCAAGTTCGATTCTTCATTGCACAGTTTTTAAAAAAAAATTCAGATGATTACACTGACAAATGGTTTTTACATCGATGACGATTTAGACGACAACTGAATGATCGTGTGATGGTAAGAGCGAGAACATAAAATATTTCGTCTCTCCTTCACACCTGTGATTTTTATTTTTTACCCAAAATGTGTGATGGCTTCCGCTGGGAATAAGCGGGTGAGTCAGGGAGTTTGAAATGATCCGAGTGCAACAAAGTTCATGGTGGTGTTGGAGGTAGAGGTCCCCCCCCCCATGACAGGCGAGCCCTAACCTTCAGAAGATGTTTTGCAAGGCCATGTTATAATCAGCATCTGCAACCAGGCAAACCACGAGCTCCCTCTTAAGCTAGACGGTGCATATGCATCCAGAAGAACAAATTCCCACAATAAAACACATATGATGTTTGTTTAGCAGTAAAGCTGGTTAGTATTTAAATATATGGTAAGTGTGCACACAATTTTTTTTTTCTCTCTCTCTCTATGTGTGTGTGTGTTTTCTTTCTGCACCGTGAAGATGTTACCGTAGAAAAGGAAGCGGTTATGTTAATGAAATGTTATTCAAAATGAACTAACAGCGAACCGCCCTGCCAACTTTTTATTTGTAAAAGATAATTTAAAATTTTAATTATGTTTTGTTGCATACCACTTTTATTGCTTATTGTTTCTTTTCGTATATAATCAAGTACGTAGTGTTTACAGATGTACACTTTAAAAGATTTGAATAAAGTTTTGTCCAGCAAGGGTCAATTTGGGGTGGAAGTGATGCAGAAAACAAAACAAAACAAAAAAAGCGGTAAATGACATTTAATTTCCTTGTCACGCAGGAACAGACATAGGATGCATGCTTAATGCAAACTCGTTTACCAACGCATGTAAATGAGACGTTTAACGGCCATGGTGGGTCAGGCAGGGCGCCCAAAGGCGGCACAAGTTTTCGTGTTGACAACAAGCGTTTGGGACTGGTAAATGAGCTACTTACAGCCACTTTGAGAGGGCGGCTTTGGCTGTGAACATTCAACAGGCACCCCTAGGCCAAGGAGATACATGCCTAGACTGTTGATGAGATCCTGGCTTCGTGGTGCGCCATGACAGCCTGCAAGCTTGTAGGCCTGCACGACGAGTGCTGGCTGTTCGCATGAGAATGTACAGTCGATGATTCTTGAGAATTGACAGTGTTGTGATTATATATATATATATATATCACTTTTTTCCAGTTACTGTGAGAGGTAACACCTCACCCTCTACAGGGCTGGGCAAGGAAAGGCAGTGAGGGGGAGGAGACTGGGCATTGCCCTCACAATTATTGCCTCCTTAGATAAGTGTTGTCTCTATCACCTCACTTCCCTAAAGGTTAGGTTAAAAAGGTGAGGGGACTGCTTTTAACTTGTAGACTTTTGGTAAAGATATTTGGTATAATGTTAGAATTATGTTACAGTTTACACACTGCGGAATATCTATGTATTCTTATGTATTCTTATCTTGTAACTAGCACTTGTTCTCTTTTTGTTTCTTTCGCAACTAAGCACACTTTCCGTGTAATAAATCCCGCTAGAATGTATACAATTGGTAAGTTATACTCTAAGTCTACATCAAAGGACTTTTGAGGACTGAGTATGTTTGATGTATGAGGGGCAGGAATTTGAGAGTATAACAAGTACAGTAGGAGAGCGACTAAAGGACGAGAATTTGACTCTTCCTTCGAGTAGCAAACAAGTCAAGTTCCAAACGAATTTTTCCGTAAGGTGTAATGTAAATTGAATTAATCCATTCCAGACCCAAGAAAATCCACATTTTAAAATGTATTAAATGCATTAACGGGGTTGTGTTTTTACATATCAGCCTGCAACAGTTGTGCTTTTTATCGGAAATGCAATCATCTGGTAACTATTTTTTTTTATTTATCCGAATAACAAAGATCTACCTCTTCTCATGTCTGAGATCTTTGTTTTATCGCAGCTTTCACTCTTTTCGCAAAATCAGCTGTGTTGATGACCTCTTGATGGTGGAGATCATTATTCTCAGTATACAATACTCGGATGGAGGAGGATATTGGTGTTTTACGCCGAGCCAGCAACTAAGGCTAAATCATGGCAAAACAACCGGCCATGTGAACAGATACAATACTTTGATGATATTGATAGATCTGAAACACGGATATCACTCTTATACCTTTAATATGGTTTTAATTTCACTGTCTGCTGAATGTTATCACTAACTTTGTCATGACCCACGATGGCTTCTTGGCACAAAAATAGCCCCACAAAATGTCACAAACCACATAAATAACATGAGACTCTGTACTGTACCTGGGCTTATAGCCAATAAATAAATGAAATGAAATGAGAGCTGCATGCGCCGAGACTAAGACGTGATCCTGTGTTTTGGTTGGAGCGGGCAGTCGCTTCCATGGATCATGACGTCAACAAGTTCTACCAAGCGTGTCGAGTGCCCAGCAAACATCCAAGACCGTGAAGATTTTTTTTTTTTTTCTCGTCACAATGCGTTGAATACCAAATTGTACGAGCTTCCAAACAATCGAGAACCTGGCAGCTGTGACTGTGCACACACTAACTGACCTAAAGTTTAGGTGTTGACGTCACAGAAGCCCTCAGCTTCGAGGTTCATTATGTTGACGAGTTGTTGTCCCATCAGCGATTCTACTTTAGGGACATCGCTGGAAATTCCGAGTAAGATCGACAATATTTTAAAGCGTGTATCCGGAATAGTTTTTTCCCCGCAGATTTGGGGAATTCGTGAATAAGTCCGACTAACTGGAAAATAATTGTTCACCCGGATTTGCCTTTGCCGTTGAAGTCTGTAGGCGTTTCCATCTCACGTAAAAACACATGTAACATAAGAGGCTGGGAGCAGGGCAACCAATGATGTCATCGATTATATCCAGTGAGGTCATTGAATAGTCCAGTGACGTCCTCTACCAACGTCACAGTTTCTACCGTGACGTCATAACACGTCCATTTACGTTGAAGGTGAGAGGAGGGAAGTTGAGGGCGGGGGAGGGGAGGAGAATGAAACACGTGTACATCTCCTTTTTAACAAGCGTTCTGGGAGGCGGGTCATGCTGACAATATTTATGTTCGTGGCAGGCAGAAGACAATTGCTGAGATCATCCGGGCACTTTCCTAACACCTCGGGATATTGATCTCACCTGCTGTCATGCTAAGAGATACTCGCTCGACACGTGTAACACCTGGACCTGGTTCTGACGACAAAAGCCTGTCTAACTTAATTTTCAACACTCTGCTAGGCTTGTTTGCAGTTTTCTAGTCAAAACTTAACCCCACTTTCCATTTACTGCAAGCTTCTTCTAAAAGAATCAGAGACAAATTCTGTATTACTTACCAAGGCCTCGCAAAAAAATTTTTTTCTGCATGACTACGTGAAACTTTTTCAAAAAAACCACACTTTTGAGCATAATCTACACTTTCACATTGATAGCAATGGCTCGTTTCTTGCTGTCTGTGGAGGTAAACAAGTTTGTGTATTCCTCTTGTACTGACTAATACTGTGCGGGTGGTTCGACGAATAGTTGGGAGAGTAACCGTCTTAAGGCTCGTCTTTAAGACCGGCATGTAACTCATTAACTCCTGGTGTTCCCTTCATCCAGTCTGTCGCAAGTGTTTCGACTCTTGCGAGACAATTTCCGAGAGAAATGCACGTGTGAACATACCCCTTCCTCTCCTCCTCCTACTCCTCCTACACTCTTTGTGTTTCGCCGCGCAGGTAAGCGACGGGCGCGTGCACCGACACACAGGTGAAGTTTATAGGAACCAGACAAGAGTGGGAGGGGGGAGAAAACAAGCTTGACTAAGACGGATCAAAGACACACGTCGGGTGGAAAAGATAATGAGAGTGTTAGCAGGAGGAGCAGGCCAGTGACGTCACCCGAGGAGAGGGAGGGACTGCCGGTGAGTGTGCGTTGTCAGGAAGGCAAGGTGTTGTGCGAGGTACCTGCGCGTAAACACTTCTGACACCTGGCTCCTACTGGCTTGTCTGGCAGAGTGCCCGACTTTTAACATGATTGAGTTCTTTTTTTTTTCTCTCTCTACAGGTATCACATCAGTCAGCCACACTGTCCTTCTGTCTGAATATCAAATTCGGAACCGTTTCATTGCTCACCTGTGCGTATGAGTTTGAATAAGGTTTTATATTTTTTTGACCGGGGAGATGGTTTTGTTTTGGTCTCATTACCTAGTTCCAATCTTTGTTTATTTATATTCGCATTACTTATTTGGTTGTAGTTGTAGCTATCTTTCATCTGTGAATCTCTTTATTCTCAACATGATTATACAGGTTGGGGGGAGGGGGACCTGTTATCTTAGTCTCCCCGGTGGCGCAACGGTTAGCGCCTGTCACCAATACAGTGAAGGTTGGTTGTCCTGGGTTCAGTTCTCGTCTCGGGCACGCTGTTCTTTCTCTGCATGTGGCATCTGTTTACAGGACTGGCTGCCTTGCCGTGATATAGCCTTAGTTGCTGGCTCGGCGTAAAATACCAATTTAAAAAAAATTAAACCTGTTATCTGAAGACTGCTTAGTCTACGCCGTGAACATAGTTGTGTGCAGCTTATAATTCTTTGTATACACAGGGACGCAGTCGAGCATAAATTCGGTCAGTGCATCCGCTGTTTGAACAAAGATGTGGTTGAAGATGTACAAGTCTTTGCCCTGCCTACCACGTGGCGCGCAATTTACCAAACTGCGGTGTAAGAGAAGATCAAAGACCGAATTTCAACAACCTTAAAATATTTATTACTTGCTGTCTCTCCGGCCGGATGCAAGACTTTTTATCCTTTTATTTTGTTTACTCTGTTTTGCAGTTTATTTCCCACGGCCGTTACGCCGTCTCGTGGTGGGAAGGCAGCCACAAGGCGACTCGTAAGGGTGGGGGTGAGATGGGGGGGGGGGAAGCTACGTTCCTGGCGAGCGACGTGCTTTTTACGTGAACAGCAGGCGAGGCGGTGGTTAACCGGTCTTCTTCGCTCCTGCCGTCTGTGGTGCGCACGCGCATTGGAAAAGGTGTGAGGGGGACGGTTAATGTAAGATTCGCGTGCAGGCGTGAGTCGGACGTGTCTCGTCTTTTTTTTTTTTTTTTTTTTTTTGCCAGAGATGACGCTGATTCCGGTGTGCACGTGCACGTTCAAGTGTCTATCGTTCATACGCACATTGTACGTCACTGCAGGGAGTCGGGTGGAGGAAATTGAGTATAACCCTTCCTTCCCTCTTGGTTGTATGAGATAATGGAGCACACACATGCTGTCTCTCTCGCTTGCACACGCACGCACGCACACACACACGATCTCAGCCACGCACGTTCTCACATACAGACATCTCTCTCGCACATTCTTTCGCTCTCTCTCTCTTTCTCACACACACACACACACACAGAAGTACGCACATACAGTTCTATCGCACTTCCTCTCTCTCTCTCTCTCTCTCTCACACGCACACACACACTCTCGAACGCTCGCTTAGGTACGCGCACATGCACGCTCACAATACCATCTGTCATTTACCCGTCTGAGCAACCTCAGCCTCATGAGGTCCACTACCTCCTTCTACCCTGCCCTCCCCAAAAAATAATCTAAATGCTGCCGGCGTGCTACTCCTGTCACTGTTTGTGAGCCATGCAGATCCTTTGTCCGCGGGATTTGCACCGTTTGCACGTGCTTTCTTCATCCGGTATTACACGACGTGTGTTATTTTATCACAGAAGTCGGGTGGCTTTCTACCGCTCAACAAACTCACCTCGTAGTAAGTCACCAAGGACCTACACTACACCAAGACACTATACTGGAGGCGAAATACTCTGACGTAAGAAAGAATTTATAACTCGGGTAACGATAAAGTTTCTCATCTTAAGGCAGCTGTTACAATCCTGTAGTTCAGTTACGGTTGATTGAACACCTGCTAACACAGCGCTTGGATCGACACTTGTGGCAGTTCTGCAGTCATCCGTGTCTAGCGTGCACACACCTTGCAGAGAATCTGGTTAGTTTACAGCTCTGTCTTACCTTGCCACATCAGAGCCATAGCTCCCCTCACCCTGTAACATTGCAGCTGTATACGTTACCTGTGTATGCCGCAGCTGTATAAATTATGCTACCTTTGTCCTGCAGCTGTATACGTTACCTGTGTATGCCGCGGCTGTATATGCTACCTGTGTATCATGCAGCTGTATACGTTATATGTGTATCCTGCAGCTTTATATGCTACCTGTATATCCCGCAGCTGCATACGTTACCTGTGTATCCTGCAGCTGTATATGCTACCTGTGTATCCTGCAGCTGTATACGTTACCTGTGTATCCTGCAGCTGTATACGTTACCTGTGTATCCTGCAGCTGTGCAGCTTTTTTCAGTCAGCGTCATCTTTGCCTACATCGTCTTTCCTGAAGATACTGTGTTAATCTTCATACTTCGCTCGCAGACAACTTCCAATGCCCCAGGAAAGTAACCATCGGTGAATATCTTTTGTTATGACCGTGATTGTGTGGTTCAGATAGTCGCTGGTCCTCTGGAGCTCCGACTGTTGATCAAGCACTAAAGGGGGGAAACTCTGGGATATCTTGAGCGCTTCACACTTTGCACCTGTAGTGAATATTGGTCTCTGCTTTTTGATAAAACGACCTTATCTACCAGCCACAAATTAAATTGTGCCTTTATAATTAGAACCCATGCTTATCTTATAATGTGTGTAGACATTATGTAAGAATCATACAAAATAGTTTCATGATGAAATTTGCAACCGGGCTCGGCAGTCTCAGAATATTTTATCTGACCTGTATCTCCCCAGAGGCATCCTGATTTAAAGCTGGGCCCAGGTGCGAGTGGGTTTGGGCAGAACCAGGACTGCGTCTGGTCGTCCTCCATCTTCCCATCCACCTGTCAGGTTAGGGAGGACTGCCTCATTACTGGCCTGAACTCGACAGCCAGACCCCTGTGACGAGGCCGGAACGAGGGTGGGGGGGGGGAGGGCTGGCGTGCGATAAAATGATCCCAGGGCGTGACAGCTGCTTCCCCAGCCCCCCGACCTCTCACCGAAGTCCTCGCGCCAGACCTGTTCTGTGCGCTGAGTAGAGTTCAGACTCACGCCAGTAGAGGTGCTGTCAGTGCATGAGGGCGGTAGCGAGGCATTCTCCTAGGTTGGCTTCCGAAGGTCATCAGACGACGCATGATAACAGTCGAGCCCCTTCATCAGTGCTAATGGTGGTGTTGGTCAGGGACGATTAGGTAAAAAATAAAGAGCAAAGGATCCCATAACCTAGTAGCCTATGGGTAGTGAACTGAAAGTGGTTTACCTTGCCTAAGGAACGGCATGTGAAAGGAGGAGAACAATCCTCTCCTTGCGCCGCGGCTTACCTCCACTGTTTTTCTCTGTGTATCAGACTTGAGAAGTTCGGCAGTCACTCATTCTCCTTCTCGGGCCCCAGTATTTTGTCTCTGTCTCTCCGTACAGCGAGATCACTACATTCGTCTCAGTCTGGACTTAAAATCTTTTTGGGATATACCTGTTGTAATCGGTCTACCCTGTCTGTACCTGTCGTAATCGGTCTACCCTGTCTGTACCTGTCGTAATCGGTCTACCCTGTTTGTACCTTTTGTAATCGGTCTATCCTGTCTGTACATGCTGTAATCGGTCTACCCTGTCTGTACCTGTTGTAATCGGTCTATCCTGTCTGTACATGCTGTAATCGGTCTACCCTGTCTGTACATGTTGTAATCGGTCTATCCTGTCTGTACATGCTGTAATCGGTCTATCCTGTCTGTACATGCTGTAATCGGTCTACCCTGTCTGTACATGTTGTAATCGGTCTACCCTGTAGTTACCTGTCGTAATCGGTCTACCCTGTCTGTACCTGTTGTAATCGGTCTACCCTGTCTGTACATGTTGTAATCGGTCTACCCTGTCTGTACCTGTTGTAATCGGACTACCCTGTCTGTACCTGTCGTAATCGGTCTACCCTGTCTGTACATGTTGTAATCGGTCTACCCTGTAGTTACCTGTCGTAATCGGTCTACCCTGTCTGTACCTGTTGTAATCGGTCTACCCTGTCTGTACATGTTGTAATCGGTCTACCCTGTCTGTACCTGTCGTAATCGGTCTACCCTGTCTGTACATGTTGTAATCGGTCTACCCTGTCTGTACATGTTGTAATCGGTCTACCCTGTAGTTACCTGTCGTAATCGGTCTACCCTGTCTGTACCTGTTGTAATCGGTCTACCCTGTCTGTACATGTTGTAATCGGTCTACCCTGTAGTTACCTGTCGTAATCGGTCTACCCTGTTTGTACCTGTTGTAATCGGTCTACCCTGTCTGTACATGTTGTAATCGGTCTACCCTGTCTGTACCTGTTGTAATCGGACTACCCTGTCTGTACCTGTTGTAATCGGTCTACCCTGTAGTTACCTGTCGTAATCGGTCTACCCTGTCTGTACCTGTTGTAATCGGTCTACCCTGTCTGTACATGTTGTAATCGGTCTACCCTGTAGTTACCTGTCGTAATCGGTCTACCCTGTTTGTACCTGTTGTAATCGGTCTACCCTGTCTGTACATGTTGTAATCGGTCTACCCTGTCTGTACATGCTGTAATCGGTCTACGCTGTCTGTACATGTTGTAATCGGTCTACCCTGTCTGTACATGCTGTAATCGGTCTACGCTGTCTGTACATGTTGTAATCGGTCTACCCTGTCTGTACCTGTTGTAATCGTTCTTCTCTGTCTGTACCTGTTGTAATCGCTCTACCCTGTCTGTACCTGTTGTAATCGTTCTTCTCTGTCTGTACCTGTTGTAATCGCTCTACCCTGTCTGTACCTGTTGTAATCGCTCTACCCTGTCTGTACCTGTTGTAATCGCTCTACCCTGTCTGTACCTGTTGTAATCGGTCTACCCTGTCTGTACATGTTGTAATCGGTCTACCATGTCCGTCCCTTTCTCCATTTTCCTCCAATTTTCACGTTTGGGCCTCGTTACGTATATGAAAGAAAGTTATCGCCATGTGTTCTATTATCGGCTGAGTTTGTGTTTGACTTTCAAGGTCTACCCAGAAGACATGGATTCAGTGCTTTAAGCGGTAACAGGGTGGAGTAGATTTATGCAGCCCGGGTGGGCAAACGTGCATAAACATACCCCATGAACACGAGCCATGAAGAAAAATACGTTTTGCTGAGATGGCAGCGTATGTGTAAGCAAGCACATGACGACCCCCCCACCACCACCACCACCAGAATGCATTCTTCAGTCTTCTTATCCCACCCGTCCCCTTCCGTCTCCCTCCGTCCCCTACCCATGTTGCAGAGACTTGGGGAAAGGAAGAAGTGGACCGAGAGGTGAGAGGTTCGGCAACTAAGCGATTCCACTCTTGTTGCGGAACTGACTGGCAGTACAGGGCGATGGATGCAGCCACCATAAGGTTGGTCACATCGAATAAAATAGCTTTCAGATGTTAGGGAATCTCCAAGACTTCAAGTGGTGCTACCGTGGAAGCCAGGTTATGTGAGAGAGTTTGCGGTTCGAAGTTCTTATGAGGGTAAAGGCCACCTTTGGTACAGGAAGCCTCTGCCTGCTTCCCTAATACGCACACGTGCGCGAAAAGAAAATATGTTTATATATAAATGTCAATATTTTCACTTTTGCCTAAACTAGATAAGAGGTTGTGTGTGTGTGTGTGTGTGTGTGTGTGTGTGTGTGTGTGTGTGTGTGTGAATGCCTGCGTGCATGGGTGTGGGTGTGGGTGGTGGTGGTGGTGGTGGTGGTTGCGTGGTTGAGAGAGAGCGTGTGTGGGATGGAGGTATCTCAGCCTCTGTTCTGATTTCTTGGCGTTTTCTGATGGCACACAATATTATTCTTGTGGGTCCAACTTCTCAGCGCTAATACTTTGCCCCTCGTTTGTTTCTTTTCCTTTACTATTGTTACACTTCTACGAGGCGTCTTATTTGGTTAAGTTTATTCACTGTCATACTCGCATGAGGCTTCTTATCTGATCTACTTGACTAACTTTTCTCTTCCATATTTTTGTTGACTTTCGTCTCGTACCAAAACTGTAGACAGACATTTCAGGTTACTTGGTTTTAACCGGCAAAGAGTAATGTGCAGGATGGTTGTACTTTGCTTTAGAGAAGCGAACATCGATAACCTTCTGTACAAACCTTCTTAACTAAAAAAAACAACAAAAAAAAAGCAAAATTGTCTTAATGGACGGAGGTGTTATGAGAGACACAATAAACTCAGGAGCAGGGCCTTGGGCAGCCAGTGACGTTGAGAGCGAGTCACGTGTCACTGTTTCTGTCGCAAGCTGCTGCAGATGTAACGATCAGCGCTGCGTCGATGCACCTGTCGGTGAGCATGTGGGAGGCGGGGATGGGGGGGGAGAAGGGGAGGCAAGCTGAGTGCTGGAAGTGCTTACTTCCGGTCCTTACCTCTCTCGTAACACTTAGCCTATCACCGGGCGCTGCGGGGGATGTAAACTTCAAAGCGAAAAACACGTTTGACGTGGGCTAAGGAGGGTTACGGATGGGGGTGGACGGAAGAAAAGGAGAAAAGAAAAAAAATTGAATAAATAGAAAGAAAACGAAACTGCGGAAGGCTCATTTTTCTTTTTGACTAACGCGTGACTTGCATGTAAACCATTAGCATTGTTGTTTGTCCAGTACAGCATCTGATATGATTTATATTTCTAATTTCTAATAATTTATAATTGACATAATTCACGTGTCTGTCATGTGCTTCATGTTAGAGACTTGTTTGCTGCTGCTGCTGCTGCTGCTGCTGCTGCTGCTGCTGCTGCTGCTGCTGCTGCTGCTTCCCTTCATCCCATCTACCCGCCAATACCCGCTTCCGCAACGGCTAGTGGTATAAAAATTGTGAAAACGCTTGTGACTAAGGGGGTGTTGGCAAACGTTTGTGAAATAACTTAATCTCGGATGGCATCTTCATTCCTTTCCCATGATTCATTTTAAACACCAATCGCCCTGCCTGTCAGTGTTAACTCACCACACACGCTTAATCCCTTAAAGGCTCACACGAGTGCAACATTTTTTTCTTTATGATCGGGTTAAGTTCATTTAAAAAAAATAATTCCCAAAATTTGAGTACGCCATTATGCTTAATTTTTAGATATAGTTTTAAGATATGTCTTTAAACATTGGCATTCTCACCTGCCACTAGGAAAGCAGAAAAAAATACCAGCTAGGCAGGAGAGCTCCCTTGAGTGTAAATAGTATTTGTAACAGTGAGTGTGGCTCAGTTTACCAAATCTGTGCATCAGTCTTCGAGTCAGATGAAGAAACATCGGTCAGGCTGTCATGTTCAAGAAGACATTTTTTTTTTGGTTCAGAAAATGCAACGGCTGATTTTGGAATACAGCCCCCACAGATTTGAACTTTATTTAGAAGCTTTGACTGAAGTTTAAAAAAATGGTTCAAACCGTACTCACTCGACAGACTGAGTAAATCTCCAGATCAAAATTTAATGACAACAACCACTATCATTGCAGTCTGTGATGTATTATTATTAATTGTTACTAAGTGACATTTGAGTTCATTTTTCCACGTGTTTTATTGCCAATAAAATACTAACATTTGAAATGCGCGTTTGTCTAAGATAAACTATTTTTTCATTTGATAGGTGAACAATCTCTAACATTGCATTTTTTATAGTTACAACTGATAATGTCTTTTTTAACCATTAAAATTATAAAAAAATATAACATTATAACAATTTGATGCCTTTTTATCGATGTAAAAACTTATTTCTTCCACATTTAGCAGCATTTACTTACTCGCACGTGTTCCCGTTTAAGCTATTCATACATTTGTCCCCGTCAATTTTTTTTTACCTGTTTCGAGCATGCACATCAATACTACCCTTTCGTCACTTCCTGTTTTCTCGACAAATCCAGGTGTGATTAACTTTTAACAGTCTTCCCTTCTCACTCACTCACTCACTCACTCACTCACTCACTCACTCACTCACTCACTCACACACACACACACACACACACACACACACACACACACACACACACACACACACACACACACAGTCTCTTTGTCTCCACCTTCGGAAAGGGGGTCCATCTTCGCTAAGCGGCTATAGAACGAGGAATTCATCGAAGAGGTGTTTGAAATCGGCTTGATCCGAAATTTTATTTGCCATTGGAAGGGCAATGGAGGACAAAAGCAGACAGCGACAACTTTGTTTGTTTATGGGAGCGAGGCTGCAATGGGAACCTGCACAGCTTGTGCACAAGGTCGGCGTTGAGCGGATGCAGCCAAGCGTGGGGTGATTATCGTGCCCTGCATGCGCCTCCAGCTCTGACGTCTGTTGAGGATTAACGAGGAGATTGGAAATGTCTGAGCTAATGAACGTCAACCAGCGGTTTTCAGACTCGAATATGTATCACCAGCGTAGGAGCATAAACGGGGTGTGTGTGTGTGTGTGTGTGTGTGTGTGTGTGCGCGCGTGTGCAGGCATGCACATGCGTGCTAGTGCGCACATGTGTGAAGGAAAGACTAGAGATGAGGTTCAGATGGAGGGGAGATGGAGAGACTGGAGGAGGAGGAGATGCAAGAAGAGAGAGCGAAGGCGGGTGTTTAAGGAACAACTCTTGGTCGCTTCCTGCAGTCTCCATGTGCCTCGACTTTGATTGTTCGCTGTCAGCGAAAATGTCGGACCATGCAAATATAATTTCCGTTCCATTGTTTGGAGCTGCGCGCTGCATGCTGCACGTCTGACGCAAGGCATGTGCCAGAACCTTCGCGCCTGTTGAACTCTGACACTAACCTTTCTTGGGAGTAACGAACAGGTAGGCAAAACATTCCCAGTCGATAGATGAATTGAAAAGACGACCTCATTTTTTTATTTGTCGCCATATTTTGTTTTAACTTGGTTTGATTTCCCCATCATATGCTTTTGCTTTTTCGATTACCTCCACCGAAACAAAAATTTCTTTCTTTTTTTTCTTTGTCATTGCCGTGGCATTTATTTTTAAATTCCCCACCATTGTGCCTGTTATCAAATCTCTGATCAGTTTGTACGGAGGGCCTCCCCCGGTTCTCTCCCAAAAATATTTGTTCTTTTTTTCGGGACGAAGAGTATTGTTCACTAAATATTTGGTTGAAAGCCGGGGGAATTGTAAACACGAGAAAGTTGTGGTCGGGCTGTGATATCGGCGATAACATCTCAATGGCCTGCACAAAGAATAGGCAGGCAGCCTCCTGTGTTTAGCAGACACCGGAAGGAGCCAAGCTGCAGTAACAGACCGCGGACGTCACGTGATCACGTTTCCAGTTAAATTGTTGAGCTGTTTAGTCTACGTGCTCGTCCGTCCAGCCAGCCGGCCGACCTTCCTGCTTCATCTGTCGGCTTCTTTGTCTGTCAGTTGATTGTTCGGTCTGAATCTTCTGTCCCTGGTTATCAAATATGTGATCATAAACGGTCACACACAAGCATTACCACACAAGAGCTTCTGACCAGTCCATCGTGTGTCCTGGGTTCGAATCTCGTATCGGCTTGCTGCTCTTTTTCTGCGTCTGCTTACAGGGCTGTGATCTAGTCTTAGATACCCGCTCGCCGCAAAACTCTCCTTACTTGCCACACATTTTCAACAACATGTCTCCGGATAAGAAAGCATTTTTGCGAGATCAATGTTTTGAACGGATTAAATGAATTTTAACTTTGTCTTACTTACCTTCGTCCCGTAATATGTCTATTAACTCCATTTAGGTTTGAATACTTTCCCAGAATGTGGACCTAGAGTTAAGATAAAAATTCCAGTTCTCATCAGATGCTTAATATGTAGATACCAGGCCAAAGATTAGGCAGAGAGAGAGAGAGAGAGATTCATTTTAAGAAATATACCAAATGTAGAACTTCCGGTCATGAGTCAAAATAACCGCCAAAAAACCACTTTCACAATTTAAAAAATACTAAAAAACCTCTGTATACATTGGAAAACCTTTCCTGTTGTTTTTTCTTCACTTTTGGTTTTACTGCGCAATGACCATTCTTCTGAATGGATACCTGCCCATCATCATCATCATCATCATCATCATCATCATCATCATCATCATCATCATCAATCATCATCAATCATCAATCATCATCATCAATCATCATCATCATCATCATCATCATCATCATCATCATCATTCACTCTTGTCACAAGCTTAATCCGCAGGGAGAGACTAGAGGCAGAGGTATCAGGAGTTGGTAGAGTGTGATCATATCCATAGTTCAGTATAATTCTAATAGTATGGATTCCACGGTAACTCACATGACTACATTATTGCTTATTATGCAGCGATATCTTTCTAAATCGTATCTATATTTCACAAATCTTTTAAAAAAAATGTATAGAAGGCCTATTGTATTTCCATTTGCATATAATGTTTCGCTAGCGGGAGGTGGTCCGTGGCGCAACGGTTAGCGCCTGTCACCAATACAGTGAAGGTTGTCTGTCCTGGGTTCAGTTCTCGTCTCGGGCACGCTGTTCTTTCTCTGCATGTGGCATCTGTTTACAGGGCTGGCTGCCTTGCCTTAGTTACTGGCTCGGCGTAAAACACCAATGAAAAAAACATTTCGCTAGCGGGATCAGTACACGTGAAATGTTCTTATCTGTCAGGTCACAGTCACAAGGCGGATGTTTTGGTCACTTGTCGGAACACAGTGAGAAGTCAAATATACGTGTTACTAGTCAAAAATCGCCATCTGGTCTAAAGCTCTAGAAAGTTAAAAAAAAATCACCTGAATTCAGAAAACGTCAGTTTTTTTTTAAATCCTCGGCAGATTTGTTGAAAGACTGCACTGTCTTGAAAAAGTGCGCGAGCAGCCATGCATTAGGAGGCGTAAACACCCTCAAAAACACTCGTGCACACACACACACACACACACACACACACACACACACACACACACACACACACACACACACACGTGTACGCATTTATAAGCACACACACACACACAGAGCTGATTTTGAACTAGATGGCGCTGCAGCAGCCACAACCCGGCCCATTGTTTAGAACCAGACTCCAATACGGTTTCCCAAAGTTGGTAAATGCACGACGATCGCTTCCTGGCCCTTGCTTCCTCCTCGCCTCTACTCTTGTTCGTCTTTCTTCGCGGAGGGGCTGGCTTCGCGAGGTCAGTTTTTTTTCCAATGAATAATCGGCGGCGTGAGCTCAGAGAATCGAACTACCCACACTTCCGACAAGTCTTGTGAGCGCCTGGCCCTCTGCACCACTTGTGTGTGGGAGGGAAAGACACGCGGGAGGGAGGGTCTAGGGAGACTGCGCCGTAAGAAGCGACAGGTGCCTTGCGGCACAACTACTTTCTTTCTACCTGTGTCGGCTTTCAGAAGGTGAGGCTGCATTTCCATGCCCCGGGAAGTACTCAGGAAACGGCTGGGAGCTTTGCCAGCATACGCTGGGTTCGAAAATTTAATTTAAATTTGTTTTCATTACCTGCTTGACGGATGTAATAATTTCTTGATGGTCAATGAGATGTTAATTTATGTTAGCATTATTTGATTAGGCAAGTGCGTGTATGTGTGTGTGTGTGTGTGTTTGTGGTTGTTTGCTTGTACTTAGGAGTCAGTGTGTACTTTGTCCTGTCCACGGATAAAACTGATAAGAATGGCGATAACAGAGGCTAACAAACACTTACTTAATAAAAGTCGAAAGTTTTGAAGGAGGTAGGGAAACACTCCCAACCTGATTATCTGAGTGGTTACTCATTTCTCATGTCATTTGCTGGTTCGCCCTTTAGCCGAAACTATCGCTGGTATAGGACAACAAGAAGAAGGGTGAGCACCGTTCACACGCTCAGCAGTTTATCAACACAGAAACCTCGCCATTTTTTTGTCATCGCGTCCTGCACATGTATTATTTTGCATGCTTTTCTACAAATTGCAAAAAATATATATAAGGCTTTGCAAACAGTGCTTGATAACACGGTGATAAAACATTGGATGGGAGATAGTTCTGAGTTGTTGAATTTCCTGTTATGTGAACCTTCTTTTTTTTCATTCATTTTTCATTTCCTCTCTTTCTCCTCATCTTACTGCCAGCCTGTTCCCCATAACCTTCCTTCCTTCCTGGCAATTCTTTAACAAGGAAACATCGTTCCTATTATGTATCTAAGAATATGTATATAAATAATAAATACATGTAACTGTACTGTTTGCAGGATTTCGAAACACAATGGAATAGACGTTTTTTAGCGAAGTAACTTCTGGGATGAAGTTCTGTTTACATATGTCAAGAAATTATTACACATCTGTAAAAAGATTTCTTTCCCTACATATGCTTATTTCTTCGATGAAAGGTGACTGTGGAGGTAAATACAGATTTGTTGATTTGTTGCAGTGACAGAGCGATGAAGAAACGACGACACAACAAGGGCTACGATGCTATTCACGACAATGTAGAGACTAAGAGGAAAGGGTCATTCGGCACAGCCACCAGCGCCTTGCCCAGCATTTCCCTCACGACAGCAGGCGTGGTCGTCGTCCTCGCTGCTGCGGGACTGGCCCTGGTGTCCAAGGAAACCGGTCTCTGGCGGTCAGCTGTTGGCCTGGGATCCGAGTCAGCGGACACGAAGGATCGCGCAGCCCACGAGGCGACCCTGAAAAACGGCGGGTGGAGGCTACCCGACGCGCGGACGACGCAGCGACTGGACACATCGCGCTGCAGCATCGATCGGGTGGCGGTCGGCGACCTGAGCGCGGAGCGATTCCAGCGCGAATACCGCCACAAGAAACCGGTGCTGGTCTACTTCCCCAACGGCGCCCGCGACTGGACGGAGCCAGCCAAGTGGAGCCTCCCCGCCCTCACCCGCGACTACGGCCAGTGGCAGCTCAACACCGGCGGCTCCGTGGAGATCGTCCGCCGCGGCGGCAACGGCGAGACTGTGACGTCACTGGAGACTTTCGTTGGCAGCCTCATGCGGAAGGCGCGGGAGGACACAGGCGAGGCAAAGTAAGGACGTAATTACGCTGTACGTGATTGCGCCGTACATTACGTTACGTGATTGTGCCGTACATTACGTTACGTGATTGTGCCGTACATTACGTTACGTGATTGTGCCGTACATTACGTGATTTGTTACGTAAATAATTAATCAGTTTTGCAGTGTAGTCATGCACTCATACTATGCTCACGTGCACCATTAAATACTGTTGTGCGTGCAGGTACTACATATTTGACCGGGAGTTCTACAAAGCGTCGGATCTGCCTCACACGCTGACCTTGCCAACCTACTTTACACCCCGGGTGAGCAAAATATACATTTACGCTGTTGTTGCTAATTTCACTGATAAAATACAAGCAATAGATGAAGAGAAACTATATTTTATTGGGGGGGGGGGAACGGAAATTGAATACAGTGGACGGCATAACATTGGGCCTGATTGGGAGAAGAGTGGTCTAGCAGCTAAAAGGCTCATGACCCAGGATGCGCATCTTTCGCAGGAAAGCTTGGCACAAGCTTTGGACAGTCAGACGTGACCATCGGGGCATAAGATCCTAGTACAATTATTTCCTCCCTCCCCTATACCCCGCGGACGAACCAGGCGTGGAATTGAGCGGCTTTTCCATCAGTTCGAGATCCACATTACGTCTAAATGTCCGACAACAAGGTATAACACAAAGTTTAGTCCAAAAATCCTCAAAATCGTGCAAAATAACGTCCAAGGTCCGACAGCAGCGTCCATCGTGATGTTCGAACAACAACTTAAACCACGAAGACTAAGAGTACAACAACAACAACAACAACAACAACAACAACGTTAAAAAAGCTAGTATACGAATTTCATACAATTTCCGACAACAGCCTACACTAAGAAGTTGGAACGTCCGATAACATCGTAAAAATACGAAGTTTGAGTTTCTGACAACATTGACAACATGTCTTCCACATGTCTGACAACGGCTCACAGAGAGTTGATAAACTGCTCCACCAGTAGCAGTGGAGGACGGTCTGATAACAGCAATGCAACTAACATGAAAATCTAATTGCCATCTGTTGGTATCTTGTCATAAGAGTTATTTTTGGACAAACTTCAAACTTTATCCCCTGTAAAACTTCGCACCTTTTCTTCGTTTATCCTTATTTTCTTGCCATAAATAGAAAAATAAGAGAAAATAGAGCTTTAATGCCTTCTTGCGTTTTGTTTTTTGATGCTTGTGACTGATATTCAAACATCGTAAATGGCCACGGTCGCCTATAACCTGTTTTAGATCGTTGGAGCCGGTTATTTGAGAGGGGGGTACATTTCCTCTCCATCTCGATGTTTTTGTTTTCTTCCTAACGGAAAAGCTCTTACTGCAGCTTAGAAGATAACAGCCCAAAGATTGTATTGGCAAGATTGAGAGTCATGCCCTAGGAACACAGAATGCGTATGGGTCCTAAAGGAAGTATATGGGACCACGTCCTCCAATAGGGGACCCATGTATTTTTGGCATTCTGTGCTGCAATGGTATATACTGGAATCCCATTTTTTAAAGATCGCTTGAGATCTTAAAGATATTTTTAACTAAAGTCCTTTTGCTGTCGTTATTTTACCTCGACATGAAGACTTGTAATTTTGTTTTCAAACTTGTAGGTCTGTTAGAAACTACAGCATCTTTGCAGTGATTTTTTGCGGTAGATGCGGGGGGGGGGAGTTTTTTTTATGAGAGATAGGGTCTAGGGGTGTATATAGGGTGTAATGGAAACTGCTTGCCTTTAGAACGAATAGCACAACATATTAGAGAACTTATTGTAGACCAGCATTAGCATGTGATAAAACTGTTGACCTTAAGTTGATGATGAGGTGGTCATGTTTGGGATTCCTTCAGGATGATCTTGATGACAGTTTCTTCTTTTTGGGAGCTTCCGGTTCTGGTGTAGTATTTCATAAACATGCTGACACGTGGAATGGGGTTGTCTTTGGACGCAAGCGATGGTTTCTATATCCCACGAACAACACTCCACCCGGCGGTAGGTATTTTGTTAATTTTTACTTGTCACGAAAAAGATTTTTAGAAGTGTAATATATTTAATTATGAATCAGTCTTTTTCACAGTCATTTGAAAACAATATTTTGTCAGTTACTCGGTTATTCAGATGTTTGTTTATATCAGAATACATTATAGAGTATCAATGCTCTTGCAAAAAATATCCCTCGCAGAAGGAGTATTTGAACAAACATCAAAGAACCTTCAGCTTTATCACATTGCCCTCTGAACCTCTGCCTAAGGATTGCAATTACCATATTCTAGCTTAATTTTCAGCTTGTTGAGAAACAATTGTTCAGCAAAGACTTGTAAATAAAGAAAAGTATCAACGAAAGAAGAACGTTTAAGACTCTGAATATACATCAGCTTATATTTCTTTAATTATGAAATGTTGCTATATTTTTGTTAAGTTCATTTTCAGTCTGTGTGGCTGTGTGTTTGCATGTATCAAAAACAATATTTCTGACATAAACAATAAGAGTTTGACAGTTGTCGGATTAATCAGGTTTATCTTAAAAGGGAATGGTAAGTGAATTATCAAGTTGAGCTTAAATGATGGATACGGACTTATGAAATATTTCCACTTAAAATTTACGGTTACACAGAAACTATAAATCATTTCTAAAACATAGTTTCACAACTGTTCTTGAAGGCCGCCATTTTTGATTACTTTTCGAGAGTTTTTAGAACTTTCACCCAGTTCGTGACATACCAATACTCACTGGACAAGAAAAGTGCCCTGATTGTCCCTGCTGGGGGATGAGGAAGGGATGATGCATGCAGTTGCTTCTGGCCAGCTGGACCCTGATTTTTATAGCTTGTGTGAGATGCATGAAAAGTTTGCAATCTGTGAAAACTTAAAACTATTCCTCATTACCTTTGTTCTCACAGGTGTATTTCATGGCTTTACAATTATGGACTGGTATGACCGAATCTACCCTAATCTTACGCTGGATAAAATGCCGATGGAATGTGTGCAACAAGGAGGGGACATCTTCTACCTGGTGAGGAGGCATTTTATCTCTTTATTTAATAATAATAAATGTGTGATTTAAAGAGCGCATACTCAAGTTCATGAATGAGCAGGCTCTCAGCGCTTCACAAAAGTCGGAGACATGGACAGAATACGAGGGACGGAAGGACAATCAACTGTACAGACAAGTAATAATAAAAGACAAACAAAGAGGACACAAAGAGGAAGGGTGGTGTCATAAGTCTGCAGAGAAAGACGAGCAGGCGGACTAGTCAACTGACTATAATCACAACTATTGACAGCTATGTTGATTGTGTAAAGAATAGTGCTCGTGGGACAGATGTATTTTAGTGCACATTTAAAGGATTCAATGGTGGGTAGATGGTGGATATGGAAGGGAAGAGAGTTCCACTGTTTTGCAGCACAGTAACTAAAATTCCGGTGACCATATGTGGTTGTTCTAGTGACAGGGACAGAGAGCATATTGTCATCAGACAAAGAACGGAGCAGTCTGGCTGGAATGTAGGGGAAGAGAAGTTCAAAGAAATAGTCAGGGCAGGAGCCAGAAAAGAAATTAAAACACAGCACAGACAGTTTGTACTGGATGCGAGAACGGATGGGTAATCAGTGGAAACAACGTAGGAGTGAAGTTGTCCCATTTCCTAACCACCAGACATGCAGCGGCGTTCTGTACTTTCTAGAGTTTGTGAAGAAGGTATACAGGGCAGCCTGCGAGCAAGGAGTTGTAGTAATCCAGCCAAGAAAGACCAAACACACAGACAAGAGTGTTGGTAGCGTGTGTAGAGAGAAAGTGATGGATAGCACTGATCTTAAGGATAGTACGGCGTGGGCTTCCTTGTGCACAGGAAGGTGGCCGCGGCCGTCATCAGCTGTACACCCGTATCCAGCCGGCTGATCTCAATTCGTGTCTCAGCCAAGCCTCATAATGTCACCATTGTCCAAGTATACGCTCCAACTTCCACACATGGAGACGACGAAGTGGAAGAATTCTACCAACAACTGGACAAGATTGTGAAGGCAGTTCCAAAAAAGGACATCCTGGTTGTGCTCGGAGACTGGAACGCCAAGGTCGGACCAGACGCCTACCAGCAATGGGCAGGAACGGTGGGGAAATTTGGCCTTGGTGAAACCAACGACAGGGGCATCAGACTCCTAGAGTTCGCACAGAGCCAGAGACTCACCTTAGCCAACACCTTGTATCCCCACAAGAAATCAAGGACGGCCACCTGGCACTCACCAGACGGACTGGTCCATAATCAGATCGACTACATCCTACTGCCGAGACGCTTCAAATCCAGCATCAACAGGGCCAAGACAAGGACGTACCCAGGCGCTGACATAGGCAGCGACCATGACCTTGTTCTAACAAACCTGAAGCTGAGGCTGAAAGCGAAGCGACTCTCAAACACTCCCCGAATTCGCTTTGATTTGGAGAAGCTGCAAGACCCAAAGGTTGCAGAAGTCTTCAAGGCCACGGTTGGCGGAAAATTTGGCGCACTGAACCTGGTGGACTGTGATGTAGACACCCTCTCTGGAAACATCAAAGAGGTGCTACTGTCGACAGCCCAAGAGGTTCTAGGGCGACATAGAAACAAGAAACAGCCATGGGTCACGAATGACATACTAGACCTCTGTGACCAAAGGAGGGACTTGAAGAGAGAAAAGAAAAGCAAACCAGAAGCAGCAACCAAATACAAAGAAGTGAATTGTGCCATTAAGAAAGGGATGAAGGCAGCTAGGGAGAGCTGGATCGAGAAGCAGTGCCAGGACATAGAGGTTGTAATGGCACGAGGTGACAGCAAAAAGGCCTACCAACTTCTAAAGTCCCTCACTAAGACAGACCAGCAAAAGATCTCAGTCATCGAAGACAGCAATGGTCACCTTCTCACAGAAGGCAATGCTGTACTCAACCGATGGACAGAATACTGCAAGGAGCTGTACAATTACCAGCTGAAGACCGACGCCAACATTCTCCAAAACAACCAGACTAGAGACAGTGAACCTGCAGACATACCAGTCCTACGGGAAGAGGTCGAAAGAGCTGTACATAGTCTGAAGGGAGGAAAGTCACCAGGCGTTGATAATGTACCAGCTGAGCTGCTCAAGCAGGGTGGGGAAGCAACTACAAAAGCCCTAACTGTTCTGTGCCAAAGAGTCTGGGAGCGCAAGGAATGGCCCAGAGAATGGACGCAGTCACTAATCATTCCCCTCCCAAAGAAAGGAAACAGCAAACAGTGTCAGAACTACAGAACAATAAGCCTTATCAGTCACCCAAGCAAAGTCATGCTGAAGGTCATACAGAACCGCATCAGAACCACAGCAGAAGAGCTGCTAGCAGAAGAACAGGCTGGCTTCAGACCACGTAGAAGCACAGTTGAGCAGATCTTCAACTGTCGTCTTCTTATAGAAAAGCATCTGCAGCATCAGCGGGACCTTTACCACAACTTCATTGACTTTAAGAAGGCATTTGACAGAGTCTGGCACGAGGGGCTATGGCATGTGATGCGGAAATTCAACATTGAAGAAGGGCTTGTCCAAGTCGTTGAAGCGCTGTATAACAGCTCAACGAGTACAGTTTTGCTTAACAACCAAATAGGAGCTTACTTTCGTACCACAGTAGGGGTACGTCAAGGATGTCCCCTATCACCCGTGTTGTTTAATATATTCTTGGAGAACATCATGCTTGAAGCTCTTCATGACCACCATACCTCCATTTCAATCGGTGGAAGACCAATCTGCAACCTACGCTTTGCAGATGATATAGATCTGTTAGCAGGTACAAACAAGGAACTGCAAGACCTCACCAACAGACTGACAGACAGCTCAAACGCATATGGAATGGAGACCAGCACAGAAAAGAGCAAAGTTATGATCAATGGCAACGGCAAAGCAGAGATCTATATGAACGGGGTACAGCTCGAAGAGGTAAGCAGCTTCAAGTACTTGGGAGCCACTCTCTCCAAGGACGGCAGCTCCACGCAAGATATCCGCATCAGGATCGCAACAGCAACAGCAGCAATGGCTAGGCTAGATAGGATCTGGCATAGCCACAAGATAAGGTTCACTACCAAGTACAGGCTATACAAATCCCTGGTAGTGCCGATCCTGCTCTACGGATGCGACACGTGGACTCTACTCGCCGAAACAGAAAGGAGAATCCAGGCATTCGAGCACAAGTGTCTGAGGAGGCTGCTCCGGATCTCATACAAAGAACACAAAACCAACGACTTTGTAAGAAACAAGATTGCCACACTGGTAGGACACCAGGAACCTCTACTATCAACAGTCAAGCGACGTAAGCTGGTCTTCTTTGGCCATGTAACCCGGCACGACACCTTGTCGAAGACTATCCTTCAAGGCACCTTGGAGGGTGGCCGACGCCGCGGTGGTCAGAGAAAGAACTGGCTTACGAACGTCAAAGACTGGACTGGTCGTCCTGTACAGGACCTGCTGAGTATTGCCCAAAATAGGCAAGAGTGGCGGGCCCTATCAGCTGCCGCGTCTATCCATGTGCTCCCCCCAACGCCAGGTGCCAGGCAAGGGACGACTGACTGACTGACTGAAGGATAGTTCATCATAGGCAGACTGACAGGCAGCTATAACTTGTTTATCAAGGGTCATGTCCACTATCGATGAATTTAAGATTTTGGACGAACGACTGACATGGAGGTATTGGTTCGTCCACCTTGACTTACTGGGGTGGACTGATAAGTGATGAACGATTTCTTTTTCTCGAGCAGAAGAGGGCGTCTGTTTTGTCAGCGTTGTTTAATGTTATGTGCCAGCCAATGCTTGACAGGTTTTAATGATGTTATTTACAGATTTGGTTTTGTTTATATGTGCTGTGTGTGGTTAAAAATCCTCAGCAACTCACTGTGCATGGCTTAATGTATTACTTATATGCTGCGTGTAAATGTATTGATGTTTTGTCTTGTTTCCCCCATCATGTCTGTTTATTTATCTATTCAAAAACAACACACAGACACACATCACCTTTTTTGTTTATTTTGGCCAACGGCAGTGCGCGATTGCTTGAATATAGTGCTGATTGGATCACAGAGATGTTTAAATGTAAATTGCATTGTAATCTGATTTTATGAGCTGACTGAATGGACAGGTGTGTTCTCAGAGAGGAAGAGAGGAAAAGTGAAACTGAAAGAGAGAGAACATAGGAAAAATCATGGTGATGAATATGAGTATCCTTTTGCAAGTATGGTTCTTGTTTTCAGCCAGAAGGCTTCTACCATGCCACATTGAATATTGGAGATACAATAGCTGTAGCTCTGCAAAAAAAGGAGGCGATGCTAGTCACAGAAAAGTTGTTTTACAAGCGTGCGTATATACTTTATTACAATTATAATAGCTGTAAAGAGTAAAAGCTGCGGCTTTGCACTTGTGTTACTGCACCAGCTTCTCGAAAAGCATGCTTGTTCAAAATATGACTACCAGTAAATTTTCTTTGTAAATGAATGATCTGGTTGATGTGCTGTTTAGAAGATGGGACAGAAATCAGATGCTGATTTTGTTTCAACTTGTTTAATTGCAAAATGTTTTATGGTTTGCTTTTCTTTGCAAAACATACTTGGATTTGTGTGTGTGAAAGTACAGATATCCCTAGCTAATGTGCTGTATGTGAAGTAGTTAGAGATGGTAAACTTGCTAATGAGGGAATTGCCTATGTGAACCTGCTGACTAATGAGGGACTTGATTATATGCAGTAACCGAGCTTAATGCAAGGCTGACAGAGCCAGCTTCAGCATCTACCGAGATTCACAAGAAAATACTTGATACTCTCCTACAACTACAAGATCTTTTACCAGGTGTGTGTGTGTGTGTGTGCGCGCGCGCGTGTGTGTTGTGTGTGTGTAATCTTTGATGTGGTTAGCATGCAAATAGTTAGATAAAATAGAAAATTGTTTGTGTTTTTATATATATATATACAGATGAGTATTTTCATTTCTCCTTTAATTTTATTTTAAGAAAAAGGTTAATTAGTTCTTAAATGTTTCTTTTGCATTGTGCACACATCTGGCATTTTTAATCAAGCCTAAGGGCAGTCCTGATAGAATGGGACCTTCTTCCAGCAAGTGAAGTGACATGAAGGGACAGTAGCATGCGCTCATATATCATATTACAGAATGTGTGTTGCAGACAGCAGTGAAGTGGCCATGAAACTTGGAGAAAAATATGGCGACCTTGGTCAGCACCAGAAAGCTGTGGAGTTTCTGCAAAAGGCCATTGATCTTGACCCTTACTTTGTCCTTGCACACACAGCTTTAGCAAAGAATCTTGCATCAGTAAGTCATTTCTAATGTCATGTTTGACACTCTTTCTTAAACAAGTGGAGCAAGAAAGGAAGAGAGATTTTAGCTGTGGCATGGTGTTGGATTCATTTAATGTTTGCTGTTACAAAACTATGCATACTAGCTCATGTCTGTGTGATTGTGTGTGTGTGTGTGTGTGTGTGTGCGTGCGTGCATATGTTAAAAAGTAGTTTAAAGCGTGAGTACTTTTATCAAATATTTATACATTTTCATTGCCTTACAGTTAAGAAGGTACCAAGAAGCTGAGGATTTGTTTCTACGAGCAAGAACCTTAAGTCCAGAGCTGTGGGATGTCCACAAGGAATATGGGATGTTCCTTTTGCTCCAGGGCAGGTATGCAGATGCTGTTCCTGTGCTCCGACAGGTGAGACGACATTGTTGTTTGAAATGTACCATCAATAGATGTAGTTTTAGTTCTTCTTGTTTTTTTGTTTTTTTGTTTTTTTGTCTTTTTTTTGTTTTGTTATTTTAGACACCTTTTGAACAAGACAGGTGGTCTCTAAAAATAATGATGGGCCAACAAATAAGCATTTGGACTCAATTTTGCTGTTGGATATGTGGTTAAAAATTCCATTCAGTGGAGGGCGCTTGGCATTTTAAAGAATTAGTATTCTTTTAAAAATTTGTGTCTATTATTTCTATTTGCATTGTTTATAACTATAATCAAAAGATTTGTAAAACAAACTGTCTGAAGTTTTGTTTTTGCATAAAATAAGTAACTTATATACCATTTCAGGGGACTGAACTGCAGCCTGACACACTGCCTTTCTGGTCATACTTGAAAGTTGCTCAAGAGAGGTCTGGAGATAGAGAAGGCGCTATGGTGAGTCAAAAAATGATTGATGAGCTCAAGCAAAGGACATGACGATGCTTTGGATAGCCTACAAATTCTTATTGATGCTTCATGGATGTTTGTGTAAGCAGACCACGTGAGGATTAAAGATATGGCAGACTTTATCTTCTGAAAAAATTAATTAGGCCAGTCTTCAAAAAAAAGGCAATCTTTTTGACATTTTCATTGTCAGAGACCTTAGATGTGAAGATGTGTATTTTGATAGATGACTTTTTGTGATAGCGAGATGCTCACTTTATGATTCCAGTGTACATATAAACATTAAAGGGAAACACATCCTTAGCAGCATAGAATGCCAAAAATATATGGGTCCCCTGGTGAAGATCATTCTGTGCTGCTAAGAACAGTTCTAAAATTTTGTCCTACAGTTATCCTATGACCCTGACAAGGATAACATGATACCCCCTAATACTTGCTCTATGCTAGATTCTGTTGCATATCTAGATCTTGCTCTACATGTGGATTCAAAAGAGAACTTTAGGGGTAGAAGTGATGGACAGACAAACCATCATTACAAGTGAAAACTAAGCGTCACAGGAAATTTTCCTTGTATCTACTTGGAAAAATTTATATAACAATATTTGTGCCTAAGTGCATTTTCTATTTGGACTAGGGACCATTTGCAAAGTAACTTTTATCATTAAGTCACTGCTTATATGTGTTTCAACTGCACCCATGCCAAAGCTACTCCTGCCTGCAAACTATATAATGTTCAGACTGTATTGTTTTTTGTTGATGACCACTTGAGTGCTTCCAGTGTTGATTGCCTTTGTAATCTCTTTCAAAAGAATTTTAAGACTAAAGTGAACCATCTCCACCTCTATTCTAAACTTCTAGCACTGAACTCCACAACAGACATGAAAGATTTATGTGAAAACATCAGCCAAGAGTACACAAATTAACAACAAGAATATTTAGGCAAAGTAGCAATAAGGATATACAAATTAATAGTAATAATAATTAACATACCAGTGTTTGCCAACTTGAAAATGAATTTATTGGGAACAGGAGCAGTGAAATGGCCACTACCTAATATTGTTAACATAATAATAAAAACAATATTGGGAGAACAATGTAAATAGTAGTGTAAAACTGCCATGAGGTTTTTATCATAAAATTGAAAATCAAATTAAGAAAATGTGTTACTTTTGTTATTTTCTTCTGTTTTTGAGAGTTTAAAATTAGATCAATGTTTTGCTCAACAGTAAATGATACTCAAGACATGTCTTTCACAAAAGTCACATTCCTTGATGCTGAAATAGGTGTAACCAGATGCTTAGATTTGATTAATTATGGGGAGAGGCTAAAGGGGAGACAGAATAACCCTGTGGTCAGTGTGCAGAAGGTAGTTGGCTTAAGGCCTGGTCAGACCTGCGGCAGGAAAACTCCTTGAAACTGCTCTGGAGAAATGGGTATCTGATTTATCAGGGGAGAGAAATGAGTTTGGCTCTTTCGTTTGATGCCCTAGACATAGTGACATTTACACGATCTAGGCTATACAACTGTTCCCTTTAGCCTTTTTTCTGTAAAGTACAAAGCTTAGCAAGCAGAAGTGCTATTGTAGTAACGTATCCAAAATAAATCCCTATGGTTGTGAATGTTTGTATCCTGACTGAAATTTTTGCAGATATTTGAGCTGTGCTGTATATTTTTAGAGAACTGCTATAAAAATTATGAAGAACTTTTAAGTCCCTTTTGGCCCTATTGCCAAACAAAAATGTCTCAAATTTTAAAACTATTATAGCGGTGTTGTGTATATTTTGTCTTTTTAGCTATTACCCAGCATGAACCGGCTAACGCAGCCCTTTTTTGCCTCATCCAGGTACATAAGCGTATGCACATATTACATATTTCTGCATCCTTAATTAAGGGATGAGACATAAATGACAGCTATTTTGCATGTACGACAAGAAAGATAGAGCTGGGTTTTTTTTCTTGTTTGTTTTTGGTTGACTGTTGCATGAAGAAATGGTTTTCTCACATTCCTATCCTTATTCAGCATGGTTGTGATTTTGAAGGCTTTGTGCCCTTTCACTGGAAACATTTTTTTTTTAAAAAGTGATGGTCATATTAAGTTGTCAAAAATATTATATGCAATCATATGTTTAGATTTGCAATCAAATACAAAATGCAAAACCATAAATAGAACAACTAATTTATATTTACCATTATAAGGATTGCACTACAGGTAGCTGTATCAGCAGACTACAGCAGTTTGTAGGAATGTTTATTATGATCATTTTAGGAAATGTTTATTATAGTAACTAGTATATCATGTTTATCATCATCACAATGATCCCATGACTTTAATAATTGTGAAAGTCCAGTGACTTCACCTGTTTACAGAATTAGTTTTTCTGGTCCCTGTGGCAAGTAAATAAAAAAAGTAGCTCGGCTATAAAATGTAGGTTTGTGATCATATCATACATTATAAGTCAGATGTGTCAATTAGTTTTCCTTAAAGTATGCATTTGTGTGAATAAAATATTTCAGTTTCTTAAGAGTTGAAGCCATTTTTGATTGATGAACATCTGTTAATGTAGCTGTAGCTAAACATTGTCAGGTTGAGAAGTAAGTAACTGGATATGGTGACATATTGTGACATCTCAATGACAGCTGCTGACTATAAAGCAGAGGTTTGATACATGTTTCAAGGACCCAGGCCGAAAAACTGCCCCCTCCGTACCCATCAGGATGACAGCGGCATAGGAAGATGCTCGGGTTTTGGGGGGACCCCATGCTGACAGTGAACTTTACATTTTTGCCTTCTCAGTATCTTTTTTGAGGGGGCGCTGCCCACCTCCTTGCCCCCTGGTTCCTACGCTACTGGATGGGGCACCAGACAATTCGGTCACTGCATGGTCACTTCGACCCATAACTACATTGACCCAGATAAAGATGAAAGAATTTTAGTATTTCATATACCATGCCCTATAGATAAGGTGAACACCTTATGGGCGAGACCCTACCCTTGTGCCCTTTACGCACAGGTAGAGAAAAACATGTTGCCTCCGATATAGTTACCTGTTAGCAAATGTCTACAACACCTTCAAGTATAAACTGTGTTCAAAACGAGTTACCATCCCATTGTATATTGTTGCCACGGATCAGATCGCAAGCGGAAACGTGGAATTTGTTGAAAACCGGTGACATGACACCATCACAAAGAATTGGCTGAGCGCTTATAATTGGTCTTACGCTTATTTCGTATAATCTAGGATTTGCAAAATCGTTTGATGGAACTGAAAAAGAAAGCCCAGAAAATAAAGTAAGTGTAATAAGTCTTTAATAAATGCATTATGCAGCATTCTGCGCTGTAAGAAGCGGGTGTATGCTTTTTATGTGTGGAGCCGGAGTGGGTGGAGAGGAACAATATTTTTAATCGTTTCAGGCTGACCTCACTAATGGAAGTGCACATTTTCCCTTAAACAGTTTTTCATGATAGTTGAGACAATATGAGGGGGGGAGAGAGAGAGAAAACATGAAAATAAAAAGGACTAATTGAATCAAAAATGCGGACAAGCTCGATCAGTATAAGCGCACATCTTAAAGTGAGTGCACCACTTGCTACAGGGAGAGCATCGCTCAACACAAACTATACCATAAAACCCTGTTACCTCCCCTGTACAGGATGGCTTAACCAATGTAAACGCATGCACATGATAATAATAATAATGAAGGATTTACATGGCGCATGCTCTTAGCGCTAAAACAAAATGTATGCAAATGTTTAAAATAATGTATCTATAGTATAGTTTCTTCATTCTTTTTATCAGTCTTGTTAAACGTGTGGCAAACCTCACAGCGGTTAAACGTTATTTAGTGTCAGTAACATGACACACCTAGTCGGGGCGGTCCGGTGGCGCAACGGTTAGCGCCTGTCACCAATACAGTGAAGGTTGGCTGTCCTGGGTTCAGTTCTCGTCTCGGGCACGCTGTTCTCTCTCTGATAAGGCTGGGTGCCTTGCCGTGATATAGCCTTAGTTGCTGGCTCGGCGTAAAACACCAATTTAAAAAATAAATAAATAAATAAATAAAACACACACACACACACACACACACACACACCAAGTCATCAATGTTCGACAAAAAAAGACACCATTTTGCATAAAATATATTCTTGCGTCTTTGTCATCTACATGTAATAGTGGAATACAAAGCAAAGTTGTTCGCAGTCGCCGCCCTGGTCGGTCCCCAGGAACCTCTGCTCGCCATCGTCAAGCGGCGAAAAAAATATTCTGGCTCGGTAGTGCTACTCGGCACGACACACTCCTCAAGACACTCCTCCAGGGATGTGTGGAAGGACGTTGACGGGGTAAACAGAAGAAAGGGTTATTGACGAACAGCAAGGAGCGAACAGGCCGCCAGATGGAAGACCTAGAGAAATGGGGCGCGAAATAACCCCCACTGCTTTTCTTCATGTCCCCCGGACGATTGGTCACAGTTAAGGGAGAAATAATAATAATAATAATAAAAAGTTAGCTTGTATAGCTCCTTATATATCCTCCCTTTAGGACGAACTCAAGGCGCTTCACCAATGACAGATGGTGTGACGTGAAAATAATGTGACGTCAGAACAAAATGACGTAGCTCCAGGTCATAGGGCAGCATCTACACATATCGAGATTTATATTTAGATATCGAGAGAGAGAGAAAGATATTAGAAGGTGTTTGACGGGGTGATATATGTTCAGATGTTAAACGGATGCTGTAAAACGGACTGAGATGATTGAAAGGGTTAAAATGTCTCTCCTCCTCCCGGACGGGATGTTTGTCAAAGTATGATGACCACAACAACACAGACATGCTGATGGTTTGCTATGACGCGCTAGACTCACGAAAGTCGCTGGTTTAACATTTGCTCGTGCTAGTGATGGCAAAAATAAAACCCTCGCTCCGTCAGCCAGCATGCTTTGGCTACCCGATCTTTCAGGGAACAACGCTAAAAGAGTAGTGTGGATTCACCCTCGCCTGATCCTAGACACAGTGACCTCTTTATAGTTCACAGAAAAGGTCATGGTAAGTTTTCCTCTCTTGTCTTACCTTCAAAATCTGTTAAGGATATTTCACCCTTGTCTTCCTTTTTTTTTTTAACACTCATTCTTTTATGCTCATTCATGGGGTTGGGGGTTGGATGGGTGGGTGAGGAGAGGTGGGGCTCTGCCTTTCCCAAAGGGTGCCGTAAAGAAGATGAACCATTTAAATTTTCTGACCTAGGGGACTTTGTTTTTCCTTACCTGTTAATTTTTTTTTCAAAAGTGAGCTACATCTGTTAACTTAATTACCAGTAGAATATATGACAGCTGGGAGGCAGTACAGTTTCCCCGAATCCCCGTAGGAAAGACGGCGTCAAGCAGTTGAAGTTTTCTTGTCACCAAACATTCCACCGGGTGGGGAGGGGGAACACCTTCATTATTTGGCATCTCCTTCACCATTCATCGTCTGGTTGCCATGGTGACAGTTTATGAAGTCGGTTACGAGGCTAGCGGTAGTACGCTGTCTGTGGGAAGCTCACCTTCCGTCGCTTCTTGCTCCCCCTCCCAACCCTCCTACCTTCCCCGGGCAATGAACTGGGATGTGACTGGGAGCATCCGCGTTGCACGTTATCCTACCCCATCATCGACCCAGCCCCCCTCGTGGGTGACCCCGATCTATCACTTCCTAAGATCTGTTTCCAGGAAACTTATTGCACTATTTTAACTCAAGTTTTCCCTACGGATGTTTTGCAATCAAAGCGCATCATTTGGTCAGCGCATTCATCGATCTGGCCCATCGATGTATGTGTGTATCTTTGTATCCCAGAACATCTAGCACAAGGCACACTCTGTCTGTCTGTCTGTCTGTCCGAATCGTACCTAACAAAAAAATAATAGTAAATAGACCCTAGTATCCTTTCCCCCACTACCCAGAAAGTTTTATTTTTGAATAGTTGTCCACATGCATAGCGCAACCGTTGGCTGGAAGCGACTGTATCGTTGGTTTTTTCTTCTCGTCCATGGATACAAGTCGACTTTTGGTGTCTCCTACTGATCTGTTATGTTTGATACGCAGTTTCCCTCTGTTCTGGATTGTTCTTCAATGCACCGTCGTTTCTTCCAAGAAACATCTTCATCCAGTAGCGTCCTCTGCGTCCTGCTGTTGGCTTTGCCATCATGTTTTGGGTTTTTGACTTTACAGAATTTTTTTGTGCCTTCACTGACTCTTTTGCCTTGTGGACCATGCTGTTTTCCATTTTCTGAATTGCGAACCATTACTTTGCTGCATGTTCTGCATTTTGAATCTGTGCGCTTCAGCGAAGTCGTCTGATGATAAATGTGTTTCGTGTCATCCTGCATCTTGCTCCATGCGTGTTTCTGGACTGCTGTCGCCTTCGCTTCCTCAGTGCCATCCATGATTGTGCTCTGTTCTCAACCGTGTTGCCCTAGAACTTCAAACGAAGGAGTCAGACGAAAATTTCTTTTGACTATGAGAGACTCGAAATGAATTGGTCCTTGTAATATCGTATGTTTTACTTGTTTAATTTCTGTACAACACTTCGTTTTAAATCGACTAATCTTCATAGATATTGTTAACCGATTATGTCAAAGCGCATTGAGTTGCTGCCAGCAGGGAAAGGCTGTATAGAAATGCTGTTAGTGTGCATTATGATAATAGTGAACGATAACCAAACCCACTTTGACCGCCATGTCCATCACAGTATCATCGTACAGTCGTCACAGTCCACATCCAGTCATCACTGAAGTCAAGTGGGCCAACTATACCCACTGTCGGTTTTTCAGGAAAGGTCTGAATCTGCCTCTGAAATTATTAGCTATTTGGTTAGTAAGGCAGGAAAACTTTACTAGTATTGATTTTAAAGCTGCAATTATTAATGAACTAATATATAACGACTATACTATTCATGTGTGTGTGTGAGTGTGAGAGAGAGAGAGAGAGAAAGATCGTCATAGCAGACCAGCATGTCTGTGTTGTTGTGGTTATCACGAGTAGATTTAAACTTGTTTTTCTCTTAAACTACACACTTCCACTTACCTGCCTGGCCACCTTCTTCCCTCTCTCTCTCTCTCTCTCACACACACACACACACACACACACACACACACACACACACACACACACACACACACGCAGCTCGCAAAAACCTAAGATAGGCCGATAGAAAGATATCGTATTGAGTGTATTTGGCACGATGCCTATCAGATAAAAGCGAGTTTGTGATAAAAAAAATAAAATAAAATAACGGTCTGCCTATCAGATAAAAACTCAGTTTTTTTGATGACGAAATAATGTTGCAGCGGCGCATGAAAGGCACGTGCTGGTCAAAGCAGGCGCTTGGTAAATGGCGAACGTAAAATAAACGGCCACACGCTCCTTAGTTTTCCAAAGTCAGAAAATGGCGGGCAGCTTCCAGTTAGCGCTCGGGAATTTGCGGCCCAGAAGTCTGGAACTTTGGTCCCGGCCACGGATGTCTCATTTCCGCTTGCGTTCCTTGGAGACCTTGCGCGCTAAATGGTAAACACTAGAAAGAAATAGTTAATTTTTTATGGCTTCAAGCTTCCCACTCCTCTGGCCATCTACTCCCTCTTGTATCATTCTACTCGTTTACTCTCCATTTCTTTTTCTTCCTGTCTTCTACCTAGAGATCTCCCCTCTTTCTTTTTTCTGCCTTATTTTTAAGCTGTTCAGAATGATCCACTGTAAATGGTTGTCATGTCTTCTCGAGTGTTTGTCAAATTTTATCCGAACTGTTTAGCCTTAACATGGTTGTCGAAGTATAATATTTTTAACTGTCACTTCAGATGAGTGTTAAAGAAAAAAAATTACAAAGATATTTATTTACTTATTTATTACTTTTTTATTCTTTCTTTATTTTTTGTTTTGCTGCGCAATGAGCATTCTTCTGAATGGATACCTGCGCATTACAAATGGACATCATCATCATCATCATCATCATCTTGACAATAAAGCTTAGCGTTATATGAATGTATATACACGTGTAATTATTGCATTGCTAAGAAAAAGGTTTATGTGAATGTCCCTGACCTGTCTGTGTTAGACCCAAACTTGACATGTATGATCTAAACAAGAAGGGAAGACTGTGACACCGCAGGCGAATACAAAAGATTACAAAGAATATTCTCGAGCTCCGAGTGACCAGGGTATTCCTGGGAATGGGAAAATCTTTCCACTGACAAACATGCAGGGGTCCAGGGGTCCATCGTGTTGCTTGCGCGACGTGCATCGCCGCGGTCTCTGAATGATGCCAGATGTAACCCCCGTCTAATCACAGTACAACCCTTTTGTATTATCTAGAGACGAATGAATAAAAATCGTGATTATATCAGTTGAATGTATTTTTGTATTATCGTCTAGACATATATGAGTAAACATGGTGATTATGAATGGCTTATGTGATGAGAATTTGTGTTAACTTTAACTTGGATCATTCTTCACGAAACTAACATATCACGACCTCGAAAGCCAGCAAAAGAAATCGTTAAGTTGTTGAAATAATTCGCACATCACGAGTGAACGTAGTTTGATGACAGTGAGATAGATAGATAGATAGATAGATAGATAGATAGATAGATAGATAGATATAGATAGATAGATAGATAGATAGATAGATAGATAGATAGATAGATAGATAGATAGATAGATAGATATCAACGAAAACTTTCCCAGCTTCAGCTTGCTTCTGCACGATGCTAGACATTTTGGTTATTGGTGTTTAATTCCGTGTCAGCAACTGCGAGTATTGGAAACAAAATACCTACACATTTACACACCCTTAACCTAAGTCCTAAGGACAACGACCGCAGCGGTCCGGTGGCGCAACGGTTAGCGTCTGTCACCAATACAGTGAAGGTTGGCTGTCCTGGGTTCAGTTCTCGTCTCGGGCACGCTGTTCTTTCTCTGCTTGTGGCATCTGTTTACAGGGCTGGCTGCCTTGCCGTGATATAGCCTTAGCTGCTGGCTCGGCGTAAAACACCAATCCCCCCCCACCCTCCTTTCGCGAAATATTTGGAGGCAGTTTCTGGTTTGCGACAAATTTTGCAAGACGCTAAGTGTTAAAATATTCAGAATGTCCATCGATGACATCCGTAATGCTTCAAGAGGTCTTCTTCTTCGCCCGTTGACTAGCGAACATCAATTAAGCGGGTCCCGCGGCATCAAAAAATAACAATATTGCGCCAGTTGAATGTCAAGAAGCCTTAAAACTACACGGATTTTTATGTGGTTTCCAGTCTATAGCACTATTTTTCTTCTTTTTTTGTGACTCAACATCTTGCTATACAAAGTGCTCACTAATTAAATCCAAAAATATTTCTGTCAAGCCATGAAGACAATTTTGGAGACAAAAAAAGTCTTCCTAACGGATACTTGTGGGAAAGAAGTGGGTGTTTGAGTCAACAAATGTCTTTACCCAGCTGCACTACTTTCTTTTGATTTTTTTTTTTTTGAAAAAGCGTTTTACTGAGTTTTAGGAAAAGCAGACGCAATCATAAAGTCCCCCCCCCACTCCTCTTATAATATTTCTTACAGAAATTTCGAGGGAAACATATATATTTGCCGTCAGAATGACATCATTGTGAAAAGAAAACGACGATCATTTGAGGCCAAGAAGGATGATGGGATGTCTTCGTCACTTCCGGTGTAGCCAGGGCAACTACACGACATTCTAGACGGTTCTATTTCCATGGTAATCCTTTGCACGCTTATTGCATGGGGGGGGGGGCATTCTGACAGCAAGGCATGAGACGGCCAATAATCGACAGAACCCACCGTCTCCGACTGATAGGGCGTTTGTGGAATGGCAAGTGAAGTGGGATTGTGACAGTAGACATGCATGCACGCAGGCACGAAAAGCACACACGCGCGCAAGCAGGCAATCACACCTATCAATATCAAAGGTTATTTTTATAGCGCCATATCCCAGCCCTAAGAGCAGGCTCATGGCGCTTTACAAATGATACTAATTATAACAACAATAATCATGATAGGGAGAAATTGAAGAAAACAACCAAGAGGACAGGAAAGAAAAAGGGATAACGCATAGAAACGAGAATAATAATAATACAAAATTGTAGTGCTATCTGATAAATAACTTCAAGAATGCGGTACTTCATTATACAACGAGTCTATGAAATTAAAATAACTGCATAAATTGTTTTTTAAAAAAGTCCTGGAGACAGAAGAAAGCTGGAGACCAGATTTGTCTGAGGAGACTGGCGACACGTTTCACCGCCGAAGATTTAGAGTTTAGATCTGCAATTGCTTGTCATCGGAGAAGTCATCAGAAAGATCAAGAATGCTGAGGATAAACCTCCACATGTCAAACAAAATGTAGACAGGTTTGCTGCCTCGAGTCATCAAAAGTTTAGCCACAATGAACATGTTTCATCTCGCTGTCGACGTGCACAAACAAGAAACTGGACTGAGATGAAAATGGCGTCGTGGAAGGACGGACTGTTAGTCAGCGGATCAACAGAAGCCGTAGAAGTGAAAAAAATGTAACAATCAAGAAACACAGTCCAGCACATCACTAGGATGACGACAGGTCAAACAATGAACTCAAAAATCAAAATCAGCTTATACAAATAACAAAATCCAACGAAATCCGGAGAGCTAGACCCCTCAAGCCGGTAAGGCAAAGGGACATCACTCTCCATAACCTTCGGTCTCAGTTGCTAGACATTTACTCGCAATTATGAATAGGTATCTGGTTTTTTTTCCTTATAAACAAAGACGCAGTGCGGCATGACTGGCCAACTGAGTCACACACATTCAATGACACTGGCGCACACAGTGACACAGAGTGACACTCACTGACTCCTTTACTGATACACAATAACGCCGACACATGATCAGTTACACTGACTCGGTTCAATGACACTCACTGACTCCCTCAACAACAGCGACTCCCACAGCGACACTCACTGACTCAGTAACACTATCACACATAACGACGTTCACCGACGCGCGCGCGCGCACACACACACAAACACATACACATATAATGACACTCACTCACACAGTAACACTCACTATGAAGTAAATAAGCAAACAATAAAATCACTAATTAAAATTTCCCCTGAATAAGCTTAATTTGTTTTTAGCTTCCAGATTCCATTGGTAAATAAAAATCAAGTAAAACACGACGACGACGACGATGATGATGATGAGGAGGAGGAGGAGGACGCAGGAAAAGGAAAAGACAGAAAGAAAGCTGAAGCAGTTATCGATATATTTTCCTGACGACTTAAGCGCGTGGCGCTCGGTGAACGGCTGTGTAAAAGTGTAGATGGTCGTAAATAAAGAAGGATTTGTTTCTTGTCTTCACACGATGCTACGAAAAGGTCAGCCGCTTCGACCTCCTCACTTCTTAGCGGCCACTTGTTTTTCAATATCTAGAAGCGAGAAAAACCCGTGGCATTAAATCGAACCATTGGGCACACGCACGCACACACACACACACACACACACACACACAGACCCGCATAAACCTTTTTTCCACCATCCCTTTTTGCATAAATGCTACACAACACACAGCATTATGAGCTTCAGAAACACGGAACATCAAATGCTACACATAACATTCTACACAGCACACAGCTTACATCCTTATATTCCCTAATATCCTTATATACCCTAATAGGCAGTACACAAACATTACAGGGAACTTAACACAGCATCACATGCACTACATTTACACATTTTGATACACGGTATACAACACACAATATATTAAAAAATATACTCCACAAACTATAACCAGTAATATTACACAACATACAACAGTACATTGTGCATGACACACAGCATCAAATGATTCTCTTGTCGTCGGCGGCAATTAGAAGCCAGTGCAGGTGTTTGTGGATTTAAAGAAAAACCTGATTGAAATGTGATATCTCATGTTGTATCAAAATATCGTATCTTTATCTGTTATCGTCGTTGTAGACTCTAGAGAGAGGACCTGACAGAGACGAGGTTGACTGCTGGGCCAGACTGCAGTCATGATGAATGGTCCACAGCGTACATGGATTCAATATTGCAGCAAGCAATTCTCCGGGGTGGTCTTCCCTAATCTCTCGCCTCGCGCACATAAATCAATGCCGGCATGTGCGCAGGCTTACATGCACGTGCACACGGACACACGCAGACATGCGTGCTCGGCCACAGATGCACACACCGGGCACATGCATAATCGTTCGCTCGTGAGCACACACACACACACACACACACACACGCGCGCGCACACACACACACAAACAAAGAGAGAAAATCTCTAAGTGTGATCATTTTGAAAACGTTGTAGGAATATATAACTACAGACACAAACATCAATAAGACAAGCGTACACGCAGACACGCCAACGGGTACACACATGCGCTTAGATGCTTCTAACCCAATATTTTACAGACTTGCTCATAATCAAAAAGTATTTCTTTTTGCCCCACAATCAGTGCAGGCTTAAAGTGGTTTACCAAACAAACAACCCTCCCCCCAAAAAAGAAACCCCAACAAAACAAGAGCAGACATGCATAATACCAACCAGACGGACCTTGCATGCGCTCACGTGCACGCGTGCGGTTAGGTTCCCTCTCACATCAGCCGTGTCGTCATCATACGCGCTGGCTGCTGATCACACAGGAACATGGAACTGACCAACAGTCACTATGCACGTGGGCAAAAGCTCTCGATCTGCAAAGACACGGGCATCCAAGGTGCATGAATGTCCTGTCGGTGTGAAATACCAGACAGCGACAGTCACCAGGGTTACATTGTATTCTCATCAAACATGTTATATCACATTCCGACAGCAATCCCTAACATTTATTTCTCCCTCTTTACTATTAGAACTAAAAGATAATATTTTTCCACATTTTAATCGGTTACCGTTTTTTTTTTTAATCTGCGCATGTTAATGTCTTCTAGGCGAGTAATTATTTGTTTTCGTTATCTTCCATCTCTCTTTTCCTTTTCTCTCTCCCTCTCTCTCCCTCTTTCTCTCTCTCTCTCTCACACACACACACACACACACACACACATGCGCGCGCACACAGAGAGAAAGAGAGAAGGTGGTTGGGATAAGTTCGCGGACAACAAAGCTACCTAACATCCCATGACACATTAATTGTTTTTCCCTTCTCTTCACAACTCCGATGCCTCAATCCATATTTCCGCATCACGAAGCGAAAATTATGGGACTAGACCACACAATCCATCTCTATGGTGGCTGCTGCTGTTGGAAAAGAGGAACTATGTTGCTGTTTGCTAAGTTGACAATCACGTAACATCAGCCAGAAAGAATATTTAGGAACAACGAATGAACGGGATGGAGAGAGAGAGAGAGAAAAAAAAAACTAAAAAGGTTAAGGTGTAGCTTGTAGCATTTTTCTTTTTAATTCTTTTTTCTGTTTTTTCTTTTTTTTTTTGGTTGGGTTGAGCTTAGTACAAAATACTTTTCCCAAAATCTATGTTTAATACCTTTCCGTATTCAAGATCTACAAACGTCACCATGTACAGGAGGAGGTCCAACTTGGGACAAATGTCCATGGACAGGCCTAATTAACATAGAGCCATAACTCTCGCATTGACTTGACAACCTAAATATGTCCATCTAAGTTTTGTATATTTGTGTTTGTGACCTTTTTTGTGCATTGTGATGTTTGCAGGTATGTATATCTTGAAAAGAAAGGAAATTTGTGAAATATTAATTTGTACCATGTTCAACTCGGTGATTTCAAACTATTTGCACGGCACTAGATTTTTAAGGATGAAGACGCATCTTAAGCTGGCAAACACCGATATTCTGACTGTTTTTTTTTCTTTTTTTTTTTTGGATTGAAACAAAGGAAATGAGTCAATCAAGGACTTGGAGAAAACAAGAAAACAAGACATGTAAATGGCTTCGTGATCTGAGAGGGCATTGACCCATCACAGCGCGTGCGCAAACAAAAACGGACGTCGCAGGTCTCTCCTGCCAGTGTATGGCCTTGATGGATCACGTGACACGAGTCAGCAGTCCAGCACAGATACATCCACACTCGTGGAAGCATCCAAACAACGATACGACCGTAGCTACGATCATACGCACTAACAGGCCGTAATTTTCCGACCGCTTAGATGCACTTCACTGTGATTCTCAGGACCATGTGGGGGGAGGGGGGTCAGCAATGTGCGCGCGGGCAGTTTCACATCCTGGGGCTAAATTATGGGCTGATACACAAAATGGCGTCGTGTCTCGCGGAGAGAAGGGGGCGAGAAAGCGGACGCTGAAACCCAATAGGACGTTTCGAGCATTGAAATCTCCCAACTGCATGGGAAATCGATGTAACCTTTCTGTTCCCGACTGCCTTGAAACTTGATAGACGCTCTTAAGCTATAAACTGTCAAACGACAGTTAACCCAGGCTAGCGGGGAGGGGGGGGAGAGGGGTCCTTGTGGGCAAGTCTAGCGCTCAGTGGATATACATTCTGCTACTGTTAGTTCTTACAGGACTAGTGGGGGTTCTAAACACACCCTCCCTTTCGTCTGCAGATACAAATCTACAAACATCACCACGCACAGAAAGAGATCAAACGTGACATTAATTTTGTACAGAGATGCAGAGAACATCTGGCTCCAGCTTCCACTGACCGAGGCCTTGACAAGTTAATGTATTCCATGTACAATGCTGACGTCAGTGTTGCCGACCGCTTTCAGTGCCTAGTTTGTTGCTGTGTATCTCGAGTACAGAAGGTGTAGTTACCCACGTTTGGGGGAGCAATATCTTGCACCAATCAATAATAATAATAATAATAATAATAATAATAATAATAATAATAATAATAAAGCATTTCTGTAGTTCATTTCCCTGCCGGCAGCAAGCTCACAGCGCTTTGACATAAACAAACAGCTAACAATGTCGATTTAGATTAGATTTTATAGACAGTTTCCCTAGAGGCAGACTTCATGTGTTTTACAGAAATTAAAGAAAAGTAGAACACACAGCATTACACGGAACATTCTGTATCTCTCGTAGTCAAGGAACTATGAAGAAAGATTTGTCTGACTATTTCGCTTGAAGTTTAAGGCAACATATATGTTGAGATGTTGAGAACAGAGCACCATCCTGGCGCCGAGGAAGCAAATGTGAGATTAAAAAAAAACACCAAATATTACACCCCACTGGTCTTTTAACAAAAGCCGACTTTTTCACACTTTTCATTGTTCGGCGTGAGTTTCGTGGGGATTGTTCTTGCGGCCGTAAGCTCGAGGAATAGTTTTGGTTGAAATAACATGAAGGTTAGTTTTGGCTGACATATATGAAGGCTTTCTTTTGAGGGTTAGGTGAAGGATACATTTTGAATTGAGGCGTCCAGAGTTCACGCAGCTATCGTGTGCTCCCAGTCAGTTCAGGTTTGTTTGTTTGTTTGTTTGTTTGTTTGTTGGTTTGTTGGTTGGTTGGTTGGTTGGTTGGTTGGTTTTCTCCACCGGCTGTCACTTTGCTGAATCAATCTCTCGGCGACAATGTTGGCTACTGAGGTGAGCCAACGACTCTTGGCTCTTAACTATTGACTATTTGCCGTTGACGACTGACTTTTGACATTTAAGTTTTGGCGACTGGCTGTTGGCTAATGGCTATTGACGTCTAGCGACTGGTTACAAGTCAATGAATGTTCACTTCTGACTGTTGGGTATACGATTTCAGGCTCTTTCAACTTTCGCCTGTCCACCATCAAGCTGGAAAGGGGCAAAGACTGACAGCTCTAAACTTCACACACGGTAGGTCTGAGGTTTGTTAAAACAGTTAACTGCTATCAACATGTGCTATGCAAGCATCGAATATGAACACAGTTCCCATACTAACAATGGTCCAGTAAAAATAAACACCCAGCCAGTTCTCAATGGCCAAGTGGGCATGATAACCAACAGACATTGTTCTCAATATTCCAGTCAACTTCACAAACAATCATCAGTGGTCTACACGCCGGGTATCGGGTGTTTGAATCAGATGTTATTTAATTTAATTCTACTTAACAAACCCAATCGATTATGAAAGATTTCATCTGGTATTCATAACACTAGGAGGGAAAATATTTTCTCTAAAGAAAAAGGCATTGATAGCAAGCGTATAAAACCTGCGAGGACTCAGTTGAACTCGCTATGGTGAGCTGATTTAGTTTTGAAGAAATCAAATCTTCACAGAATTGAAGAAATTTATCTCAGTCACATTAGTTCCCCTTAATTGATGCTGCTGCAAATCGAAGCCGGCTCCTGATGTATCATAGTGACAAGGGGCTGAACTAGATGAACTTGATAACATGACTTGATCGGGTTATCTTTCCTTATGAAAGATCAGAAACGCTGTCTTTTAGTTCCTCAGAAACGATTATAATTAAAATCAGAAAACGTGCGCAACCCTTTCCCACCCAAAATGAAGAATCAACAACAAAAGAAAATAAACCAAATACAGTGATGACTATGTCTTAGAACTTTGACGATCTTTGGGTTGTTGTGTACGTGTACTTGATACTTCATTAGATGTGTGATCATTATACTTGTCACAGAAATATTTTTTTTTATTTATCTCTGAGTGATGTAGTCTTCTTGTCGTAAAAGTGTGTAGTCTTTTGTTTGTACAGAGGATCTTTAACTAGACACAGGCGTTGACACTTGTGTAAAGTCTTTGAATCCCCCAAGTGTGTAGTGTTTTATTTTTTTCAATGTGGTTTTCATTTGTCACTGGAATGCGCAGTCTTTTACTTTCAAAGGACCTGTTTCATCTTTTATTTGGTCTGCCATATCCCATGGAACAGACTAGACACCCCTTGACCTCACATGTTTGATACTTTACATTTTAGTTCAAGTTGCAATGTTTGAGTTTCTTCTTTACATTATGTTACAGTGTGTGGTTGGTGTACTTTAATTTTCTCCGACATTCCAAGGTGTTTGGTTTGTGTACTTTTAAAGCTTTTACATACTACAGTGCGGGACCTGGGTATTTCAAGAATTCAGTGTTAGACTTGTGTTTGTTTCTACAAAACTTTCCTCTCATTTGAAATGTTAAAGTTGTGGACGTTTATTTTACGAAATAATCCCTTCGTTTGAGATGTTAGCCTGGTGGTAGCCTTTGGTGGTGTTCATTTACGCTCCTCGACACCTTTACAGGTAAAAAAAACAGTTCCTTTCCGCCGTGCTGTCTTCTCTTCAACTGGCGTGTGACGCACGTGAAAAGGTGGACAGGAAGGTAGCCACTAACAGCCCACAGGCCACATTTACAGCAGTGGAAGCTGGGATCTGAGCTGGAGGGAGGTAGTGATCTAATTGACACCGACGGAAATGAGGTTGGGGTAAGTTAACTGGCAGACGAAGTCTAAACTGGCACCCCTATCATTACCCAGGGTTGTTGCTCCGTCTTCCGTGTCCACAACCGTCAGGGCTGATGTTAATCGACCACAGCCCAAGGACCAGCGAACAGTTCTGGAGTCAGAAGTAGTTTGATACCGGACATGGACGTATTTTGATACTGAACATGGACGTAGTTTGATGTCGGACATGGACGTTTTTTGATACTGAACATGGACGTAGTTTGATACTAGACATGGACGTAGTTTGATACTAGACATGGACGTATTTTGATACTGAACATGGACGTATTTTGATACTGAACATGGACGTAGTTTGATACTATACATGGACGTAGTTTGATACTAGACATGGACGTATTTTGATACTGAACATGGACGTATTTTGATACTAAACATGGACGTAGTTTGATACTAGAAATAGACGTAGTTTGATACTAGACATGGACGTATTTTGATACTGAACATGGACGTAGTTTGATACTAGACATGGACGTAGTTTGATACTAGACATGGACGTATTTTGATACTGAACATGGACGTAGTTTGATACTAGACATGGACGTAGTTTGATACTAGACATGGACGTATTTTGATACTGAACATGGACGTAGTTTGATACTAGACATGGACGTAGTTTGATACTAGACATGGACGTATTTTGATACTGAACATGGACGTAGTTTGATACTAGACATGGACGTATTTTGATACTGAACATGGACGTAGTTTGATACTAGACATGGACGTAGTTTGATACTGGACGTAGACGTTTGATTTGCAAGAAGCGGGTCACGTTGTATGCGTAGGCGATGCGCTACGTTCATGCTACAAGAGTTATCTACCCCAGGGAAACCAGCTGCAGCTGGAAGCAGCTATGGTGAAACACACACACATGTATCCACGACTCTGCTGATGTAGGCAAAACCTATTTCTCTTCACGCATTCACACACACACACACACACACACACACACACACACACACACACACACACACACACACACACACGCAGTTTGCATGAAGCCGCTTTTCAGTTGGCAGTGAAGTCCAGCCATGATTTCCATTAACCGAGAGCATTGCAAACTGGTTGCTTTTAGTTTTATTTCTAATACGCACGTTGATTTATTATTTTTAAGGCTTCGCAGAGAGGTTTTTTAAAGTAATGTTTTCAGCTCTCTCTCTCTCTCTCAGCAGCGTGCATGGAGAATGAACGAGTTTTGGGATTGTAGGGATGAAGATGAGAAAATGTTCCTTAGTTGGGTCATCTAAAAAAAAAATGTCATGATCTCGCTTGTTCTTGCAAAATCACGTAATGTTTTCAAAAGGTTTAGAAAATTGTGCGCCTGTGCATGCATGTGTATGTGTTGCGCACGCGCGCGCGTGTGTGTATAAGGGTTTATATATATATGTGTGTGTGTGTGTGTGTGTGTGTGTGTGTGTGTGTGTGTGTGTGTGTGTGTAGATCTCTGTTCTGCTCTCTCTCTCCTTCTGTCAGATAGGCATGCATGCAGTCAAGCAAACAAACAGGTAGGCAAGTAGGCCGATCGACCCAGTGACTGACCAACACAAATTTAGCTGCATTGTTGGGATTTTAACAGACCACACAACTCGCTGTTGGCCACGCTAGAAGTACTTGGTCCGTGCGTGCGTGCGTGCGTGCGTGCACACGCGCATGAGAGAAAAAAAGAGAAAGAGACTGTGTGTGAGAGAGAGGGTGAGAGCAAATACAGGAACTAAGAGAGATGTACTAAATCTCAGAATGTTAACAGCCTTGTATCATAAACAGATCAGTGACAGAGTGGTTCAAATCCACGGCTTTCAATGTTTGGCAGCAGCGCGTTCGTTCCGAGCTATAAATAACACAGAACACACACTCGCAATCTATCTGCTTTTGTTTACAAGAGGTAGATCCCCGCACCTTCCCCTCGCTAACCACCAGACAACAAAGACGAAAACCCGGGCAAGTGACCACGGTTGTGGTTATTTAGAGGACAGGGCTTGACACTTTGGAGTTTCCTACTATACCTAATTACACCGCCGACTCTTCTCAGCCCTGGTCGGAATGGTAGAAACCTCTCAGCGAAAATGTTCGGTCTTCTAACGAGGTAAATATTGATGCAGTCTGTGATCGGACATTATAGTTATTTACCGGGCGCAAGGCATGCATGCCGGGAAGGATTGCGTTATCGACCACAAAAGAGCAGCATCATAGGTGCTCCCCTTGTCTGCCACCCCGCCAGTCTCTCCCGCGAGGGCAGGGGGTAGGAGTGGTGGGGTTGTGGATGAGGGGTTATACAGGAAAGTGCCTCTCCCCCTTCCCTCTCTTCCAAGTGCAGGCTTAATATCTGAATAAAAGCATAACTCCGGCCTAACTGAGATGATTAGAGACCACTTCACATGGAGTTTCATATACACCGATTAGGCAAAATAAAATACATCTAAAACAACTGCTAAGGAATATATGGATGGATTCAAGTGTAAAAAGTCGTGTATAGTTTAATGTTGATAATATTAAGACTGTATGGCTTAATGAATGTAGTATAAAGAAGTGTATTGTTTAAGTAAGATAAAGAGGTGTTTAGTTTAATGTGCAGACACTGATGTATGTGTAGTTATAATATCTAAGAAGAAGAAAAAAGAAAATTTTGGATTGAAGCATAGAAAGAGTATTATGTCTTAGCATAGAAAGACAAAAGCACACCGATGCTCGCCCAGCACAGCCTCCAGCCTGACAGCCTTCCATCTGATGCTGCCAGTTACTTTTATCTCCAACTCTGTCTTCCGTTTGGTGATCTTCACACTATGGTCACAGATTGAATGATTCGGTTCTACTGCCGACATTTATTTATGATCCATCTTCGTGTGGATCGGCGATTTCGAGTTTGATCCTTAGTGTGGCAATCGTTTGTTCCACATTTTATCCCCCACCTACATTCATGGTTTGACGACCCCCACGAACCCAGGGATTGTTTAGTTCGCCAATCGTCATGATTTAGGTTGGGCCTGAAGAGATCTTCAGGTGGTGAACGGCTTTACCCCTTCCCTTTCTGACTGACACCCCTGCTAAGGCACGAGGTGACCCGGAGTACAGTACAGGCCATCGATCTTGTCAAGGAGGTGGGGATAATCTCCCCTTGCACAAATAGCTGCTGAAAGAAGCCAGGACTCCGATGAGGACAATAAGAAGGGTAATAAGAAAGATTCCAGTCGACCAAATGAATGTGGTCTGGAACTATTTCTAGGGGGATCCGTTAAACACGCGGCATCGAATGTTTCCCAAAACACTGCTTCCTGGGGCTTAAAGAGTCGGTGGCAGACTTCAGCCTCGACCTCTAAACTGATACCTTCGGATGTCTTCCCTAGAGGGCACGGATGTCTCAGTAAGCATCGACCCAAGCAGCAAACAAGGGCGGGCTTAGATCGATCGGCATTCCGCTCCAGCCGTCGACGAAAATGTTGACTAGAATGTCCTGTAATGAAAACCCTTCAAACGTTTCATCTATAAGTACATGTGTGTGGCATTTTGAAGACAGTGCAAGACATGATAAACAAGTAAAAACATTATAATTATTCCTTCTTACTAGTGTCCCTACTACAAGTCTTCGATCGCTATTCTAGGGAATATCGCAATAACAGTGATGAAAAGCGCGTAAAAGGATAATGGTTCATACTAATGTAAATTTTAATAAACATTTGTAATGAATCTACATTTTCAGTGCACAAGAGGAAGGTTTGTGCAGAGTGAGCCACTTAAAAGTAGCCCGCCTCATATGGCTCATAGTGTCTACACTTATATACCCCACCCTGTAGTACTTGACATCGCTCAGAAGCGGGTTGTAGATCTTTATTCGGGTACTTTTAATAATTATTGGGTTTTTAAAAGCAATTAATGTCAACTTCGGATTGGTTCGGTGACCTGGTACTTGGTCCACTCACTTGGGAAGTGAAAGGTCGGTGTTTGAAGCTGGAGAACTCCCCCTGCCTAACTAACAGCTGTTCAGCAGAAACGAAAACCTGATATGTCAGGGGAGTTCAAGACAGAAGGAGGGGTGGGGGGTGGGCTTTGCCATCCACATGCCTTGTCCTAGACACTGCGAGTCACTCTTAGTATGGTACAGTATGGTATGGTATAAGGATCTTTACCCCCTTCACGCATGCAGTAGATACGCAGTAACTGCTAAAGAGAGATAATGCTGTGGAGAAGCAAATGAGAGAATCTATCTTTTATCTGCCATAATCTCGTTATCCTTGCCATGATCTCGTTATCTTTGCCATGATTTCATTATCCTTGTCATGATCTCGTTATCCTTGTCATAATCTCGTTTTCCTTGCCATGATCTCACATCCTTGTCATAATCTCGTTATCCCTGTCATGATCTCGTTATCCTTGTCATAATCCCATTATCCTTGCCATGATCTCGTTATCCCTGCCATGATCTCATTATCCTTGTCATGATCTCGGTATCCCTGCCATGATCTCATTATCCTTTTCATGATCTCGTTATCCTTGTCATAATCTCGTTTTCCTTGCCATGATCTCGTTATCCCTGCCATGATCTCATTATCCTTGTCATGATCTCATTATCCTTGCCATGATCTCATTATCCTTGTCATAATCTCGTTATCCATGTCACTTGTTTGTTGCGAAATTGCGTCGCGAATGTTGAACTCACAAGAGGACAGACATGCATTTTAAATACAAAGCCGCAATCAAAGTACGACCTTTAAGAATATGCTAATGAGCGCTGCCAACCTAAGTTTACGACTTGTTAAAAAATGAAGTTTTGCCCTCTTTTAAAAACCCTTGTGAGAGTTGACATACCCAAAGGTGGGAGTGCATCTCAAGAATAGAGTGGAGCTTTTTGATTAGAGTTTAGTCATTAATATTTTAAATTATTTCTGAAGATAAATTATTTATAACTAAAGCCTCTCATTTAAAAATAGTTTTGCACACGTGTTAGCCTTTAATTCTTAAAAGGATGAGAGAGTAAGAAAGGAAGTGATAAAAGAAAAAAGCAACTACGGAATTGAAAAGAGAAGAAAGAAAGAGTTAAAGACCCAGAAGATGGATGGGAGAAAAAAAGAGCAGTCACTCTCAAGTTAATTAGGCGAAGGGGCAAAATATAATAATGAAAGGATTCCTTTTTGTGCGTGGTATCTTCACCACTGGGTAAGGTCTTAAAAAACAGAATGAAGTAGAGGGACGAACAAAACAGCTGCTTCACTGCGGCGTAGTAACATCAGAAATGAATTTAGAACTGAGACAGAAACATCCCAAGAGAGTAAACTGTAATCACTTCCCTGATGAAGCCATCCAGACGGGTTTCCGATTTCTTATTACCTTCAATCATCGTGAGGTACTAACAGATCGTTTCACTTTTTCCAGTCATCATGCCACTACGTGGGAAAATCATGACCAGGTAGTCTTGACATCACGTGCTACGTCTCCAGCCCAGACATTGACATCGTAGACAGTAAACCCAACAAACATAGCTCAGATAAGGCTAAATCGTGTAGACCGAAAACGAATGTTGTCAGCTATGTTTGTAAAGAAGATTGCTTATTGCTTATGTAATAAGATAAAGAGGTGCATAAGAGTTGTTGATTGCTGAAATGGCTAATGATGGTGATGGGGGAGAGAGCTGCCCTCAGATGTTTGATGTTTGTCCCTGAAAGGGACCGGGTGCTCAATGTCTCAGCAGTCAGAGTAAATGATTATCAAACAGCAGTAATTTAGCCACCGGCATCACATTTATACATCAGCTGGTCAGTTAGTTTATAGGTTTATCGGCTGGTCATGCAAAAGTTTTTTTTTTAAAAAGGTGTGGAGTGAAATGTACAAAATAGAGGAAAACATAAGATATTGTTTCGTGGAACCATTTGTCAAGAAAGGCCCCACAAATCTAAGAAGGCGATGGCGTGTTTTGAAGAGAGTAATGCACATGTTATCTGATTATCAGATTACCTGATCGTGTCAGTCCATTTTTTTTTTGGTCAGAAAACTTTTAGAAGGTACAATAAATGCAGACTTTACACTACAATGTTTATTCCCATTTCGGTGCCTCGTCATCATGTGTACACACAACTGAAACAGATGAGGGAGGGAGACCCACAATGCACAACCACAGACAAAGCTAAAACAAGAGCCAAGGGGTGACAGGCAGAGAGGAATGGTAGCAAATAAAAACAGATACAATGTGAAGGCGAAGGCGGGGGATCGGAGAGAGACGGATTGTGTGGTTAAGTGAGGACCGGGTATGTGGTTGGTGTGGGTGTGCGCGCGCTTATGCTCTGTCCGTTCGTGTAAAGGTGTATCTGAAGCCTACAGAAGAAAGAAAGGAAGGAAGGAAGGAAGGAAGGAAGGAAGGGATATAATGAACACCAACACTGACCCCTTCAAAAATATCCATTTCTTGTCAGTTATTTATAATCAGTCCTAACACGACTGAAGGGAGATAATTCCAGGGGTGATAAGCACCCTCGGGGAGGATTGCGAGTAACACGGGCCGCCTTCCTGGGCTCTCATCGCGGTGTGCGTGCCATGGTGTCTGTGGAAGAAGGTGGGAAGACGTGGGTGGGTTAGGGTGGGGCAGGCCTGACCTTACAGACGAGATCAGCGCGTGAAGGAAGGACGGGGAGTGAGGTCCTCACCGGTTTGCTTCTCAAGGGAAGGAGAATCCATTTGGTAGGTCTTCCGAGACCTTCACCCTTAGTTTCCATTAGTCAAAGTCGCTTTCTGGTGAACTATATTCTTCAGGTTCATGTGGATGTTTGTTGTCTGCATCTGGTGCTTCAAGACAAGTGTTTAGAATAACAGAGATGTTTCTCTTTTCTTTGAGTTTTTTTTTCCTTTTCACACGACGTCACACCTTTCTCCCCTGAAGTCGTGCACACACACACACACACACACACACACACACACACACACACACACACACACACACACACACACACACACCTCCGCTTGTTTCAGTTTGTGTTTGGAGACAAACACCTATTGTGTCATTAATAATTTACTATACATAAGATACAAACAAGGACAATTATTTTACTGAAACTTTTCAACCAATCACGAGCAAACGGTCAAAACGGTTTAAAGTTGAAATTCTCGGTCATCATTGCTTTTGTATGTCAGTAGATATTCCCCACAGTCCCCATTACCTGTTAATGATGTCTGTCTGAATTCAATTTGCTTCTTTGGAATAGTTTTAAGCTTAAGAAACATTTTGTGCAACTAGCTATTGGTTTTATAAATAAATAAATAAATAAATAAATAAATAAACAAGGAAATCTAAATTTTCTTATTGTCTGTATTTTTTCCTTTTCACTCCGTTCGGAAATGTTTGTTCTGTCATTGTTCCGGGTTGTTTTCCTTGCCTCCATGTCATCTTGACAGCCCTCAACTCTCAATCTCAAGTTTTTCGCTGTCTGACGATTGACTGTTCTCTTCCGCTTTCTCTGGAGAATCCAGGCCAGGAAATGACTTGGGATGGTGAGTGGCCTTCTTGGACAGAGTATGCTTCCCTTTTTTTCTTGTCCAAGGTTCTCACATTCCAAATCCTAATCGTCGTGACTTTCTTGGGAGGGAAGCATTACGTCACCGGGTCAACGCTTTTTCTGGTTCGGTTCCTGCGCTACACACGCTTTTCTGTAGAAGTGAGTTGATGACGAGGTATGAGTATTAACCGTCCTTTACTTCTGCTGGGAGTGGATTCGTCCTTGGCACAGCTGAGTGGTGTTATTTGTTTTTAAGACTGCTGAAATGCTCGAATAAATAGCAGCCTGGCTTAGACTGAACTCAAGAGTGAAATTCTGGTTTTAATGAAGCGACACAAATACTGGAGGGTGAAGAACCAAGTCACAGTTATGTCATAAATATCAGGGATCTCATCGTCCCCGAGCCAATACTCCAGGCGTCAGGTCGAGGGCTAGCCAGCAGTTAAAATCCGGAATTAATTTAAAGCGACGTAAAACGACGTCTGTCGCACGAGAACAAACTCTAATGTCTGGCCAGAGCTAGTCCTCCCTCTGTACCAGGAAATTCAAGTTTCCTTTGGGCATTTCGAGAAACTGCTCAGAGTAAGAGCAAATATTTCCAGAGTCAACTTGCTTGAGGAAGAGTGTAACTGCTGCGACTACTTCCCTGCACTGGAAACCAGAGTAGTGGGGGGGGAGCAGTGGGGTGGGGAGAAACATGGCGCAGACTATTTAGTAAATCAAAAATTTTTTTTTTAAATTCCAGTGTCGTGCGCAAATGCAGGCTGTTTGAGAGGGACGTGTGCAAACAGAAATACGTTAGCGTGCGAGAGGGAAGGTGTCCAAACATGGAAACTGTATTTAATCTGAAATTGGCGGGGGTTCGCTCGGAGCTTGACAAATGGTCAACAACAAGTATTGAATACCGCTGTTGCATACCTGTATCATCTTAATGTCAGTGACAGGTATCGAGTACCCTACTCACGTCAACTGTTAATACAAAATAAATAAATAAATGAATACAAATGATAGATATGTCTACTCTAGATATAGGTGTTACGCCCTTTCTAAAAAGAAAAGAAAATGAAATTTCTGTTGGTAAAAATAAATCCCGCCATGTCATACATAATACGAAGATTTCCATACAGCCAATAACAAAGCATTATCCTGTTTGTTCGGGCAGTCAAAGTTAGTTTTTTTTTTTTTAAAGTAAAGATAGTCATGTGACCTTACCAAACGGTACCATCACTTGATGGCGAGTGAGGTGTTAAAGATTGCCCTTTACTCGAGACCAGTGGCCATTTCCTCTGCATTACGGCTTTACTTTTCCAACCTTCTGACGAATCAAAGGGTAAAGTACTCTGCGTTTGACGGGTATCGAACCCCTAGTGTGCGTTCCTTCGGGTTTGCTCCATCAGGCTATCTGCTTTCCCCGTAAATAGCTCCGACTGGTGGAAACAAGTGAGGCCTTGTGTAAAGTTAATAAATACCTTTTTTGACCCGTAACCTGCATGAGTTTCTTTCTGACCTGCAGTAGGCAGGACATACTCCCCCCCCCCACCCCCTTGACCTCGAGGCTCTGAGCATCATGACTCAGAGGCCGACCAACAACTCAGTCTCTTAGGGTCGCCCGAATTTTCGGTTACAGGAAAAGGGCTCGGAAAAGGAGGTAAGTACTGATCTGGGGACAACTCTGGCTTCACGTCTGGCTTTGGAATGAGGTGCAAGAGAGAGAGAGAGAGAGGGAAAGAACACTACAATATCGGAGAAGTGTGAAATTCAATTGTCTGGGATGTGGAGGAAGGGTACCAAAGAATGGTAGCAAAACGAGGAAGCAGATGAGAAACAGACTAAAGGCCTCTTTTTCTTCCCTCCCCTCTCTCTCTCTCTCTCTCTCTCACACACACACACACACACACACACACACACACACACACACACACACACAGGTTTACACATACCGTTGCCGAGACTGTGAGCCAATTATAGCTTACTATCCACTAGACTACTCTATATTTTTTTTTACTAATCTTGCCAAACGAACTCACGAACTTACTTTAATTAGTATCAATCAAGTCTTTATTTCTTGTGCATCTATTTAAAGTCTTTCACCACAGAGCGACAGGAAAAGATTCTCTTAGACTAATACCAGCGAAAGAAAAGAATACTTGTGTGGGGGAAAATCATGGAAAGTGGGAAAAGAATATCTAAAATAGGAAAAGATTGAAGTCTGTGTGCTAGGAAACAACAAAAGAGAGGGAAAAAACTAGAGACCTTCGAATAGAAAAATATTACTTAGCAATTAATCCTCTTCAGAAGACTGGGTTAAGAAAATAAAGCTGAATCCTAGCTAATAATTAGTAAGTAAGGTTTTTTTAACACCCCACCCTCACACCCAGACAAAGGATGGTTGTGACTAGGGAAAGCTGAGAAAGATATGTCTTAAAATATATATAAGGGAAAACAAGTAACAGAGAGATGAAAGAGAGAGAGAGAGAGAATGCGCTGAAGAGAGGGATGGAATGAAAAAGCTTGGCGGGGGGCGGGGGGCTGGGGGGAGAGAAAGATTTACGCGTGTGACTTCGAAATCCAAGAATCAGGAAATGGATTACCCGTAGGAGGCATAAATCTCATCCTCGCTTTTATCCGCCTCGATTTCTAATCAATATGCAGCTAAAACTGTTGCCATAGGTGACCGGGCATCCTTAGAAGGGAATGACAAATGTCTAAAAGCAGATGAAGCCACGTTACCCTCGTGTGATCTCACACAATTTCCACTCAGCGCGTGCTTTACACGACCGGGTGCTCTCGGCTGGGCTGTGGAGGAAACACGTGAAGTCAGTGAGTCCTACCCTGTAGGAAGTGGTTTCCTCCTCCTCTGTTGCTAATTCTCCGTCGCCGAAACTGAAGTGAGGAGTCAATTACCCCCAGCCCTAACCCCTCTCTCTCTCTCTCTCTCACACACACACACAGTGTACATGACAGTTCTTCATGTTGATGCAGTTTAGGAGGAGGATGGTTGTTTATTTCCTGTGTATTTTTGACACACCCAAGAAAGGTGTGTAACAACAAATTGAGTTAAATCCTTCATCTATGCACAACCTGGTTCAAATCCTTTAAGGTCATAAAGAGTTGGTCACATTTCACATTCATGTCTTGCCCCCAGGTCACTTCACCTGATTCTCATGCAACTACCATCCTGTTCATGTCTGAAACGGGCTCTACGTTGACATTCTCGGGTGCAGGGGGGGGGGAATTGGTGTTTTACGCCGAGCCAGCAACTAAGGTTATATCACGGTAATGCAGTCAGCCCTGTAAACAGATGCCACATGCAGAGAAAGAACAGCGTGCCCGAGACGGGAACTGAACCCAGGACAGCCAACCTTCACTGTATTGGTGACAGACGCTAACCGTTGCGCCACCGAGCGCCCCTCTCGGGTGGAGATCACAGCCTCTCCCTGGTCTCTCTTCCACCCTGTGCGGGGTTGGGTAGGAGTGAAAGTGTATTCGCGCTGTACGAGACAAAAAAGTTTGATCATGTAAAGGGTTAAATATTTCCCTCACGATTTCCCGCTTGTGTTTCTGTCGGCATTTCTATTTCCCCGTGTAGCGTGTGATGTCGGGATTAACTAAATAGAACTTTAAAAAAATTGCAACTTCGATCTTCTTTGCGATTTGTCTGACGAAAAGAAATTCTCTGGATGGTATGTGAACTGGTTTATAACTGTGCAAACAGAAAACTCACTAAACTCCAAACCTTCTGAAAGACGACGAAGAGACAGAGAAGTTTAATGTGAACAAGGAAAAAAAATTAAAATAAACTCCAGCAAGTACAACACGAAAAGGCTGAAAGTGGAACAGGTTTTAAAATGTTAACAAGTTACAGAAATAGCATCGACATAATAAAATTACAACAAGTATTTACGAACTACTTTAAGACTGTAAAAAGAACCTGGCATCGGGCCTGGATTGACAGAGTGAATTTTCTTGTTCTTCCTGCTTTGTTAACAGTTTCAATAACAGTTTTCAAAAAAAAAAATGGGGGAGGGGAGGGGGGCAAGAAAGAAAATTTCCGAATGAGAAGCAAGTGAAGGGAATGAAAATAATCATAAAGAGTATTTGAAAATGAAAACAGAGCAACAATGTGGGGTAAAGGATAGTGTTGCCACAATTCCTTTCCTTAGCTTCCATAAACATAAACACACGGACACACACACACACACACACACACACACACACACACACACACACACACAACCTTTCAGTGAAACAAGCATGTGGAATAAGTAGATGACAAGTTAAAGAGCGAGACAAAATGTTGGAGCACTGACAGGACTAATGGAATGATAGTGCCATGCCGGTGAGAATGGCGTCCGTTAGGCTGGAGAGAGGGAGTAACCACTGGCACCAACAGGACTCTAGGGACGCATGAATGAGTGGCCGTGCACGGGAAAGCTTTTAATCGGATTGTCATCTCCCCCCCCCACACACACACACCCAACCCTTACTCAGCTCCCCAACAGATGCGTGAGCCGCTTCTCTCTTTCTCTCTCTGGTGCATCGAACTGTGTAACTTGATGATCTCGGTTGAAATAAGTAATTTATTATATAATCATAATAATGCACATATATATATATAGCGCATTTCTCCACTGTACAGTAGACTCAACGGGCTTTACAAATATTTTCAGAACAAAATACACTTCAAGCACACATTCAGACAGATACAAAATGTACAGAGCACACATACTGACAGACAAAAATCATCAAGTATGCCAGTGGTTCGGTATAAAAATATATATTGCAACTGTGGACCGTTGTCTACCTACTCCAGCTTCTGTTTTGTGCAGTCATTCTTTGGTCCACCATATTTGCCGTGAGTGCGAGGTAATGCAAGTGACCAAAATTATTATTGTCATTGTAGTGTGTGTGTGTGTGTGTGTGTGTGTGTGTGTGTGTGTGTGTGTGTGTGTGTGTGTGTGTGTGTGTGTGTGTGTGTGTGTGTGTGTGTGTGTGTTCTGCCAATCAGCAAAAGACGGGCAGATGGGTAGCGAGGATGCCATGCCTTCTAAAAATAATTAATCGTTCAAAGAAACGAAGCCGTTGACCTTATTCAGGCTCGGCACTTCCGGTTTACCAAAACGAGGCCTCATATGGTTTCGAGGAAGAATGGCTTAAATCTCCGCAAAGAAAGTCAAATGGCACAGGTACTGCTGTGTAGCGTTTTCAACATCTGATGACAGATATGGCGAGCAGATATGTAGGAGGCATATGTGTGTCAGCCTTCTTTAGAATTTTTTTTCCTATGATGGTAGGAGTGCAAAGAGGAGTAAGCAGTGAACAGCAAATCTGGTGTCATTTTCAGGTTTCGTGTTTCTGAGACACACAGTGACATGTACTTCATCATTTTGGAGGTCCGGTGGCGCAGCGGTTAGCGCCTGTCACCAATACAGTGAAGGTTGGCTGTCCTGGGTTCAGTTCTCGTCTCGGGCACGCTGTTCTTTCTCTGCATGTGGCATCTGTTTACAGGGCTGGCTGCCTTGCCATGATATAGCCTTAGTTGCTGGCTCGGCGTAAAACACCAATAAAAAAAATACCACATCATTTACGAATAAATTTGCAGATCACCGTGCAGAATTTTGTGCCCAGATATGTTTGTTACACAAGCCTGATTGATCTGGTCAAAGTTTTGAAGAAGATTCCTGCAAGATTTGTTATCCTGTAGAAATCTTAAGATGTGTTGGACTGGACTTTGTGTCCAGTTTAAGTGGAGACATGCAGGTCAAGGTAAGTTTATCTGCAGTAACAATTGCAGTTTAGGGTCCCTGTCCTTCAGATGTCTACACCACACCTCTCAAGAGACTTTCAAAAGGTCAGGCTTCCTGCTTTCCTTCAACAAATCTCATTCAAAACACACTGTCCACTGTTTAATTGTTCTCTTTAAAAAAAGTCCCTATAACACTGTTTTTCTGCAAAGATTATTACCTGTTACACGATTTTAATATTCACACTGTGTGCTACATATATATGTTATGCATGTCATCTTTCTGCGAGACTCAAAAATATTCTATATTTGTAAAAAAAAAAAAAAGTTAAAATCAAATAAAGTAAAATATAAAAAGTGCATGTCAATCTCTTGAACACATTAAATCAGCATGAACTGCAGCAGAGAGATCCATGAGATGTATCCTCATGGTGTATAATGATTTATTTTAACATGAACACTACTCAGTGAGCTATTCAGAATTAATAACTAAAGCTATAGGCATGATGATTTTTTTTTTCGTTTTTGGGGTTTTGTATTAAATCTGCATCAATTGAAGTCAGTTTATCAAGAAAGCTGTCAGACAGGAAAAGAGGCAACACTTAATCCAATCTTCAGAATCTTTGCACTAAAGCCCCAGCCATATACTAACATGTATGTAGCACATCGTTGTAGGACTTTAAGATATTTTTTGTCAGGGTTTAGGGTTTTTTTCCATGACATTAAAAAAAATTAACAATCTTCATTTTAATTGCTGTACTCAACAAAAATTGTGTATATTTCGCGTGTCGACTGCTTAAATATTTTATTTCTTAACCAGAAGTTTGCAGTCTGCAGTCTGCTCAACCCCGCGGTGTGTCGGTGACGCGAGACTTTAACGAGGTTCGATTCAGTGATGCCGAGCATCTAACGGAAACGTGTTGTTTGAGAGAGGGTGTCGTCTGCTAGATTAACTTGTCATTAATATGAGAGAACAGTGAAAATGGCTTCAAACAAGAGAAGTAAGTTTACTCTGGAAGAGAATGGCTTCAAACAAGAGAAGTAAGTTTACTCTGGAAGAGAAAACTCAGATCCTCAATGCAGTTGATGGGGGTGAAGAAAAAGAAAGATGTTGCTGAGGAGTCTGCCGTTACGCGATGCACGCTATCGACCGTGGATTCACGCTCAAAGACCGTGAAAAAAACTCAGGCAAATCTGCTGGAGAGCAGCATGGGACCAAAATGCAAGAAGATAAAGACTGCTCTACGTGAAGATCTTGGAAAACCCCCTTTTTTTTTTACCTGGCTTCAAGATGCGAGGTCACTGAATATTCCTGCCAGTGACCCAATTAAGGGAAAAACTACTTTAGAACTTGCAGCATCACTCAGACAAAATAACTTTCAAGCCAGCATCGGCTGGATGAACAGCTTCCGTGAGAGCTACAGAATTATTTTCAGCGAAAGCAATTTGCAATGAGATAGCGATGTAACGAATGACGAAGTGAACGAATGGCGTTCAGGTGATATCAAAAAATACTTTCATCGTATGGCGATGAGAACATTTCTAATGCAGACGAAACGGCGATTTTTTTATTTTTATTTTTTATTTATTTATTTATTTATTTTTTGCCACCTGTTTTTCCATGGCAGTTTGCCTGTGAGAGGAGATACTTGTCGAGGAGGGGAAAAAAATACAAGCATCACCTGGCGGTGCTATTGTGATGCGACTAATGACTGGAATCATTTTCTTTGTTGTCTTTAAGATGCTCTGCTGACAACAACTTTTAAGGATCTGATTAAGCCAGGTTATCGACTATTTCAAGAAACAATAGACTTTGGTTTTCCTTATTTGGCAACCAATCAGCGTTTGCTACTCGCATATGCGGTATTGTATTTATTTTGTTTTTCATTCTTGGAGTTGGGATTTGCAAGCTGGCATAATTTCGTCTTGAAATTTAGAATTTTTTCTTGTTTAAGTTTGAGGGAGAAAGTTGATACTTTCAGACTCCCCCCCCCCCTCTAGCGTTTGCATGAAATCTTTCGTCTTTTTACTATTTTAGAAAAAGAAGGTTAAACTTATGTTAAAAATAATAAGAAGCTCATTAAATTTTGAGAATCTCGATGTAACGAAGTATTTGATGTAATTAATTTCTTCTGTTGTCCGAATGAGTTCATTCTATCGAGGTTCTCCGTGTATTCACAAACTTCAAACACTTTTCCCAACAAAACACTCCAATGTTACAAACTGACTGCAGCAATATGTTATAAGACTGTAGCAAGGTGTTATGGTTGTGATCATAGCAAAACGTTCATAATGACTAAACCAAGATGTTACATAGTGACTACAGCAACAAACTCTATCATTACTAAATGTTACACAGAGCTACTCATCTCTACGAGTTTATTTTTACCGGACAGAAAGCAAACTGTGGAGAATACGATTGCAAACTTTATTACGATGGTCTTAAACCTTTGATCATTGTTTGGAGTATGAGAAGTGCGTGCACCGACATGAGAGTCGAACCGATGGCCTTACAATCCGCCCTGTAGTCGTGATAAGGAAGGGTCTGCTCTAAATAAAACAATAATTTCTAGCGCCCTCTTCCCTTTCAATTTCGACTACCATTCCCTTGCTGGCGAATTTAGCTGCATTTTAGTTTCTAATTGTGCCAAAGGTGGTACTATCATTTTCCTTTTCATGTCAGAACAGAGGACGATCGTATCAAAGGTATTCGGCACGCTTGTAACTTTTAATGTATGACTAAAAATATTCCTTTGGGAGGGAAACAAACCGCAGGGAAGAGAAGTTATTGGCTAACAGGTCCAAGGGGAAATCACCAACGATCCATTTGTGGAGGCTAAATTTGGTATTTCATCTTGTCCGCGTGAATATACTGACCAAGAGTTCCCACACAGTTCTCAAACGGATGAGAAAACTGTGATACCCGATTTGGAGGTGGCGCGGTGGGGAGAAAGAGAATGGAATCGTGTGTACGATGACCTCTTCGTGTGCTTTCTGGCTTCTATGCATTTGATGTAAACCAGGCAAAAAAAGACCAAAGAATAAGCCCGATACAAGAACTTAAAAGTCGGAAGGCTGGTTTCACTGTGGAGCCAGTTGTTTACTGTTGTCCAAAAACTGACCAAGAAAGGTTAGTCAACTTTCTTAACTTTCACCGGCACATATACCCTGTGGTGCGTCCGTCGCAAGTCGGGATGTGGGTGTCCGGATAGTGGTGGCAGCTGATGCCCCGAGCAACACCCCCCCACCCTCTTGTGTCCTGCTGGGTCCTGTCTCAGCCTGAGAGGTACAGAGATGCAGGGAAAGTTGCTTAAGGTCAATGCCCCTGTCGTTTGAAGTGTGTGCTGCATGATGTCGGTGTTTCAGTTTCTTCTACGTCTTGTTGTCGCCAGAAGCTGATGATAAATTGTTTTCAGTATTAAGTAAACTTTTCATTGATGACAAGATACTCACACAAGACAGTCAGACAGAAACCGAAGACTTCTTTAATGAATTTTTTACACATATACATTTCATAACCAAAGCAAACAAAACTTTTTCAGTGGTTGCATTATCTGAATACTGGCAGGCCAAAATATTAATTTAATCAGGCTCCTTAAATAAGTTTTGGTGATTATGTAATACTCGTTTATTTAGCGCAAGTTGAAATGTCTGTGCCAGCCAGACACCTCCACAATGTGGAGTAGTGGCAGATGTGGGGTCCCAAACTGTAAATCCGTAAACAGCCAGAGCAGCATTGCATCAGCAGCAGGAAATTTTCTTGACATTCATTTCCTCCGCAGCGAAGCCCGACTGCCAAGATGGCGGCCAGTGCTGAGATTGAAAGTGCTGCGTGTGTCGCCTTTATGCAGCTGATCGCCTCCCCCTACAGGCACACATCCACGCGCTGCCCATTCCTGAGATTGGTTGCGCGAGGAGGCGCGTGAAGCAGGGGTTAACACGCGCACACACAGACAGACAGGTGGCCTGGAGGTCAAGCGGATTTATTGTGTGCAGACGGTCTGGTTCAACACGCTGCCTGCCTGAGTGACTGAGGCATGCAGAGCGCTTCTCTCTCACTGGCTCTCTCACACCCACCCACTTACACACGCACACACACACACTCAAACACATACACACACACGCTTGCTTGCATACATGAATCAAAGTGCATGCCAGTGGTATCTATGTATGTGCGTGTGAGGGGGAGGGCATGTAATATAGAAAGATATGTGTATGAGTGTATTTTTATATTAATATATGTATAATGATCGACAGCAACTACTTAACTTCTTGATCAACGGTTTTTGGAATATCTATGCGCAATCGAAGATTGTATGTATGATAGGCAGAGAGACGAAAAAGAGACGAGAACAGGTGAGCAGAATAAAAAGAGTAGGCAAGCAAGTAGAGAAGTTACTTAGTACTGGTAGGCGACTGACAAGTCGATGAAATGTTTAAGGTGGCGGGTAGGGTGCTGATGAGTTGCTTGGAATGCTAGCAAGTCAGCCACAGAGGCTTTCCCAAAGGAGGTCGAGAAGGACGCCTCGTCATTTCAGACACTTCGCCCCGTGCCAACGTTCATTAACGAGGTCTTCCGGAACACAATGGCTGCGGTGTTCTGATACACACCTGAACACTTGCAGCTTTCAATCGATTTGTAATCAACGTGACAATTGAGCTGAGACCCCCTGTCACAGGCCGGACATCTGATCGGCTGGTGTCATTACCACGCTTGACTGGTTAACCCCATGTATGTCACCGGTGTCCCTGTATTTTCAGCCCCCCCCCTCATGTTGACTTGTGGCTCACTACAAAAGCCTGACATTTTTTTAAGTACGGCTTAAAGTGATCGATATAAATACAGACTGAAATGACTAGTGGCAGACAGAAGAACAGATAAAATGAAAAACAGCCTAGGGCAGGAAAACTTTGAGAAGATTAACCTTATTCAATCAGTCCAGACTATGAAATTCGTTTTAATATCACCCTTTTTCTTCTGAAAATTCTGGCTAAAATGTAATTAACGCCAAAAGGTGAGAAATTCGTTTTAATGTCACCCTTTTTCGTTTGTAAATTATGGCTAAAATTTAATTGTTTAAAGCCAAAAGGTGAGAAATCCCGCCAGCAGTCGTTCTTTTGTTGCAAATGGAGCTGGTATCACAGAGAACGCAGCCAGAGAAAAAAAACTCTTAGCTAAGCGTTTGAACTCTGTGAGGTATTTGGATTTCATTCATATTTAATTAACAAATACACACACGAGAACGCGGAACAGGATGTAGAAACGATCGAAGAATGTTTTTCACTTTTATTTGCTCGTTGAATAAAGCATTGGGGCGAAGTGAGTGTATTATAGTGGTGGGCTGAATCAATGAACTTTAAACACAAATTTCTCATAAATAAGTAACGAAGCTCGTCGTGGACACCTGATTGTCACTGTCTCTGGGAAACGAAGACAGGACATCTTAGCCACTGATGTAAAACCTTTGGACAGGTCTGTGCGTGCTAGGATAAAGTCTGGTGAAGCTACCCGTAACATCTTAGTACTCATGATATCATGGAACAGATTGATATCCTACCTCATCTCTTTTAAAATCGACGAACTAAAGCTGCTCAAAAATATGAAAAGCATGACAGTGACAGTATATATATATATATATATAAAATACAAAAATGCAGTGGGTTGGCATCTGATGACGGAGACAGCATTACATTACGAGTTCCAATATGGCGGACAATCAGCTTCAGGAAGAGCCAGCCAGGTTCTACTCATTAGTTTCAGATCAGTGAGCTTCGCGCTGTTTTTACTCAGTCACGTGATATTCAGCACTTGCACACAATCATGCCATAATGTGTGTCCAGATACGCGAACGTCAGGGATTTTTAGCAGAGTTTTGGTGAAAAGAGGCTACAAGCTGGGCGACAGTAGCTTCAGGCAGGCGTCTCGCTTTCGACGATGTCCAAAATGTAACTTTTTTTTTTTTTTGCCGCGTTCTGCAATTCTAGAGTGCCAGAGGGACAGCCAGAAAAAAGAATTATGGGATGGAACTGGGCGGGAGAAGCAAATCGCCGGCCGTGGTCTGAGAGAATGCCGAGGGCACCGAATCAGACTTGCGAAATTCATCACGTGACCATCTTCAACCGCAAGCCCTGGCTCACTGCACAGTCTGTGTGGACACAGAAAAAGGAAACTTTGAGGCTTTTTGAAGAACCCTGGCAAACTCGCACATTAATGAAGTGGATTTCCTGATTAAAGGGCTGTCAGGATGCAATTTGTTTCATAATGATAGGGAAAAGTTCAATGCTGGAAACTGTTTCTAAAAAAAACCTTTTCCCTTTTCTCGATACATTCCCACACACATCACCATGCATAGACAGAGGACAACAACATAGCCTCAGGATTGTGCAGGGTCAACGCTATATCCAAAGGGAGAGCTGGGACCATACATTAATTAGGCGAATCTGTGGACCAGTATGACCTCTCGAGTTCGTGCATGGTGAGTTTTCTAGACTTTTATCTCGACAACGTACGGAGGCATTCACTAACTTTGGGTGAAATTCAATAGTTTCTTGCAAAGAGCTTCACCCAGTCATTGCAAACAATCCGCGATATGGGTTTAACGAAAGACACCGAGGACATCTGCGCCTCAACTGTATGGTGACTGAGGCCTGGGGCCAGTTGCACGACATGTTTCTAAACTTTAAAACTGTTCTAAAGAACCAAAATCTCTTCTCTGCCATTTTGATGCACTGCACAATAACATACAAAAAATTGTACTGGCAGGACGGAAAGTCAGACTTAAACAACTTTATCTTACTTAAAGCAGTTTTAGTTTTAAAAATCCTAAAATTATGGTGTCACTTAAAACTGATTATCTAAATAGATTTAAGGCCTAAAAGTGTTTAAAATTAGAAATGTGTTGTTGGATGTTGCCTGGATGTTGCTCCCATACAGCTTTAGGAACTTACTGTCCACGAGCACCTATATTATATGCCACTATATAATTTGTTTTTGTTACCGCTGCTGGGTTTTGATCTGTTTGGTGAGAAAATTTTTGCTGCTCCTTCAACTGTTCCACCAACTGCCAGGACTTTTTCGTCCCCTGCTTCTTCAAAGAATTGAGTGCAATACCCTAGATGTTTTGTATTAAATTGCCCTGTTTGAAACATGAATTACTTTCTCTGCAAATTAAGCATAATGTGATCCACAACCTCAGTTACAAAACACTCGTTTACGTGTTGACACTCACTATTCATCTTTCTCTTGTTCCTCTTACTCATCAGGTATCAAAGTATCAGTAAACGGTGGTCAGACGATGTTGAAACGGTTAGTCATGCTGCGCGGCATTAGTTCCCGCCAACCTTTCCTTTGGGGGGTGTGATATATTATTCGTTACATTAATTAATTTATTATGTATTAAGTACATTTCTAATAAATATTAAGTAGGGTCATGTGATCTAGGCAGTCCCAGTGCTGGCGCTAGTCTGTCTTTGTGCTACGTCTTACAAACATTGCCGAAAATTCGTCAAATTCTGACATTAATATAATTTTTTTAATCCAGTCAAATTCTAAACTGTAAATACATACATTTTCTTGTAACAAAAACTTGTTAACAAATTCTATGACAGTTTTGTTTGTCGATGTATATTTGGCAGATTCTTTACTGCCCATGCGCTGACCACTCAGAAACGCGCCTTTGGCCTCGCGCCCACCACGTGACTTACTTTAGACTTACGACTAGAGATAACCAGGATAGGGTCCACACTCATAAGCATCCTTGGTTTATTATGCGCGTTGGAAGCAATATGGACAGTGATGGAAGGCGGGAACTCTGGTCTGCCAGAAGCGCTTGATCTCAACTCACTCTCCATCCAAGCGTGGTTCGCCTTTTGTGCCAGGTTCTTTGAAGTCCACGCCTCGATCTCCCCCACCCACCACCCTTCTCGTTCGCCTCACTTTGCGTGTTCAAAGACGCAGCGACAACTGCCAACTACGTGATGTGATTACGAGGTAAACAACAATGTTATTTTGACATCAACAAGTTGCGGGCCGATGTAAGTTGCGGAAGTCCTCTGTCTCGGAGGACGAGGGTTGATGGTATTCCCGGTGTACCGTTCTTTCCACGAGTTTGCACTGGATGCTGTCATCATGTGATACAAGTCTGAACACGGGGCTGAGAGACCAGGACATTCTATTTTTGCTTATTCACGTGACGTTGGCTTATCTAGTTAACCGTTGATCACATTCATATTATGAACATAACGTCTTTTCAATACAATCAGCTTGTATGAAATTCTCTGGAAATTCATTAATTTATGCATTCCCTAGACGGTATTTGACCCTTACTAGTCGTCAGCGGAACTGGATAGGTGGAGGTTGCTGACAAGGCTATCCACTCAGGACTAGGCAAGTCTTGCAGAGTATGATCAGTCAAATCATTATGTTTGTCGCCCACTTCTTTCTCTTTCCACATCAGCGTTGGTTTCCTCGAGGATACGATAAATGACGAGGGTTAGAAAAGTGTCACATGTCCAGGCCTAGTCTACGGCCTTCCTTGAAAACAAAAGGTACAGATAAGTGTGGAATTAATGTTCTCATGTATAAAAACCGATGTCTGATTACCCATCCACTCCTTTTGTCCAATTCAGACTAAATTTTTCATAGATTACTCCTTTTGACTAGCGGAATTTCGTAGACTTTGTTTTATCAGTGGAAATTATGTGATGAGAGTTCTATAGGTCATTCTGATTGCGAGAAACAACAACAACCATTATGACTAAAAGTAGCAGCAACTCTGCCAGCGGCATAACCCACAACTGTAGATGTGACCTCCCTTGGGAAAATTGTGGGGAAGAAATTTATGTTGGGGCACCGGTCACTGACCTGTAGTCACCACATTTGTTGTTGTGCGTGCAGGTCACAAGCGGACATGCTTGATTTCTCGTGACAAGCACTTGATCGACTTTGTAATTCTGAAAAGAGAAGAGGGAATGAGAGAAAAGACAAGTGTGCACACCGATGTAGTAATTAACTCTCTCTAACTCTTTTACTTTCTCTCTTTTTCGATATTTCAGTTTCTCTCTTCCACTTTCTCTCTCTCTCACTCATTTTCTCTCCTTCTCACTTTCTATCTCTCATTTTCTCTTTTTTCTCGTTTTCTCTCTTTTTCTTTCTCTCACACAAACACACTCACACGCGCACTCTCAAAGAGAGAGATAACGAAAGAAAAAGATAATGAGTGACTGCAATCCAAGTAAATCAATTACGAAATAAATCATATCTTCCTCAACAGTGACACATACCAGACCTAAGCTGATGGGTTTTTTTTAAACAGACAGCTGACCGAGACCATTCTACAACAACCAGACGTCCAGCTGGTGTGCCCTGACGTGGAACAGTGTATATACCTTAAATAAAATACATTACCTGTGATAGACGACCCACGCCCATGTTTAGCCTTTACACCTTAAAATATTCGAGGTTTATGCCAAAAAATTCTCCTTCCAACATGTCAAGTGTATGCCTCAATAATTCACCTTAAAGCCCCTTTGTGCATGCCGAGACAGGTGGCCTGTGATAACAGACATGTATCACTAATCTGAAAGAACAGACTCCAGGTAAAGGTCCTCGCATCTCACCTTCCTGCAGTTTTTTTTTAACGGTTTGCTGCACTCGGCAAGTTAATTTTTTGAGTTGACATTCAGACAAGGCGTTCAGGTGAGGGGCAGGTGTGCATGAATAACCAAAGACAAGTGCGCTATTTAGTTTTCCTCCTGCTGTCGGAAGTGTCAGAGAAGGAAAAGATTTTCGTAGCATTTAAAGTCTACGGCAGTGTACACAAGTCCAGGATGAAGTCCGAGGACGTTCCCTCGACCAAACTAAATGCATTCTTTTTTTGTGACAGCCCAGTCTGAAGAATGTTTTAATTTATAAAGCCTATTGCAATTTGTTATTAGAGAGTGTAAATACAACCTATTATCTTGGCTGTCTGTACCAATCAATTGCTTCGTGCCATGCTGGTGTTTCTCCTTATTACAAGTTTCTGCAAGTGAACACTGTATTTTGTTTAAATCTTGAAGATTGATATTTTGGGGATAATGATAGCACACACACACACACACACACACACACACACACACACACACACACACACACACACACATGTCCGTGCTCGATTATTGCAATCGTTGGCACATTCTACACAGATTTGCACGCGCAATCACAAGAACCAAGCCGAAAAGGTACTGAAGTGAAGGGAGGGGGGAGTGAAAGGGAGGCTAATCTCTACTTTATGCCAAGCGGGCAGCTAAAGGAAAGCAACCAGTCATGCAAATATTGCTGAACAGAAAAAAACAGCGTGTCCGGGACGGGACTGGAACCCAGCACATCCGGCTTTCGCTGTGTTAGTGACACCTGCACCACCAGACCTCGTGTGAGGTTACGTCGTTGCGCGGACGACTACAGGTACGTTTGTGGTTGCTGCCAGCGCTGACGTCGTGCCAAAGCTACGTGGGGTCGTGTTGTCACCGCAGACTGATGGAACCATGGCTCTGTATTCATTCACCACAGACTGGTAAAGTGCAAGCTTCGTACTCGATCATCACAGACTGACAGATGCACTTTTCTGGTCTGTAAGATCCCAAGGGCTGTGCATGAGCTGAGCTGCTGGCGATCTTCCCAGACCAAAGCTCAGTCTCTCGCAATGTGATAAACTATCAGGTCTCACCGAGCCTTTTGAAACAACAAGCACGGCAATCGGATCATTCGCTCACTTACCTTAAGGTTGTTGATTAACTTTTTAAATAAAGTTGTCAAAGTCGACTCCCCCCCCCGGCTCACAGCAAACAAACCGAAAGTACAACAAATCAGAAACATACCCAGTCAAATGTGTTCAAACATCACTCTCCTGTAAATTTCAAATTAAAACAAACCCAATTCTTTTCATACTCTTTTAAGACCACCTGAGGTCACTCCCACGAACCGGAGATTTCTATGTCTACCTCGAGGATAGCGATGAACATAAATCGATTCCGGAAATATTTAACATGAAACAGATGTGGACCTCGGGGATATACCCCAGAGGTATTGCGCATAGTCCACAGCTACTGCTTGAAAGCACTCCCTAAATGGAACTGTGGGTGTGCAACGGAGGTGAAACAACCTCGGGAGCAGCCAAACAACAAACAACAATTGTGGGTTTGTAAATAATGTTCTGGGATTTAATTACGAAGCGGGTCAATGGCCGAAGTCCGGGACTATTTATAAACCACCGTGTCACCGATGGAATCTAATAAAAGATACAGTACCTGGGGAAGCGGATGGCCGAGTGGTTAGATCGTTGGGTCCGAACCGAGAGCGCGCTGGTTCAATTCCCGATTAGCGCAGCAAACTTCCCCCATCGACCCAGCTGACGGGAATGGGTACCTGACTCCATAGACGGCATAGAGGGTTGGGGAAGGTAATGCAGCGAGGGAGAGAAGATTGGCACCACCCTCATGTAAAAGCTGGCCCCGAGAAAAGTGGGGTCTCTAACACCTCACTCCCCTACGACCATGAAAAGGTTAGGGGATGACCTTTACCTTTTACAGTACCACGGTGGCTGGTTCGTGGTTCACCCACCACGCTGCTGGAAAAATGACAACCTTAACCCCCCTCCCCATCACTGCCTTCCTAGTTTGCTGCCACTACGGTCTCCAGTGATTTTTTTTTACTCTTTAATTTTTGTGTTCAGTTCTCAGGTGTTTGTACCTCAGTCATCTGCCTTGAACTGATTGCAGGTGAGCTCGCGACCACGTCATACGGTCATCGACTTAACATCCACTTTCCTGCCAATTCTCGGCTGCTGACATCATCAAATTTCACAGTCACCAGCTCCTTGCTGTGGTTACCCCCACTGCCGCCGCCAACGGCAAACGATCGATGACGTCACAAGACAATTAACAGCTGAACAAGAGTGACGTAGCATGCTGTTGCTGTTGCAGCTTAACATCCCGATACTGAGCACGCGACGGATTCTTTTCTTTAAAAAAAAAAAAAAAAGTCAGCTTTGACAACGGTTGTGATGGTAATAACGATATTGCAGCAACATGGTCATGGAGGCTGTTGCAGTGACGGCGGCCCTCTTGTTGATCGCGGTCGTCGTCGTGGTCGTGATGGTGAAGGTATATAAACAGGTCGAAGGCGAGGTGCAAACAAACAAACAAATAAACAAACAAACAATGTAACTAAAGACGTCGTGACGACAAGAAGCTGAGTGTTGTCAACAGACTGGCAGTGCAGAAAGGTGAGCAGAGAGGCTGAGAGTATGTGCTCGCCTATATACGGGGGGGTGGGGGGATGATAATCGATATCCTCCACTGCGGCGCCTGATGATGCCTGGCGGTCTGCTGCCCTGATTAGCGGGACTGTACCGTGTGCCAAGCTCACCAAAGCGTGAGGTGGTGAATATATATACATATATCATACAGAGAAAAGGGCTGCGAACGGCACATTTTTTCCCAGTTATCTTCCCAATAAAATTAATTTTGTTTTCCATCCTCGTAACCCAATCTAGACGGAGAACATGTCTCCCTGTGAAGTCATCGCTTGCGTTCAGAGAGAGAGAGAGAGAACAGGCGGGGAGAGTGAGTGAGAGGATCTATAGTTACTTTTCTTCGTGTGGAACAGTATAAAACTTGCTTACTCTTCCAAACAAGTGTAGGCTTCTCTACCCAGGGTGGCTGACAACCCGGCGAATGGCATTTCTCTCCAGCACCCGGGAGTTTTCAACGATGACTGTCTATTAGCACAGAATGACTGTTGGAGCCTGTCAGCATGAACTTGTCGCTTATGTACAATCATGCAGTCTCCTTTATAAATAATATAAATATAAATAACGGTGCAGGTCTGCTCACTCTGATTACATGAATAGAAAAAGCGACTTTAATTTTTAATTTTAATTTCTTTTTAATTTCGCAATAGATATGAAGGACAACCCCAAGATGACTCAGCAAGACAGAATATAATATTTTTCGTGAAGTGCTTCGATGATGCACGGCCTTGTTAATATTAGTAACAACAGGATGATTTTTTTGGGGGGAGGGGGGTGGTGTTGGGGTTTCTACATCCCCACCCATTTAATGGCGTGAATCACACCGGTCTCTCCCCACACACACGTCTCTCCACCTCAAGGAGCAGGGTCCAGACCCAGTGTCCACATCTTGGTCTGGTGCCAACATCAGCGCTGGGTCCTTGACGTGTGCGTGTGTTTTTCCGGTGCCAGGCTCTCTCGGCCTGATGACTGTGTTGCACGAGCTGCCTGCTGCAACCCTTGGCTGAATCATACCGTGAAGGAGTTATCGGCCGCTGACGGCACGTGCAGAGTGACGCATCTTTGCGGCGTTTGCTTTGAAGTGGGGTTCGTGTGTGGGCGTGTGTGTGAGAAAGAGAGAGAGTGTGTGTGTGTGTGTGTGTGTGTGTGTGTGTGTGTGAGTGAGTGAGTGAGTGTGTGTGTGTGTGCATGGGCGTTGAATGCATTTAAAGAGAGCACAAGCCAGCTTTCTCACAGTAGTAGTTATTGGTTTGGGTGGGAAGATCTAGCGTATGTTGACTAAGAAAAGTGTTTCAGCTCTGACTTTGGGATGCCAGAAAAAAATTAAATTCCCCCATCATTACCAACAACATAGATACAGGATCTAATCCAACACACACACACACACACACACACACACACACAAACAAACAAACACACACATACACTATCTCTCTCACACACAAACATACATTCTCTCTCACACAAACACACACACTCTCTATCTCTCTCTCTCTCTCACACACACAGACACACACTCTCCCTCTCACACACATACACTCTCTCTCACAAACACACACACACTCTCTCACACACACACACACACACACAAACTCTCTCTCTCAAACACATACACACTATCTCTCTCTCTCACACACACATACACTCTCTCACACACAAACACACACACACTCTCTCTCTCACACACACACACACTCTCTCTCTCTCACATACACACTATCTCTCGCACACACACATACACTCTCCCACAAACACACACACACACTCTCTCACACACACACATATACACACATACACACTATCTTTCTCACACACACACATACACTCTCTCTCACACAAACGCACACACTCTCTCTCTCTCACAAACAAACTCACACATTCTCTCTTTCTCTCTAACACACACACACACACAAACTCACACACACTCTCTCTCTCTCTCTCACACACACATAAACTCTCTCTCACACACACATAAACTCACACACATTCTCTCTTTCTTTCTCTCTCTCTCTCTCACACACAAAGACACACACATACACTCTCACACACACACACAGATGCACTCAGATAATCACCCGCTGTAGCACACGTGCTCACACGCGATGCACACACACACACACACTCTCTCTCTCTCTCTCACCCACACTCATCCGAAAATCTATACGGACGCCAGATAAAGAATCTCCGCTAAAGCCTGGTGAAAGCGTGGGGGTGGCCGTCAGTCTCCCTACTTCAAAGAAACCTTTAAGACAGCCGAAGAAAAAAACAAACAAACAAACCATCGGGATGCACCGGCGTCATTCGTCTCAGAGGACAGCCTGACACAGGGGATGGCGGAAAGAAAAGAAACATGTTTGAGATGTCTTTGCAGCAGCAGCAGCATTAATATCATCATTGTCGTCGTCATCATCGCAGAGGGTATTCAGAGAAGGTTTGAAAATCATCAGTAATGTCGCCGATGAATTATCCGCCTCAGTATTGTGCGTTCTCGTCAAAAGTCACATCAGCTCTAGACACTTTTTTTCACTTCAACACAAGTGTTAACCTTTGCTGACCCGATAACCTTCTCATAACTTGTGTTTCCTCAGGAGTCGTTGAGATTCAGCAACACGGTTGCTATACGTTGCTAAGGTTCTGGAACACGATTACGACAGGAACTGCTGAGGTTCCGAGAGACGGTACTTCATATACTTCAAGTTTTATTTTAAGATGTGCCCATAGGACTCATTTACACTTCGAAATTTGTGGAATTGTTTACATATGGAAACGAGTTGCGAAAACTCGCGAAATTCAGTCCAAGTAGACCGGAGACTTGAACCATCCAAAAAAAAACAAAAAACCAGCGAACAAAAAAAACAAAAACAAAAACAAAACAAATAAACAAATAAACAAAAAAAACGAAAACGCAAAGAAAAATCAAACATTTAGATTTCTGCAAAATATTCAGCAATGTCTTTATAGCGACCTGCTTCTCATCAGTAAAATGAAGAAGCTTGTATGTTCTCTAGATGGGACTGTACACACTGTACTGTGTATTATCTTGTGACTGTACAATAATCAAGTCCGGACTGTACACAAGCTTCTACACTGAAATAACAGTTTTAGAACATGTGGCGGTGGATTGAAGACAACTGCGCCATGCACGTGCGGCAATGGATGCAAGACAATTGAGGATGTTGAAAAAATTGCAATAGTGAACTTAAAGGATAATAGAAACTTCCCAGCTTGTATTGTCAGGGATGCACTTCCCCGGGAATGGAAAGTTTGGAGGTTGGATGCAAGAAGAGATTGGAGTCGATGACTCGCGCGACGGAGAAGAGGACGAGGGCGAAGTCCAAGTGACTGTGGTGTCAGTAGGCGTGGTGGTTATTTAGCATCATATCTCGCTGTCACTTGTGTCACCCCTTTGCAGCACTGCGCCAGGAAGTCGTCAAATATTCATGTGAATGGTAGGCTAGAGGCTAATGCCGCCTCGCCAGCTTCTGAAACTAAAGACATTAGCCTTCATCATCCTTTCCGTCAACGGCGGTGAGCCACTTTGCAGTTCGCGACACGGCGACATCTTGAAACGAGAGAAGCTCCACATGTCTCTGTAACACATTTGCCTGGCAGACACGAGTTACCGAAGGTGGCAGAGAGATTATGATGGACTTAATGGCAGTGGCACTCATTTCGTATTCTTTCATGTCAACACTGGATGCCAGCAGGCAGGCTAACGCAAACAACGCCGCCAACAACAAGAGTGAAGCTAAAAAAACAATGGCAGACAAACAGGCCCCACGGCTCAATCAATGCCGCCCTGCTTCAACTTCTCCAATTTCCCCAACAAGCCCCTCGCCACTTATCCGCCATCATCAGGGCCGAACTGGAAGCTGATAGTTTAAGGATTGTGTGTCATGGTGGTATCAGGTGGATTCTCGTGTCAACGTGTATTCCCGGCTCTGTATTACGAGGTATTCTCAACGAGTAGGATGCCCTCGACTCTGTATTACGAGGTATTCCCAGAGGGTGTGGGTTATTCTCGGCTCTGTATTGCGAGGTTTTCTCAACAAGTAGGATGCCCTCGACAGCTCTGTATTACGAGGTATTCTCAACGAGTAGGATGCGCCCTCGGCTCTGTATTACGAGGTATTGTCAACGAGTAGGATGCCCTCGGCTCTGTATTATGAGGTATTCTCAACGAGTAGGATGCCCTCGGCTCTGTATTATGAGGTATTCTCAACGAGTAGGATGCCCTCGGCTCTGTATTATGAGGTATTCTAAGCGTGTGGGTTACTGTCGGGTCTGTATTACGAGGTATTCTCAACGAGTAGGATGCCCTCGGCTCTGTATTACGAGGTATTCCCAGAGGGTGTGGGCTATTCTCGGCTCTGTATTACGAGGTATTCCCAGAGAGTGTGGGTTATTCTCGGCTCTGTTTTACGAGGTATTCTCAGAGGGTGTAAGTTATTCTCGGCTCGGTTTTACGAGGTATTCTCAGAGGGTGTGAGTTATTCTCGGCTCTGTTTTACGAGGTATTCTCAGAGGGTGTGGGTTATTCTTGGCTCTGTTTTACGAAGTATTCCCAGATAGTGTGGGGTATTCTTGGCTCTGTATTGCGAGGTATTCCCAGAGGGTGTGGGCTATTCTCGGCTCTGTATTACGAGGTATTCCCAGAGGGTGTGGGCTATTCTCGGCTCTGTATTGCGAGGTATTCCCAGAGGGTGTGGGCTATTCTCGGCTCTGTATTACGAGATATTCCCAGAGGGTCTGGGCTATTCTCGGGTCTGTATTACGAGGTATTCCCAGAGAGTGTGGGCTATTCTCGGCTCTGTATTCTCGGCTCTGTTTTACGAGGTATTCTCAGAGGGTGTGAGTTATTATCGGCTCTGTTTTACGAGGTATTCTCAGAGGGTGTGGGTTATTCTCGGCTCTGTATTACGATGCATTCCCAGAGTTTAGTTTATTCTCGGTCCCATATTGCGATGCATTGCCAGAGTGTAGGGTATTCTGTAGGGTATTCTCGGGTCTGTATTTCGCTGCGCGCTGTGGACGGTTAGTAGTGAAGGTAGAGTAAACAGGATGCTAGTGGGGTGGTGTGGGGAGGGAGAGGCGAGGTTAGAGGAAGCGTATTATGCATTATCCTGTAACATATGCCGGCCGTTTGCAGCCAGGCGAGCAGAGAAGCCATTTTTAACGTGGAGAAGAGAGAGAGTGGGGGGAGAGAGTTGCGGGAGATAGATATAGACAGAGAAAAAAACAGTGAGAGAAATGGAGTGGAGAGAGAGAGGAAGGAGGGGAGGTGTTTATGCGCGCATGCGTGTCTGGTACGTGCGTGATCGTTACTAGGTGTGTATATACTGTATATGTGTATATCAGCGTGAGCGTGGGGCGTATATACTGTATATGTGTATATTAGTGTGAGTGTTTCAATACCTGATGTGTGTTTGTGCGTGCGTGCCTACCTGCGTCAGTATAAGGGATGTGTGTGTGTGTGTGCGTGCGTGCGTGTTTCCATTTTCGGTGCTCTTGCGCGTGCACGCAGGTCGTGGTCGTTGCTTTCAGGGGGCGTGGGAGTAGATGAGCCCTGTACAGCTGTCACCACCAGCAGTCAAACACGTGGCTCCGTGTGTGGGTGCTCGTTACTCTTGCTGAAGCTGCTGTCCACGAGACATTGCTTCGGTCCGGACAGCTATTTTTAGAGCAAAGTACACGCTGGACTCCCCCTCCCCTCAACTCCCTTTCGCTCACCCACCCTCCCACACCACTCCCAACTCGCCGACCGTAAGCCATGCAAATGCACGTGCTGCACGTGCGTGGATGTGCCCACACTACGCGTAGACAGCTGGACATGGTTGGGGAGGTGAGAGTGTGACAGCTGCGGAAGTGTTCACCGTAACCTCATGTCGGTCATAAGGAGGATGGGTTCATCTGCGGAAATGTGGTTCGCGGCATGTGAGAAAAAAATTACTAATCTTACTAATGGGTAATAAAAGGTGACCATAGGGTAATGGTTGAAAAAATACTAGGAGGGAGAGAGAAAGGCCTTTTCAGGTCATTGGCGTGCGAAGTCACCTGACTTGTTGTTAGGACGACATGGCTTTTGAAACATTCAGTGAATATCATCAGATATTTGCCTCTTTTAAATGTTCAGTAAATATAATCAAACGTTTTGCACAACAAGTTTGTTTTAACACCAGCGTCAGCATTTTGCTGCAAAATTTCGATTTTTTTTTAAAAGAAAAGAACAAAAGAGTGATTTGAATTCATATTGCTGAGGTCACTGAAGGCTACAACTAAGCCCCAAACCTCCAAAGAGAGTGAAAGTCCCATTGTGCTGGTAACTAAGGTTGGACTTAGCAAGTGGACCAAAGTTTCTGGCCCGAACGTTAGAAACTTCTGCAGGGGCCAGTTGCACACCACGTTTCGAAACCTTAAAACTGTTCTAAAGAGGCAAAATCTCTTCTTAGCCATTTTGATTCTTTGTAGAAAAACATCCAAAAAAATTGTACTGACAGGACGGAAAGTCAGACTTAAACAGTTTTTGTATTTGAGCACACTTCCTGAGTACAATTGCTCATTGGGATTGATAAACTTGGTCATTATCATTGTCAGAACTGCAATGCTCAAAGACTTGTGTCTCGACACAGAACAGAGCTTTTCGCTCAGATTTTGAGATAGTCTTGTCTTTTAAAGAAATAAACCCCCTTATTTTGAGGGAGTACAGCTTTTGCCGAGCTAAACCCACTTCTTTTAAGATAATATTACCTTTTGTGGAATTAAATCCACTTGTTTGAAATAATTTTGTTCTCTGGTTAGCCTTTAAGACCCTGAAGGAGGACTACTTACTATCAAAGACATCAAGAAAGAAGACTGCGGGAGGTTAGGTGTGGCTCGAGAGATAAACACGTTTTCATTCAATGCAGCAGTTTTGCAAGATGATGGAATGAGGAGTAGAATGTGATGTGACCATGAGAAAGAGGAGAAGGGAAAAAAAAAGATAACAGCGGGAAAACTGAGAGCAAAAAAAAAAGTTGTACTGGTTTTCTTCTCCGAGATTACTGTTTCAAGGTATCAGTTTGTAAGGTTAAGAATGTTCATTTATTCTGTTCAAAGGTCAAAATATTCCAGTTTCACTTAAATATTACTCCCTGAAGTTAAAAGGTATCGGTCTCTAAGGTTAAAGTTGCTAGAGCATCACATTTTAAAAACATACTGGTGTCTTTCTTGCTTCTTCCATGGTGTCTTTACACAATCTGAAGCTAATACAAAGGTCTGTTGCATTCTACTGTGTGCTCACTAGTTTGTCTCTTCACCCACTGCAACTTCCATAAGCCATCTCTCCTTTGAAACTTCAGATGGAAGTTTTGGAGTTGTCCGTACTTGATTTTTTGTTCTTTTTTGTTGTTGTTGGGTTTTTTTTGTTTTGTTTATTCCCTTCCTACAAGCTTTTTTTTTGCTCTTTCATGCCTATGTCCTACGTGATTTTTTTGTTCTATTTGCCTTTGATGTCTATTTTGTTACTAGGTCTTCTTTTTGTTTTTTTTAATGCTATGATCTCCATTTTATATTATGTGTGTTCTTTTTCGTTCTATCATGCTTATGATCTTCATTTCGTTCCTAACTGCTTTTTTTGTTTTTATGCCTGTGGCCCTCATTTTCAGTCTCGTATTTTTGGTTCTATCATGAGTATGCCGTTCATTTTGTTACTATCTGCATTTTTGTTCTATCATGCCTATGTCCATTTTGTCACTTGGTGCTTATGTGTGTTGTGTCATGTTTATGATGCTCATTTTGCACGATTTCAGCACTCTTTCTTATAGTCGCGGCTCTTTTTCAAATGGAGCGAAACCCGGTGTACCAAACATTAAACAAAAAGAGAAAAACCTGGAGAGAAAATATCCCTTATAGGGGTTTATAGTATCTAAAAATTGTTCAGGTGCTACCTATTCAAATATAACTATTTTATAATTTAGATATAGTAATTTACATCAAACCATGTGAATAGTAATCCATATAACCAAACTCACACAAATTCCACAAGTTCTTACGCTCAATGATTTCAACTCACTCACTTCAACAAGTTTTCAAGTGACTATATTATCTCTTCCAACAAGTCTGGTCAGGACGTAGCACCACAACAACGAGGAAACCCGTCAGGTTTCCCTAACCGGTCAAGGGGGAGACTACTTTAGAACGGAACACACAAAGCAGCCAAATCACCCCTGGCTTCAGCCTCAACCTTCACATTTATACTCGTGGAGCCTCTCGATGACGCCTTGACCTCAGAGAAGAAGCGACCCTCGTAAGACTTCCACACCCGCGCCCTCACCCAAGTCGCTCGCAATCCGCCCACCTTTTCCTGTTTCCCCTTCTCATTCAAATCCTCGAAAAAAAGCCGGTTTGTGATAGTCGGCTAAGGTTTCATCGTCAGTCATCGCTCCATTCACACCCATCTTCATCATTCATCACACCTCCGTCGTTTTGCCGTAACTAAAACGTAACACACACACACACACACAAGCACTCACGCACGCACGCACACACACACAAGCACTCACGCACGCACGCACGCACGCACACACACACACAAGCACTCACGCACACACACACACACAAGCACTCACGCACGCACGCACACACACACAAGCACTCACGCACACACACACAAGCACTCACGCACACACACACACAAGCACTCACGCACGCACGCACACACACACACAAGCACTCACGCACACACACACAAGCACTCACGCACCCACGCACGCACACAAACACACACACACGCACTCACGCACACACGCACGCACGTACACACATAGAGATAAAAATAAATAGAGAGGGCAAGATAACAAGAAAGATCCTCTGTAAGCCCGTAGTATCACGTACGGTTTTCTGTTCAATCGTCGTATTTACATGTGAACACCATGCTGTACATTCATCAAAAGCGAAGCCCTTCGAAATGTGTGCGCACGAGCTGCTGCTGAAATCTACCTTCAGGGGCGTCGACCGATGACCTCCACAGAGGCGTGATACACCGAGGGCTAATAAATCTAAGAATTTCTGCATTTTATTTTAGGGAGAGGGGGTGATATCACAAACCCAGTGACAAACTCATCTATCCCAGTCAGAAAAACACCCGGTTATCTTTTCAATTTTCCTCAGGCTGCCGGGGACAGATATAAGTTGTTTCTAAAAAAAAAAAAAAATTCTTGATCTGCTGGGAAGTTTAAGAAGTATCTATCTGTCCGTGATAATAGTTGTCAATATATCGATAGGGGAGAAAATAACTTTATAAATTTGTAACAATACGAAGAACATTGCCTAATATCAGTATGGCAGGACCATTTTACAGGAAAAGACAAGGATGGCGCCATGTTTTGTTGTCCTGTGACATTATTAACATCAGAGTTCACCTTTTTCTTCCTAGTTATGTGAGCTCGTCGAAACTCTGAAATCACGGGTCAAGGGATTGTTCCACAATTTTTAGCTAGAGCACTGCGAGGAAAAGCTGAGGTAAGAGGAGCAGACTGGTGTCACAGTGTTGCCTTTCTTTTCAAATGGTACCTCCTACCTCACGAATCATGGTCAGAGTTTATGGTTCTTTTCCTTCGCGAAAAGAGTACAAAATATTGTGGTCTCCAAAAAACCAGCGCGCAGCTGTGTTATAGACACGATGGTAAGAATACAGTTGGTTTGAAGTCCAAACATTTCACCGGAAACTATTCAGAAAGTCAGCATCTATAATTGAAGCCAGCTTGCCACTTCTCTTGGCGTTTCCTTGAATCGCTTTTGAAATCGAACTTCTGAAGTTGTCATGTTTATTCTCATAATAATAATAACGTGTCCACTTGGTGTCTTGTTTCTAGAACACGATTCCATTTCTCAGTTTTAATTTATTTCCAGTCTCACCATTTCTCATGAAAAAAACTCCCTGTTGGTGGCCCAACATCTCAATGCATGCAAAACGTGCACTCGGCCTTTCCTGACACGTGACCCAACGTTTTTTTTTTTTTCTCTCTTTCTATGTTAAACGGGCACACACCCTCCCATTTATTCAAGATCCTTTTTTTCTGTTGTGCAGGACAGGACACTTGCCCTTTAAGTCGAGCTGGCAGAGTGCAAAACAGTTGTTGTACTTGTTTGGGTATTTGGGTAAACCTCTCACATGTACACACTGAAGGTTGCCGCCGGCGCAGTGTTAGTCCCCTCCCCCCACCATCACAACTCCACACCTCCCACCCTTCGCTGAAAACCTCGCCACGACCCTCGCCACGTGAATATAAGATTATGCAGAAAATGTCATCCAAATAATTGCGTGTGCCGCTGGCACAAACCTGGCGGCAGCTGTTGACTTTTTTTGCCTAGTTGATTGCTTGCAATCTGTTTGATGAATTTTTTTTTTTTTGGTTCACTCAGTGGCTGTAACTTATTCGCAACAGTGACGGCCATTTTTATGTGCCAACTGTTCCAGACTAAGTTGCATTAGAGGTATTTCCCTTCCCCCTACTCGCCTTCCCACCCGTTTAGGCAGGGGAGGGGTGGTGTGGTCACCACATGTTCCGACAGCTTGCGGCGATAGCCTTATCTCTGGAAATCGGACAAAACTAGATTTCAGTGAGGTTGTAGTACACACTGCACAACACATAGGTAAGAATTCTGCAGAGATAATGTATCGTTCGTCCTTAAAGGCCATTCTTAACCGGGACATATGTCGTCGAATGGTTGACCAAGTTGGGCAAAGTTGTGTGTGAAGTGTGAAGGAAACAGGAGACCAACGGTTTGGAGGCAAACGTTTGGAACGTTGGAACGTTGGAACGTTTGTCAGCAGGCTAAGTTCCAACTTGTTTGCCAATACAGTGGGATTTGGGGAGAGTTTGCAGCTTTGGCGCCAGAGCACTTGTCTCGACTACGAACGGCCTTAAAACGAAGAGTTTTGACAGGATAACGACAGAGTTGAAATGATTAATGGACTAGTCCTGGATTTAAAATGTTCATCCAAAAGCCACTAAGTGCTTTACTCCACGAAATGAGTTCGCAGCTAGATTTGCAAACCGTCTACTAAACCGTCAGGAGGTCACACCCAGAAAAGAACCACGTGACCATGCGGGACCTTTGATACAACAGTTTTACATCTTGCCTCCCAGTGATAGACTATTGTAGTTTTGTAATGACATTCGAATATATGCAACAGTTGACAAAGAACTTTAAGTAGGAGGTAAGACAAGTTCCTAAAATCGCTTTCCGAAATACAAGGTGACAGTTAAGGTCGGTGAGATGTCTTAATACACACAGAGATCAGCGACTACTTTGCATAGATTCCTCTAATGACTGACTCTCTACTTAATAATTCAAACCTATCACAAGAAAATCTTTTAGACGAAGCTGAATAAACCTCAGCTTTCTTGGTGCTGAGACTGTAACCTGAGAGTTCTATTTCCTTGACTCTTCCTACTTAAGAACTCAGCTGGAGAGAGTGAAATGGAGTGGAAATATCGGCGATTTACTTAAGGCAAGAGTGCTCAATTTTTTTTATTTTTTATTTTTATTTTTTTTTTTTTGTAAACTGCGGGACAAATAGGAAATTTGATATACTTCGTGGGTCATACAAGAAAGGAGTCTTACTGCTTGTAAGGTTCAATTCAGATGCAGTAGTTAAGGGGAACACACACATAAATCCTACTCCTGGGATGGTCCATGCTCTCTGCTACCATATTAATTGTTTTAATTTCGATTTAAAAATATTTTCTGAGAGTTGTGTCTGTATTCAGCTCCACGCTTTTGAAACCAAGGTGTCACATAAAGGACCGAGACCCGGGTTTAGTTGCGCAACATGTTTCTAAAACTTAAAAGTGTTTTAAAGAAGCGAATTTAAAAACAGTTTTTTTTCAAAGATCGCTCGTATGTCATATAGATGTGTTGCACAAGTGCTTAAAAAATTATGCTGATTGGAAGTTTGGAACGAATGTCTAGCTGAAACAGTTTTATATTATTTAAAACAATTTTAGATTTTTTAAAAAGTTTTCATGTGTTGTACCCTGTGTTTTTATCTAAATAAATTAAGAGTATTTAAGTGTATAAAAATAAGAATATGCTGTGCAACCAACTCCAGATCTTTTTCTCTCTATATATATTGTGGAGGCTTCATGGGTTGCGCAACCCTAACTTGTGAGCTCTCGTTTTTGTGAAAACATCTTTGTCCAGCATGCTTTATAAGTAACCTTGGCTGGATAGTCAGAAGTTGAGGGCTGTCCCTGCCCCAAGAGAGAATCCCAATTCAAACGCCTTGGCGACTACAATATACAAAAGTCAACACAATCGTTACGAATCTGGTCGGGTGGGTGGGGGGGAAACGCAAGTGGAAATGGTTGGGGTAAATTGCTTTTGTGACGTCCCGTGGAGTAGTCAAGGTTCTCCTTCCCCCACCACCCCATTCATCACTTGGATTCATTGAGGTAATAAAGGCCAATGCACTTTTTTGGTTCCTGCCATCACGACTGTCATCGCTGTACAGCTGTCGAGTTATCAGCGAAGGTTTATTTTCATAGAATTCTTTGTGGAATCAGCGACGCCGTCACCTATTGAAGCCACATCCACATTGCATCAGAGACTATTGAATGTTTGCTGTCTGTAATCTGAAACTTTACACACTCACTGGAAGAAGAAATCGTCTGCTGTTGAAAATGCCAAACATCTAACGCACGAATGTAATAAAATGTATATACGAGACAAGCTGAGACTAAGAAAGCTGTTACACATCATTGACAAAGGGGAAACAACTTGGCGGCACATGCTGCAAGATTCCCCCCTCATGCTGGGGATGTTGATGTTGTAGCTGGAGCCTACAAGTAAGGCTATGACAGTGTAAACCATCCTGGAAACAGTTGCTACCTAGAGAGAACAGCGCGCGAGAGACAATATTCGAACCCAAGTCACCTCTTTCTCGTTGTATTTTTTATAAGCACCGTTTTCAAAGCACAATTTAATAATTTAGAGAATTTAGAGAATGTAATGTAAAATGACCGTTTTTTCCTTCAATCACAGAGGATTTTAGAAAATCGTGGCCAATGTGAAGAGAAGCAACTGGCTTTCATTGTCACCAGTTTCTTCTTTGACTGCTTACAAAACTACACAGCTTGAAATAAGAAAAAAAAGCTAGGAACAAAGCAGAGAAAAGGACAAAAACGATAAAAATTAATGAGAAAGGAAGTAACGGGGGTTTTTTTTCATTAAAATGTTGACATCTACATTTGCCTGCTACATACTCACGTGGTTTCGTCTTCTGAACCCAGGCAGCTCCCAAGACAACGGAAAAAACTTCTTCTTGTCCCATTCTCAGTCAGAAAGAATATTCTAGAAGAATGTGACAAGAGGCAAGCAGTAAGCAGAAACACATAAGGCAGTCAAACATATGGAGAAGCAGACGGCCAAGTGCACTCTAAAGTGTTCCATTCCTCTACAGACACAAAACTCTAGAACAGAATAAACTTTCACATGCCGCTACAGTATCCAGTCTTGTTGTAACAAAAACTTCTTTGTGATTGGATGATTAGCGATGCTCAGCTTCTGCTTTGATTACAGCTCATCTACTGCAGCAAAATATTGAAATATTGTGTTCAGGGGCCAGTTGCACAGCATGTTTCTAAACCTTAAAACTGTTTTAAAGAAGAAAAATCTCTTCTAAGCCATTTTGAAGCATTGCAGAACATACAAAAAATTGTACTGACAGGACGGAAAGTCAGACTTTAACAACTTTATCTTACTTAAAGTAGTTTTAGTTTTACAAATTCAAAAATTGTGGTGTCAATTTAAACTAATTATCTAAATAGAGTTAAGGCCTAAAAGTGTTTAAAATTAGAAATGTGTTGTGCAACTGGCCCCAGAGCGGCAGACGCATGCGGTGTTGTTAGGGCAGCTGGTAATAAACTGACTGCCATGACAAGCATCACACGCTCAAATTGCAAGAATATAGCGATCTTATGAATATTAATAGACCAATAATAATAATAATAATAATATTGAGGATTTATATAGCGCGTTTCCAAAGATTTTCTCCGAGCGCTTTACATAAATCATGTACAGACTAAATCATCAACAACTCTGCACCCATATTCACATATAACATATAAAGACTCACTTCTACAACATACACTCACTCATACACAAAGTAAATACAGACACACGATATGCACACACATGGTCAGGACAGGATCACAGTGAAGTCGTCGTTCTGAAAATATTCTGAAAAAGAATATAACAGTCCTCTCGGCATTAATAGACCAACAATCGTAATAAGAATAAGGCAATAATACTGTAAACGTTAATAGACCAAAAGCCACAATATTAATATAGCAATTATGAGCAACCATCATAATAAGATTAATAGAATCAGTTTCGTTATTTGTGAAGCACGTTCCTGTGGGCTCATTTTTCTCGGCCATAATATTTACACCCTGGGTAACGCTGACTCTGCACAATCAAAATGATGTGCGCATGCGAACTACTACCGACTCAATGCACATGCGAATTATGGCCTCTGTTAAACTGGATATCAGTGTATTCCATCTCTCTCGTCGATATTTATGGGCGGAGGAAAAGAGCTACGAGTTCGAAATCCACTTCAAATGTTTTCCCCGTCAGCTAAACGCTGTTGTCATTATCTACCCATCCCCCCTCCTCCTTCCTCATCTCCCCCCCCCCTCTCCAGCCGCCAATCTTTCTCTCCGTCAGCCCTAGAAGATTATTTCTCGGACCCCCGATCTCTCTCCGCACACATTTAAGCTCAGGCTTGCGTGACTGCACGCAGACCCTCCCCACTATGACTCCATTACGTAATGCGAAGCACTTCATGCTGATATTTATAGAACTACCCGTATTAACGCGATGCATGCTGGTATCGCCCATCGGAGAAGGACGACAGGCGGCAAAGCAGACGCACTTTACACCCCGCCTGTAACTCACCCATCAGAACGTCTGTCAGCTTCTCTTTACATCGTATATGTCATCAAAAGAAAACTAGGTCAAAGATGGGAGGGATGACGAGAAGAAGGGGAGGTAATCTTTTTTGCCTGGGTATGCTGGGAAGGCAATGAAGCGGAGCAGGGGGGGAGGGGTAGTCCAGTGACGAGAAGGGTGCAGCATCTGTGCACGGGGTCACGCGTGGCAGACTCCATGACGTCAGCGGACACGCCAAGCCCGGGCCCGTTGGGGAAAATGTCGCTGTCAGAATCTTTGCTGTGGATGAGCTCCCCTTCTGAAAGGACGAGAGGCTCCATTGGATAGTGAGCCGCGCAAAGTACTACAGGCAGCTGACACGAGAGGTCTAACATGAGATGCGGGTATAACACCGAAATACCCGGGATTGACCCATAATCTTTGGTCTCCGAACCATAAAGGGAAAACCTGGAATGCATGAAGCGGTATTACGTCAAGTTCTCGGGTGTATTTTCCGGCATTTAGACCCTAAACTTTACACCAGCGATTTGGTGTGGATAAAATACATAATTCCCAGGTTTTGCGAACAGAAAAATGGCGGTCGCATGAACGTTAGTTCGTTACTTGGTGACATTTACACGAAACAAACACACTGGAAATCGAAACATCTGAGGGATGTGTCCAACGACGAAGAATGTTATCGGAAATTTCTTTTTTTCTGGATCGGCTCTTTTTCTTTGTCTTGGTTAGCGACGAAAGCCTTGGCAATACGGAAGGTGCGAGAGTTCTCTAGCGGCACAATACAAATTTAACTGAACGATTCTCTGTTGTCCGCAGTAAAGGATGAAGTGACAGGAAAAAGACACAATAAAAGTAACTAAACTGGTCTTGGTTATGTCCTAACTATCGAAGTTTTCTTATTTTTATCTGACGGTTCAAGATGGCGCTAAGCTGAACTTCGAAGGAACAGAAGAGTTCCTCCAGTAATTAAGGAGCAAAGTTTCCTTTTTTTATCATCATTTTTTAAGGACATTACATTGTTCACATTACATTAGACCACTTTATTCCCACAGCGACAATAATCCACCCTACTGGAGATCACCATCGGACACTTTAATGACTATAACAATAACAATTTACATTTCTTTGACGAGGATATGCCGAACATCTATTTTGAGCACAACTGGAGAAATTTTGTTGAGTAAAAAATGAGCACGGTTAAAATATCGCAATTTTCGAATCGATGCAGTTTGTCTGCCGGAAGTGGAAGACTATTTGGCTTGCTTTGTCTCACCATGTTGTCCTTATCTCTCCTAGTGGATGCCTAGTATCACATAGTCTCAGATTGCAGACTCCAGTGACCTCCCCATTACCGTCGAGTGATGATGGCTCCGTAGTGGCTGTTGTTTGCGTGCGGGAGCGGGGAGAAGGGTTAGTAAGTAAAGTATACCCGCTGTTTAATCGCAGGAACATGACGAGTCTGAAAATCCCGTTCGTTTGCAGGCGGCGTAAAGCATTGCTCTTTGTACGAGAAATTGGGGGAAGGGTGGGACCTGGACCACGTATGGAGCTTTACATGTAATTGGTGTCTGAGTCTGTGTGCATAATCCGAGCATGTGAATAATTTCCACTGGCTGTCTCACTGACCGTAACGAAAGCTTCACCGAGAGAGTTTCCCCACAGATGGCGTTATAAGCCCTTGCGTTATGTTTACCGTAGTAATTTGTTTACCGTCCATATTGGTTTTTTTTTTTTACTATAGTTTACGATTATTTACCTGCGTGTTGGCTAGAGCTTGTGTTTATTGTGTCTGCTCATTGAGGCATGACACGGCCTCTCAGATTTGCCAAAAATCTTTTTTTTTTGCCATGTTGAGATATTAGCATATTAGGAAATGTCAACATGTCATTTATCCAGTCTCAAAGTGATTTTTCATGAAAACATCTAGAAATATGTAAATTTTGTCAATGAACACAGTCACTGCTTTCAAAATCCTACTTGTTTTGTTCAGAGTTTTTAGTTTCTTGTTTTGGTTACAGTTTGTTTACTTCAAATCCCTATACCTTTATATTAAGATGTGATATAGACTTGAAATTTCGTTGAGTTTTTTTCATACATATTTAAACATTTCTATGAGGGCGTTTAAAAAAAGATTTAGTAGTTTAGTAGTTATACTGTTTTCAATCAAAGTTTCTTAAATTTTAACACATTGTTTTACAAAAAAATTCATACAAAATAACTAAGTTGATTTTGGTAATTTCCCGTCAAACGATTGTAGATCTTCCTTTTAGCTAATTACGTGCAAAAGAATTTTGAGCCTACTCACAAAAATCACGGAGTTATAAGCTTTTAAAATGTTTGTTTTGGCGCCATTTTGGATCGTTTCCATGGCAACCAATAGTGTGACAAGTGTACTAAAAGCGTTTTTTGAACTTCCATTCAAGGGCAAAATAGTTGACATAAAAAATTAGTGACATCTTGTAAAACGTAATTTTTTTTCGGGCCGTGTCATGCCTTAAACCTTATGCTGATTGTGGCTGGGTTTTTTTGTTGTTTTGTTTTTGTTTTTGTTTGTTGTTGTTTTTTTGTTTGTTGTTTTTTTTGTTTTTTTTGCTGTTTCGTATTTTTATGAGTTTAATGTCACCCTGGAAGCGGACAGGAGAAAGAGGTTTGTAGAGAACAATAGAAGAATGGAACTGCATGTAGAAGAGAGAAATAAAGAGACCTGAATGTACAAAAAGGAAACTAGACATATCTTGCTTTCAAAATGTCTATGTCTCATGACAGGGCCCCCGGTAGTGTAGTGGTTAAAACACTCGTTTGTCACCACTGCAGTGAGCGGCTCACGGTTCAGAACTCGTCTCGGGACACTCTCTGTATGTGACACCTGTTCGCAGGGCTGAGCGGCGGGGGTTTTCTCCGGGTACTCCGGTTTCCTCCCCCCTCCCTTTCCCCCCATAGTGCGAAATCACCGCAAGGTGGAAGCACTTTCCAACTAAATAAACAACAACAACAACAACAAACATATGTCTCATGAGCTGAACTTTCGATATTCGCCATTTTGGTGCTACAGCATCTCAGCTCTACCAACGTTTCACTTTTCCCGACGCATTTAAGCTTTGCTGGTGGATTCTTTCCCTCGAACTTCTCGAACTTTCGAAGGCAAAGAGGTAGCTGTGATAAAAGAGTCTTCCAGCCCCATTACCAGCCCTACAAATCCTGACTTGGGTTGCAATAGGTATTTCTAATGCCTTTTCACTGTAAGTAAGGACAATCTATAGACACACACCGTCATCATGCATCTGACCCCAGGTCTGAAGACTTAGGTCCTCCTGCTGAAGAAGTGAATGACAGATCAGGAGACTTCTCCGACGATGTTGCATTTGAGGTGTCTGTCGTCCCTTATTCCGGTCCCTCTTATTCCGTCCGTATCTCACTCCTCTTCGAGCTTTTATGACAGTTGTCGATGCATAGCCAGCTGTAGCCAGCTGCGGTGGCTGGGGAGCTCCGAGTTGGACCAGCTGTCTCTCTCGAAGACGTCCTCGTCTAAAGCGTAGTCCCCGACACTTAATGCCCATTCACGTGCCCCAAACATGGCTGATGGCATTTTCCGATCTGACTTATGTATGCATCCTGCGAAGGCCAACACAGACCTTCACTGCCATTTACAGAAGTCGGGTAGTGGTTGTGGGGGAACGCGATACTGCCGGAATCCCCGTGACAGGCAGTCACAAGAGCTAATTGATGTAGAAGAGAGGTGGTTGTTAAGGACTTAGCAATAGCTACGTTCACGCTGCTTGGGCAGATGAATTGGTTTTTAAGTTGCCGATGTGTGAGGAGAGCCATCCTTTAGGTTGCCCTTTGTATGCATCTTTTTGTGTATTAGTTGTTTGTGTGCGTATATATATTTTTATTAATTTGTTTTAACTTTTTCGAATGTATGTTTGTCAGATTAATAATGAGGTGGAAAACCTCCATAGTCTGACCAAATCGTGTTTCGACATGAGCTGCATTGCATTACACTTGAATGGTTTCCAGGTCGGAAGAGCGCTGTCCTTAGCCAAGGGCAGAACTATTAGCTTCGCTAAGAAAAAACTGAGAACTCAAAATTAGCATTCCTCACATGAAGCATTACTCACGTCACATTCGTTGTCACATTGTCACTAGGTTAGAACAAAGATGGTCGTAAAAAATTATATAATCCGGTGCGACACTGTTCGAGATGAAATTTTCGTCCTCTGTCTGTCGCAAAGTGCGCAAAGAGGAGAGAATTCAAAGAGTTGTCCTGCTGACAAAGGGGTCTAACTGGTCAAGAACAAAACCAAACTTCTCGGACAAATCAACTTTTTCGTCGTTACAGAAATCTAAAAGTTATTTTTAAAGGAAAAGGTAAAAAAAAACCTGAAAAAACGGATGACAGACAGAGATATGTAATTTTAAATAACATCATAGCATCCATGCCATGACTGCTTCCTTTAGTAAAAAAAATCTCTCCTCTCACAACCTTTTCGCAGCAGTTATTGTAAGTAACAACGATTCCTGACGTTTTCTTTACGCAGAAATATTAGCAAAAGTCCTATTTCATCTTATTTTTGATGGTAATCAAATATCCTCAACTCAAATAATTGGATTTTTTAATTTATTTTCTAATTTTATGATTGGGTGTTTTCCGTCTTTTCCGCGAGGTGCACACTGTTTGGTTCATTTACAGTCTCGGGAAAATACTTTGACGACCACGTAATAACTTTACGTGATTTTTTTTTGTTTTGTTTTGTAATTTAATGATACGAGTTTTTGGTTTGTTATATTTAATGTTTCTGTGACTGTTATGTACAGTGTGCAGGTTAAAGTATTAATTTCAAGCGCATCTTGATGAATAAAGTCCTGAAAGATCTCTATTCTGACAGTTCTTTACTGAACATAGCAAGTTGACAGATCAACGTAATTATAACGTACTGAAAACAATTGTCTAGCATCACGACAAAAGAAATGAAGCACAAAAGGTGAGAAAAAAAAACAAGAGGGAAGCTGGAACCACTTTAGCTGAGGAACAAGGGTCGTGCTCATGATGCGAGGGTAAGTCTTCGTCCCGGATAAATCAGCAACAAGCGTCTTTTCTCCGTAGTTATAAAGCTGTGTCCAGACTCTCCGGGTGTGGCTTTACCCCTAGGATTGTATTTAGAAAACAGTGGCATGTATTGCCCATGGGGGAGGGGGTTAGAGTTATATAAAGCCGGGCTATGGGGTCTGCATGGTACATAGTAACCACGGAGATGAAACTTGAACAGGACTCAACTAATGTCTAAAATCGTCTTTTCGGATTTTCCCCACTTGTTGTGATCTTCGAAATGTCAGGCCACAGCACTTCTTGTCTTCGTCTTTTAAAATGATGAAAGACGTTTAATGTAACAAATGACATTTGTCTCTCAAATTTGTTTTCTCTGTGTGAACTCTAAATCTCATCTTCACGTCTTGTACAGGTGTCATTTTACTTAGTTGACTGTTATACTGTTGACCATTTCGAAAATATGTGTCAGTGGACAAATTCATAATGCTGATGATATATTTTCCATGAGACTTAACACAAGCAGAATTCTTTTATCGGTGTGTTGTGTCTTTTTGATGTGAGCTATGGTCACTAGTGTCAATGACACATAGTGACAGTATACACCCGGGGAAACTTTTTGACAAAGTGAAGATCTTTAAAGAGATGATTAAATTGAAATAAATCTCACGTGCAAAAGATGTGAAAAGCCTGCCATTTCCCTCCTTTGCTTGACAGGTATGTGGCACGGAGTCCATAGCATTTTCCCAAGTTAGTAGATTGGGGAGGTTTTTCGTAAAGGAATGCAAGGGAGAGAATTTATTTCCACACACATTTATGCCCCCTACCTAATGCTCAGTAACGCTTTTAGTCGTACCATTCCTCGAAGATAACTGAGAACATCATCTTCTAACCAGCACTGAGCTCACATTCTGCTTCCTGCGCATGCGAGAGCCTAGCCTTTTAACCAGCATGTTTCACGTGCACAGTCATGCTAAGAGACGAAATCAATAAAAAGTTTCTGCTCCTCACACTCAACTTTCGTCTTTCTGGCGGCTTTTTATTTTATTTATTTATTTTACTTATTTTTTTTAATAAAGGTAGGAATCCTGATTCCATATCCCATAGAACGTTTGTCGGTCTCGAGATTTCTCGTGAGATTTTACTCAATGGTATAATGAATCGCAAGGTTCAAAACTCAAAGACCTTCAGACTGGTCCTCCAAGGCAGAGATTGCTGTTCATCTCGGAACGAAGAAAAAAAGTATGATATTCAGATTTGTTTCCACAGAAGCACAAACAGTTACGAGGAGACCGCTAACTTTTGCCGTTACGTCGGAGACTCCCAGACTTGTATGACTTGTCAAGATCGATAGTACAGCATGGTATCGCGATTATTGACCATCGATATTGCCACCTCCTTCAAACCCCTCCTAGCCCTTTCCACCATCTTCTTAAGTGTCTCAGCCAACGCCTACCTGGTTGAACCCTATAAAATTATAAAATCATTTCTACATTAACGAACAGTAAACAGGTAAATTGAAATGCATTTATAGACACGGAACAAACAACCCGCCACGTGCCTGGAACCCGTTCTGTGATTCCTGGCAACAATATGTCAATAGTTCGTTTCTTGCCTCAATACAACACAGTCTGCAGAAAACACACCAGCACGACCACTTTTTTTTCTCGGGAAAAATATCCGCACTCAGCAACCTTCACAATGTGTGAAAGGCGTTTACTGAAGCTATTTTGGGTTTCTCTTTCTTTGCGCCAGATGAGATCATAACGGTGTCACAATGTACCCGGTTTTCCAGTAGGTGAATGTCAGAATAACCAGAATAACAAAGTAGGCAATTTTGTCTTTGAGATTTATACAAACCAGTCCACCTCGGGCAGCATGCAAGGCTACCGGTTTATTCAGAAAGTATACAGGGGGAAGACAGGACGAAATAAAATATAAAATAACCAGCAAACATTGTCACGAAAAGAGAAATGACAGAAGAGTTCAAGAGGGTGGTCGATAAAATGCAAGAAAAATTGCTTCTGGACGTCTCACCTTTTTGAGCCCACCATTTTAATTACTACTCTTGTCTGACAGTTATACAGTGCAACTGCGGGGAAGAAAGTAGTTATCGTTACCTTCGAGGTTGCTTTAAGCTCCAGTCTATAGTCTTGACCCATGGGGAGCAAAGAATAAAAAAAACAAGTTGACGTATTGAGGTGTTGTAGACTTAGTTGTGACCATGGTCACCTCGTGGTGAGGGGAAAACATGTCAGCAATAAAAGAAGAAAGGCTACAGAGACGAAGTAGCTTTCCTTGTTAAACCTGCTGTTTGGTGTTTCGACGGTTGCGGATGTTTACCGAACTCCTGCAGGAGAAAGAATTGGATGTAGAGAGAGAGAAGAAAGAAGTTGAGTGGGATATGGAGATGGTTAACCCACCACCCGCCGTGTAGCGCCACTCATGCATCACTAACAGATCCTTCTTCACGCTGTTTCAAACATTTTTGTACGACTCCACCCCCCCTATCACCCCCCTACCCCCGTGCTCATCCTCTTTCGTCTGTCACCATCCTCCCCCCCACCCCACCAATCCATACATCGCTCGTTGGTACTGTGTACAGTCGGGTCAGACATGGTTGTCACGGGCAACCAACACACCATGCTGGACCAGGACGAGGCTGGTCTACTTGCCTGCTCCACACGCCTCTCATCATCATTTCACGGTGCACTGCACCCAAAGGGCGAGGCAGGAGAGGTCAAGGAGAAGGAGGAAAAAGATCGTGTTTACGGGCTTATCGACGACCCTCCAGCCATCGATGTGGTCTGCGGGGATCGAACACTTCGTCCACCTGGATTCAACGCCTTTTTTTTTAAACAGCAATGGCAGGAGCTGAAAAGAGCAGTAACGGGTTGGGAATATAGTGGGGGTGGGGTGGGGGGAAGTCGATGAAGGAAACTTGTGAGAATGGCGACACTAAAGGTCAATTTCCTTGTAGCGTTCTTGTTACGAGCTTAGCCATTTTGTGTAAATTATACTAATGAGACTTTTGCTGAGAGTGTGCAGTAATTGAACCTTGATGTTGGTTGTGCCACAGACAGACAGACAGACAGACAGACAGACAGACAGACAGACAGGGTAAGGTAGTTAAGGTGCATCGATAACGTTTAACAATTTCGATTGTCTCCGCCAAAGTCTGAGATGAAGGAAGGAACTGTGTGTGTTTGTGTGTGTGTGTGTGTGTGTGTGAGAGAGAGAGAGAGAAAGAGAGAGAGAAGGCATAGTGTTTACTTTTCATCAGTTTTAGCGCGGCCTTTGCCCCTGAGACTCCCGTAATAAACAAGACATTTATTCTGTGTCCACAGATACACATGCAAACATTCGCCGGTTCTTCTTTCATCGTCTCCTTCCTCTCCTTAACAAATCGATTTGCTTTAAGTACATTCAAAGAGGGTCGCGTAAACTCATTCGTATAGTTCTTTCTCCGTGTCTTGCTCCCTCTAGCCCTTTCTTTCTCTCTTCCCCATCCCACCCCTCTGTATCCGCCATGGAGTTCTTTGTTTTTGCCTCTTATTCGTCCCACGATGGATCAGCTCAAGGTACAACAGCAACCAAAACAGCGACAGCAACAAAGGACGAAAGAGGGGACGCTGTTAGCGATCGTGAAAAAAATATGTCGTCTGTAGACTAGTCTTGTTTGGTCGGGTATAGTTCGTTAGCCTGGGTGGTGGTTACCGGGTATTGCCGTTAGTCTGGCCTGTATTTCACTGCTGTGACCTGTAAATGTTGTAGATTGCTTAGACTTGGTTGTTTATTGGCTAAATGACAAGATGGCTATCTTAAAGATTGCAAACCCGGGACCATCATAACGTGCACGAACATGGATGACTAACACATGGTACTAGCATTCCTATTGGAAGTAGCCTTGACAACATACCCATGGACATTCAGGATGTCTGTTTTTGTCCTTCTGTGCAGGGGGATGTTTTAGGCGTCTGCATCGTGAGAACGTAGAGAGTAAATTCACCCGGATTTCGAGACCAACATTTTTGCAGTGGACCCAGCTCAATTATTTTTGGGGAAGGAAAGTTTGCACTTAAGTGCAGGCTATCTCCGTGGAGTTTGTTGAAAGCCAGGCAGTCCATCTGCTGGACTGGTAGCAGTCTTCCGGGACCAGCCGTGAGCGTTTCGAGAAGCAGTAAGCTGTCAGGTATCGATGAACCCTTTGAAAGCTAACATCTGGGACCTGGACAAGTCGAGGCCAGATTACGCTGAGGTTCTTAGAGTCAGCAGCATATTTACCTTCATAACAGTACGCCATCTTATTTATTCATTTATTTTTAAAAAAAGTGTCGATCTTCACTTCACTCCGACTTCTAACCATAAACCAAAACCGCAACACACAATAAAGCTTGAGATTATGCACCACCGTCAACAGGAGGGCTCGCATTTTATGCTCTTCTTTTCTTGATCTTACCTCATTTGAAAAAAAACTCGTTCTCCCAATTAACGTGAAAATTCGTCTGCCAAAAGCCCAGTCCAGTATTTTAATGTCAGTATTTAGATGACACGCTGTATTATTTGAGCGCTCGTCTCCATTGTTGTCATGCAGCCTAACAAAGTTTGAAGGGTTGAACGAGACTTAAATTACAAAGCCAGTGGGTGACAAAAATGTCTATGAAAAAACCCAGCGGTGAATTATATGCTTTACATTTATCAGAACCAAAAAGCTGCAAAATTTCAGAAATATGTCCTCCTTCAAAGCACTCATTTTCATCGGTTTGTATTCTTGAGAGATACGTCTCCCTGCAGGACATTTCATTATAACCAGTTCACTGTCTGGAAAGATACATTACTCTGGAGGACTGTCTCTGTAGTCAAGGTTGGCATTCCTGAGAAAGATGTCATTAGCAACATGTCTGAAGACGTTGCAAGACTTTCATTTTAACCCATCAAACCTCAGCTAGTAGGACTCATTTTAACATTTTGACTGGAGATGCTGTCTGGTTGTCTTAGACTGAGGATGGAAGAAAAGTCAAGCTGTCTTTTGAAAGTCAACACAAGTGCAACATTTTTTTTCTTGATGATTAGGTTAAGTTCATTTAAAAATAATAATTCCCAAAATATGAGTACATAATTATGCTTAGAATTCAAGGTATTAGCCTCGAAATATCGCCGTTCTCGCCTGCCACTAGGAAAGCAGAAGAAAATTACTCTCCTGCACTGGAGAGCTCCGTTGCGCGCAAGTAGTATTTGTAACAGTGAGTGGTTCAGTTCAACAAGTCTGTGCATATCTTCGAGTTAGGGTTAGGTTAGGGTTGTCCTCTTCAAGAAGCGATTTGTTGCCCAGGAAATGAAACGGCTGATTTTGGAATACAGCCATACAGATTTGAACTTTATTTAGAAGCTTCGACTGAACTTTAAAAAAATTAAAGAAATTTACTCGACAGACTGGTAATAAAATCTCCAGATCCAAATGTAATGTGCAACAATCACGGTCATTGCAGTCGGTGTTGTATTATTGATTCTTTGTTACTAAGTGGGCGCATTTGAGTTATTTTTTCTATGTGTATTATTGTTAATAAAATACAAACACATTTCAAATGTTCGCTTTTTGTGATAAACTCCTGTAATTTCTTTAGTTGGTAGATGGTTAATTTCTAGCATCGCTTTTTTTTACTTTATAGTTACAACTGACTGCCGATCATGACTGTGTAAACATTCAAATATAACAAAAATTCTATACATATTTATTGATGTCAAAACTTATTTCCCCCACATTTAGCAGCATGCAAAATTTACCCATTTACTTACTCGCACGTGTTCCCGCTTAGGCGCCCCGTTCATTTATCACCTTCAAGTCTGTTTTTTTTTTTTTTAGGTTTTTCGAGCTCGCACATCAATGTTGCCCTTACACTGTCAGTTGTTGCTAGCATTATGCTGGATAAAGATACGACTGATGATGTTGTGTTTGTGACTGTCACACGATGTTACTCGTAGACCAGACGGTGTAGAAACTGTCGATGTTGTATATCTGGTGCTTGATCTACCAGCAGTCGTAGTTGGTTTTAACATCTCGTGCTGTTGTATAGTAAGCACTGCTGTAGGAATAACATTTCTTCAGTTTACTGAAAGTCCAAGACTTGCTTGTACTGTATAAGTGACAGGATAACAATCCATTTTGAAATGTTTTGAGCAAATTCTTGAGTACAGTGAGGGAATCAAGTTCGCATGGCACGTTTGAACAAAGCAGAGACCTGTATATACACATCTCTGAACAATGTTAATCTATTGGCATTTGTAGTGATTATCTTTAGGAAATGACAATGACTACAAACCATATCTGAATGTCTAAGAGAACATTCAGCAACAGCTCATCGTGTCTTGGTTTGTTTTCTTTTACCGAGGATTGCATCTTTCCTCTTGGAATTCAGCTCATGCCGACGACGCTATTTTTAGATATACCGACCTTCCGTCACTTCCTGTTTTCTTGAAAAATCCAGGTGTGATTAAGAAAAATATATTAGTATATAAAATACCACCGGAATATGTTTCTGGACTACTTTATGCTCTATTCCCAGCGATTTTCGCCTTTAGCCTTTAAACTCCGTTCCATTGACCGAGGACCACAACACAGCGTTTCATGCTGTCAAAAGTTCTGGTTTATTTGAAGAAGAGTTGATGTTCATAACGGACCTTTTTCGCCTTATTTCTGCTGAGACACAGAAAAGCTGAATCAGCATCAGCGGAGCATATGTACCGTGTGCATCTGCATGCTCTGAATCTTAATATAAAATGTCAAAAATTCTATCATTTACTTTCTAACTTCCGTCATGACAGTACGACACAAAAGCCTTTTCTGTGTCGACTTGTCACTTTTTTTTACGGGGCTCAGGTCTTTATTCTTAGTGGACAGTCGCCGTGTGAAACTGTTGCATTGTGCGCTTGGAAACTTTCACCGACCAGAACTGCGCTACAGTTAGGTGAGTTCGCATTCTTTTAAACGGAAACAACAGTGGATCTGCCTACCTGGTTGAAAACGTGTCAGTAAGTGCTTACATGATCATATGAATGCTGACAAGATTAGCTTGAAAGGAAATTCTGTGCGTGTGTGGGTTGTGTGTGTGTGTGTGTGTGTGTGTGTGTCTTTGCGTGTACTTGTTTGCGGGCGTTTATATGTGTGAACATATGTGTATGAGTGCGTGAACTGTTTGAATATGCCTTACCTCTACAGCATTGTAGCAGGAAAAGTACGTTCCTTGTACAAAAGGACGAGCTGAAAAGGACGAGCTCTGGTGAGCTCTAGTTGAAAGGCCGCAAGTCACTCTCGATCTCTTGATATTGCGCTACATTTGCATTACACTTTTATGACCACTTCTGGCTTTGTTGGAGGGACTTGGACCTGCGTCATCAGTGCCCCACATACCGTATCATACCTTCTACTGTGTAGGGCCGAGAAGTACCCCTATGCATGCTTGGCTGTCACAGTAAGAGGTAGTAACTGTTGGTATTCGAGGTCAAGAGGGACAGAGTGGAACAAATATGTCTGCATGAAAGACTCTTGAATCGTGTTTGTAGCAATGGCGTACTGCAGTGACGTATTCGCACTTGTTTTGACTTGATTTGGGTTGAGAAGCTATAACATTAAAGTTTATTGCTTAGAGGCAAGCTTGGAGGAGGACCCTGGACGTCTGTTTGTACCTTCTGTGCGTTCGGCGCTCCGTAGAAACACGCAGTAACTTTGCTTAACTTGAATGTCTGTCTTCCTGTTTTGTCATTCACTCACTCCCTCCCCTACCCACCTACTAAACTCTACCAAACATCAGGCCACGCTAGCCTACCAAGAACTGACCTACCTGGTTGATCAAATCCAGTTTATCTTTGTCTCTCTCTCTCTCACACGAATTAATGCATACACACATACACACCAACACACACACACACACACACACACACACACACACACACACACACACAAAGCGGCGGCTCATAAATTTCCGGTCATCCATCAAGATTCAAGTACCTCCCACGGGGGCGAGAGTCTGACACGCCTGGCTGCACATCGTTGAAAGCTCGTGCTATCGATCCTTGTGGTTACGTAACGTCCAAACCGGTTTCTTCGATCATTAGATTTCTGCCCTTACCCGCCTCCCCACAGCATAACAACACTAGGTGCTGGAGAAAATTAGTTTTCCTAATTCCCCCCCCAACCACCACACACACACACACACACACACACACACACACACACACACACACACACACACATACACACACCCCTGCCTCCCTGTGCTTGGCGAACACTGAGAAATATGAAGAGTTCTCAGCAGGTAATATGTTTTGCTGTTGACTGAGACTGATGTTAACTCTGATAATGGATGCCACAACAGAGCATGCTATTATGGCTGGCCACATTATAATAATAACCATGATTGATGGATACTTGAAATTATTAATATTTGTGGAGTCGCGTGGGCTGTGGGTGAACATGTTTTGACGGTCCGTGAAATGAAGTTCGAGCTGACTCAGCATTTTCTTAAGTGTACAAGTGTACAGATAATTTACCCTCGTGTGATTTTTTTTCCTGAGTTCATGTGTCCTGTCTTTAAAAAGTACTTCAAACATAACAGATGAGGACTAAAGATTGTTTCGTGTCAAAACTCTTTTTTTCCCTTCTATGACAATAAAAATATCATAAAACACAAGCAAATTAAAATCAGCTTCATAAAGATTATTCGAATAAGGCAATCGTATAGAGAGAAGAATCACATGAAAGAGAAAAAGAGAGAGAGAAAGAGTAGGAGATTTGAAATCCGTAGTCAAAGGCGCAGTTGATTTAAATATGCATGAAGTCTCTGAGTCCATTGATCAAAACATCAAAGTGGACCACAGCAGAGACATGTTGACTTTCCAACCAACCAAAGTTATCATAGGGCCGACAGGTAGTCTGTCAGCAATTCTCTCGACAGCTAAAAAAAATCACAAAAAAACTGAAAACTGAAAACCTCGCATACATAATGCTGACACTGTACAGGTATTGCTCGACTTACGACCACAATTGGTTCCGACAGATCGGTCGTAAGTCGAACTGGTCGTAAGTCGAGTATGCTATATGTACAGTACTTTGAAACGGTGTTATGAAAATCTTCAAGCCATATTTTATCATAATTTTCTTTGTTCATTTTATGCCATTTGTATCATCTCTACAACATTTTGCTTCTTATTTTTACATTCCCCAGGTTTATGTAAAACACTGCATTAGCACTACAACTGGTTTAATATTTGCACAACATACACAATTACAAAATACAGGTATAAAAATACAAAATGTACGAAACATATTATTGGCCGCTGGTGCTTGGCTGCGGATCGTCGTTGTCGCCATCTGAGGCAGTAGTTGGGGTTAACGGAATTGGTTTTTTCGAAAACATGGTGTGCTTTGTCTGAATTGTATGTTTCTTTTTTTGCTTCATAAATTTCACGATACGGACGAAACACATCGTACGCCATCCGTTCAATCCTTGCAAATCATTCGATGTTTGGGTCCATTGCTTCGAAATGTATAAGAAATTTATTCAGTAAAGATAAACTTTCTGATAATCCCTTAGTCGTGAATTTTCTTTCTGGCTCCTCCTCCTCCTCCTCTTTCTCTGCTTCTCTTCTTTCTTCTTCCGCCACTTTTTCTTCTTCCAGTTTGATTAGCTCTTCATTTGAAATGGTGCAGGTGGAGATGGTAGTGCTGCCGGAAGCTGGTCCTCACTGTCGTACTCCCAGCTGGGAGCAGTCGTGGCTAGCGATTGTGGTTGTAAGTCGCATTGGTCGTAAGTCGAGCAATACCTGTAAGTTTATGGCATAATCGACGATATGATGGAATGTGATGAAGACAGAGGCTGAGCGGAGAGAGTGGAGGAGGGATGGTGTGAGGGAGGAACGGTCAGTCAGAAGAAAGGCGACTGGTCCGACACAATGTCCAACCACGAGGGTTACAAGAGAGTGGGAGAAAGAAGGAAAGAAAGAATCAAAGGAAGAGTCACTTTCATAGCAGTCTTATATCTCAGGACCTTCTCAATCTTGTACGTAAAGAAGAACATGGACCTTGAAACCGATGTAAATCAACATCATTGGTTCGATCCCCAGATTTGACACGAACGTTCGTTTTGTATTATGACTCAGTCAAGGGCTGTTTTTGGTTGGCATATTTTGTCCAGGTGCATGTTTATTTTCTCTAAGATGCTATCGGTGTCTCCAGATGAAATAATACTATGCAGAAGACCTAAGAAGTGTTTCTACGAGGCACGGCGACCATCGACAATATCGTTGTTTCCGAGTGCTCCCGCACGAGAAAGGAAGAGAAAGACAGAGGGAGGGAAGTGGTAGAGAGACAGAGAGTCGTGAAGTAGCTTCACTCCAAACGTCCTGGCTGAACATGAGCTGTCAAACTGTCAAGACAGGGAAGGAACATCACAAGTACAATTGTTGCATTGTTTCGCTACACTGACGACGCGCTTGAATAAGCTTGATGCACGTGCTGCCAGAGATCGAGTTGCAAGAGTTACTAACCTGGGCGACTAGCAGGTCATACATCGTCAAATATGTGAATATGTTTTACAAAATTGTGTACATGACAGTGATGTAGCTCGTCAAGCATCGCCACCTGCCAAACATTTATCACACCGTCACATATTTGACAGTATGTGTCTGGTAAAGACGGTCCTTTATCATTGCAAGTGTCATTTGTTAATGTCTGAGGGGAGAATTTATTGTCGTGGTCTTATTGTAAAAGAAGTGTGTGTGTGTGTGTGTGTGTGTGTGTGTGTGTGTGTGTGTGTGTGTGTGTGTGTGTGTGTGTGTTCTTTCTGAATACTCGAAAACATGGGTGTGACATAGAATTTGTTTGGCCTCGCCCCACACCCATTCTTTACTTATTACTTAACACTGCTCGGGCAAACACACGCCCACACAGACATGCAGACCGACACTTACAAACAAACGCTGCCGTCAACGTGGCTGCTTGCATGCATAAATACGTCCGTACATACATACAAACAGACAATCTGGGGGTGGGGAAGCCCCCCCCCAAAAAAAAAACCTCCCACTATTCTATTACTTCTGCGATCCATTACTTCCTGTCACTTTGGTCTCCCGAGTTCCAGCTTACCTTTTGTTGTCATCAGTGTTACCATGGTTCGCATCCGCAAACAAACTGACGCCGCTTAGCAAATAAAAAAAAGACTGACTGGCGAGACATGGAAGCTCCGCCCCCTTCTCCCTCTCTTTCACTCTCCTTAGTCCTCAGTCAGGCGTGCAGATCATTAATAGCAAACTCAAGCGCAGGAAATGCAAGATGCAGGATGAAATCTAAGCAGCCCCATCGCATATTTACTTCAGGGCAAAGTAGACTGTTAAGAATTTGGTATCTGACAACTTTCCCTAACAGCTTCTGAGGAATGTATGTGACGAAATTAACGATGATGCGGACACTGTTTCAACACTTGCACACACCCACACGCGCGCGCACGCATAGCTATAAAACCCCCACCCTATTAAAACAAAAATTCCACACATATACGCGTGTAAACACGCACGCTATCGATGCACGCAGCTGTTGACACACGCATTCAGTTCACACTATCATGCTGGATCATAAACATCCCTGACACGACGAATCATAAGGCGAGGTTGGTTCTGAGAGTGTGCTCCTCCTGACAGCCATGCTGGTCAGCCATTTTGTCTGGTGGACCTAGCGACTGACTCTCGATATTTCTCGATCGAATCGAATCCCAGAAGAGGCTCGTGCGAGACGTGTGCGAGTCGGCTGCTGGAGTGTCTGACGGTAGGGGACGCTCTCAGAGTCATATTCGTCCATCTCTCCACTCACCACTGCTCCGGTGATACAAGGAAAAAGAATTCAAGAGCTGTCCCCTCTCAGATTCTTCTGGACCCCCATCAAACTCTGTGGGAGAGTCTGGCAGAGTGATTCATTCTTACACAATAAGACCAAGTCGCTCTTGCTGTTGGTCGATAGTGATGGGCATCACGAAGACTAGAACTTTCATTCTATATCAAACTTCAAAAGTCGTTAAATACCTCGTCAACAATATTATCAAACGTATAGTGTTGCAGCATATTTCACATGCCGAAAGAGACGGATACTCCGGTGATATTGGTAGTGTAAAGAATGACACGTCTTGTAGTTACCCTGTACCATGCAGTACAATCTAACAGTACACTGCTGGACGTTGAGGTGAGACTTGCTGCACAGCAGTATACAGCAATAGTAAAAGGTAAGGTAAAGGTCATCCCATAACCTTTTCAGGTCGTTGGGGAGTGAGGTGTTAGAGACCCCACTTTTCTCGGGGCCCTCGCTGCCTTACCTTCCCCAATCTCCTCTCCCTCGCTGCCTTACTTTCCCCAACCCTCAAAGGAGTCAGGTACCAATTCCCGTCAGCTGGGTCGACTGGGGGAAGTATGCTGCGCTTATCGGGAATTGAACCAGTGCGCTCTCGGTTCGGATGCCAGCGCTCTAACCACTCGGCCATACAGCAATACACAATGTTGTTAGTCCCTCTCTTGCCACATATTGACAGCAACTCTGTTTCTTACAATAAACACTTTTGTCTCAAGATTTCCGCAAGAGTCCTATATACATACCGTCTATTAACACTGTTTTTGTGTTATCGATTTATTACATTTCTAATTCTGTTTTATGTACATGCATGGCTGCTTGCTTAGCTACCTTTTGTTTCGTATATCAATATATATATATATATATATGCTTACGTACCAACGCATTGCCAGGAATCGACTTACCCTTTAAATAACTGTACACACGTCAGTCGAGTTCTTTCAAACAAACAAACAAACAAAAAAACATACAATCGTACTGCGTGAATGTTCGCTGTTCGTTGTTACTGATACCCATTTAGGTGTATTATTGGTTAAAATGTTTAAAGTCCTGATCCGGACATCCTTCTTCTATAAATGCGCTATATCAATCACGCACATTATTATTATTTAAGCCCTCGACAAGCTCTATGTTTTTAAAAACTTATTTTTCTTCCCTTTCCTCTAACATGATATACATATAATTTTATGTATAAATGAGCCTAAATGTGATTTCTCGTCCTGCTCCTCTTTATCTTTTGTTCTATTTCTTTGCTTGCGTCTCCTCTTCACCTTCTACACGAAGGAAGAATTTATTGAAGTCCTACAACTCTGAATGTGGAGGATCTGGTTACATTTCTTATTCCTTTTCTTTTGGTTCTTTGGTGTCGTTGTGTTTGGTCCCGACTAAGAGAGAGAGAGAGAGAGAGATCGTTCCAGTTTCAAACGAAGGCAAGGTATTCAGTGCAGCCATACACAACACAACCATAAAGTGCTGACAGTGAATACCACCCTTGGTTCACATATTAAAACACGTGGTCTTTATCAACAATATCTTCCCGTTATAAATTCTACAATTTAAAGACGGAGCATATATCTGTGGATGTGTTTCCTCAACCGTGTACAATCTCCTTTTGAATGTAAACTCTGCAACTGCTTTGTCTCTGTCGCTGCTGTGGTGTATCTCTGGAAACAGCCTTTTAGGCCGGAACGTCTAAGAGAATGTTTCCAAATAAACATATGCTGAGAGGGCTAAGCGTTCGGCTGCCTGATCATTTACACCTGCAAGGTGTTACGGCCTGATGAGGAGAATCCAATATTCACGCCAACGTCAACGCTTATGCATGAGCGACCATTTTCTCCAGCAGCCTAGAGAAAGTAGGCAGCTCTTAAAGACCAACACGAGCGCAAAATTGTTTTCTTATAAGTGGACTTAGGTCATTAACACATATCCTTTGAATTCCTCGAAACTGTGAATTTCTCTCTGCCATTTATAAGATGCAAGCGTCTGAACATCACAGATCGCTTTTGGGGTTGGAAACATTACTCTACTTTCTGCTCTTTTTTTAGCATGCTGTTCTGTCTATCTGGCTGGTCTGATTTTTGTTCAGATGTCTTATGCTGATTTCTGACTTAAGTTTTTCCATGTATAATTTTTATTTCCAACGTTCTCCAATATATTTTGTTGCTGTACTTTCCAGATCTTGTATCATTAGAACTCGAGGGGCAGAAAATGTGCCTTATATAAGCATTATTATTATCGCCGATGTTGTTGTCGGTATTATTATTATTGGTCGATACCTTGTTTCCCATGCAGTCACCAGACTGGCTGATAGCTCATGCCTCGTTAGAGTAAGATCGAAGCTCTGGCTTTGAATGATGTCCGTTGCTAGAATCTGGGTCAATCTATATGTACTTTTCTTTTTATTCATATGCATTTTTGTAGCAAGCTAATGCCAAGTCTGTTGTTGTTGTTGTTGTTGTTGTTGTTAGTGGTGCATCTGCTAGCGCCAGAGTGCAATTACATTTCAAATGACTGAGCTGTGAGTTCACTACATGTAAGATGCTAACGAACAAAGTTTGAATGAAAGCTTTGATCCGGTCGTGAGTTATGCCCTCTTGACTATGCGAAGATATGTATATTTAAACACACACACACAAACGACTAATTTCGCATATCCAATCCAAAACGTTTTTTTTTCTAGTGAGTTACTAACTTAGATCACGTGACCCATCGCTGGTGCGAGAGACAACCCACGCCTGCTCTCATTTGCGCATGTGCCGTGGTGAATATACACAGCGTTTATCAAATTCACAGAGTTTCTTACGACGTAATATTTTGTTTACAAATTTCTTGAAAACAATATGTTGACACAGTCAGATTTGGCATTACGCATGCGCATCCTACAGCCGAAAGTGCATCCGGACTCATACGCACAGCACTCGACGTGCTTGAATAGAGCGCTCGGTATTCACCCACAAGTATTCGCGAATACATCGCACTTCTTGTTCTCCTTAGAGACGCAGGTCTCTTCAACACTACAGTGAGGTCATCCCTTTTATCTCTTTCTAACACATATATATATATATATCGCTGTGACATCTGTTTACGGGTCTGGACATCAGTTTCCTTTACTCTGTGTGTGTGTGTGTGTGTGTGTGTGTGTGTGTGTGTGTGTGTGTGTGTGTGTGTGTGTGTGTGTGTGTGTGTGTGTGATAATAGTGTAATATGCATTTGATGCCTGCCCTGAAACGGTCTGTGCTCATGCGCCTGTATTTATTTACGGTGGACCAACTGTACACATGCACTGATACATAAGTCGACTCTAGTAAACCTTTAACAGCATTGAGGACCACGACGAGCAATGTGTGTCCTCGCATATTTCATGAGTTCCATGTTTTTTTGCAACTAAGTCGTTAACATTAAGTGTTATTTACGAGAACCTGGTCACAATCCCCTACCCACCCCTTTTCATTTCGTTGCCTAGTTTAATTTAGCCGCGTAGTCACAACAATGAGCAGAAATTTGACAGGTCTGCGATTTCCAGAAACAAGTGATTACCTTCAGACAAAGCATCACTATTCTTTATAAATACATCGAAGGATATTGACCAGCCATACGCAGAAAAATCATGCTCCAGATAAGTGAAATATGCAATAACACTGTTATAAGTAGCTTTGCAACACTGCTGGTAAAATTTACAAAATATCATGACTCTTTCATAAATTATATATATATATATGAATTTTTAGAAAATTTGTGAAATGGTATTTTAAAGAAGGAATCAACTGACTGCAAACATAATTGATGTAGTACATACAAGGGGTGATCCAAAGTGACTAAATCTTTCACAGCAATTCAACACAGGGCTACATGCACTCACTCACAAGGTTTACTCACACCCACATCCCCTTACGCGCGCGCGCGCGCGCGCACACACACACACACACACACACACACACACACACACACGCGCGCGCGCGGGCGGGCGGGCGCCTCAGTAACAATACACGGTTCAGGTCCAGGAATTGTGACTACACGCCTCCATTTGTCTGTCAGCTTCGAAACGAAATAAGAAATCTGTCTGAGAAAGCAGAAACGAAAATGGATGTCCTTAACAACAATTCGTATGCGCAGCAAATGTTTAGACTCGGTGTAATATGACGCACGTACACTTACCTTGCATACGCTCAACGCATATCACACACACGTAACACAACGCTTGACGATCCCCCACAGATAACGATGAAGATGAAGATGAAGATTTTACTGGAGACGAAGATCTCGATGTTTACCTTTTCCCATCCGTCCATGGGGTTGAGTGCTTCTTTTTACGTCATCCCTTCTACAAAATGACGACAAACAAATGACGTACACAAGACGTCAAACACAAGACACGATTCACACACGAAACAATACAAGACCTACCCCTAGCTCATTACACTCGGTCGTGCGAGGACGTTCAAAGTCTGCGTCGTTACATTTGTCGAGTGTGGGGTCGTGCCGGTCTGTTGACCTCCAGCGGAAAACACTTCCGGCTGTACAGGAGACTAGAGTGCGCCTTGGGGGAGGTTCGTCAGTGGGTGCTTAGCACAGACTTGTATGTGGTGCTCAGCGTCAGCGATGCTGTTCGCAAGAGGACGCGGAAGCGGTTTGAACACTTACCTGCTGTGGTCGACTGTCTTGCTGTCAACCTTTTGTCTATGAGCTTCCAGTTAAGTCTCGCTAATCTCTACTTAGCGTGGGCGGAAACAGTGCACAGCATCTAGCAATACCCTGGCAGGAGATGATGACTATGAGGATGAAGGTGGTGGTGGTGGTGGTGGTGGTGGTGGTGGTGGTGGTGGTGGTGGTGGTGGTGGTGGTGGCGACTAATCGAAAATCTCGAATCGACTCAAGACTGAAGCACTCATCCATCAACATTGTGTACACAGGAAAAGGATCAAACGGAGAGGCCATTGTGAGATCCTGACTGCTTCCGGCTTTAAAGATCTTATCGGTGTAGCACAATGATGTCACAGCGCGAACTTTACTCCTTACTTCCTTATTTTGAAGGTGGCTTGCCTGTCGCGAAAGGAAAGGAATTGTAACATTTTGGGAATAGCATACATGAGGTTTCTCAGTTGAAAAACAACGAGTAATCGGCTTAGTCTTTATCTGTAGTCTGTGCAGGCGACCGGCGCACATTAGACGTCCAGTGGTGTAGTGGTTAAACACTCATTTGTCAGCGTTGCAGTTAGAACCCAAAGCTCCTTGGTTCAAGTCCCGTCTCAGGACACTGTGACATTTGGTTGTTAAACTGGACTTTTGAGCGGTTTGTTTAGGATCATCTCTTTTCTTCATAATTCGTAAATCATATTTAGAAGAAAGCACTATTTTGTCAAATACACCAACCATCCAACCAACTAACGACCTTACTTGATGATGCATGATGTGGGACTGGACACTTCCGGTTCAGCAAAGTGGATGGAACATAGACTGCACGGTATTAGTCTGGATTTTTTTCCCCCGCAAGATTGGCTACATATGTGAATGTTTTTTTAGTAGACCGTTAGATTTTTCAATACTCTGCTAGCGGATGTCTGAACCTTACGAGTCAGACAGTTCATTTCCTTATTCATATCTGTAATAGTTTGTTGCGCCTCATGAAGTGTCAAATATTTCTTAAAGTAAATATTTCTTCGTTGCATTTTCGGAAAAATTAAAAACAGGCGTGGCTGCTGCAGACATCTACGAAACGAAGAGTCTGGAAGGAAAACAACAGGCTGAACAATCTGGAAACAGAAAAAAATGCCGCATAATCCTCTCGCACGCCCCCGCGTCCGCTGAGACCATATTCGCTCTTATATAAACACGTGTACGGTCATTAATACAAGCACTCAACCCCTTGTATAATCACCCACACATGCGCAAGAATAAGTGAATGAATGCATGCACACACACACCTATTCTTCCTCCACACACACACACACACACACACACACACACACACACACACACACACACACACACACACATAATGAATTCCTTCCTTGGATAGTACCGGAAAGCTGGGGCAAGGCGAACATTTCGCCGCTAGCTAGATGGCCTTGTTCACCGCTACTTCTGTCCATGTGTTCTCCCCCTTTCCGACGACCTGTTCCGGTAGATCAGCATAAGCGTTTGTCAGCTGAAACCAGTCAGGGGTGATAGTGTCTTGCTATGAACATTTATCCAATCAGTAACAAAAAACTTGCACTCTATTTGACCTTTAAGATATTAATACCACCCACCCCCTAAAGAAAATTATTCTTTGAATTGAGGAGAACAACATGTCCAGCTATAAGTAATTAATTGCCCGCTATCATAATTTATTGGGATAATTTTTCTGCCTAACTAATAACAATCTTCAAAACAATTATCTTGTTGCAACAGAAGTCATAGTAATAGTAACATCATTATGTGAGTGTACATTTAAGACGATTTAGAGAAAACTATTTATGTTTGTATAAATGTTGAAGTGTCTTTGTGTGTATGTATGTTGACATTACCCACAAGAGTCATAACTTAGCTTTTCGCTGGCTGCTTCATGGGACATTTTTCTTTCTTTTTGTTAAAACCATTTCAATATTGTATCAGTTGATAGTATGAAGCGAAGTATAAATATACGAACTGCATTGAAAAGTATACAAGTCTAGCGTCTGTCGTCAACTGCCTGCAAACTTACTTTTGTGCGAAACTAACGAACAGAGACTAGCTCAGTTTATGACTTCGTACGAGGTCTTTGACTCTGTGATCTGAGCTTTTTTAACATTGCGGAGAATACGAGTTTTTCTTGCTGGTTTACCTCTCCCGTACCAACATTCACATGTTTTTTGTCCCATTTCGGACCCACCCTCCATAAAGACCTCCCTTCGCACCACGTGACCACATCTGGTCTGCGGTCTTTTAGCGAGTGTCTGGCGGCTAGGTGTCGCCTCCCCTGCTTTCACGCTGCTCGGGAGTTGCCGATCCTGCTTACTAACAGCCGCTAGCTGTACTTTTTATTGAAACTTCCTCACTACGGTGGTCATTCAAGCGAAGAAGTATTGAAAGGGAGTGAAGAAGTCGGCGAGACATTGGTGAAACCTCTTTTTCAACGTCCTTTGGCTCTCGTCTAACGCTTTACCAGTCAATGACAGATAACTAGACAAGGCAAAGAACCTGGAACGGTGCCATGCTACTAGGCTTGCCTCGTCTTGGACCATTGATGATTTGTCATCCGATAAACAGCGGGGAGGGGAGGAGAGGAGTGCAGGTTCTGAAGTTTTAAGGGGGAAATACAGTCGAACTTGCATAGGATAATCACATAATTATTTATTTATTCTCACCGTTCGTTCGTTTTCATTTACTTACCCACTCAAACGGTTCTACGACATCCCTTTCCAATGACATTGTACGCATACTCCTCTAGATAAAATTTTTTATTGATGACGACCGATGCGTGAGCCGCTTAAACGTGGTTCCAGAAGAATCTCCAAATCCAGGGGCTGTAGCTCGGATGGAGAGATACGTCGGAACCCCTCCGCACTTGCTTTACCTCCGGTCAATACCTACAGCTGCAGCAAGCCCTCTGTAGCCATAGCTGTGGACCTCGAGATTATCATCCAACCTGCCGTCTGAATCTGTTTCTAGTTACATGAGTGCGCAACAAAAAGCACGATTAACAAACCTAAAAACATTGCATTGTGCAACAATATTTAACTCAAAGCTTTATTTAAATTTTCGCTTCTGTTCTCTCTCTCTCTCTCTCTCACGCGTACTTCGTTTTATACTGTTCAACTGGCTTAATATTTTTCCCACTAGGAGTACAATTACGTCATTAACAAATGAAAGCACGGTCCATTGTAATGCATTAAAATTAATTAGTGTTCATTAGTGTTACGATGCAACACATCATGACAGGTTATTGGTAACAGGAAGGAGGGAGTGGCATGAAAACATGTCAGTTGCCAAATAGTGAAATGATGTGAAAGATACAGCAAAACGTTAGGTTAAAAAAAAACAGCAGAAAAGCTTCCGACAGTACATGATGGGATGTCGGAGTACAGCGAATGTTGCAGAGAACAGACGCCAGTGATGCAGGACTGAGAATATAGACACAGACACAATGAAATCTCTTCACGCAGATGAAGACGATGACTGATAACAGATAAAGGTCACAATCAGTTAATATCGGGTGTTGTCATACACAAGGGTATGGCGCCCGTTGGTCCAAAAAAAAGCAACAACAACAACAACAACAACAAAATCTGACACGCAACACAGACGCGCAAAATGGCAACAAACAACACATGATAGAAAGGTCTTAGTGGTCGTAGCTGTAAGTGGTTTACCGTATCTAAAACATCGCTTGTGGAAGGCAGTCTTACCCTGCCCTTCCTTTTACCTCCTCTGATAAATCAGGCGTCCATCAGCATCAGTTGGGTGAGTGGGTGGGGGGAGGAGGGCGGAAAGTTCTCCGGTCACGGACCAGACTAGCGTGTGAACCAACAACCATCTGCTCATCAGTCGAGGGCTTTAGTCACGAGACTACAGCGACAATCGCAGTTGTAGAAGCCGGCAACAAACAATAAAACACTCCAGCTTATCAGTTATCGGGTCGATATGTCTTGCCATCGTATATTTATAAGTACATACCGAAGAAATTCCATTACATGATTGTTTACCCATATAATTTTAAAGCTACATAATTTATCTTCTCTTCGACTATTTTTTAAACAAATGAGGGCAATCTTTGTGTCTGGCTTTGGGCAAACAGTAGACAAACAGACTACCAGGCAGGCATTGTTCACGTGCGATGTTACTCAATAATGTCGTCCCATTCTTTCAGGGGATGTTGATCTCATTTTAATGTGTCAACAGTCATAGCATGACGCCGCAGATGCTAATTTTAAAAGTGGGCGTGAGGATGGAGGCTGTGTCAGCTAGGGAGCAGCGGAAGCCGTTAAACTCATCGGTTTATTGCTATCGAGTGTTGTGAAATACATTGTAAGTGGATGCTTTCCTGTGCAACTCACCCTTTTGTTATTGTCGAATGTTGTGAAAGACATTTTAACTGGATGTTTTATTGTGCAAGTGGATAAAAGCGTTGATGATGATGTATACAGTGTTTTGCTGACTGGGACAATTTGAAGATACCGCTGGCAAGAATAGATTGCGAAGAAGTGCCGATTTCTTATCGTTACCCATAACTGTGTATCAGTGCCCTGAGCACACATCCACCCCCCTCCCCCTACCCGTACGGAAAGCTCCCGAAATAGATTATCAAGTGTCACCCTCGACGTCACAGTCACCAGGGTCAATCCACACTGGCTGAGTAGAATTGTGACGACGATGTCAGCCGCTAGCTCTTGTGCTATACTTGTCACACAAAATTAGCCTGTACGGCAAGTGGGGCTTCCTTGGTGGTGGTTGGTGATGGTGGTGGTGGTGGTGGGCTGGTTGACGGGTCTGGCTGTTGGTACAGACAGTGAGGATCTCGCCATGCTGCGTCGCTTATTGGCTTAACGCCTCCGCCGGGATGTTTGCTCGGACCCCTGCCTTCTAAAACGAACAGTCCTTTCTTTATGAACCTTCAACAACCGTTGCTTTTCGGCTCGTCTTCTGAACTGGCGTCACTCTGCATCCGTGTGTGTGTGTGTGTGTGTGTGTGTGTGTGTGTGTGTGTGTGTGTGTGCGTGTGCGTGCGTGCGTGCGTGCGTGGGTGCGTTCGCTCTCTGTGTATTTTCTTCAGAATTAGCACTTCCCGTAGCACTCCTCTTAACCATGCGCTACCTGTGAAACATTGTCATCTGAATCAATCAACGATTACTGTAGCTACTAGCAATTAACCCTTCTAAGCTTGGCCACATCAGAAAATGAAATTATCCACCCTCTCCTTCTGATGGTGATCAGAAGAGCTCATTGCACTTTCAATGGCTGACAGTGCAGTAATAATAATAATAATAAATTCTGGAAGAGCGAGATCAACTGGCCGGCGGACTGACACATAGAAGAGCTCAAAACAACGACACATCTTCAAGTTATGTTGCATCGTTAATTTATTGCCGCTGGTATCATTTGCCTTACATGAAAATATATCCTCGCTATGACGTCTTCTACCGACGAAAATATCCGTTTGCAAGCACTCTGAGTGTCTGATGTCGAAACTTGTGATAATGTGTTTTACCAGACGATCCTAAAACACAAGTCGTGACCTTAGCACTCTTTGGTTACCTGAGCCGGGATTTGAGATTCACTTAATCTCTTCCGTATCTTCGAGCCCAGGTGTTCATTGGCTAAGCTGACAAATCAGATTCATTAACCTGCTCTCTCATGCACTCCGAAGAGGGTGAGAGCTAAGCGATGTCTGTCTTGTTGGTGATGATGTATTTGTTTTGAGGAAAAGTGTCTCAATTTATACTTATTATACCTGATTTCTCACTATTGAAGGGTGGGACCGAGGGACAGATGGGAGAAAGGGATGAAACAAATAAAGATTGGGACAGTCTGTGTGTAATAAACACAACAATTTATGTTAGCCATACCTGTAAAAATAATTTCTATCAAACGTTAGAAAGCGATGAAAATACTGCGCAATTTTTTCTGATTTTATTTTTTGAAAAGATATCAAGCACTTTAAAGACTTTTCCTCCTAAAACTGCCTCCAGACCCCATTTCTTAAAATTAAAGTCATTGCGATTGGCAATCAGGACGAAAAAAAAAGAGGTTAGGACTAGAGCATGAAATGTATTTTTCTACAACCTAAATAAATCAAGTGAGACTGATTGTGTAAAGTGTCTGATATTCATCATAACTACTTTTGAAATATTATCACAATAATACTAACATCGAATTATTGAATATTGAATAGAAATTATAAAAATAAAAGTGTTGTGTTAAGAAGACGGGGGGGGATGGAGGGGTTGAAATTATAGTTTTCAGGATACAAAGACGATTTGCACGTGGCACACAATTCAAACTAGTCTGCCGGACGTAAAGTCGAACTGGCACGTGATGATGCTCACGTGCAGGAAGAGGAGCATGAGCAAGCTGTGCGTGGACAAGATGTAGTGCCTGTGTCACGTAATCCTTTAAATGAAAACTGACCTGCAGACCACGTGGCAGGAAGGTGACTCTCAAATAGGAAGTTCTCACGGTTATTTTGAGTACTTCACGACATAAGCAGCAGATAATTCATTTTTGGCGGAAACACATCTCTCCGCATGGCTTAAAAAAGTGATGCTGTCCATGTCTGATGTCAGGCTGTAAAGTGCATTTGCCTGAGTGCGAACGTGTAAGTGAACGTGCGTAAGAGACAAAAAAGACTAAATAAAGTTTATGAAATAAAAATAAGTAAATACACGTTTTAAATGGAAAGAGATGGAAGGATACGATATATGTATTCAAGAAAAAGATGGTTTCGTAACCTTTCACAAATTTGAGAGGTTAACCAATCTCGAGGACCAACGTATTGTGGGGGCGGTGCCCATCACCTCCTCCCCTTCACTACAGTTTGTTTTCCAATCCCCTGTGACGTCAATAACCAACAGCTGGGTCGAACGGAGGTCGTGTGGGTGGGTGGGGGTGAGAGGGTGGAGAGTACCGGTAGTACCCTGCGATACACGGGTAGCACACCTAGGGTGTGCGCAGAGGTCGGCGCACGAGCAGCACGTGCATGTAGGTCCTTGTTTTACTGACAAAGTCTTTGCGACACAAAGGGACACCGAACTGCTAAGGTGTGGGGTTTTTTGTTCAAGGTAGTGGAAAGAGCGCAACATGGAACGACGGTTTTAAAACTTATACGTTCCTTCCTCCTGCTAATGTGTCTCACCAGAGGGATAACAAATCTGTCGGTTTCCCTAATGACAGCAGGCTTCTCGTTGGTGTCAGAGTGAATAAGAGAGAAAGAGGAACATGACATGACATATCTTTTATTGCTTCAAGCGCATTGGCTACACCAAGGGTGCGAGAATTTACTTTATATATATATATATATTGTGGCTCGAAATGCTTGCAAATAAAATTTGGAACAAAAAGCAGAACTTCTCAAAATGTCTGTGTACATCAGATTGCCTATGAATAAACACAGTCATTACTATTGAATTTTTACAAATATATAAATAAAGATTGCATGAAGGTCACAGGACTACGTCCACAATCCCTACCCATGCCTTTCACTCCCCTCCTCCACCAACACAACCCCCATACGGCCTATAGTCACCAGGACTCACCCATCCTCTCTCTTAGCCCTCCATATACACAAATTCCCCACCCTCCCACCCCACGCACTCACAGACAGACAGACACACTTTTTGTTTCTCTCTCTCTATCTATCTCACAGTACACTCTTTCTTCCTTTCTTCTGTATGTCTGTCTGTCTGTGTCACACACACACACACACACACACACACACACACACACACACTATGTTCCCACTTCATCTTTTTTCTTGATCAGTGGCTCAACAAATTAACAGCTCCTTGTTAACGATGTTTTTCCAACATCAGGAGCATAAAAAGCCCGCCTTGCATAATCACTGCCTCAGTGTTGTTGTTGTATTTTTGATTAATAGCATGAAGCCTTGCTTCAATATCTTGCAGCATTTGTCTCACATGTGTATTGTAGGACATGTCAAACGTACCATACCTGGGCAGAAGGAGCAATGGTGAGCTAGTGGAGATTGTGACAAACGGTTCCCATGACTGTTTATTTCTGATACTCTTACTCTAAATCATGCATAAGTCTTCCTTATATTATTCTCGTTCATAATATAAATCTACTTATCTTGTTTGATGCAGCTCTTTAAACTGCATCTCAAACTGCGAGATATTTTAAAGGTCAGCATACCATTCTTGACAATAGATATCAATTTATCTCTAAATGAATTTCTTCAGAAATAGTTTCTCACTGCTAGCTTGGTGAAACAGCCAGACACAACCAAAACCCACAGAAAGCAGAACCATATGTATTTTTGATACCCAGCTTTCATATCCTCAGGCATCTAACAAATAAAGTATAGTATATCCCTTCTTTGAATACTGAGTGTCCGGGAGTTTCAGCAATCCAACGAGTAGTCAATACATTTAGTAGCAGAGATAATTTCTATGGGAAACCTGCTTGTCTCACCATACTCTTGTCTGTCTCATGTTTTGATTGAAAAAAATAGGAACTTTTTGCAAGCAAAGAGATGGACCTTCTCAACTGTAGATACTCCATTTATTCCTATATCTCAGAGGGATACAGTAATATAGTTATGATCTGCAAATCTAACAGTTTGAAAATATTTTGCAAAGCTGCATTTTAACCTATTAATTGTGTTTAGTGTTTCAATGGTCCCTCATTTGGCTTTTATCATTGTCACTCACAGCATTATTAACACTAGGGTTGGTAAAGAAATCCCGACCCCAGTTATGTGTATGCGTTAATTACTTTCAGTTTATCCTTCCAAGATAACCACTGTTCTCTATTTGCTAGGTGGCAAAAAACAAATATTTTAGTTTTATCTAGGTTGACCCTCAGACAGATTCGCTGGGCTGTTCGATTTTGCAAACCAGTGACAGTTGGTGCAGACAGGGTCAACTCATCTGCAAACAGCAGAAGGAAAAATTCTGTCTCATGTGGTGTTACAGATGCCCACTTGTTTGCCATTGAACAGTATGTCTTGAGCTACTGAGTTTGTAAATAATTAGGGAAGAGTCGGGGTGGGAACACAGCCCTGTTTCAGCTCCTGCAGGCAGTCCAAGAACTGAGACAAGCTAAGATTGCTGCCTTTAATACAAGCCTCAGTACTAGTGTACATACTCTGAATGATGGTCCAAAGTTTACCTTCCAGACCTATTTCTGACGGCATCTGCCATAACACGGGTGTTTGAACACTATCGATCGCCTTCTGGAAATCGATAAAAGCACCATAAAGTTTCCTATTAAAGGCAAGGCTGTTTCTCAACTGAAACATATAATGTGAAAATATAGTCTACAGCTGTGTATATAGCTCCTATCCGTACTATAAGAAAGAGCGGGAGGGAGAGAGACTTTAATTTGAAATTTTTTTAGCATTTCATTGAAATTTATTGCCATTTCAAGGGAGCAAAAGAAATACAATATGAGTTACTCATGGACATACATACTACATGCTGCATTGACAAATAAACTATTCATTTTAATTTCGAACTGTGAACGCCTCACAAATATAATTTGGTACATGGACAGAAATAGCCTTGCAAACATTATCTAGTAGCAGCGGGAAACTGGAATCTGACGGATATTGGCCTTATTTTTGTTTTAGAAATATTCCTCTTTCTCAAGCCACTGTACCTTGAACGGGAGAACACGAAATTTTGATTTCATAACACCTGGACAAAAGAGACACGACAGAGCATTAACATTTTCACTAAAATTCAAAACTAAGCGCAAACGATATGGCTTGAAACATGAAAACCCGAGCTGAAAATGAATTAAAACATTACTAACCCCTACGTGTTTAACATCCTTCAGGTATAAACATCAAGAACAAAAACCATTTAAATGTTTGATAAAAGGAAGATCTTCTGATGAAGTTTTAGTTATATTTCCCTGCCAAACTTGATGTTAATTATCTTTGTTTAAACAGTCTCAAAAACATTCAAGCCTCCACGACTTCCTGATTTTCCCACCCATACCCAGAGAGAGAGAGAGAGAGAAGAAGAGACGAAGTGATGTTTGAAACAATGACTGGCATGGCAGGTAGCAAATCTTTACCTTTGCTACAACGGCCCCTTGCGTCACGACCGAGAACTCAGCGAACTGTAACCACTGAGATCATTGTTCACCTATCGATGGTTGCCTGAGCGACGAGTCACACTTTGATCGGCTGTGCCTCGGGGCGGGAGAGATTTAAGATTTGGACGATTTCATAACCACCTCGGAAGGAGCTCAGATGACATTAATGTGACGTCAGCGAATCACCATGGTATACCATAGTCACTTTAAAAAAAAAACAATAATCAACCAGAAATGCCAAAGGTTGACTAAATATAGCGCTTAAAACCACAAGATTATTAAGTTTAGAAGAAAAAAAACACTAGGGGGATGATGTATTAGCTGGTAAGGTAAAATGCTATTTAAGGCAAGTTGAAACTGATAAATGTTTTCTATGCTAATTTTAGAAAGCTTAAATGTGCATATGTGCGCCGAAAATAAAGGATTGAAACTAAAAGGATATTTTAACCATGTGACCAGGATAAAATCTTAATTGCTTTGATATCTCAGCGTTAAGGCTCATGCTAAGTGCACAATGTAGGGAGCTATTTTAAGGGCTTTCTTCTTTTAGAAGCGTGTACACATGCAAATCCTCGTCGACGAGTTATCGAAACGAGCCTTAGAAACAAAAAAATGAGTGTGATTTCCCCAAAACCATTGAAACGTGGGAAACATGTAAAGCTGTCAGAGCTATGACCGACCTTTCTCAAAACTTCTCCTCTGTGCGAGACATTGCCTTTCTCTTAACATACAAGAACCTCTAGGGCTGTCCTCCCATGAAACTCGATGGGCAGTTTCACGCAGAGACAGTCGAGAGTGTGTGCAACCAAACCATTGTGAAGAAAGGTGACGCACAGGTTACATCACAGAACTTTCTAGTACTGTTGAAGCAAATTGCGCTGTACCGTTAAGAGATAACGGTTAAGACCGCTGGTGCTGTGTTCATTTTCCTAAAATATATTATTTACACGCATGTATTCCGGATGAGAGTTTATCACTCAAAAATCAGTAACAGCGATTATTTATAAATATATATATATACGGCAACAGCCAGCACAAACACGAGCCAAATTAAATATATTCTGATAAAATTCAGACAGCCAATCAATCAATCAATCATGAATGTCGCAGTTTCATATCAGACGTTGGTGTGAGGGGTCTGCAGGCATGGCAGTCGAAACCATAATGAGTCGTGACGTCGGCGTCACCCTCGCGATACTCACACGAGAATCCGTGGCAACTGACACGTCATACGCAGTCATCGATGAAGGGAATGGAAAGAAAGCGCCATTTTGCGGCGTCTAATGAAGTGACCTAGGGTCACCTAGAGGGGCGCGCTGGATCTGTCATGTGGCGGTGGTGTAAACACACGACGGAGTTGCTATGGCAGCAAGGACGCAGCGTAAGGTGTCTGTAACGAATATGATGGAGTATGAGCGGACTTTGATTGACATATCAATCTTTCATGTTCAGGTGAAGAGGAGAGCGTTCTACTCAATCTTTCTATCCCTTCCCTCTCTCTTACATAACTGTTGGATCTACCCTCCGCTCAGGGGAGAAGTTGAGAGAGAGTTCAGAACGTTTAGAGCATTGTGTGTGGACTTGTTTTGTTTGTTTTTTTGTATGGAAGCTTAATATTTAAGAAATACCCTTTTCATACGATTTGTCATAAATTATTAAGATAACATTCAATTTTTGTATCTCTTCTAGTATATATCATTTTGCCTGCTTGTCTGTCTACCCTCTTCTCTCTCATAAACAGAAGGAAAGAGTGAGAGGGAAAAGCGAAGACAGAAAGGGAGATTGGGTTGGTGAAGGTGAGGTGAGGGTGGGGGTGGGTCAAGACTACTCTTTCCTCCGTCTGGGGGCACGGAAGACAATTTTTGTGCACGTGCTTTAAGAAAGTGACATCACTGAGGGTCTGCACACAATACCAACCGTCAGGACTGCCTCGTCGACCATCGGCACACGTCGAGTGCAGGCGGCCTCGTCAGGAGCTGCGGCAGCGTGCAACGTCAGCTGCAGCAGGCACAGCAGAGTGCAGACGACGAGGCGCTGGCAGCAGCAGCAGCAACAGCAGCTGTCTCGTCCCGCACACCCTCACAGCCACCCATTCCTGCTTCAACGACCGCGCGCCCGAGAAGCAAAGTGACCTGATGGAGGGGGTGGGGCATGGAGATGGAATGAACTTGCGACAGGGTTTTTTTCTAAACATTTTAATGCTAAACACAGGCGCCGGATGTTAGACAGGTATAAGCTCAAGAAATCAAACAGATTGGCAGATTCGAGTAAGGGACGTGCAATTCTTCACATGCTTCCATCTTCTTGTTCCTATTATGTAGCTGTGTTTTGCAGTCAGGCGTGTAATCTAAAAATATATTCTGTTGAAAAGCGTTTTTTTTGAGGAAATAAGATTATCATGCCTATAAGAAGGAATAAAGCATAATACGAAGAAAAAAACCCCATTAATTATTCTGAGTATCGTCTTCACAGGGCAGGTGTACTCACCGACAACAACGATTTCCTTTACTTCCATGTATCACCTTTGCAAATTCATTCATCGGGGGTTACCACCTCACATCGACACCTCCTTACCATTCTTTCGTCACTCATCTATAACGATCAATACCAAACTATCTGCGATACATCTTAACAGTTGAGAACGAGGTTACAGAGTCGACGGCCCGCCAGCTTCAAATTGCGCAACACCTCCAAAAGAGAGGAGGGCGCGCGTGTTGCTGTGGAAACGCGGGGTGGTAGGGAGTAAAGGGAAGGGAACACAACTTGCTGGAAACATGACGGCAGCACCCTGACGGTTTATGACCGGTGATCAATAATTTCGCTTCGAATGGGTGACCACTGCAAGGCACCGTTCTTTTGTTGTGCTTATTTTTCTCTCTTCTCTTCGAAGCGTGTAAAGTGCTCTGTGGTTTTCCTTTCTTCTTCTTCTTGGCAGGCGAAATATTGAATCACAGATCTGACATCATCCTTGTGTGGCAGCAAACCAGGATCTGTTCGGTAGTTACTCGATCGTTTCGCTCTTCTGGGCTTTTGACTTCGATCTGTGCCTGCCCACAGTAGCAGTTAAGGCGTTGGTTTTTATGACTTCATCCACCGTGACATCCTAGTGACCTAGCGTAGGCTTATTCACTTTGTGTGTGTGTGTGTGTGTGTGTGTGTGTGTGTGTGTGTGTGTGTGTGTGTGTGTGTGTGTGTGTGTGTGTGTGTATTTGGGGATGAACAAAAGGCGCAACTAGGACAATTATCCCGGAGGAAGAAATGTGTGCACAACATGGCCACTGAGATAGGGTGTACCCAAGCTCTCCCCCCCCCCTCGCCCCATGCATTTTCCTCAGTAATTTTGTTTAGCACTAAGACGTTTTACTCACACGAGAAATTGCAGGTTTTACGGCTAGCGGATTTGCTAATACTTCGGAGACCCAATTCCTTGCTTTGTGACAGACGCTCGAACCTAAAGGAAAGGTCAGTGGTAAAAATAGAAAGATAAGGTGAAATATTGAGCAAGACGAGCTGGATGGGTAGATGAAAGGTTGAGGGGCGTTGAGCGAGACAGCGAAAGTGATTTGAGCCACACACACACCTGAACTTACACCGTGGACTGCGTCACGATGACTTCAGACTAAGAGAAGTCAAGAGCTGAATGTGGCTCTCACGTGTCCATCAGACATCCATTCCTACAGATGATGGGCGTTGACGGGACATCGGAGAGAGAGAGAGAGAGAGACTATATATCACTACAGCTGACGATATTTCTACTATCAACACCGCCTATAGTAGGCATCACCCTTGTCTTTAGTCAACTGACACGAAGGCTGTGGATCACTTTTGATGCAAGTTACAGCTGGTCGATGCAACACAGGTCTTACCCACGAGGATGAGCAGTTATTAAGCAAAATCCTTTCCCCCCACTTCCTTTATGTTCTCCGGGGTAGAGTTCCTTTGTATCCTATTTTAATGGCTTCAAAAAACCATCAGTAGATCAGTTTCTTAATATACACAGAGTAAGATGCAATATGCAACACTCAAACATATACACATAATAAATACACACCGGCACATTCGGTCTATACCTCTACAAAACAGGTATTGATATTTTTATATATGAATCCACACTCTTACACACCTGTGCACATCACCAGCAGAGTACCTGCATCAATAGCAGCATATGAAAAAGACAACAAGGCCCTTTGTCATCTGCCTCATAAAGACATATAAAGGTAAATTGTGAAATAAACTTTTTATTGATATTTCTCAAAAGTCAAGCTATGCAAGAAGAGTGGTACTCATAACTTATCTTCTCCTCCAGCCTATGATCGGTCGATCGCCTCAAGATGTCCATCCATAATAGCCAATTTTGTGAACGCTTTTAAAAGTTTTTTTGCGATAGGGGAACGTGTGTAAATAGTTGACAAAGCTGACGCCGTGTGTGCGTGCGTGTGTGTGTGTGTGTGTGTGTGTTTGTGTGTGTGTGTGTGTTCCAATTTCTCTTTGGACATGACACAGGGGCGCTCGCATTGTATTTTAGATGCCCCCTCTCCATATAGCTGAAGGATGGCATTTCGGATCACTGCTTGTCTGACGGAAGAACGACTTAGATTACTTTTTGTCTAACCGCGAGCTTGCAAATCTGGTCGAATGCAAAAGTCACTGTTAAGACGACGCAGTGAAATAGAATCTCTCCTCCTTAAACCTATTTTCTGTTCTCGGCGACGCCATCTGCTGACATTTTTCTGACGTACAACGAGTATCCTGGAACTGAAGAATCCGAGCCCATTGACACTTCATCTATTTTCCTCTTCGCCAAGCTGAGTTAGGGTCCAAAAACTTGTTCACATTTCGTTGTTTATTTTTCAAACACATCGTATGTGAGGGACGTCCCTTGGTATACAGACTAACTGTCTGCGACATTTGTTATCCGCTAAGTCATGCGTTTTAAATACGACGAGAAGACTCAGTGAACTGTCTTTTAATTCGTAAATCTCATAAACTCATAAGAAACCATAAACAATAATGGTACACATCATCAACAAAGTGATGCATTACATTATTGTCGGTGACACTGACGTAGTGTGTTTTGAACTTTTAAAGAGACGGGAAGGCGTTTTCCCATTGTGAGACAGTTATCTCTATACGCACGTTGATGTTCTTATGTTTAGATTTGATCACAACATGGGCAGTACAAAGAGTGGGCAAAGAGCACTCATGGGACTGCGAGGTGGCTTTAAGTACACATCAGAGACCACCGTTAAATGGAGGAAGACCAGTTTTAATGACGTCATAAATGGAGGTGCTTGACCTACATGTAGCCTCAAAATTTTCATTGTAATGGTGATAAGTGCTCTTTGTCGTTTTGCGACATATGCTCAGAGTTGCCAGTAAATACAACAGCTATTTTGAGCTAGTAACTGTCGGAAGACACTTTGATCTCCCGATGAGTGTTTGGGGATAATAGCAGTCGTAGACAGAAACTTGTCTCTCACGTCTGATGCACACCTGAGGTTGTCCAGGTCAACGCTAACATGTCATATTTCTTTGTGGTCTCCCTTTGCTCCTACACACCCCTAAAGTCTTGGAAAAGGTAAAACCTAAGAGCCCCATATTCTTATTCGCTGTCGCAAGGGCGGTGAACTTCAGTGTTCATCGTGTCTGTAGTATATGTTAAAGCCCTTCTTTTCCGCCACATTTACATTCCTTGGTAAATCGAGTACCTATATCTTCGGGACAAATATTCGCTGGGCAAGAGCGTACCCCGAAGCTAGTTTTGAACCTTTGCTGCTCTGGAGCGTCAGATCTCTCAAACCAGTTGAAATTCCCATCAACTACTTTGTTATAAGTTTTTATACCCATTTATACAGCTTTCACAACTTTTTTTGAGGAAAGAGCTGCCAGCTAGCTGTTATGCAGAAAACTTTTTTTTTTAATTTCAAGTGAACATATAGTCTCGTGCAGTCAGTTCAAGTGGGACCCCACCTAACGTGAACAGAGCATGGGCCTTATCAATCACCATTTTTACCTTTTAGAAAGAAACTTGTAATTTCTGTAAACAAAAACTCGAGCATATAAAGGGACACATGTTAATGTAGTTCTCCAAAATTTTAAACTCAGCTCTCTCCCTTATATATATATATAATTATATACACGAAAGAGAGAGAAAGTTTTTATATTTCATTAAGAATTCTTGCTTTCGTTTTTCGTGTTCTTGCAATAAATGTAGAACCATAATTGGTTTACAACTACAATTATATTTAACTACCTTCGCCTTAATCTCAATAAATACAAAAAATTAATACAATTTATTTACCGTTTGTTCAAGGATAATTTTTTTTAACGGCGAAACAAATATATACAACACACGCCCACACACACAAATACATTTTACACACACGTGCGTACACACACCAACAGACAAACGGGTACTGGATCAGTCAGTACGTGTTGTACGACAGTTTCTGACAGCCGCTTTGTGGATCATTTTAGCCTTATTTATTGTTTTTTGGCTATTGCAGGACCTCTTTCAGCTGTAAATTAGACATGACCACACGGTACATAAACACCCCAGCATTATTTTTGTGTAATATTTGTTTCTACTTCCCTGTCAGCTGTCGCTTCTATCCACGTGCTCCCTCCCCCACATCAACAACAGGTCAAGGATCAACGACTGACTGACTTAACATCATATACTGGAATAGGCATCAGGCTGGAACTCTAGGGCAATATGCACAACCTTTCTAGGTCTACTCATGGTGTGCCGACAATGTACAAAAGGAAACCTGATGATGTACAGCAGGGTCTCTATATATATATATATCGATCGAGCCTCTAATTCATTCTAGTCACACTTCTCCAAGCGGGGGATGCAGCTAGATGCGTGTAGGAAACCTGAATTCATAACAACGGAGCCCAGACAAAGCGCATGTGGCTTAAAACTGTTACATTATATGTCACAAAAATCTGACTTATATCGAGGAAAAATGCTGCATACGCTTGGAGGAAAATCCTGACAGCCGTGCTTTGAAGGGATTTCCCTTTCAGGACGCTGCGTGACGTCAGAGTAACTAGTAGCGATATGCCAATTGGATGAATAATGTGTAGTAAGCCAATCAGAAAAGAGTCCCTTTTGGTCACATGACACTTCCTGGGAGAGTACTTTTTACTCGAGTGACCTTCAAGGTAGGTAATATTCTGCAAATCTTGGACATATTAGAACCATTTTTTACATTAGGTAGCATGTAATCCATATCATTCTTCCACTTGCATTCATAAGTATCTTTTCTAAAAGCGTCATAGCTTAGCAAACGAATGCCGGGCACGGGTTCCTGCTGTCGGCGTCCATATTCCATCATGGCTGCGACATTATGATATATACGCAGAAGAAACACAAAATAGGCATCAGGCTTCTTGTTGTAAGTTGGTCTTCTGTATCATTTATATGTCGAAGAATAAACCATTAGGCTATAAATATGTTTAAGTATTTTCTATTCAATTGAAATCTGAATCGCTGAGTGGAAGATTCTGCATTCTAATTACATCGCAGTCTTCAGAATGGCGTAGGCACCATGACCGTGTCGTCTGCAATCGTAAGCATGTTAATGATACACATGGAGGGCTAGGGATATGCATTCATCGAGAAATAATGAGCAGCGTTGCAGATGCCTATTACATGCGTGTTGTCAGGGTTTTAAATAAAGTAAGGGGCATTTGTGAAAAAATTCATTCGATTAGTTGTATTAGAGGGGGTTGAATCTCGAGCGCAGATGAGATAGTTTAATTAAGTATGGAAGATTCAGGAACGAAGCCAGTGCATTCCATTTATTCTGAAAAAACCTCACCGTTGTAGCACAGCTTTGTTACCATTTGCAGTGTTCAGAGAAAAATATTAAAATTTTTGTTTAATTTTTCAGGACAGATAATATTATAGTCATATCTATGAGCACAGCAGTCATGCCCGGGAACAACCTAGGCAGGAAATTTTGCTGAGAACATGCTGTAGATAGGAGAAAATGTAATATTTTATTTACATTTTAGTGCCCTTTAGTAATGTTGTGATTGTTTCAGTAGTCTTATAAAATGAATAGCTAATTTGTCTGAAAGAATTTAACAGAAAATCAGGAATGCAGTCAGATTTCAGAGACTGTTTTTTTGCTCTTAGGAATATGCTAATCCAGTGAATGAGATAAGAGTAGACCTCACATTCTGTGTTGATCTTTCCATTCCACTCTTTCTTTCTAAGGTGTGTTGTTATTTCATGCTTCTCTTGGGCATGATATTGCAAACTGCTATGATAAATGTTGAATTTTTTCTGGTATTATTAAGGTTTCTCTGCATTTTTTTTTTAAATTGTTGGCAAGTATTGCAAAATCTGTGATTTCTCCCATGAGCAAAGCAATAATAATATGTACATTTGTAAAGTGGTCTATTGGGGCTATGCTCTGAGTTCTGACACAATGTTACATCTCGAGTTAAAACAAAATGCTAAAAAGACAAAACTTAAAACAATGAAAACTGCAAATATTGTTCAGCAACATCTCAGACTGAATTTTGGCCTCTCTAGATGATTTTTAAACAGTTGTATCTTAAGTGCAGATTTGAATAATTGTTGTCTGCTAGTGGCATATTACATAAAAAAGGGATTTTACATCTTGATCCAAATGGGTGAACCTGCATTTATCAAATGTTTTGCCTTGATTCTTGGAATGGAAACTGTCTACAGAAGAATGGAGTGGCCTGTTTGGAGTGTATTGATGAGTAGGTCAGAGAAGTAAAAATAAGCAGTGTCTGTAAAAATAACAAAAAATACCAACAAAATCCAAAATACTTGTTGACTTGCAGAGGGAATTTGTAGCTTGCTGATGATTCTTTTTTTTTTGTACTCAGCTGAATCAGTGAATGTTGAGTGAGTGGAACCAGCAAATATGCTTTAGAAAACGAGATTTAAGTAGTAGGATTTCTCAGTTGAATATTTTGGTGTATTATTAAATTCCATGTTGTAAAACAAGCAATTATTTACATGATGTTCAAGTAAAGTAAACATTTTTAAAATTCATATAAATGAGAAGCAACTGATGGATCTGCCTAGCTTCATAATTGCTGATAATTTGGACAGAACTAGTTTATCAGTAATAAAATGTGATTAAAGTGGACAAAATTTCAACTATGTTAGGCCCTATAATAGTGTAAATGTAAGGTCCAGACTAGACCATTAGAAAATATATTCGAAGTATTAAATGATGTGGTCACAGTTTTTTATGTTTGTGAAGTTCTAGAAAAAAAAATCCTCCAAATAGTTCGGCACACATTTGTATGTCTCATAGTAGTTACAAATACATAAAAAAGGCACCATTATCTATCAGTTGCTAAGATTTCAAGTGACAAACTTCATCAGACTGACAGCATTTTGCAAGACTAAAAATGTAAAAACAAGTCATTGGATCTTTGTCATTTTCTGGAAAATGGACTTTGTTTTTCAAAACCAAATAATACAGATTGCACTATATGTGCAATGTTTTCTCTTTCTAATGGTGTGGGTTTTGGAAGATCAATGTTTATGATTATGAAGGGAGCAGAGGAGAGGATAGGTAAATTTTATGCTGACCTGATAATGAGCTGTATCGTAGCATAGCAGACCTGTAAACAGCTGCCCTATACAGAGAAAGAAAGAGCAGGTTGCCTAAGACTGGATTTGAACACAACACCTAAACCAGCGGTGACAAGCATTTAACTGTTGCATCACCAGACTGACCATGATTGAAAATGGGTGGGTCTCAGAAAGCTAAATGGTTGTTGCTAGTCTTAGCAAATGAAAAGGGACTGTGAGAGTTTAGATTTGGTTGTTTCTAACCCAGTATTTTTGCGAACAGTGCTTGACAAGCTAAGCATAGAGAAAACTGTTAACAATGGTAACAATCTGGAAAATAATGGAATGTAATTCATTTAAGTAAGAAGTACATTTCAAAACCTGTGGACAAAGTCTTATTTTAAATGCTGGATAGCCTTCTATTATTTTCTGTTAACTGTTATCATGGCCACAGATGGTAACCTTCGGCCTGTTGAGAATCTTGCATATACATCCATACTTGTGCTAAACATTGAAGCCTGGCACTGCAAGCCCAGGCGCTGCTGTCACTGGAGGCGTTTGTCCTGTATTGATTTGCGCTGCCAACTGTGTATTTTGTGCAAATTGTATTCCAAATATTGGCCTGGTGGCTTTAGCATATGTGTGATTGCGTGCATTCAAATGTTTTTTCCATTGACCATTTCATATAGTTCATGTGCTGTGAATGCACAGTATTATTGCTAACATGAGTTGCTTGAAATCTACAGAATCTGCCTACTTGAATTATAACTGTGATTATATTCCCATGCATTTGTGTACAGAGCAAAGATTCAAGCTACAGGTACAAAGAAACAAGCAGTTTAAAAAGTATATCTGGAAGTTGCCATCTCTTATCAGATAAATAGAGATAGAATTAAAGAATAATATTTTTATCCTGGTTAAACTATGTACATATACATACACATGCTAATTTTATCTGCTGAAATATATATATATACACACACATATATAGCTTGAGTTCTCCTTGAAAGGTGATCAATAGCAGAGGGGAGAGTAAAACTCAGGACTTTTTCAGATCCTCACTGCAGTTTGCATGAGAATTTCCATCCAGCATTGGCTGGAAATCAATGGTTGCCATGGCTACCGGAAGTAGGGGAGATGGGTTCCCCTTTGACAAGGCGCTGGTAGGAGGGTTTATAAAACCAGAGGATTCAGTGCTTGGTCTGCGCGCCTGTATGACGCTTGTTGCCACTGATGATCATGCTGTGTCCATCAGCTTCGTCACTGGGGAGCTTGTGGCCATGAAGTGCTGTATGCTAGTTAGTCTGTGATGGCTTTTTATTACTTCCTTGCTGGAGTTTCTGGGGTTGCCTGTGGTGTCCAGTGAGAGAGTACATTTTCAAAATGAATGCTGTTTCAGATGTGACAAAAATGTTTTGAAGACAAGCTGATGAAAATCTGTTTGTTTATGTTACAAGATAAACCAACAGATTCCCATAGCCTAATGGCCATATGGGCAGTGAATTGTGTGGCATATTGTGCCTAGGCAGGGCATCTTGAGGTGGGAGCTTGATCCTTTTCACTTTTTATATACTTAAAATGTCTTTCATTTTTAAGGTAATTAAACATCGAGAGGTTTGAACATGTCAGCATGTGATGATATTCATGCAAGTGTAGTGTGTGAAGGTGATCATGTGATGGGTCTTGGTGGCTCGTTTTCCTAAAGCATTTATAGCCTTCAGTTGACTTTCAAGAAAATGAAAATCCTTTGTATCTTTCCCCCTGCTTCCTTTTGCTTGGGTTATTGACAATGCTGCATCTGTTGTGCATGCAGCCATGTCTGTCTTTTGCTAAAATGTTTGTTGGCTCTAGCCATTTTTCTAAACCTGTTCTGTCCTTTCTTTTTATATTCATTGTCTGTGTTTAGCTTTTTGTACACTTGTTTGAGCTGTCTTGAAACAGTTGGAATATACAAATAACCAGATATTCATTATGAATAATTTTATATTTGATTAACCATTGGCCCGTTTGATCAGATTACAGTTAGGATGTGTAGGCTCAACATGTGTAGACAGGATGAACTCATGTTAGATCAAAGCAGCTTCATTTGTTGAAAAGTACACTATAGTGAAACACATTATGCAGTACAATCTGTTCCGCTTGGGGCTTATAATAATAAGATCATGATGTAGCCTTGTGCAGTTCTGTTAAAACATGTACAGTTGGTATGTCTCTAGCAAGTATGGTGTATGTGAGCAATAGACTGAGGCAGAGAGAGAAGGGGAGATAAGGAGTAAGAGTGTACAGTTGTAAGTACAAGCATTCACCATTCTGTTACTCAGAACAGATAAAAACATTTACAGAGTAGGTTAAAGTGTGTATAACTATGAACAATTTATCACTTACATACCATTTATGGCTGACAGTAGTGAAATAAGGGGATTATTTTGGTCACACTGTGCAAAAGGTTAAGGAAGAAGGTGGTGAAAAGTATATAAATATATGTCAAAACTAAGTAGTATGTAAAATACGCCGTACTGTTTGCACTGGCTTCACTGGCTATTTTAAGCAGCAAAGACGTCATCAGGTGTATCATTGAAGTGACAAGTACAGTGAATTGCAGTGGAGATTGTCATGTTGACCCCATTTATAGTGTTATAAGCCGGATGAAGCATGCAGTGGTAGTAGAGTAGTTTTTTTTTTTTTTTAAAGATACGGCCTAATATTGGGGGTGGGTGGAGAGAAAGGAGGGTCACTGGTGTTACTCCGTCACACTTTACTCCAGGTCGCAAGTTCACAGGGCTAATCGCTCCCATTGGAGCTGACCTGTCATGCTTTATGGTTGCCCAAGGAGGCAGATATGACGTCAAAGGATGGCCCTCTTAAGGTTTTCACTGACGTCTGCTCGCTATCATTGAAAAGCCAGGCAGTAAAGCGTTCACTCAAATATAAGACTTTACTGCCGCGCGAAACCACAGTAGCAGGGCTGGTGTTTGTGCGGACTCGTTCAGGGACAGTTGTGCCCTCCTTCAGACAGATTGGGTTTCATTTCAAATGTTACTCAGCTTCAGCGGAGTAAAGGGCAGGTGTGGAGAAGTGTGATGAGTGTTCTATGGAAATTTATTTCCTGACCTATAGCCCCTGCATAGGTGGGTGTGCCTGAAGAAGTAAGACGACAATAGTTTTTATTTACTTTGTTTATTTTTGCATTCAGCTGCACAGATTTAGCAATAGGAGCAATGTCCAACCACATTTCATTGATAATGTTTTTGCAGGTTGAATAGGCCCTTCACAGCTTGTTTGTGGTAAAATATACCGAGCACACTTATAATAACATCCACAGCATTTGTCCAGATCTTGTGTTTTTCACTTTTTTGGAGATTTTTAAAATTATTTCTAAGGTAGCCTATTGTTTTGCCCTTCCTGTCCACATTTCTCAAAGGGGTCTACTTGCATTTAGCATGTTTCTTACGTCTGTCGTTCTGCGTACTATGAGCTACGGAAGATGAGCTCCATTAACCATACTTTGTCCATCTTGACAACCAAAATTCTCATCCGCTCATTTGTTCTGTCTCAGCTAGACTATTGCAACTCTCTTCTTGTTAGCTCTCCACAATACCTCATTCACAATCTTCAGAAAATCAAGAATTCTGTTGCTTGTCTCATTTTTCGGACTCACAAATATGAACACGTCATACCACTTCTTCATTCTCTTTATTCGCTATCAATTAAAGCTAGAATAGACTACAAGCTCTGAACTCTATGCTGTGGATTCTTTGAAGGTCCCTCCCCACACTACTTTACTGAAATCTTGTCTGTCCACGCCCCTGCCCAAAATCTTCCCTCCTCATCAGACTCACCCATTCTGTCCCTCCCTTCCACAAAGACAGTCACATACTGACAAAATTTTGTCTGTCATGCTAACTGTCATGTAGTGACTCCATCTTTACACTGTTTATAATACCTTCATCCATTGCTTTACATTCTACTCTTGTACTTCATCTTTATGTTGTTCAGTGTGCCTATACATACCTCACTGTCACTTATCTTTCATTTATCATTACTGATCTGCGCAGAGAGTGCAGTCTATCTTGGTCGTGATGCTACGTATTATAGGAATGCATTATTATCTTGCTACTTTACCATCTTTCTCGCAGAATCACTATATTTCTCTGTTCCTGTTACTTGATGCCTTTTATTTTCTGTTTCGTCAGTACTGTCGTTTTCTTTCGTCCCCTTTGTTCTGTATCTACTTAGTCCACGTCTCTTCCTCGTTTTAAGCGCTAAGAGCATGCTCTCTATGAGTGTGAATATGCGCTATAAAAATCTTCACTATTATTATTATTAAATAAATTAGTACATATGGCCGCCTGCTTGGTATTATTGTGAGCTGCAAACAGATCCTGATGGAGTGAGAAGTATTTTCTTGATCTATTTTTCTATAGTATGGTAGCTTAAGGAATGACATAAAAATACAGATCGCAGAATTTCTGTATGCATTTTGAGTTTTGATAATGTTGGTCATGGATACTAGAAACAGAACTGCAGGATAGAAAGAGATGATGTTACTTTGATAAAAAGGATATTGATGAATAAGAATTGTATTTTTCATATTCATTTACTTAATACTATGAAGCTAAATACAGCTAAAATGAGAAGTGATAAGGCACATATTTTTACACTTAATTAGAAATATGTTTCTTTGCTTTGATGTTTAAGAGGTGATATTACTGTTGATTGATTTGTCTGGTGAGAACAGTTCAAGGGAATTACTGGTACTAGTTACTTTACTGCAGGTAATTGGTATTAAGAAAATAAACCTAAACAGACAATTATGGTCCTGATCTGATGACCCTATCCTAACTATTCCTGTCATCAGAACAACAACATAAGATCACAGGATTTTTAGTTAATTTGCAGCAAAACAGTGGAACTCTCTGTCCACCATCACCTCAGCAACCACGTTTCGGAAAAGACTGAAGACTCATTTATTTACTTAATACGGACTTCAACAACCAAACACCACTTCTGTCTTTATTATTTTGTTACTTTCCTGTTGTTTTATTTTTTTTCTCTTCTGTTTTTGCTGCGCAATGAGCATTCTTCTGAATGGATACCTGTGCATTATAAATGGACATCATCATCATCAGGTCTCTCCTCTTGCATATCCAGGATGGTCCGATGGTGCACCAGTTAGTGCCTGTCAGCAATACAGTGAGGGTTGGCTGTCCTGGGTTCAGTTCTCATCTTGGGCACGCTTTTATTTCTTTGCACGTGGCATCTATTTAGAGGGCAGGCTTCCTTGCTGTTAGTTGCTGGTTTTTTTTTTGTCTGTTGCTACTTCCCTAATTGTCTTAGGATACCTTCAGTTCTTGTTACCTGATTCTCTTTTGCGTTTTCTATATTTGTCTTTTATTAATCATTACTACTGTTGTTTAACCCTTCATCCTTTGTATGTTGTCCAAGTCTCATTCTTGTCTCAAACACCAAGAGCACGCTCCATACAAGCGTGAATATGAGCTATATAAATCATACATTTATTATTATTACTACTACATAAACAGCCTACACTTTCGAATCAAGTTTTAAATAAAAGATTCAATGAGGCTAAAACTTTGTGAAGAAGTGTGATTACTTGGCTCATTAAAATCATCAAAATACTGTCATCTTTTAGTTAGTACTATATAGGAGGTGGAAAATCACTTATGCAGTTTTATGCTATTTTAACACTTAATTTGCTATAGCTTATCGACATGTTCATCTTACCTGTTTGTGCTTATTGAATCACATTTATGTAACTTACATTTGTGCTTAGGATAGCATAAAATGATGTCTAATTTTTGAAATTTTTCTCTTTGTGTTTTCAGGTTTATTCTCGGACTATGTTTGAAGTGGAAGGTCGGTGAAATACACTTGCAGTAGAGGCTTTGGTGCGGTGTACTCCCTCATCTTGGTTCCAGTTTCTGAGATATACAGAGGATCTTTTTATCATTAGCATCCACTAAAACATCACCAGTGCTACTGCTGATCAGTGCAACTTTCCTTAGGTATGCATTATCATGCTATTGATTAGTACATGTTGATTACATGGATATGTGAAGCAGCTGCTGAAGTGAATGTGCCTGCTATGGTCTATTAATGTGCTGCATATTACCCACCATCATTTATTTTTGATCTTTAGGGAGTATTAAAGCATGGTTTTCTGATCTGAATTGATCTTGACAGTTCACAAATAAAAACTAGTTTGCTTATTTGTGGACCCGCATGTCCTATTGTTTAGAGTATGCTTATGAAACAAATACATAGAACTGCATTTGTTGGAATTGCATTAACTGATGAAGCACCTTTAATGAGAAAATGTGAAAAGGTCTTGCTCATTAACATAAGACAGAATGAAATGTACAGAAAGCTAAATCAAAGGTTAATGCTTTGCACTTTGGCGTCTGTGATGAATTATTGAATCTTAACAGGAAATGCAAGTCAAATGGTAAGTTGGGCTTAAATGAGAGTGTCTGATGTTCTGAATCATCTCTGATCAAAATTTCAGTCTTCAAAATGATCATTTACTTACAATCGCATGTTATGTTGTTGAGTGGCATCTCTGAAATGTGTTGTGCAAGACCTGACTATCAGTCTCCTGTCAGGGGTCATCAAAACACTGGCATCCTGGAGTTAGATATGCTGTAATGAAAAATGCACAGTAATGAAAAGTTGAATGAATCGGATATTAATGGCATCAAAGAGGATAATATTACAAACAGTAACATAGATTCTCAATGTAGCTTCTGCATACTTTGATACTGCAATCATTGAAGAAGTTGCTGCCAGTGAATCTGCCTAAATCATGCATTAGATTAGAGTCAGTTTGCTGTCTTTAGGGAAGAAGTACCCAAGAAGTACTCAAATATGACAGTCTTCTTGAACTGCCCCAAAGCTGTGTTATGGATGTGATTATAAGTCAACTATTGTTTTGCAGATAGAATTTTGATCAGGCGTGATTCAGAATTTCTGTATCTATCTAAGCAGAACTTATTGTTGGACTTGCTTTTCCCTTTAAGCAATGTTTTTTGGTGAATTAAAACTGCTAATAAATTTTTTTTTTTCCAAAGATGTACAAGAACTAAAAATGAAATAAAGAAGCTAAAATAAACAGGCAGTATTGAATACAGAAGACATCCAAACTAATAAGGTTACTAAATGCGAATTCATTCTTTCAACATTGGTAATGAACAGCAAACCTTGCTTGTCAGCAGGCCTACTATGCTCATGGACTGGAAAGCTCTTCATTGTCTGGTTTAAGCAGAGCTATTTACCTGTATGATTTTTTTTATTTTCTATGAAAAATCAGTCAAAATATGGAATTATGATGGAAAAAATGTAAAGTGCTTTTTATGGATGTCTGTCATGGTTCATGCTTCAACTTAGTGCTGTTATTAGCTTGTGCAATAAACGAAAGTAAACAAGCAAATGTTCCCAAACTATGATATGGCAGAATTCCAGTGTACTATGTAGGCAAACATGTCAGCTTGCTTTTTAAAAGAGTTCATATTCTTAGCTACACAGAGAAAAAAAAACAGCCTTAATTTATCTTTTTTTTTATCAGCTTTTCTCTGTTTCTTTTATCCTCCATCTTTTTCCTATATTACAGATATAGCTATTTAAATCAAAATGTATCATATGCTAATGTTCTACATTTGGGGCTGCTAAACTAGAAAGGGATGATTTTCATTATAAAATATAGAAAATGTATTCATTATTTATTGATTCATTTGGCATTGGAGACATATCTGTGCTTTTTTAAAATAAAATACCTGTATCAGTTGAAAAGTGTGAAAAATAACTATTAGGGTTCAGGATAGGTCATGGTGGTATGGAAAATAAACAACTTAGTAGGTGCAACCTCTTAATTATAATGTCTGGTTGTGGACACTTGTTTAATTGCATGATTTCCCATTTGCTATTTTTCTCTTGCCTTCCTATTGAAGCCTTCTCCATTCAGTAAGGGAAGGTCCCTTTTATTGCTTCTGTTCTTAATCACAAAATAGAGGATCTATATCAGTACATGGTAGAGAGGAGAACAGTTTTTGATATAGGGACAAATCTCTCCATTCATCAGACAGGTAATTGGTAGTGATGCAGCATGCATTCTTAGATCTCCTTGTAGCTCTCTAGGCTTTGTAGCTCAAGTATTAAGCGATCTAAGTATAGTGCATCAATGAGTTGCTGCTGCTTGGAGAAAGTTTCAATAGGTTTCCAAGACATAGTTTGATCAGATGCTATTTTCTCAGCCAGGATCCATCTGCAGCCTTATGCAGAAAGAGAAAAGAATGGTTATTAGAATCTGTTTGCTCTTCCATTAGCACTGGTTGTTTTTAGCTTGAGAGAGGCAAAAATTCCAATTTAAAACAGCCAGATTGTAGCTGTTCATTTCTGAAATACTTAAGAACCATACCTCACTTTTATTAATTGTTGTTATTGTTTATTTGGGTGGCTCCTTGAAAATAAGGCAGCACAACTGGAAGGAGCATTTGTCCATTTAGAAAAACTTAAATAGTTTTGGTACTTGCCAGCTGTTTTTAAAATGTAATATAGTTACAATAACACTGGGACTTCTAAGGCCAGAGCAAGAAGGTATTGTTTAAACTGTTCATTTTAAGATGATTCTAATGACTTAGTTGACAATATTAAATGCAAAACAATTTAAGCATGGTGCTCAGGTATTTTTAATTGCAGCTATTTTATTACACAGAAGAGTGAACTGTGCCTTTCATTATATTGCAGATTTTTTAAGATTTCTACTTTTCTATTCTGGCGACATGTGCTAAGAGGTAAGTTTGTTTTAATTTGTGCATTTTTGTGCTTTCTGGCGATCACTAATATTGCAGAAGAAAAAAAATGTGACACCTGTACTGCTACAGTTTACTATTTCTAGCTAGCACTGCCATTCCCTGGAGGGTGTTAGACTTTGATCATCATTTGCAGACAATGACCGTTGACTGGCCGGCAAACAGTTGAACTAAATTGTTACAGTTGCACAAACATATTGAGCAGTCTATAAATTTGTTTGAAGCTGGCAGAGTGCCAGCAGACTCTGCCAGCAGTTCTGTGACATTGACACAATTAGTTCACAATTTGCTAGCATATGAAGTCACAAGAGAATGACACTAACCTCAGTAAATGGTGATGGCTGATTGTTCAGGCCAGGCAGCATTAGGCAAATAGCACTGATGGTGGGCATGTTGTGCAGATGCCCCACCCACTCTCAACAAAAGAGAGAAATAGGTGTGGCAATGTAGTTGAGGAAGTACTGGACTGTTGTTGAACAAAAAAGGGACATGATGTCAGAAAAAGAGATAAGTTATTTGTGGAACACATTCTGCAAAATAGACTTTAAATCTCGACATACAGCAGGTCTATGATCTTCATTAGCATTTTGAAACTGCAGTTTCCTATTATATAGCTCAACAGGTTTGCTACTTTGCAGCTAGTCCTGTTTTTCCCCTTTTTTTTGTATGGGTGAGTTAGCATCTTAGAATACAAAGAGATGGTATTATTAACTTTTGGTTGGGGGTGGGTGGGTTACGCCTAATGTGCTTACAGTTTTTTTTTGTTTCTGTGTTTCTTTCATTTTTTTCTTTGCCTTCTTTTGTAACTACAGTATTCAAATAAAAGGTTTACTAGCTCTGCCTAATGAGATGACAGTGCTACAGTGGATGGGGCTTCTAGTTCTCTAACATTTTTGTTTTTCCATACCTGACCTATCTTTGTAAGAAACTGAATGAACTTAGCATGCCAACACTTAAAATCAGCGCAAATTTTGACCGACTAAAGAAGCAGAAAAAATAAAAATGTCTTTTAGGAAAGCTGTTTGGTTGAAGTCTTAATTTATTTTCTCAAGTTGTTCCCATTTACACACAAGTTTCTGTGCATTCAACATACAACATGAATTTTATTGTTGTATGTGAGACTGGCAGGTCTGCTTCGACAATGGCTTGATTATAGCTAATGTGGCTTCAGAATGTGTGTGTGGGCGGTGGTTAAAAAAATGATTGCATGCTGGACTTTGTTTAGGCTCTGGTGCACTCTGCTCCTGAGGACTTCCTAGCAGTGAGCATATAGACTTGATTTCATGCAGATTGTGAGATTTGAGAGAGGGGCTTTGTTGGCCATTGGGCAGTATTTGAGATAAAAGGACAGGAAGGAAAAGCCCTTCAAGCACAGTTTTACTTGTGTGTGTGTGGTGCACAGCTAATCCGTTGAGGTTTGTCCCATCTGTCTTGTTTCATGTTTTTTTTCCCTTCTTTTTGAGGCAGCTAGAGATTTATAAATCACACCACTCGCCAATTGCACATGCTAGATTAACTTCATTAGAAAGGTATAATAGTTATTAAAGGAAAGAGACAAGCTTTTATTAAGCAACATTATTTAAGCATGCTTTTTTCATTCTTAGACAGTTCCTGAGCAATTCATAAATGGTATCTGGCACTTTCTGTCTTTCTGACATTTATGGAGAAAAGAGAATGGACAGGGTGATTGTAACTTAGGTTTAATTTTGAAAACAGTGGCATAAAAGTAGTAGTTCAGATAATTTAAACTACACTAGGTGTTTTCTAAATGTTTCTAAACCTTTTTTAAAATTATGCTGTTGATGTCTGATTATTCTGGTATTTTTTAGCAGTTTACAATATGAAATACTATAGAATACTCTTTGCTTTACCATTACTTGTAGTCACGAAGTAAGAAGGACATGAATGCAGATTATATAAAGATGTCATGTATTGATCTTATCTGTGAGCAAGAAAATAGATGGATGAAGTGTGTATTATGTAGTATTATGTAGAATCTGATGTTTCTAGGGTTCTAGAAAAACACAGATTTGTTACTTCTAGCCGGATTAGTTTTTATTCATTTAAAGATGTAGCATCATCTTAATGCTGATGTTTGATAAGACAACTTAAATATGATTTAAACAGAGGTGAATGTAAACATCGGTCATTTGAATTGTGTTTTCAGCGAATGTTTTGATTTATTGGTTCTCACTCTTAGCTTAGGAAGCATTTATTTTTCCATTCATTGTTTCAACATTGCAACCACTTAAGTCAGGTTTTAAACTTATTTTTCATGCAATAGGCAGATTTTATCTCTCTCCCTCACACCTTCCTGTTTTGGCCAATAAGGGGCATTGTTTTCTATTATTCCTATGTAAATAATACATCTTTATTTATCCACAAGGGCAATTCCAGATAGTGCTCATAGTAGCAGTATATGGAGATGATAATACAAATACATGTTGACATAATTTCTCTCTCTCTCTCTCACACACACACACACACACACACTCATATTCCCAGCAACAGTAGATGCAGTTGGTGCCTTTAGTTCACCGCAGGCTAGTACAAGATCACGGCCAGTAGAGTTGATCAAGTAAATTCCTACCTTGCTCTGTAATATTTGATTTCTACATATCCCTTTCCCTTATTTTGTTTACATTATAATAGGTGCCTATCAAGCAGATAAGTCAGCATGACAATAAAAAAGATAACAGTTACTTTATAATTAAAACTACTGAATAAAATGAATGTTTTGACTATTCAGGAAGATATCATGCATCTACTTAGTCAAGCAGTGCAATTTTTCAACACAAATGGTACCCTTGTAGGGGTTTTTGATCTGCTGGTGCATCATGTTGATTCAGAATTTTATTTTTTAGTTCAAAGTTTTAGTGCTACATTGTGTATTGTGGAACCCATAGCAAGATGGGGTATTTTAAACTTCAATTTCTTATTGCAAGAAGTTGTAGCATGGGTTGTAATAAGTTTTGCATTAGAAGAACACTTTAGCTTAGTCTTTTTGCTTAATGGTCTTGAAGAATAGCAGTCTCATTTGTCATAAGCAGTGGAACTTAATAATCTGAGGTAATAAGGTTAGAAAATGGTGTGTGATATATGAGAAAAATGGTTTATGACATAATGCAATCTGGACACAGCTTGCTACAGTACTTTGCCAGTTATAAAGAGTATTTGATCTTGGAACACATGGTAAGATGCCAGAGACAAATGGATGGCATGTATAAGTAGATTGAAGAAGGGATATCAAAAGTCTGAAGATGGCTAGAGTTTTTTGGGTATGGGATAAACGAGTATTAACTTGGTGCTTCTAACAATGACTGGTTTATATCCTAACAAAGAAAATAGACATGAAGTTTCCTTCTAATTTTTAGGGGTAGGTACAGGACATGGACAATTGTGAATAGATAATTAGCATCCAGCTATTCATTGTCCTGTTCAAAAATTATATAGATGTAAGTCTGAAAGTGTGGATTATATGTGTAGCTTAGCAAATTGAGACAAAGATTACTTTCTCCTTAGGGTGGTAAGTTATGTCATAGATTATTTGAGCATTTAAAGCTGCTGCTTTATCCTCTGGTACATTGCCACATACATAGGATTATTTGTGCTAATTGTTTTGACAGCATTTATTAAAGTGGTTAGATGAGTTTTCAACTTTACATGACCTTGCCAAGTGCATGGAAATTGTGATGGTGTGGGATGGTTGAACCTGCTTGGGAGATCTGTTACCAAGTTTACTGACGTACAATGCTTGAAATGCCGAACAAAACATTTGAATGAAAGAATTGCATATGAGATGCATTTGAGAGGATACAGTAGCTGAAGTTTGAGTGACCAAGGAAAAAAATGCAGATTCATAAGGGTTTCAGTAGACTTGCTGTTATCTGTGAGTCAGATTAAGTATTTTGCAGTATTGGGATTTATGATGTCTGTCATACATCATAAAATTTAAAGGGCTTTGGCGAAACCAGAATATTAGTTAAATGACAGCTACAATTTAATTATCCCTTAAGATGCAAAGTTATCCTTAATGCATGAAACCCAGTACTATGCATAATTCACCATCAGGAGTTCAAAGCAGGATTATCACCAAGTGTAAATGTGCCCAGCAGAATGCACCAAAGAAATATAAAGCTGTCTGCAGGTGGGGTTGCTTGAAGCTGATCAAGCTTTGGGAAATAGAGCAGGAGCCTTTTGCAGAAAGATAATCGGCTTAAAGGCCAAGTGTCTAGGCATGAATGGAATGCAGAAAGAATGAAGAGAACGTCCAAAGCGTGATTTTGCTATGAGAGCCTCCAACACCAACTGCGGACTTCCCGTATGTTAACTTGGCGTGTCTCGGGTATCAATAGCTAGCGTCCACACCTGACCAGCTGGATCACCACTCAGTGTAAAACACCACCTCGCATTCCATCGCCCCTTTTCTCAGGTCTAGGATATTTTAGTTCCGAACTGCTCTGTAAGTAGTCTTGCGCAGCATGGCGACGTTGTGTAAACTTGGGACGTGAGGGATAGCGTATGCAAGTGTTGCTTTTTGGTGCATTGAACTATTTCCTTAGCTCCATCACCACTCACCCATCCACCTATGCCACTACAGCCATGACGACACATGCCCCAGCAAGTGGTGAGATATTACATCTGGTGTACATGTTGACCACTTTCGTCCGCACCTCTTGCCCCACACATCGTTCACAATAGAAGTTGAAAGAATCTAGTTGTAAACAAACAGATTCCCTTTCAGCAACAAACACTGTTTTTTTTCAAAATGAGATCATATCTATAATGCATCATCTACAGTGTCTCGGCGGTGAAGAAAATGTGCAGAAATATTTGGACCGAAATTTGAGAAAATATTGTTGCAGAATTCGGACTAGATCCTAACAACCTGTTGGGCGTAGAACATCAACCTACCGTGTTTGTCTGAGTGAGTGAAGCGGCTAGGGCTGTATTATACCACTGTGGTGTGGGATAGGGGTGCGGCACTGTTTGCTTCCGCCTAGATTTTGTCCCCTCATGTTGAGTGCATTCCGCACGGGGTAGTTGCACACGTTCTGTTTCCTTTTTAAATTCGGCGCACATGCTTTGCTTATGATACTGCATATGATGTATTCAGGGGCGATGATGACAAACAGTGCTTAGTACCAGTAGTGTGTACCTGTCGATCCGAATAAATATCACAAGTATGCATCGTTTAAAAAAACTTTTCCTTTGCAACTAGAAGAGCAAGACGGCAAATTCAAAATTATTTTTGCTGTCAGACTCGCACGAATGTGCACGAGCTTTTTCACGCAGGGCATTATTTTGCGGGATAAAAATGCTTAGGACTATATGAAGAGGGCACAGCGAGTCCAAGAGGTGCAGGGCCCAGAACACTCAGCTTTAAAGTGAATTAAATGTGCTGTGATTTACCTCTCGCAGGTTTGCTTGGGACGGGATGCAGGACGATTTGTTTTCTTTACATGTCTCGCCGGGACTATGATGTTTACCACGATATACACCTGATTGGTGTTGATACACAATCCTCTAAAGGGGGCGGCCGTCAGCGAAATAAAAAATAAAAGCAGGAAAGACTAACAGCGCCATTGGGAAAGTATATCCGCCTTCTCTTATTGCCCCTTTTTGCGTAGTAGTACTCTCCCTTAGTACGTCGCACAGCTCCGTGGAGGCTGCGATACCAGCGCATGACGTCTGCCCGGGTACCTCATCAGCGGCTGCCAGACGTAGTTTCGGTTTTGGCAGCACCTGCACAGCTTTCACCCAGCGTCTCGCCCCCACCCCCAACCTTTTTTTTTCCTTTGGACGTCGATAACAGGCAATTTTTCCAGCGCAGCTTATTTTGACTGTATCGGTTGAAGGCGCCGTGGTCGGTCTCGTAGGTCACTCGTAATTAGAACTCTGTTTGATCCTATGTATAGAGAAGCTAGCACACCTTTTTAGAACGTAACGTTAGAGACGAGAGTCTGCCGTGTAACATTCGTCATGAGGAAAGCAGCGATGTGTTTAGTAATTCATGTGCTGATGGCACGTGTTGGCAATCAACCAGTCCCGCGAATTCTGTGTCTGGGATGGTGAGAGAGGGAGAGAAAGAAGCGTGGGGCGCGGATGTACAGGGAGAATTACACCCAGCGGTAGCAGCCAAGATGACGCAGGAGACTGAAGCAGTTGATGAGTTGCGCTGCGCGTGAGACTTGTTGCCAGGTCGACTGCAGCCAATGCCAGGTCGCTGACTACAGTCTCAGAATGTCAAAAACAGGCATACGACTCCCTGTGCTGGTAATCCGATACCTTGTTAGTGCACAATGTGAATCGGTGTACTTACATTCTTTATAGGGGTTAGAGAGGGAAGAAACCCTATCTTAGAAAATAGCAAGCCACGTAAGTAAATACCGGTTGTTTGGTGCCAGTTAGGAAACTAGTGACGCCGGTTTGAACATCGGTTGTTGTGTAGTACATGTATTTCTATGGCCTACTGACAAGTTTTTTTTTTTTGTTTTATGTGGATAAAGGGGGAAGCCGAGTGGTAGATAAGTTCGCACGGCAGCCGGAGAACAATGTTCTTTTTGCAGTAGTCCATCCCTCTTATTTACTGTACTCTATTTTTTTTTTAAAGAAGTAAGACGTTTTCTCTTAGCTGCTTAAACTTTGTTTCTACACCATCATTTCTCCGCTGTTCAAAAGTCGGGATTAAATGGGCGTACCCATGGTGATGCATTGATCCAGAGTTCAGGTTGTTGCGGTCATCGCAAACAGTCATCACAAAAAAGGAGGAACGGACTGTTGAAAATCAGATTGATCAGTTATTCGAAGAAATTTTTGCCGCTTTATAAAATTGTACACAGAACGGCGTTCGCTGGCTTGTTTCAAGTGTTTGTTAGTAGAGAAGCTGACTCGCCCAAATTATAGGTCCAAGTACGAATGTTTGCTTTGCCATCTTTTTGTGGCAGAAGGAGAAGGTTTATACTTTGTTTCAATTATTAATAGTGTTACGGGCACGTCTGATGCTGCTTGACCTATGCATCTGCTGCTTACTTCCCATCCTGTCTCCAGGAAAGAGGGAGAAAGGAGAGCGCAAAACAATACAAGGTTTGTCTTCTTGGTGCACCATCGTCAGGGTGTGTTGGATGAACTTATTAGAGAAGAAGACATAAAGATGGCAGGAAAGACTTGAGTTTGACTGACGGATAAATGTTACATAAAGCCCAGGAGTTTTTCGGATTTAGCATACTGAAGGGAGGGTTACGCTAGCTACAAAGCTGCATCGCAGTTGAATGTGATGCTGACTGGCTTTTAAAAAATGTTGGTTTTTATTTTTCAACGGAAGTACGTAAATAAATACTTTCATACAAGACAATGGCTTACATGGGACAAGGTTGGCTGTCGCCACGTAAGCTCATTGTGTCTGAGCACAATGCTACGTGATCATCAGGACACCTTGGTAAGAGTTCGCTTGATAGCAAAGGGGTAGCAGTTAAAATAATTGTAAACTATAAGACCTCCTCGTGCCTCTACTGTTATGTCACACCTTACCACCACGTCGATTGAAAACGAGTGTTGAAATTCTGGCTTTAGATGCAATTATTTTGACAAGTGTAAAGGGGAAGCGTGAACGGTAGTGGAAGAAGGCATCCTGAGGAAAGCTGGTCGTGGGATGCGGAGGGAGGAACACAAGTTTCTGGCAACATTAAATTTTTTGGTTGATGGTCACTGTGCAGACAGAAAGCTAATCGCGTGCGACAAAGTAATCTTGTCAGCAAATTTACTATTGGCACCCCGACATTTTGCCAAGCAGCTTCGTTCATTTTCTAGAAACGACGTGTGAAGTTTGCCTAAATCAAAAGCATGTGTGAGGTGGAGCAGGCACGCGTTAAAACAAGGAAAAATCAGATTTGGAAAATGGAAATGGCTGGCGATGGCTTTGTCTTGAGTGACCATGCACAGCGCTTCCGCATTGAAATTTTTGCTGAAGTTGTTTGAGGCTTGTCAGTCGTTCTGACATTTTGTGGTTGTCAACCCTCTTTCCCCACTCCCTCCCGCCACCTCGCTTCGCTTTGTCGTCCTGTTGTGATAGTATTCAGCGTGACCGCCCGTGTGCATGCCAGGCGGTGCGAATAGCAGTCACACTTTGGCAGGAAAGGAACTGTTAAGTATAATTATCCCTATAGTGGGTTTGCCTGCACGATTTAGTGATTTTAAGGATAGGAAAGTGAATGCGATAGAGCTAGCTTGTCGATTATCTCATACATGTGATGTCGTATCACATGGACTATTTTTCAACCCTTCCATTTCCTCCACAGATGGAGGATGGCCGGCTGCGGTAGGAAGGTGATGGAAGAAAGGATTACCAAATCTCACGGGTTTAGGGTTTTGACGTGGGGACATAAAGAGTCCGTAAGTCCGTAATGATCTAGTCTGTTATCCTGCTTGGCAATAATAAGAAGGGTTGCTGTGCGCGGTAGTTGCATCATAGCACGTTCGATGTTGCTGTCAGGCAGGCGGTCGTATCAGTAGAAACGCTTGCTCATATTTTCACCATTAGGGATACAACTTTTCTCGTAACGTAATTTGAGGCCAATCAGCATTTCTTATAAGTTATTGTACCACATTTATTCTACACCTGTTTTGTTAAAGTGTAAAGTAAAATTTACATTGTTTAAGTGTTTTTACTTGATGGACTTTGGACCCTGTGAGTCATCCTCTCAGAGGATTTATTACAAAAGCACGTCGCGTTGGCTGATCATCAAGCATCGCTTCTCATAGTATTCGATTTGGGTGGTTTCTGTCTTCTCACCGCACTTTGAGAAACCTGCACTCAGGAGGAGGCATGTCGCCCAGTGAAGCAAATCGTCGATGGCGGCGTAACCTAAGGAGAATGTGACGAAGCCTGTGCTCCACAATTCAGAGGGAGGGATTTGCTCAGATGTGCTCAAGAGAACGCCATCTCCTCACCCCATATGCTCTCTTTCAAGCACTCGCTTCCACGAGGACGCTTTCCGACTAGACGCGTACTTGGTTGAAGGATAACTGACGACTTCGTCTGTGGTTGCCCCTTTGTGATCGAATGCAGTGAGGGGGCTGGTCAGAAGGTGTTCATACGAAAGTGGATGCCGCTTACCTCGCCTTCCATCTGTTCCCCTTTTCAAGCCCACCTCCCATAAGTTTAAACGGACAAGGAAGGACTAAACAGGACCATCGAGGTCAGATGTAGCTGCCGCATGTTGAGAGTTGTACAGTGGCTGTTGAAACCTGGGAAAGTGTTTTGGTTTAGATGCGTAAGCTGTGAGAGAAACGGGCTCCAAAGCTGTCTAAAGCATGAAACGTAAACAGTATATTTATTGAACTTCATGAAATGATCATTATGTGTTTTCCATATTTTGCGTTCTGTACTGTAGGTGTCCTCTTGGGTCCAGACGCTAGTCGAGTGTTGTACTTTCAGGAAAAACCCAACTTGACAAAGATGAGTAGGCCAGAGGCCGTAATTATAAAGCGAGGTTAAGTCGTTGCTCTGAGGCAACATGGGGAATTCAAAGACAAGCGTCTTGTTTCCGAAGTCATAAGGCGGTGTCCATACCACTCATGTGTTACCCCAGGAGCCGTAGTTACAAAGCGGGGGTAAAGATGCCCAGGGTTTGGAAAAAACATTAAGTAGTTTTCCACGGGAGTCTGAGCATCGCATTGTAAGTAGGAAAATAAGACGTTTTCCCTTGAGTTCCCTATTTTGCCCTGGGGAAACGGTTTACTCTCGCTCCATAACTATGGTCCCTGAAGATTAAATTAACAAGTGGGGTAGATAAGTAGGGTTGAAGATAAGCTCGGCAGTGGCAATGTTGCTAGTACGACGGCAGCGAGTTGAGGAAGATTATCACCAGGTACGTAGCTAAAGGGATGTCCCTGCATCGCTGAAGCCGTCTTAGATCCCTGTCTAGCACCACGGCCCACATTATAAACCGTTAGTGGACTCGCTGACACCATGTTGAGAGGAAGTGCTGAAGAGGAGGTAATGAAACAAATGTTATCTGGCTTTTATCATGGCTAAGAAAGAAACACCAGCTGTATGCAATCTGGTGCTTTTGTTTATATTAGCTGTGGCGTGAACATGAGCTTGAATGCTGTTAGCTAGTGAATGGGCTGTACGTTAAAAGCCATTTTAAAAACCCGTAAAAAAAAGTCATGTTCTCTGTGCAGCAGCTTTGACAAGGACTCATAATAATTGAGATGGTACTCTAGAGATTCTAGAGTTACTGAGTTTGCGTGATTGTTGTTTACACGTTATTAAAAGAGTTGCCAACAAAACTTTGTTCTCTAAAGTGAGAAAAAACCTGTGTTCTAATAACCAGGTAAAGGCAGATAGTAAGTATCCCTCTCTGCACCCTTACAGAGATAGGGGTGGGGAAGGGAACCATGCTATGTGTAGTAAGGCAAGTGATATAGAGCTCAAAACCTGTTGTATTTAAGTTTAAATGGTTTTATCATAACCGTGTTGACCAAGTAGGAAATGACGCGTTGACAATGGCATTAGTGGCTTTCGTATCACGGTCTGTGATGTGTCCCACCACTTCAGCAGAACTTATTGATCGTCGACTAGTCTGTATAGTATGTAGTCTGCGAAGCAGCTGTCGGATATTGCTGTTTTACTGCACACAGTTCCATTTCTGGAACAATGCACAAAGTACACTTTGGATGTAGTGACCACACCTATGACTTGAAGGGCAGAAGAACGACAAAAGAGACCGTAAAGACTTTGTCCATCGTATTTTATATCTGTTTGTGATCAAACCAATTTTTTATCGTTTCATTGAAAGGTGGGTGTATGCTCACACGCAGGTGTTATTTTAGTCACAGACGTGACGGGCTCAGCAATCCTTGGGTCTCTCTATGAAATCCTGTGTAGTGCAACTGGCACCTTCGTGCGTATTTAACATGTGCCTGTCTGTGAAGCTGCTTGTATAGTGCCTCTGGCAACTTCCTGCATATTTAGCAGCTGCCGTCAGTCCTCATGTAGTATAATGCATTGGCAGATGTGGCTGTTAGCGTCGTCGGTCTGTGTGTGTGTGTGTGTGTGTGTTGGGATGTTCGTTCGCGCTCTTATGTATGTACAGGTTTCTTCGATACGTGCGGCTGTGTATGAAGGTCCTGCAATCCGGCCATGGCCTCTTCAGCAAACCCCGCCCACGCACGGTCCTCATGTCCTGCCAGGATTGAACGACGCTCCGAGCGAATCAATGCAAAAGCTTCAGACGGCAGTGTTCTACTGATTGATTTTTTTATTTATAGGAGGGGGGGTGGAGAAGTGGCAGTGGAGGGAAATGTTGCGAGTGTCCTGGAGCCTTTTATAAATCTTTGTAACGAACAGACGCTTGCCTTCAGTGTCCTGCATCACCTCCCACCTGACATCACAACCCCCACACCCACAGGGCGTCCGGTGGCGCAACGGTTAGCGCCTGTCACCAATACAGTGAGAGTTGCCTGTCGTGGGTTCAGCTCTCCTCTCTGGCACGCTGTGGCATCTGTTTTCAGGACTGGCTGCCTTGATATAACCTTAGTTGCTGACGGCGTAAAATACCAGTCCCCTCCCCCTTCATTTCTCTGTTTTTCTGAACAGCTTGTATACCCAGTTCTTTGTCCGGAGCGTGAGATTTTGAGGCTCATTTTGTACTCGTAGTGAATGCAGTAACTCGACGTATCCCTGTCTTAGGTGACCGACTTCAAAGAGTCTTGTTATCATGATGGTTATGGATAATTATGCCATCTGTTTAACGCCTTATGCTTTGCGAGGCCTGATTATGGATGGCGCGCGCATGCGTGTGTGTGTGTGTGTGCACACTCCTTGTTAGTGGTTGGTTAACCACGATATACTTAATAGTCGGAATATTGCACGTCTGCAACGGTATCGTCAATAGAAATGTGCCTACAAGTTGTTGCATGTGAAGCAGACGGGCGTAAGATAGATTATACTGAAGCCTAGAGCTCCACGAGGCTGTACGGATCGGATCAATGGTATTTTGTGCAGAGTGTCTGTGAAGCTAGTCTGGCGAGCAGATCCACCCCAACCCCCGGTTAGTGGTGGATCTGTGTGCTTCTCTCGTCGTTTTTTAGGATCGAAACGGTGAGTCGTTTGTGCAGTTGCTCAACAGTCGTGCGAGCTAGCGATGACGAGTCTTCCGCGGAGGGTTTGTGCTGTGAAGTGCGGGACGGACTGGCGCGAGGGGAAGTGCGGTGTACGTGTGGCTGAATCGATTCGGCCATATCGACTTAACGCGCCATCTAATTTGCCGGATTTGTTTTGCTCGGGGAGGATTACTTAGAACTGGTTGCAGTGGCAGAAAAATAAGATTGCGCCGTTGCAGATAGGCAGTGACTGTTGTTGGATGCACCTGTTACTGCGCGTTGGGCGCACGAGCATTGGCCACGTGACGGGTGGCCGGGAACGTGCAGAGACCGGCAGTGGAGCGTAAGTCACGCTTGTACATATCTTCCTCTCTAGCAGCAACTGATTGACTGGCCAGCTTCAGGTAAGAGGCCGGACGGACGTGCTGATCGGACAGCTGCTTCACATCCGGCCCCACTATGAGACGTTTCGTGCAAACTGCATGCGCCATTACTGAGCGACACTCCTACTTGACGACCTCCCCGCTGAAGCAAATCCTTTGAAGGTAGGGTTACAGCCACGGACGGACCAGCCACGACTGAGTGGGCTGGTGATGATGAATCGGTCACAAATCTAGAGGCTCATCTCTTTCTCTCCCTCTCCACTTTGTGTGTGTGTGTGTGCTGACGGCTCGTGCGTGTTGATTCTGATTCAGTCCATAATATAGAGCTTTACATCTGAGTGATTCATCATTCATCTTACACTTTTCAGCCCTTCCTCTCCACTCTAATCCCCCCTCCCTCCCACACAAACCCATGCACCCTGCACAGACTATGCACGGAGAAACTTTACCGGGCGCACGCAAAAAACAGAAAAGTATATGACTACCACTTCAGTTGCACTTTATTGACTTAGAGATTCGGGTAGAAGGATTAGAAAGCGAAAGCTGTCCAGCCGAGGTGTCAGGAAGGCTACGTAAATATGTGTGCTTCAGGCTAAAATCTTGCTTTGTATGAGCACGCAGTAATATTCCGTCGTCCCTGTGAATTTCGGCAGCCTCGTCATTCCATAGTGCGGTATTTGAGTGTGTTTGCAGACTGTAGATAGTACTAAAGCCTGGTCCTGTCGAGTCTAAGGGCAGAACTTTGGGAGTGGGGTGGGAGAAGCGCTACGGGACGCGAAATGGGTTAGAGACACGATGGGTAGGTGAGAATCGACGCACGAGCAGAACACGCTTGCGAAGAAACTTATCTTACGGCTCCTATGGCGTGGAGGTTGGGCTGTCCTTCTCTCCCATGCACATGTTGAAAGCGAGTCAGGTAAGAGCAGACGGAGGGAGAGAAGTAGGGCAGAAGGGTGAGGGTGGCGGAGAGAGTGAGGAGAGGGGAGGGAATGATTGAAGCTGGCTGCATTGTTTCCTGACAGAGCACAGATGCCTGTGCGTGCGGGATGCCGTTTCTTCGTGCCGGTGCGAGCATGTGCTCGAGGGGATTTACGCCGGCTCCACGCTGTGGGGGTCGCTGCGTAGCGCAGCAGGTGATTGCAGTTCTCTCCTCTTGTCGCGCGGACAGCTAGCGTCGTTCCTAAGTTGCACAAGATTCGTTTCCAAGACATTCTTACAACTGGTGTATGTGCACACTCGAGGCGTTGATGTGTATCGGTGAGTTCGACCTGTTTTGCTTCCTGCCTCCTCTGCCCCAAGATTGAGCGGCGAGGTAGGCGGGCGAGTGGATATTAAGAGAAGATAAAACGCTTGTCATTTTTACTTCGAAGACATGCGACCAGTCTACTACTGCGTCTCATCATGAGTGGCTTTAGAGTTATTGATGCCTTTGACAGACCGTGCCTTGAAAAGACCATTATTTCTAGATTCGGGCTTAACGCTCTTTTCTGCATACATGCGTAATTATTCATGCCCGCACATGCTCACACGCACACTCACATCTTGACATCACTTACGCCATTTTACTTGTTTAATGCATGTGAATTGAAAAAAATAATTTGTGCATTCTCAGAGGTATCACATATAGTGAATATTTTGATATGTTGGCTGTATAAAGTTTGAGTCTCGTTCTTGTGTTCTTCTATATATTTGTAACTAATATTAAGAACTTACTTGGTAGTAACCAAAAAAATAAATAAAAGCCCGAACGTGTTTCTTTCTGGGGAAGAATTTGAGAGAAGGTCATTGCAATGAGTCCATCTAAAGAGTTTATGGGCATACAAATAGCGGAGGGAAGAAAAGAATGTTGGGAGAAGCTTGTACGCATATTTTACAGTAACATATACGGAATTGAATTCACTTTGAGTTACTGATACATTTGTTGGGTTGGGTTACATAAGCGTTATTTTTTCATACACCAAGCAGCCCGTGAATATCAGAAGATAAAGGGGCACTGGAGTGTACAGAAAAGATATAAGAACGCCGTCTAGCCCAGGCGTGAACGATCTGTGTGATTGAGAATCTTGGAAGGGTATAGTAATCGTGGAATTAATCTTGTTTTTAAAAAAAAGTATGACGGAAATGTTTATCTAAACTTGTTAGGCTCCACCGAAAAGACAGCGCCAGCACTGCTTTGTGGCGCTTCAGCAGACTGCCGGGACCACAGTATGTTACGGCACTTAACGCGATGTTCTTTCCCAGCCCCGGGCTGCCGACAATGGTTACTGCCTAGTGCAAGATCGCCACCTCTCTTCGCGCTACTGCACAGCTCGAGTCAACAACCATATTTGCCTACTCTCCTCCCTTTTGAATTGATTGCGAGTTTGCGCTCATAGCTCGAAGGCGCGCGATCGCACGCACTCACGCATGGTGCGCACACGGACACGCTGAAACAGGCGCGCGTGCCCTTTCTACCGAATGCACGCACGCACGCACGCAGACACATTCGAGTGCCACAGCGCTGACATATTCGCACGCCGGGCCGACACAGTTAATAACTAGTACTCTGGGCACGATCAAACTCGCTGCATAGAGAAGTAGTTGTGGTGGAATCGGGAACCCCAGCAACGGTAGCGGCGACGAACACAAGGCCAGGCGGGGAGGGCTGGCAAGGCACTCCGGCGCTTGCCGCTCCTGCCCACAACAGCGACCGGTGCCAGCCGACGAGAAGACGGTGCCGCGGGTACGGTAGCTGTGCGCCGTTGTTGGTGTCGTCGTTGCCGCCGCCGCCGCCATCGCCATCTGTCTAGCTCCTGTCTGCTCTCGATAATGGTGGTCGCCGAGAGGAGTATGGTGTGTTGAACCCTACAGGACGGCAAGTTTACTGGTGTGGAATAAGGTGCTGCTTTCCTCTTCTGCGTTGTTGCTAGTCTTTGGCTGTGAAATGGATACGCTTTACCGCCTGGACGCCAACGGCCGCGCCACCATTTTCTCCGCCAGTCGCACGGCAGTGGACGGCACCCTTGCCTGCCGCGGCGTGCCGACGGTTGTCTGAGACGTGCTGGCCTTCGGCTACCGAGACACTAGAACTACATAGGTGATTAGGCGTTCGTGAAGGCTTCTTTTATACAGGTGACCGCTTTTCGTGTGTGTGTGTGTGTGTGTTTGTGTGTGAAACATAAACAAAAAAAAAAACATGACTCTAAAAGTAGTTGGAGAATTACCTCTGCTTCCAAACAAGAGTTGCCTTCGCCCCTATCCCCTCCCACATGCGTAGCATGTGATATTTAGCTTGGACGTTCCAGGTATGGAAGGGATATTGCAGTCTAGTTTATTGCATGAACGATGGCCAGATGGCCGTGAAACGAAAACTGAGTGCTAGAGACAAGAGTATTTCGTACCTTTATGTTGATTTATTCATCATTTAAAATGCCTCAGGTTTTAGTTAATAAGTCTTTTAAAAATTTATTAGCAGCTATGTGATGTTTAAAGTACTCCTGTTAGCTTCTTGTAGCTGTCCGGAAAGTTATATTTTTGGAACGTGTTGGATTTAGTATTTTGAGGGGGTTGTCATTTAGACGCTCTCATCACAGTGCAGGTGCGTACAACCTGTGACCTTTAACGGGTGAGGGGAGGTTGGCACTGACGTAAATGGTTGCGCTTTCCTCGAAGACCGGCGTTTTTAACATTGATCTGCTTGTAGTTGCGTTACGACGGTATGAGGTAATGCTGTAGAGGGCAGGGTATGCAGGGGAAGAAAGGCGAGAGAATGGTGCCTTGGCAAGGCTGCATCTTTGCCCCACATGACTCAAGGCTTTTTTTCTGGTAATGGTAGTTTTTTTAATACTTTTTCCCGGAGCTCTGCACGAATGAGCCCTCCAGCTGGCTACAGAGACGTGATAGCACTGCTTGAGTTTGTGATCATTACCTTCGTGTAACCTCTGCGTTAAAAATGTACCTGGTAGGTGTTGTCGAACATAGACATCTGCCCCCGCGCACTCAAAATAAATCAGATTAGAACAATAGTGCTCCGGCATTTACATCTTTCAAAAAGATTACCATCGTACCTCCTCAACACCTTATGTAGGTGTGACGTTATCCCCAAACTGTATTTTAAGAATATCTATGGGAAACTATGAAATTCTCTTCTTTTTTTTAACACATAGGATTTCAGTTAGGGTGCGTCGCGAGATTAATGTGTTAGAGGAGTAGATTGATAATTGTAAAACAGAAGTATAAGCGCTGTGTCAGTTCAGGTTTTCACTCGCTCTGTATTCCCTCCTCCAAAGATCCGTTTGGCGACGCGCTTTTGTGGCTTGGAGTTGGAGAAGAAGCCAAGAACACACCAGACTGTTGAGCTGTTTGATACTTGTGATGATTATGGCTCCTTAAACGAGTGACATCAACATACATGGGCGTACCTCGCTGATTTAAGGCTAAAGTGCGTTGCTGCTGGCCTGTTAAAGGTAACCCACACAGCGGAATGTACCCATCAAGGGTCACGCTTGCAGTTTCGTGTTGTACCATTCACTAATCCTTACCCTCAGTAGATCTGTAACGTCAGGTACACCAGTGACGATAATACGGTGCAAACGAAATGCGACGCTTGAGCAGTTCATTCTCGCGTGAAGCTCGGTATGTTTGTAAATGCCTGAGGTAATCCTAAGAAAGGTATGAGCCGCCGAGTAATTGCGCCCAGGTTCGTTCGAAGAATAAAATGTGCTCTGTACTTTCTTTAGCTGTGTTTCTTTAAATATGCTTAGGCCTCGCCATCTGTCTCTCAGGCTGCTGAATGTAAGCAATGGAGAAAAAGATAAAACAGACTCACACCTGTCATGTTAAAGAATTCTGTTTAAAAGGCTTACCCGAAGACTTTGTGAATCAGTTTACTTTTAAAAAAATACAGTTTCACTTATCTCTTAGCATGTATCAGAACATCGCTTTGGGGAAATATGACATCACTACTTGTTTATCTTCTGCGAGGGTTATGGGAAAACATGATGTCGAGGATGGTTTGCCTAGTTGTGAAGATGTGCCTCTTTGATCTTGTTGGAGTGTTGCGGTGTGTAGACATTCGCGGTCTGGCTGAGTCTTTTATTGTTATTGATGATGGTGGAGGTGAATGAGATGTCTGATAGAGTGTGGCAGTGGTTCTGATACCTTAATTAAATGGTGTAGAGGTGATAGCCATCTCTTGCACGCATCTACAAATCGATAGTGGTCATTTCATACGAAATACATCGCATTAAACTGAATGAATCATCGCTGTTGCTCGCAGCGTAAAGAAGCTGGTGGAAAGAGGGTAGGTTGGAGAGGGACCCAAAATTAAAAAGCGATATTAACCATCTAAGCTCGACATTTTTTACCGTATACAGGTTGTGTACGGTCTTTATAGGTGTTTAAAACTTTGTACATTTAGGGTGGAAGAAAATGCTTTAAATGTGCTTTTCTTTTTAAGTGAATAGGTCCTTGTCAATTGCAGTCACGACCGTATGAAAAATGCTTATTATTAGTGCTTTTGTTTAAATATTGTTTACATTATTCTTTTTGCGCTCCACAGTTCAAAGCATGTGGAATCTGTTTACAAGGCTGGCTACCTTGCCGTGATATATATATATACAGTAATCCCTCACTTATCGCGGGTGTTCCGTTCCAGGCCCACCCGCGATAAGTGAATTTCCGCGAAGTAGGGACGCTATACTGTTTTTAGTAGTTATACATTATTTTAAGTCTTTATAAACCCTCCCAACACTCTTATACATAGCCCTTTCTCATTCCCTTAATAACTTTTCCCATAAAAATGTTTTAAACTTAAATCTAGATACGTAATTTAAAAAAATTAATATGGGTAGTCACCATTGAAAATACGCCATACAGCTAGAATGATAATGATTAATTAGCTTAACAGTACTGATGACGATGGCGATGAAGATGAGATGAATGCCAAGAAGGGCATTAATGCTCTTCTAAAGGCACCACTTCATCAGGTGGTGCGGTATCTTCGACCGGATGTAACTTCTACTACTTCCTCTAAAGGCATAGGCGTAACAGATCTCTTCGTGCGAGTTATGAACGATTGGGTGGCATGGCAGGGCTTGAATAAATTCAGTCTCTAACGAAGTTTCACAAATAACGTACACAACACCGCAGATGAAAACTACGCACACGTGACAGTCGGGCGCTAACGGGAAATGGAAGAGCTGAGAGAGGGGGTAGCTGCGCACAGCGAAAGAAAACAAGATGCGACGGTTACTGAGCCAATCAGCGACTGGGAAACATTACTGTACAATACGTACTATGTATGTGCAAAAATACTTTAGACGGAGTACCGTAAAAACACACAAAACAGCGAAAATACCGCGATAAATATTTTACATATAATTTTTTGAAAACCCGCGAAGCACTGAAGCCGCGAAACATGAAGCGCGAAGTGGCGAGGGAACACTGTATAGCCTTAGTTGCTGGCTCAGCTTAAAACGCTAATTCCTCCCCACCTTACCTCTTTCCATCTCTTCAGTTCAAAAACTCATCAGAATTTGTCCCGTCAGATTCTAGGGCAGATTGTCGCTATTGTGAAAGGCGTAACTGTCACCGTCTCGTGTAAAAGAATGGGTTCAACTTAATAGGTAGGTGAGGGTATTTGACAGGATAAAGTTGAAGCAATTAGCGCAGCATGACGATTATGGTAACCAGCACCGCGTATGCTCCTCACCTCCCTACCCTGGGTCAAACCATTCTTCTCCGTCCTGAGGAAATGATAATAATAATAATTAAAAAAAAATATGAATGGATCTAGGACGGAAAATAAAATTCTGTTTGGGGGAGGAGAAGGGCAGCGAAGAAGCACGAGAAAATGGGTAAGAATGAGGAGGACCTACAGTCCTACAGGAAGACAGCTCAAACGATAGTAGTGCACATTTTGAACCGATTTGCGACTGTTGGCTGTCACCACCATCGAGGAAGGACTGTTACAATGTTGAGGCTATTGAAAGCTTTGCGCAGTGGTGGGTACCATAGCAGGATCAGGTTACTTCGAGGCGTGGTCATTACTAACTGTAAGACGCTTTGAAGATTTTTCTAGGGAGCTCAGTTGTTTCGAAAAGTGCACTCTTAACACGAAGGCTTGATCAAAAGTTCACACAGACGACCGGACGGCCCAGGTGGGTGACGGGTGAGGGTGACAGGAGTTTAGATGTGACAAAAGAAAAAAAAAGGCTTGCAGTAAGAGACAGCTATACAGAAAACAATTGGGTGATGGTTTCATACTGTCTGCCATTAGGCTTAACATTGGCTGCGTTTCACTGTTGCAGATCATTATTTTGATTTAGTTGTATTGAAGCTGCGCTTTTATTCCCTCCAGCCAATTATAAAATGTGGTTTGCAGATTGGGATGGAACCTGTTTTTTTCAGGGCTTTTTAAAAAATTAGAAAGGTACTTAAAGCCTTCTCCTTATGGTATTTTTTTACAAGTAATTTATTTTTTTTAATTGCTTAACTTATTCTTTAGAACTTGTGGATATTATTTTAAAAAATTGAAATTATCATAATGTGTCGGAAAACTAAAGAAAGGAAGCTCTCTCTCTCTCATATACACACACAAAGGGAGAAGAGTTCAGGCTTTGTAAACCAAGTATCATGAAAAAAAGGTGGGGTGTCCGGATTTGACCATACTTAGTCACGGAAAAAGGACGATTCCCACCAATACATTAAGACGACGTTCACTTTGCATGTGGGACCAACAGTGGCAGCAAGAGACAAGGCGGTGAACAGTCATCATGCCTGGAAGGTGCAGTTTCCGACATCAATGGTTAAAAGAAAAAGATTACTAAGAGTGGATATTGTAGAACAAAAAAGGACAAGCGCAGTGTGGATTTGTATCATTGAAGATTGCTCCCATGGGTAAAGCTAGTTGAAAAAGTGCGTCTAAAATCAGGAATGAGAAGCGCCATAGAGCTCAAGCAAGGTGTGTGGTGTCGGGCTTCTTCAGCTCTGATAAGAAAATGGCTAATAAAATTGTGCCCGTGGGTATAGCTTCTTTCATGTATACATCAATAATAAAATCTGTCATAAATGAGATATTGAAGATATTGTCTGTGGAAGGCAGATGACCTATAGTTTTATTTGCAGGTTATGAACACGCCCCCGATTGGTCCTTATTAACAGGTTTCCAGTTCCTTAAAAGGTTTTTTTCAGTGTGGTCAGACTGGTGTGAACCCTGCGTCTAACATTTAACAGTCAAAAGCGCTTTCAGCTTAGCCTTGCCCAGAATGCTGCGTATGACATTCATTAATCTGGCGCCATGCGCTTTTTGGGGGCATCTTTTTTCGGACCACTTGTCGCGTGCTTTGGGGCCGTTTTACCTGTTTAACTTGTTCGTTTGGCATTTTCAAGAACCAGGGTTTTGCCCTCTCTTTTCCGCCTTTGGCATTTCGCGGACTGCTGGGTGCCCGCCATGTTACGCCTTCCACACTCCTCGTTTCAGAACTTCGTGCGTGGGTAGTCTCGTAACCTGTCAGCCACCCGCTTTGCACGGGGATTCTAAATATCCGTCTGCGAACTCCTCGTGTCGGCGATGTGGGGTAGATCAGTCCATCACCCCGTTTGGTCACGGTGGCTATTGGATTGATTGGGGACTACTCCAGCGAGGTTTTGTAATCAGTAGAGCCCGGAATAGCTGACCTCAGCACTAACCCCGACGCAGCAGACCCGTGATATGGGATTGGGATTGTTGTTTTACGCCGAGTCAGCAACTAAGGCTATATTACGGTAAGGCACCTAGCCTTGTAAACAGATGGCACATGCAGAGAAAAGAACAGCGTGCCCGAGACGAGAGCTGAACCCAGGACAGCGAACCTTCACTGTATTGGTGACAGGCGCTAACCGTTGCGCCACTGGACCACCCTCTGTGGTAGGAGAAGACGAGGTTAGGTCGGGAATGCCAAACCGAAATGGGCTAGGTGCAGGCTATATTGAACGTGGAACTGCTCGGGAAAAGATCCTCGCCGAAATATTGAGATACTACAGAATTTGCCCCCCCCCCCAGAAACCAGTTCTTGTGTCGACATATGTCAGATGAAGAATAGCGGCGGAGTCTCCACCACTATCCCCCGAATAGATCACTTAATATTTAAAAAAAAGGAGGGGAAGAATGGAATGTGACGGAGACGTCGCGTTGCCGTCAGACTGCGCCGGGGAGTGAGAAGTGTTCAGGCGGCATGGATGCCTTGAACCACGAGACCTGTCGGGAGGAATTGGCCAACTTGTTCGAGATGGCGGAGGGAGCAGTGTCCTCGCGCGGAGCGGGCTGCACTGCCTCTGGTGCCGTTGCGTACCATTTTCACCCTGTACGAAATCGATCGATCATTTGAAGTGCCTGGTCGGATTTCCAGATGGCTACCCTGGTTACAGAGTAAAAGTGATGGGAAGGGGCAGCGCAGCTTGCTACCCGTGCGCCGTGTTATGTGCTCCCCCCCCCCCTCACCTTCTCAGTACAGTCAGGTGCTGCACGCATGGCCTGCTACGGTCTCATTATGCTAACAGTTTCAGTTTTACGCTTTTATTTCGGTTTGATTACAACAGGATGAAGGAAAAGTGAGTCCGAAAACGGTCTTCACTGTAGACTCAAGGCTTACTTTTATTTTGCAGTATTTTTGTTTTGGATTTGCTTGCTCATTAGGGCTGAACTGGCTGAGATCAGCTACAGTTTAGTAGCGCGAAATTGAGGGAGATGTCAGCCTGCGGGAAGATTGAGCATCGTCGTTGTATGGAGGTGGTAGCTACTTGTCGCCACAGCGATAGGTCAAAGTTTATTTGCACTTGCTAGGCTGGTGGTGGAGGGAGGGAGGGTGTGATGTCCATAATATGTTGGCATCTTATCACTACAACTCGTGCGTGACGTATACCTCACTGGACACAGCGTCGTCCTCCTCCTGTTTCTGATGCAGGGCTGTTTGGATGTCGAACACTGCATTTGGATCCGAGTAAATGGTAGTTGATCTGCATAGTTCAGTGCGGGAGAGGAAGGAGGATCATTTTCAATAAATTTCTTGTACAGACTTTTGAAGATTAAAAACGTGTTTCATTTTCCGTTAAAGATTGCACGCAGCCTTCCTGTGGGTCCGTCATAATACAGATAATACGAAAAGAATGTTGCTTCATGGGTTGTTGTATTTCCGCCTTAGAGAAAGTGATAGAAAATGTCCCATGCGGCTTTTAAACTCTTGTCAACTATTTAGTGGTTTTGAAGTGTGGGAGGAAATGAACATAGATTAAGCATGCTTGACGAAGTCACAGGCTGGAAACTATTCCAGCGTGCACAGCCTCAGATGTCGGTTTAATTTAGTGACTGAGCAAGGCGGTATATCTGCTCTGAAGCGGTTGATAAAGGAACGTGTGATCTGCAGTAATTGATTATGCGTACGTGTTTGCATGTGCGCATGCGTGGGTACGTGCACGGAGGTGGAGAGAGAGGAAATGGGGAAGAGATGTTGGTAACGTTTACTGTCTTATGGCCACGCTGCTTTATTTTTCCGGCGGGACAGAGGAACTGTTGAGCGTGGCCTTAGTCCTTGTGAATGCACATACAGGATTGTCAGAACTCGGCGCCACATGGTCAAGCAGCGTGTGAACACGGAGTGGGCGCTGATCAGCCTAGCGGCGGCCTGACCTTGACCGTGGCACATAGTCGACGAGTGGAGATTTTAGCTGCACGTTAACACCCCAGTCTTGCAGGACGGTTGTTTGCACATCTGTGTGTGTGTGCAGGCGATGCTTGAATGCACCTCACAGAAGCTTATGGCGCTCCTGAAGGCCGGGGTGAGCCTGCAATAATATTTGCGGCAACACTTGCCTACGCTGTCCGAGTACAGTACTGCAGGAATATCGATCTAATCCTGCACGGATTTTCAGTGTTGATGACACCCCGAAAGGATTGCTGGACTATTGATCTGTTCTCATCATTTCTGAAGGGGCAATGAAGACCTGGCAATGTTTCTGGAGCACTGATATCCACTCATCGTTGCAGGAGTAATGCTTTGAATCTGCTGGTGTTGATGAGATCTTGTTAAGTATTGCTAGAATGTTGATGGTAGGTTCTCAGTATTTCTGAAGTACCTGTGATGATATGTGTTATAGTTACAGAATATTGATGACATCCTGCCATTGTTGCTGGAATATAGTGGGGATTTATTTCTGACAGACGCCAATAAACCTGCAAACACTTCTCATTATACTTATTAAACAAAACACTAAATAGAGCGCTGGATTCTTGTAACAACAAAAATCACATGATTTTGTGACACAAAGCTATATATTTTGTTTCAGGAAACTTATTTCTAAGACTCTAATGTTTTAATTCTTTTAGCTGGTGATGTTACTTTCATATTAGACTAAGGGTTGTATAGTCTTCAGATTATTTTAAAGAAACTGTTAAATTATTTATCTGATCATACAAATGAGCCGCCCAGTAATGATAATGAATCAGCATCACATTACCAAACAAGCCTAATTGTGTTGTACCTCATCAAAATCATAAATAATACAGCCTATGTAGCCATTAAGCCTTTCTCTATCAGATAGATGTATTGAACGCTGTGTGAGAGGGGCTTCTTCCGGTGGCATGCACGTTGAAGTCGGATGCTGGGTTGGGAATCATTTTGGCAGATGTGGGCTCAGCGAAGAGAAGGCGGTAACCACGTCAATGAAGTGCAGCGAAATGGAAATGTTCCTGTCTGTAAATCATTTTGATGTCTGTTATAAATTACATATACTAAATACTTAATGAATGTAGTATGTTCAGGACAGCCACATGTCCAGTTTTATGAGGTAGCTGGTGGCGATCATGCATGGGTGACATTTAAAAGGTTTTCTTTTAGACCATGTTGTGAGTAGGGGAAGTGAGCTATAGAGGAAGGAGGTAAAGAGTCTTGAAAATTTGACCTTTGCATGTTACAAAAGTCAGAGAAAAAGGCATTTTGTAGGTAGTGTCTTAACACCCAGAATTTTATCTGTGTAGCACCATTTGACACTGGATTTTCAGGTTTACAACAAGAACAAAACTAATGTCTGTTTAGGAGGATGCCCAAAACAGACTGGTCTCTTTGAAATGACAAAGGCAAATCCAGCTGTTAGTTTTGAGGGAAAAAAAAATGAACAGAGGCAAGACGTTACGTAGAAGATATAAACATAAACAGGTATAGAACATAAACAGGTATTCAAACCTGGTGCCGTCTTATGGCGCGGAGGCTGTTAACCTATGGACTAGCCCTTCTCAGTCTCCCCCAGAAGCAGTCTTCTGATCTCTGCGATCCGCGCCTGAGCACTGCTTCCGGTCAGTAGATACTTCCAAGGTAGCCAAGCGGTGTCTCGGTAGCTAAAGTACCCCGATCATCTGGGTGAATGATATTGCACATAACTCTGCATTAGTCTTTCTTCTTACTTTATTAGTAAAAAGGGGAAGAAACTGTAACTAAAATGCATGGGCTGCCCTATGTCGTCAGCAGACACGATCATGGGGCTTTCCACCAGCTCATTCAGGGATTTGTAGCTCCCATTCTCCTTAAAATGAAACTTGGGAGCAACGTTAGGCGCTGATCCTCCAGAACTAGGTTCAGACCAAGAAAAATTGCCCAGTTAAGATACGGCTTTAGCTTTGGCTTGCCAAGGCGTAGAGCCATGGAGCGTTGTAATACATTGTACACTAAGGCAGAGAGGGAGTATGGAATAAGAAGAAAAAGAAAGGTGTATATGAAAGCTTGACAGGCGGCGAAGAAAGAGGCAGCAGGCAGCGTGCAGCAGCCATTAGCCAAAGAATGCATGCTGGTGTGTAGCATTCCGCCACAAGGTCATTTTAGAAACGCTTCTGGCAGAGTTGACTATTCCGGGCAAGCTCCTAACATGTAAGAGGTCCCATCAACTTGTGGAGTAGTTTGAAACAGACTCTAGTCACACAGCATGATTAGTTGTGTAGGCATTAATATGTACACTGAAAAATGTTTCAATGGGTAGAGTGGGTATATTACCGCTCCAAGTGTTCTTCATTGCTGTCCTTCCCACACCTCCTGTAGGGGAAGAGGGAAGGTGAATATGCAATCTCAGAATTACCAGGGGCTGACAAGAATGATGACACTCAGTGCTGCCCTTATTTCCCTCAACTTATCTTTACATTCTTCTATCCTTTCATCCTTCGAAGCACACCTGGCATTGAAAAAAAATGTAAAGGCTGAGTGTGAGTAGTCATGTGAGAAGTTTTGATGTCGTCTGTTGAAATTGGTGTAGCTTTGTATTTCAGCCTGTGAAATATTATGATCGCAGTGATTTGTGAAATCAGTTTCCGATTTACTAAGAAAACCTGTTTCATGTTATTAAGGAAAATTGCCTGTAAAACATTCTTTTGCTTTTTTTTTTTTTTTTTTTGCCTTTTCTGTTCTTTTTTTAAATGAACCATCCTGAACATGTTCTAGATGGAGTCACATTTTTATACACTGCAGTATGCAAAAAATTGTACAGAATTGTTTACTTTGGGAATTTTTCTTAAGTCCTCATCATTGTCACAAATATTCAGTATCACTCAATGGCAATTTTTTCAGTTTAAAAACTGTGTAATGCTGGTGACAATGTTGAAGCAGCTTTAGGAATTTGTTGATGGCTGTGCATGCATGAATTATCAGTGCAGAACTGAACATTAACAACACACTCTTTTTATACTTAAGTGGAAAGTGCAGTTATTTACTTTTACATCTAAACTTCCTTAACCATGTGCTTTAAGCACCATTATTTAACATATTGGCTCTTAACCAATGTATTTCCGGAGATTGCATCACTCGGTTCTCCTCTCCACTCATATGAAGCTGGGCCTTGAACATCAGCATGGGGCTGTGTTTTGAGAACCTATGAGATTTGTGTAGATTCACACATTGGCTTGAGCGGTTAAGATTAGTAAGATCTGTCATGTTGTGCTAGTTAGAATGATGTTAACCATTTCATCCTTCTGCTGCTGATGTCAAGTAGTGTCCAGAACTGTTCAAGAAACATGTTTTCTCTGGTTGTGCTCAGTAAACTTAGTTTTGGTTTGTGATGAAACAGCTAGCTGCAGTTTGTAGCTCAGGGCAACATTTGCATTTAAATATATCTCCAGTGACCAGTTACAAAAAATAGGTGAGCTTCGATTTTGGATTTGACATTTAGTGACATTGACAGCGTTGCATGTTGTTGTTGCACATGCACACACATTCCAGTTCAGCAGAGAGAGATGCCTTGAAAGTTGCCTATAGTTTACCTCAAGAAAGAATGTAGTTTTGTATTTACTGACTTGTTTACAACATTAAAAAAAATTTCACTTCTTAGGTTAATAAAACAAATACACATCTGATCTGGAAGCCAGCATTATAAATGACACATTAAAGGAGTTGCCATATACAGCCTGTCAGAGGAGAACTTTTTGCTAACAGGAGTTCTGACAAGTGAAAGAATGAAAGTCTTGGTAACCTGTTTGTCTAGAAAAAAATTATGCAGTGGAGCAGTTGACTAGCCCCACCATGTTCCCATGTCTCCTGGTCTTCCTGCTGTTCCCTTGAAGGAGAAGGAAGGAGGGATATTGATTTTTGAAATAAGAGTAGTTTAGTGGCAGATATGGATGCAAGTGCTGACCTAAGAAGCAAAGCTGATGTATGCTGGTTGTTGCCCTTCACTAACAGCATCCTTATTCACCACTGCAAGATTTTGACCATTTTAGGACAGTACAGAGTATAAAAAAGCAGGCAAAAGGGCAGGGATTAACTTGGAGCATTATACTGTGGTCTTTGACAAATTATGAATATCTTTATTCCTTAAGATTGCCATACAAATCTGACTCCAGATACATAGATCGCACATAGAGAGCGTGCTGTCCTCGTTTATCTGTTTCTACAACAGTTTATCGAAGGATAAGTGCAGCCTACAGTGTGTGGTATCCACCTGCTCCAAAGTCATTGGGACAGCCCAGAGTACTCTTCAGACTGTATAGGCAGACACTTCTGAAATCTTTCATGATGACAGGTGTCGCGTGTCTGCTATTTGCTTTTTCTATTTTCTCTTGTCTCTCCACCGCACTTTGCTGGCTTGTCGCAGGGGGGTGGGGGGGAAGCGCGTCGCTTCAGCCGACCGCGGCCGTGACCCCGCTCGTCCCGCGAGCCCCACGCGGACCGGTCATGCAGGACTGGGCGACACCCCCCCCCCTTCTCCCATCTTTCGCCCCCTCCCCTGCGCGCGCGGGTTTTTGGCGCGCTCCTACTCTGCGGGACAGTCATCCTCTTGTAGCAGGCAGCGCGGGTCGTACGGACGGCGCTCTTTTTCTTTCTTCGACTTAGTGATCGACCGATCGTTTTTTCCACGAGCCGTTTGGGTTAGTGTTCGATTTTTGGTTCCGCATCATCTAGTATAGTTCTTAGGGGTTCAGGGCTGCGGATGCGGGTTTGCGTGAAAGCAGGCAGAATGTTCTGTGTGCAATGCTGTTGGATGTTTATTACTTTGAGTGTGCGGGAGGTAGTTTTGTTTTTGTTTTCTGATCCGTGAGTCGCGGCGCTTGTGCGCGACTGTATTTTTGTTGTTGTTGGGATCAGCTCACGTTGAGAAATGTATTCTGGAATGTACTGATGTGTGAAAGCCCGTAGCTGAGAGCGGGGAAGCCTTGTTATAACCACGTGCTGATGGAGGTTTGCTGTTTCCTCCACAGGCTCCTATTCTTCTTATTCGTCATTATCTTCGTCATGTTCTGCGTATTTATTTGTGCCCTCGTCTTCCCCTGCATCGCCCGCTCCCTTTTCACCTCCCGCATCTTGAGAACGTCCCCTTCTTTACTCTTCATAACACAGTCGTCGGATCATCGCTTTTGTCTCCCTCATCGCTGACTCTTGGACACGTGACCCGGCTGCGTCCCTGGGACGACCAAGCCCTCCTCAGGAGTTGCGGGCGGGCGGAGCTGCGCGCGGGAGCCCATGTGACCACTGGGCTGCTCAGGTTTCAGACCTGCGGAGGGGTGCTGGACAGCCCGTGCTGTGAGACAGTCTGCTCCTCCACTACTATACCGCAGTGTGTGCGGGTGTCGTGCCCCCTGCTCCACCCCTCGCCTCTCTCAGGTGGGCCAGCGCTGGAGCGTCGCGCAGGACAGGCGAGTCACAGCGAGAGTGAACATTGCGACGGGCAGTTGCTCCCCCAGGGCTACGCTGCGGCATTGTGTCCCCTGCGTCACCCCCCCTTTTTTTTTTGGTTTGTGTGTTTCTCCCTTTTTTGTGTGTGGATATCTCCCCCCCCCCTTTTTTTTTTTTGCTCGGGCGTTTTTCTGATTCGTGTATGTGGGTGCTTGGGCACGCAAAAGTGTTTTATCTGTTCTCTTTTTTGTCTCTATTTTTTTCTGTGTATAATAAATTTGTTTGTACTGTACCTCTGTCTTTGTTTTGGTCTACGCTCATCCATAGTTCGGAGGCACCTCCTGTTCCACCCCTGGCCGATTGAGCGACTGTGAGAGCGTGGCGGCTGAGTGAGTGGCTGCGTTTGTGCATTCCAGCGACGCCGGGGGGCGTGACCGCGACAACAGGCATGTCCTGTTGAGAGAATTTGTCCAGCTCCCATCAGCCCTGATTTTGTGTGCCTGCACGCAGGACCGATAGACTGTGGCTGTCATTTGTTGTTTCGGCCATGCGACTTTTGAATGGTGCTGTGTGAACAAATGAAACATGAATGTGTCTGTTTTGTGCATACAAATGTACGATTTTGTTGTTGTTATTGAGCTGCCACTGAATTGCCCTTCAGGACAAATAAAGTATTATCTTATCTTACATTTTGTAGGGTGGTCCGATGGCGTCACCAATACAGTGAAGGTTGGCTATCCTGGGTTCAGCTCTCATCTCGGGCATGCTGTTCTTTCTCTTAATGTGGCATCAGTTTACAAGGGTGACTGCCTTGCTGTAATACAGCCTTAGTTGCTGGCTCAGCATAAAACTCCCATCCCTCCACAAGTTGTAGACACATATTTGGGCAGTAACAGATCCCCAAGTAAAAGGGAAATAGACCTGAAACTGGATTGTTTGCAGGTGGTTCAAGTACAGGTGGGCACACAGAATATTAACAGTAGAACTTGGTACCTACATTTTCATTGTAAATAGATGAGGGCTTATGAGCAAGAGATTCTTTTTCAGGAAAACTATTTTGCACATTTCTTCTGTAGAGCGCAGACAAACTGTTTCACACGTTTTCTGCATATGGAAGACAGTATGGTATGGGAGTGTAATCTCTTTTGTACTTCTGCTAGAAGACAAAGCATGTTGAGTCTTTATACTAGATATTGCCCTTCTGGTTAACTAGTAAAAACAGCATTTATATTGAAGTAACATTTATTACAACAAAGTATGATTGGAATGATATGGTATGCAGCTAGTCATTTAGCTGATGGCGCTTCCAGTCACCACCAGCAGTTGCAAGCAAACCTTGCTTCTCTTGTGAAAGGAAGGTGCTGAGTTTTGGCATTTGATGGGAAGTTTCCCAATTTCATTACATTAGTGATGACAGCACTGTTCCCTGCTTTCGCACAGCAGCTTATTTTCTGAAGGTTTTAACAGCAGTCCTAAAGCATGTCAGCAGTGGGAAGCCTCTTGAAGTAATGATTATTCCATGGTTCACTGCACATGCAGTGCACTTTTGTTGTGTGTTTTAACCTCTTAATAAAATTGAAGCGTCATACATTATTGGAAAGAGGGAGAATATGCATTTTTATAACCAAAGGCAGTTGAACAACTAGATAGAGTTAAAGATTGAATTTTCTTTTGTCTTTTTCCATCTGCTAAAGTGTACACATATGTTTATATATACATTTTCCTTATCTATCAGCATGCACACTTTGCTTGCCTTCTCTGCTCTGTAGATAATTCTTGAATAGCTTGTTCCTGAACGTTTATATAACCTTGATCCATGGAGAGCACTTGGACAAGGAGGAGCGGAGCTTAAATTTTGTCAGCTGGTGATAAGTCAGATCATCTGTGATGCCTAAACTACTGATAAGTGTGCCGGGGCAAATCTAAAGTTTTCAAACTCAGTTTGTTTACATGAGAAAATCTAGTGGTCCAAATTGCACTCAAGTGGGGTTTTTGTAATAGTGTACAGTTAGAAAAATTTAAATGAATAATAATCTTTGATTCAAGATAGAGTTTAATTCTACAGTAGCTTGTTGGCATAGTCCATGGCTATGCACTAATTTTGCATCTTTTCCCCAGGTAGGTGAAGGATAGTGTGGCCACACAATGTCGGCAAGCATGGAAGGACAACCAGCATCAGCCCGCTTTGGGCTGAGCTTGATGGAGCTTAGAGAGCTCATGGAACATAGAGGTGCTGAGGCCTATGAGCTGATCCAGACCAAATATGGCGGTGTGTTGGAGATGTGCAGAAAATTGAGAACCTCACCCACTGAAGGTCAGTGATTGAAACTATGTTCGCTCTTAACAGCAAAATCATTTTCTTTGAGGTGATAGATGGGAAGATAAGAATTGAAATGTTAGATTTTTGAGTGTTAGACTGAACTGGTCCTGATTATTTGCACAGTTTCAAAGTTGCAGATTCAAGTATAACTTATCTTACAGATCTTAGGAAAAAGTATTCTTTACTTGACTCTGTTTGGATGTTGATTTCCTGGTAGTTAATGATCAGACATTATTTACTAAGCTATGATCAAAGTGTACTTTACATTAATTGTCTTTGGTTAATACAGTGATAAGGCTTATATTTCTCTTATATGCATGGATGTGTAAAAGGGATCTCTACTGATGTTAGAACTGTACTGCCCCCTCCCCCACCAAAGAAATAATAAAGCAGAAAATAAGAAATATGCAAATACTTTTTGTGCAGGATTGACGGGTGACCTAGATAGAGAAGCTAGATTGGAAGCATTTGGCTCCAATGTTATTCCTCCTAAACCACCCAAGTCTTTTTTGCGCTTGGTGTGGGAGGCACTACAGGATGTTACATTACTTATTTTGCTTGTTGCTGCACTCATCTCTCTTGGCCTGTCATTCTACAAGCCACCACAGGAAAGCAGTGGTAGGGGCATATTTTTATATTCTTTGCAGAATATGTATATCAGATTATTTTAAAGCCATAATAATACCAAGAGCTATTATATCTCAGACTCCTTAAATAGCAGCAGAGTGTTTGCAGTGATTCATTGAAGCAGTTGTTTATCATGTCATTACTATGCAGAATAAAATCTTAAGCTCTTATGACTGTCAGCTGCATCCTACAACACCCCTATCCCCATCTTTAAGGGCTTCCCATCATGTAAGAATGAGTTTGGCTCACTACAGGTACAACATTTGCTTTTCTGAGATAACAGGCCTTACATTCTCACCTGCTTTTTTTAAAATGTGTGTGAACCCCAGTTCCTATCATTGCTGCTAGTGCTATGGCAATGCCGACTGAACATGTTCATTAATGCTGTCACTTTAATAGTTACGCTGGGGAAGTATATATGTAGTATTTTGTATGGTGTGGTTTTGAATCTGGTTCAAGTCTCACATGCTTTTCGGGATAATAATAAGACTCATTTACATGACTAATTGACAGTCAGGCATTTTATTTTTTATTAATGATATTTAAGCCTTTTTATGTGTTTAATGGGAGTTCACTTTTAAAGGTAAGCCCTTTGCAAACCAAATGCCGGGCAGGGTGTTAGCTGAAAACTACACAGTAATAGCATGTTTGTTTTAGTGACGGTGCCAGAAAGTAGCATATTAAAGTATATTTTACTTGCAAACTATTTATAAAGTGCCTGCTTGAATAAAAATGGACTAATGCCATGTTAAATCATTTTCAGAAGAGGAAACGGAAGATGATTACTACAAGAGCAAGTATAGCAACAGCTTTGAGGAGTCGGCAGGTTGGATAGATGGTTTGGCCATTCTAGTGGCTGTACTGGTGGTGGTGTTAGTGACTGCCTTCAATGACTGGAGCAAGGAAAAGCAGTTCCGTGGACTTCAGAGCAAGATAGAGCATGAACACAAATTCTCAACCATTCGGAATGGGGAAGTTGAACAAATACCTGTTGGAGACTTATTAGTTGGTGATATTTGCCAAGTAAAATATGGTGAGTTTTAGCAGCAACAAGCTTGCTTGTTTGAAAATATTAGCAAAAGAGGATATTTGTTCCCCCTTTTCATCAATAAAATAAGAACATGTGTTAAGTGCAGACAAAACAGATATTATTAGATTTTCCCATCAGAAGCTTTTGCTATCTCTCTCTCTCTCCATCATTGCCAGTTTTGCTACCTGATGCTCTTTTTCTTTTTATATTTTTATTTCATGGTTTTCATATTCCCACATGTATGCATGTGCACACATCTACACACATGCATTCACAAATTTGTAGCTGCCTAGGAGGTAGAAGGAGTATTGAAAAAGGAGGAAACAAGTAAGGTGTAGCAGCTTTGAACAGTTAAATTGTTCACCATATGGTGGCACATAGAAATTGCAACTGAGCCTCCTTTCACCACCTGTTAAACTTACCTTAAAGAATATTCACCACTGACTGGATAGAAAAGGTTTCTTTGTCAGTGACTGAGAGTGAGTCTTAAAATGTGACTTTCTGTTGTGAAGTCAATAGCACTATACTGATATTGAGCCTCTCTGAAATCATAATGTGTCGTCACTCAGTGGTATTTTGATGTAAAATACCAGCTAGTATTGCAACTTGTGGTGCAGAATGACCAAACATTCTGTATCCAAAGAAACATTGTGTGCCAAGTGGTTTTGTTGTGAGTAATCACACTTTTCATGAGGATTTGATCTTTGCCAGTAATGTGATGTGACAATGAGGTCTGAAAAATTGAAGAACTTGTTTTGATACTGGACCAGAGTATTGCCTTTCTCACACAGTGGTTTATCAAGTAGTCACTGGGGATTCAACATGTTCAGAAACTTTCAAGAGCTGCATTTTACTGAATGTCTCATAAAAAGTCTCAGCGAAGCTGTTCATGGAAAGGTGACCAAGGAGAAGACAAGAAAATGAGCACTCGCTTGCTATAAAGATGTCAGCATTTGTCAGGAGTGAATATGTGTCTCAACTCAGACAGTTGCTCATTCTTTCAACAAAGAACAGAACACTTGTCTTTGGCTACCCAGGTCATGTATATTGGCTACCCAGGTCATGTATATTGGCTACCTGGTGAAAGGACATCACGAGACAACAAATAACCCCACTAGCTACGAGCAAATTCAGTATAACGACAAGCTATGCTTGGCGGATTCATCTTACTGTAGTATGGATAAATACTAGGGGGCAGAAGGATCATAGCCAGGTGGGGGAGCATTTGCACACAGCCCAAAAACATCAAACAAGCTAAATCCAATTAGCGTTAAACCACCAGTAATTATCAAATGCATCAAAATACAATTCATTAACTGAATTGCTCTCACTTCTTAACACTAATTATAACAATCACTTTGAGTCCTCAGTTAACATCAAAATCCCTCACTGATAGGATCCGGGCCTGAGTGTCAAGCAAACGATGAGATAAATACTCAGAGTACTTCAGAATCCCTAACACCTGGTTATTAAATGAGTTGAAGGTGTATGATGCATTGGGCCACTGGTGTAAAGATGGTCACTAACACAACACTTCCTAGTTTTAGAATGCCAACAGGCAGAAAATGCAACACAATGCAGTGTGAGGAAAATTAGGTCCCACACAGTAGAAGGAATAGTTGGTGAACAGGGTTACAAAAAGTGAGAAATTCCCTTGGTAGCTATACTACAGGAGGCAGCATGCGAAAACCTGACTTAGCAATAAATAATCAAACATGGTGATCACACTAAACTATTTACACAAAAAGAAATATGTACGTATAGTTTCAAAGTTATGAAAAGATTTTACCTATATTAATATGCTTATGCATTGTCATACTAGTAATCAAAAAGTTATGCATGTATAAAAAGGCTTTATTTTGACTAGGCTTGATTTGTAGTGTGCAGTGTAACAGTACTTCTCATCAGAGCTCTGAATGCATGACAAAACTACAAGATTTGGGCTCTTTTGGATGAGCACAGTACTCACATTAACACTTAATATCCCCGTTCACACTGCATTTGGTCCCTTAAATAGAAAATGACACATAAAAGGGTAAATGAAACTAAGGCATAGGTTGATTACAACAACGTTGCAGCTGTTCATTGAAAGTGGATGGACTGGAATGTCAGCACGGAAGGGAAAAGGTCTTCTCACTGCAGTCTAAATTGAAGTAGTGGTTATCTTTTCAAGGAGAAAAAAAAACTTTAACACTAAATATCAGAATTCGTGTGACTGTTGAAGCATTGGAAATGGTAGATGTCTAAGTAGCAGATGCAAGTTTTTTGTGTTTACATGCATGTGAATGTGTACATTTATGTGTTTATGTGTTTTTTGTACTTCTCTACTAATAGGTGACCTGCTACCTGCTGATGGTATTCTTATCCAGAGTAATGATTTAAAAATAGACGAAAGCTCTTTGACTGGAGAGAGTGATCATGTGAAAAAAGGAGAGGTCACAGACCCTATGCTGTTGTCAGGTAAGGGAAATTCAATCTGGATATATTATGGCATGAATAGTATTGTAGGTTATTTTAATACAGCCAGTTTGTCCTCCATCTTGCCGTAGTTGAGAAATAGTCAAGTTATTTATGTATGTTAAGCATTAATCCAAAAATTAAGTGTTCCTTCAGAATTGTTGCCCTTTTTATGGCGTGATTATACAAACTAAACAGGCCAAAAGATTTATAGTTCCATGTGTATTGGGAAAACACTTTACCCATAAAGCTACAAAACTGTCATTGCTTAGTATGTTTTAAATAGAAAGGCTTTGTGCTCTTAGATTTATTTTGTTGATGCAGAGCAATTACCCACCATGTTGAAAATAGTTTAGGGTGGCTATTATAGATTTAATTCAAAGTATTATTAATGCTTAACTCTCATAGTTTGTGTCTTAGGTTAATATTCCCCTTCCTCCTTTCAAAATAAAAAAGCCTACACAATTTCTGTTTCCCTGCATCTATGCTCCTGTTTGATGTATGATGAGATAATTCAGTGTTGCATCCTCTTTTGGCTGTATACTTTTAAAACTTTTGCTGTTTCTGTCACTATTATGTTACCATTACTCCTATGTATAATTTATTTCTTGAGCTACAGGAGTGTTGTATCTTTTTATCTTGTTTGCATAATACCTTTGACAAACAGATTTTAACCCTTTTAGCACGATAGGCCACGATCGTGGCTCTGCTCATATGACCCAAGAATAGTAAACTGAATTTTCTTGGGTTATTGCTGTCACCAGAGTGAAAGTAGGCATTTTTATTACTTTTATTGCAAAGTTCAGGTTTTCCGCTTTCTAGAAATTTTTAGGTTTCTTGGTTTAATGTTTATCCGAGAGCAGCAATAATAAAACACAAACTTCACCCACCGATGTCTTCAAGGTCTTAAGAAATACGCCATTGTTTTATTTTATAATTTTATTTTTATGCAGTGCTAAGACTATTAAAGTAACTATAAATAATTTGACCATATATGGTAGGGCTTAAAGCAATTCGTAAAAACAGTTTTGTAATATCTGGCAGTCTGATTTTCTCGTCAGGTACACATGTGATGGAGGGAAGCGGCAAAATGCTTGTGACTGCTGTGGGGGTCAACTCACAAACTGGCATCATATTTGCTTTGCTGGGTGCCTCACAAGAGGATGAGGGAGAAAAGAAGAAAAAGCAGAAGAAGAAAGGAGAGGAAGACCCCGAAGCAGGTATGAACTCTTCCATTATTTTTAGAGGGCTACAACATCAGCATAAGACACAAGAACATGTAACACAAATATTCCTTCAACACTCTTAGGTGCACATTTTTGTACACGTAAATGAACAGAATGAGGATAGATCTTTTTTTCTATAGGGCATGTGTACCATATAAAAATGATTTTTCTCCCCTTTTGTCGATACATTTGACTAAATGTGAATGCAGTGCTACATTCAAGGAGGAAAAAAGGCTTTATAGGTTGCTATAGGCTCCCTCCCCCCCCTAGACATGTTACAATAAATTTGTTTACAGGCACTTTCTATAGTAGACATTTTTATTTTATAAAGAGTGCATTTGCTTTGAAGAAAATAGAGACTGCATGAGAGACCAGTGCTTCATGACATTAGTAATTTGCTGCATGATTGTTGAAGTTAGCAAACAGTCATGATTTATACCTCAAAACAGTTGTTTCACAATCAACATTTCACATTTTGTCTCCTAGTATAATGATTATTGTGATCAGCCTTACAGAGCAGCTTAAAACTGCTCAGACATCGTAATGGTCACTGCTAATCATAGTCTCCATTTATTTTGTAACTAGATAGAAACTTGCTCATTCAAACTTGTACTCAGAATTAAAGCACTTCATGGTAACGAGAGGTGGTTGTTTATTTGCATTACAATAGGTACATGTGCTGGAGCTTAATTTTGTAAGAGGGTACTAACTGGAAAGGGGATGATATGGTATCAGATTATTGTGAATAATTTGTCATGATTGCAGTTTTGTGAAAAGGAAGAGAACAGTTAATTTATTGCTAAGTCAGGCCATTGTCCTTGTCCTCTTTTGTTTTTATTCCTTTTTTTTGTTTTTGTTTTTTTCCCCTTTTGGTCAGCCCTACACCTTTGGATAGAGTTGAATAATGGGAATGATGAGGTGGTGATAGGAAGAGCAGGAGAGAAATATGTGAACTGTAAGCTGGTCCACATGGATGTGTATTCACTACTTTAAAAGAGAAAAAAACAACAAAACAAAATTAACATTGTCTGTAAATGCGACGTGTGGTGTAGTTTCTTTGCACTGAACAATGTGCTGCTTGTAGAGTAAAGTGTCAATTTGAAGATCAGAAGTTTTAGTAGTGCTGAGTTTTTTTACTTAGTAAAATGTAACTTGCTGTGTCACATTTATTGTTGTAGCACATTTTTTACTTGTGCAGAACTGACACTATGCATTTTCTGTAGTGGAGTGTTTATTCGTTCACATATATGATCTATTTTCTATTTAAAAATTCTTAGTAGCTTTTTTTCATATCAAATAAACACAAAAAAGAGAGCAGATTTCAGGTACCAGATGTTCAAATGTTTAGATCTGTTTAAACTTACCATTAAATAAATTTAAATTATCACAGGAATATTCCATTGCATCATTAATAAAGTCATTGAGTAGTAAATAGTGAAGAATAAAAAATGTAAAACATGTTAGGGGCACACTGAAAAATACTATTTTAAGAACATTTTATGACAACAATGATAATAATATTATCAAGATATGAGCATATGAAACATGAATCGGATATAGAGTAATCATGGAGAAACAGTAGGCTGTAGATAAGAGCATAAATTTGTAAGAAAGGTTATTATATTTTTTTGTTAAAAGTCTAGAAACTGATGTAAATGGTGTGTATTGTCATGAAAATCTGCTCTTTCCACGGCTGCCGTTTGTCTGGAAGCACACCATGTGCGACTAGTTGCGGTCAAAGGTAAAGTAGCTCTGTAGTGAACTGGACTATCACAACACTGATTGTGTTTTTGCATTGTTTGTAGCCAGTGTGGCATTCCTTCAGACAATTTTGTGGAGCATTTTCGGGCTCAGTATCATAATTCTTTTTGCGCAGGTTGAAATTTTTTTGGAGCCCCATCCTCTTCACCATCTTGTCATACCTGTTTTGGCTTTAGCCCCTGCCTGGTGATATTGGGCATTGCATAGAGTTAAAGGTTAGGCAAAATCAGTCCTAATCAAGATGAAATTTGCCACCTTCCACCAAACTAACTTAACCACATTAGACATATGAAATCATTTTTGGAAAACTAGTAGAGTTAAGAAGGTTAGATGAGACAAATTTCAGTCACTAATTGTGTCTTTATACCTTGGGTCTTTTAGTGTTAAAAAATCTGTTAATAAGTCTGCAAGTGAGACAAGGAACAGATGTGATAAGTAATCATGCCAAAATATCATACCAGGCAGGGAATTTATCTTTGGCTTTACACGAAGTAGCAACATGATTATCTTCAACACAGTCCTTTGTCCATGTTCCTTCCTTTTTGCAACACCGCTTATACTAATGACCTCATCTTGTGCAATTTTAACTCTTAACTTTCAGGACTCCGCAAAAACAATCTTGGACAGACAGAGCCATGTAAGTGAGATTACCATCTTTATGCAGCCCAAGTGCATATATCATATACCTACTGCTCATGTATTACAGTTTTACTGATAACGTAAGTTTTGTATAATATTAAATAATGGAAATTTAAAGGCATTCTTCGGATATGCCTTTAAGGTTATGCATGAAAGAATCAAACATGTCTTGCAGCAGGATGATATACGACAAAATCATGAGACATTAACATCATAAGATATGGATCTGAAGATAAAAGACTCCCACAGACACTCCATAGGAAAAGATGACCCATAATGGGTCAAATCTCTACAGGTCTTCTGATAGTGGGCTTTAAAAGAAACCAAAATCAACAAACATTTATTTGTAACACCAGAAATATATGTCAGCTTGAGCCTGTTTAAACCAAAGAATGACTATATTAAATGTATAAAGTCCAGCTAATAGGACTGGAGGAAACTTTTTTTATGTGTCTGGCCATATCACTTTCCAAGGAGGCAACAGACAAAACATGCACAAATCATTTTCAGTTATCAGTTTTCTTGGGATTGGAAGACCCTAAGGACAACAAATCAATGAAAACTTGTCCATTAATTAAGATTTGTAAATTTTAATCAATTCAGGTGACCTAAATCATACAGGTAAATTATAAAAGGCAGGAAGAACTATTTTGATTGGTAATTGGTTTTAGGTTTTTTTCCCCGTAGAAGACAATACTTCACATTTGATGCCATAGTACACTTCCAGTGAATAAAATTTTAACAAGAGCTTTTTTTTAATGTGGGAGGGTTGTGTGTCAGGGGTATAAACATGTACTTCAGCATGCATTTGTGCATATTCGTGCACATATTCTTTCTCTTGCTTACTGTTCCACAATGATGAAAGATAATGAAAAATAACTGAAACACTTGAGACTTAATTTAAACAATATATGCATTCTACTAAATGTGTTTGGGCTAGTCTATGGCAGATAATTCATAGAGAGCTGCATTTTGCTATATGGTAGACTCACTAGGTTCACATCATACTTTGTTAATTCAAAGTTCATGCAGTATAACAATAACAGAAAACCAAGACCAGAGGAGTACATTATAACTTTTCATGTCGCTGTTTATTGCATTCATGGTCAAACCTGGATCCTCACTACAGTTCTAGGTACAGATAACACAAATTCTTATTTTCAGTGCCTAATTAAAGTCCTGTAGGCATTTCCAGCTTTTTTGTGCTGTTTTCAATAGTGTGTTTTCTTTTTTTTTTTTTTTTGGTGTCTTATATTTTGCGATAAACAAAAAAGAGATAACTATTTGAAGGTTCCTTACAGTCCTAGTAGTACTCAACCAGTCATCTCAGCTGAAAAGGCAGTGCTGTCAAAGTATTTTGCACATTATTTGTTTCAGGGAAGACTTGTAACCATACAAACCATTTTTCTAAAAATAAAATATGCACTTGTCAAGGTCAGGGTTAAAGCACAGATTCATTAATGGACACATCTGATAAACTCCTTGGAAAAGAAAGTGGGGAGAACTTAAAAAAAACCTGTCCAAAATAGTTGGTTGTTTACATATTCGGCTCATAATTCACAGCCCACCCATTATTTTTGTGATTTTGAAAAATTTGTTTGTTCTGAATACCCAAAACACTTGTCTCACCGCTTTGCAGTTTGATATTAAGCTTTTGTGTTGATGTGGTGAGCAACTTTTTGTTAATGATGGTCATTTAGTGCTAGTAGAAACCCCACCTAAGTGTTGTTTAGTCGTGCTTTTGTCGTATCTCATTATTACTGTGATATTTGTGTATGTGCACAAGAATTTCTGTGAAAGTGTTTCTTTATTTCACTGAACTTTGATTTAATGTTTTGGGAAGGGTGTATTTATCAGTGTTGTCATAGATGAATTGTGAACTAATATGCACAAAAAAAACTTATTTCAATCATTACTAGCCCAGTAATACCCATATTCTTCAAATGCATGTTTTCATTGCTTAGTTAGTGATTTAGTTTTTATAGCTCTTTGAATAAGATTTGATATTAAGTCATAAAATATTGAGCATAGTTTTGATGAGTTGAAATGGGTATTTAATTGAGTTTGTCCATATTTGTATTTTAAAAAACATATTGAACCCATTTGTTAAATAGTTAACCTTCCCCTTGCCAGTCGCCAGCAATCCTTTTCTTGTTAACCATCTTCTTCTACACACACTAACTTACATAACTCTTCAATTCATTGTCCATTGATTTCTGTATTCTCCTATAATTGATTGAGTGATGTATTAAATACTCACAGTTAATGGCAAAATCTTAGCAGTTGCATTGCATTTCCTGCTTGAGATTCATGGAAGTAAAAAAGAATGTGTAGTGTTCCTTTCAATGAGGCTTCAGTTACTGTTATTAAATTGTCTCAGAAATGTGTCATCCATGAGATGCTCATTGTTTTGTCTTTCCTTCACTCTCATTCCTCCATATCCCCGGTGCTGGGTCATATTACTCTCCCCATCGCAGAGCATACACACAGATTCTTCTGAAGAAATCTTTTACATTACTTCACTGCTTAAGCACTGTCTTTGGCAAATACATATCAGCTAATAAACCCTTTGGATATGGTACATATTTTCAAGTCCGTAGTTTTAGGTTGTCTTCAACACAAGGTTACTGCAGATACCATCTTAATTTATAGAGCATAGAGGGTTGATTCTCCCTCCTTCCTCCACTCCCCACATTAACTCTTCTTCATTTTGGCAGTTTTTGCAAAATACTCCTCTTGCTTATTTTTGTTTAAACAAGGAAGTCAGAAGTCCCTAGATGCCTTTTGAAACATTCTTTCATTTGCACTGGGATTTATTTATTTATTTTTATCATTTACCCACATGTGGACAGGACTTCTAGGGAACCCATTACCTCTTATCTCGTAGATCCTGTCTGGTCATAGCACTCCCTTTCTGTCTAAAGCATTAATCATTAATTGAACTTCGGTTCTTTAAAATACTTTTATTTGTGAATGCCCTTAGCTGATAATCCTCTGTCGTTTAGTATACATGACAAATATTTGCAAGAACTTTGCATATCAGTTTAAACATTCTTGAGTGTGCATAACAGACCTCACACTTCTGAGAATTGTGCATGTAAATTTTAACATCTGAGTTTATAGTAGGTCCTCTAAAATCTTGTTCTATTTCTTGGAAAGTTCTGAAAAGATGTGTAGCTGTTGTATGCTTAATTGGGATGGAGCATGATTTACTGCTGGGGGAAGTGTCGAAGAGTACACAGTATGGCACAAAGGAGGTGAATAAAAAGCTTATTCAAACTTACAAATGAGATGGAGAATAAGCCATGGAGGAAGAGTTCATGTGTAGTAAAACTTTATAAATTTCCCAAATCACACTCAATAACATACAATCCAAGCAAAAATATGATTAATGTTCGGTGAGATTTTAGGATGCAGAGTGCATGACCTGTATTGGGAGTAGGTGGGATGGGTAGACATAAGGATGAAGCTTGGGGCAGGTTTGCAGGAAAATTATTTTGTGCGCAGTGTTCTTCCCCCTACCCCCACTCTCTCTCTCTCTCTTAAATTCTTTAATCCATTTCCTGTTTGCATCCTGGTCTTAATCAGTTAATGCCTTTGCATCTGAGTTCTTTGTTCTGCAGTTTGCTTTCCCTCATGAGTTAACCCCCTCCCCACCTTTTTTTAAAAAAAATGTTTTATTCTGTCTTGTGTTCCTTATTTATAACCAGTCCACCTATCTTGTATTATTTTCTCAGAGCAATCAGCCCTCTGCATGCTAGTTTTGGACAGTTCATATAATTTTACTTTTGGAAACATAAAGCCAGTTCCATGCCAAACTGCATGTTTTATCCCTCTTCCACTCACCAATGCACAAGTGATAGAAGGGCTAAGGGCAATTTAGGTTGTTGGTGCAATCTTGAAAATGGATGCTCTGATATTGCCAGTGTCTAAGGAAAACCTACAACATTGCAGATTTGAGCATGGAATGTGGTCAAAGGTAAAGTGCTCCCTCAGGTGTTCTCTGTATTTGAATGCAATTTTCCCTCAAGAGAATGTTGGAATTGTTTGAGTTCTTACATTGTTTAAATTTCGTTTCTTTGTTTTCTAGTGCTTCAAAATGAGGCTGGCACCAAAATGGGTACGTGAGCTGTTTGAACATGTTGATGAGGCTGCAGTGAGAACATGATAAACAACAGTTGCTGTGCATGCTCTTGATTGTGCAAACAGTGTTGCGTCTGTGTTTATTGTATATCAGAATGTTTCATGCATTTTTTGTGCTATCAGAGGTTATCTTTTTCTGAGATTTTAGATACCTGTCATAAACATTTTTTCAGTTAAACCATACATGCATGTAACAACATGACTTCTTTTATTTTTAAGTTTTCCAAGTGTAAATTCTGCATGTCATTAGTGGATTCTAAATGTACCCCTACAAAAAGAAAATAAATATTAGCAAGAAGAAAACAGTGTAAAAGTTATAAGCATTATGAAGTTTGTGTTAGTAGAATTTTCAGTTGAGATGTGTTATTGTGCTGAGGTGTATTTTTTGTGAAGTCATTTTAAGTGATGACACTTCCAGTGAATTTAAAAAGTTGGGAGTAGTTGGGTTACTTGTAGAGGAACTACAGAATTTAGCTGGACAGTGATGAGAAAATTATTTCATAAAATCTTCAAAATCAGTTTTCTTACAGTGGCTTCTTGCATCAGATTGGAATATTTTCCTTAATGTTCCTTTTTAATTCCAGCTTGTATATGTAATCTTTGGCATCATTCTTTTAGAGAAGAAATATTTCTCAATTTTCCAGATAGTGTCAAAGGGAGAAAGAAAGAAAGGTTACTAAATTGAATCCAAATGCTTTTACGAGACTGTCACTTTCATCGTCATAGATAGAGATACTTACAGTTGTAAAATAATGATGTTTGGTTTCTAAAATTTAGCAGGGGTAAATCAAGAATTTATTTTGAGAGGATCCTTTTAAAATGATTATAAACCTTTCAAAATATTTTTTAATTCGCCATTTTCAAAACTATCCATTAACAGAATCTGCTTTAAAATTATTTCTTCATTTAATTTGCTTAAATTTATTTTTTGTATTGCTATTTTTTTCTTTCATGGTGATTGTCAAATCATCACTGCAGAAAAGTAACTTAGACATGGCAACAAGTAGGAATGAAGTAAAACCAAAAGATAGAAAGATCTGTTTTCTGCAGGATATGTCAATGTTCCATTTTGTAAGACAGATGTTGAAGTGTATACAGAGATACATTTCATCAGATTTGATTTTAAATGTGTATTTGCTAGAAAGGGTAATCTTTTAAAAAGTCTTCAGCAACTTTGCCTGAAAGCTTGTTTGCATGTATTATTCATACTGGGACATTTTCTTTTTTCTTTTTGCTTTTACCCTTTTTATTTGATGAATAACAAGTTCTTAGCAGTTCTTAGAGATTTGATGCTAAAATTCAGCAGGCAGTTGCACAACATGTTTCTAAACCTTAAAACTGTTCTAAAGAGGCAAAATCTCTTCTAAGCCATTTTGATTCTTTGCAGAAAAACATACAAAACATTGTACTGACAGGACGGAAAGTCAGACTTAAACAACTTTATCATACATAAAGCAGTTTTAGTTTTAAAAATTCTAAAATTGTGGTGTTTACTTTAAACTAATTATCTAAATAGAGTTAAGGCCTAAAAGTGTTTAAAATTCGAAATGTGTTGTGCAACTGGCCCCTGGTTTCTTGATAGGGAAAGAGAAAAGCAAACTGTTACTTTTAACATTGCTACACCAGTAGAATTTGTTTAAAAAAAAACACCTTTATTTTTGAAAAAACAAGAAGACTTGTAAACTCTGCAGATGATAGATGGTGTCCTAACATGATGCCCATAAATATATTTTGCCAAGTACGAAATAGGTTCAAGACAGTTGTGACCAATTAATAATAACACACTAGAAGTTTAAGTTTTGTAAGATGTGTCCAGGCATTGTAGCATATCTTCATGCAAAAATCAAATGTAGCGTACATTGTCAAGCTCAAGAAAACGTTTTATTCAAGGTAAGGTAGAGTGTGCTACAGTATATGTAAAAAGAAAATGGATTAGGACAGTTTTACGATGAATCTCCTAATACAAAAGTTTACGGAGTTTGATGAAACCAAATACTGTCATTGCAAAAGCAAGAACTTCAGAGTGGATTTAGAATTTCTTATAGTAATCCGTTTAAATATTAGGAATGAGCATTATTGTTACTGTCTGGTGTACTTTAGATAATGTTTAGATTTATCACGTTAAGTTGAAGTTTTCACTTGGTATGGTTACTAGTCAGACTTATCACACTAGATTGTTTTTTTTTCTTTCAACTTGGTAATTTTATTCATGGGAATTATGGTACATTTGGCAGATGACTTCTGGCACGGGAAGTAGGTGAATCAAAGTACAAAATCAAGTGCAAAGGTACACGTGAACACAAATGCTTGTGCAAACTTGCTTTTAGAAAGGGGTGTTGCCAAAGATGCAAGGAGGAAAGAAGTAATAAAGGAAATGATATACTCTCCTTAGTTTTTCTCACTCTCTGCTTCTTGCAAACATTTCTTGAAGTGGAGAATAGGATCAGATCTTAACCATGTGGCTGCATCCCTTAACAGATATGGACAACATCAACATCACCATCACTCCAAACAACTCCCACAACAACTCATCAGGAGCACCTACAGCCAACAAAGACAGCAGCAACAACCAAGTGGTGGCCAATGCTGCAGGAGATGGTGTAGAGAAAGAGAAAAAGAGCGGATTTGGCCGAAAAGAAAAGTCTGTATTGCAAACAAAATTGACCCGTTTGGCTATCCAAATTGGCTATGCAGGTATGCTTACGCATAGGCAGCTATTGCTTTTATGTTGATGAATGTGTCTTGAATGTGCACAGGTACTTGGAATAAATAGTAATTATGTGAAAACTTATATAACTTAAATCATATTTACATCAGAGTGTGTGCTGTGCCTCTAAGACCATAATACAGAAACATTTAATCGCAGTCAAAAAATGTACAAAATCTGGTAGATTGTAAAATGTGGATGCAAATGCATTTGTGGAGTTTTTAAAAGGATGTTATTGACTGGTATTGGAAATGTCCTAAGCTGTAGAAAGTATGATAACTATTTCATGATCACAGGAATCCAACAAGTATAAGGTTTTTATGTAATGTATTATGTCACAAATACTGATATATATGGGCTGAACTTGCATACGTTCGTCCCGACATTGGCATGTTGTTTCGTGTCTAAACAGAGACGAACTATACGTGCTTTTTGCAAGTCCTGTCTATTTTAAATTACTAATGGATGTCACAGCATCACTTGCTGCTTTAAATAAACAGTAACGAAAAAGAAATGATAATTCACTTGAAGCAAAGAGTTACTCATTACAATCACATGACTAACGGGAAGTTTTCACAACTCCGCTTGCAGTACCAATAGAAGTTTTCCATACAATATTCAGCCTGACCTGAAGACATGAATTATTTGGGCAGGGTACTCATAGTAGATGTTGCTGCCGTCTACCAGTCAAACACAACGCTGTACTCACACAGCACTTACAGTGTCTAGGTACTCAATGTCTTCTGAATTCCCACACATATACATCCCAATGAATAATAATAAAACAAAGCTGTATCTAGAGGAGGATGTAGTAGAAACAGGTGGTGCCAATGGGAATGGGCAACTTTTGTTCTTTATCAATCCTGACTCTTGAGCCAGCGGTATCGTAGCTATCAGGGCTTGATCTGATGACAAAGCCCTCATGGTTTTGATAACTTCTTTGTGCCTGTTAATTTATAAAAGGAATTAAGAAGGGGGGCTTACATTAAATAAACAATTGTCTTTTAAATGAACTACAAGAATCCAACAAAAGTGGCTAGTGCATCTTGCTTAGAAAACACAGTCTCCTTTTCCTGCATGTATAGTGTTTTGACCTCTGCCATGTCTTGATGGGAAGTGAAGAGCTTGCCAATGTCGGGTGTGTATATATATATATACACTTCCATAGTAGGCCCTTCTAGAATCTAAAATATTTGTATAAAGGATGATTACATGCTTTGCTGTTATTGACTCAGCACGTGCGGCCTGTCTATGCCGTGCTGACATATTCATACAGCATACCTTGTCACCTGGCTGTGGCAATCATGAGATATTAAAGTAAAGGTCATCCCCTAACCTTTTCAGATCATTTGGAGGTGAGGTGTTAAGTGACCTCACTTTTCTCAGGGCCAACTTTACATGAGGGCGGTGCCCATTTCCTCTCCCTCGCTGCCTTACCTTCCCCAACCCTCTAAGGGGTCAGGTACCGTTTCCCACCAACTGGGTCAACTGGGGGATGTTTGCTGCGCTGATCAGGCATTGAACCAGTGTGCTTTTGGTTCGAATGCCAGCACTCTAACCACTCAACTATCTGCTTCCCCACAAGATATTAATGAGATATTTTTTCAGCGCATGTTTGAGTCAGTTGAGTCGAAATGGTGGGTGTGAAAAGAAAGGGGGGGGGTCTACTTTCACAATGCAGGAATTCAGAATTAAACTTCTAAACTTTAACTATAGGCTAACACATCTTAATAAATTTAGCTATAGGAAAATATAAGGCTTATGTTGCTGCATCACCCTTTGACTTTGTGAAATTCTGTGCAACAGGTACAGCAGTTGCGGTGCTTACTGTGGTCATCCTCATTGTGAAGTTCTGTGTTGAGGAGTTTGCTATTAAGAAGATAGAGTGGACATCAAACCGAACTGCTGGCTATGTGGAATTGTTTGTCAAGTACTTTATTATTGGTGTCACTGTGCTTGTGGTTGCAGTACCAGAAGGCCTTCCTCTTGCTGTAACATTGGCACTTGCATACTCAGTCAAGGTCAGCTACTCGCCCTTACTTTCCTCCTCTTTACTTTTTTCTTATTTTGTCTCTCTTCTTCACATCATTTGTTAACTTTCTTCTTAAATACTGAGAGATATAAATATCATTCCACTATGTAGGGTGAATGTTGGCATTTGTGGATGTATTAGAAATAGTAAACATTATCTCTGCATCATAGCTGAAAAATTCATTTTTTCATCCAATAGGTACAAATATTTTTAATATAAGAATTTTAACTCTTTTACTGGGCACAGCGGCCGAAAGCAAACACATTGATGCGAAAATTTGAGGAAATACAGTCAAATATTTAGATAAACAATCGAATAAACCGGAAGTGAACTGCCGGAAGTCTCGCGATCTTTTAAACAACGCGAGAATTTGAGCAGTGGCTGTTACAGACGCTTTCGGACATTGTCTGTTTAGACTATCGGCCGCTTTGCCCAGTAAAGGGTTAACTGCCTGATTCAGGCAGTGAAGTGCTTTATCATCTGGGATGGAGACATATGACTTCTAATTTATTGGTAGCTGAGGGGAGGTAAGCTGTAATGTTTACCTTTGGCATGGTTGCCTGCTTAGACAACATGGGTCATCAAAGTGCAGAATTACTGTGTGGATGCCCCTTTTCATCTTTTAAGGGTTCAGGATATGTTACAATTATCAGAAGCTTTGTTTTAGGATTTTTGTAATTTGCATATGTTAAAAAAAGGACTAAAAATTTATGATCTGGTATTAAATTTCCTGTGTCACAGCAAATGCCTACAGTTAACAAGCGTGGGGAGTATAAAGTGTAAAGTTTTGGAGTATTTAGCAACATGAAATTCTGGAATATCTATTTTTTAAGGAAGTAATGATTAATTAAAAGTCTTTTAAGCATTTAATACAATGACACCGTTTTGACTCTTCTTGCAGTATATTAATAGGAAGAAAATCCATAACATCTCATTTTTAAAATGATACTGTACTAACGATACAAACTAATATACTCCACGGTTATATTGGCAGATGTTTGAAAAATAAATTTTAAGTGCAATAGGTGACACAGAAGCTATCTGTTCAGGATAACTTGCTTGGTATAGTGTTACTTACCTCTTTCCCCTCCCCCCAATGCTAACACAGCCAACCTTGTTTGTGACAATGTTCATAAAAACACTTGTGAAAGCACAATTGTAGCATGCGGGAAATATTAAATTCTACTCGTTGCACAATGTATTTGCTATTAAACTGAATTTATAGAGATCTTTACATGTACTATATATTGAAAAGAAAGTATATGTGACATCCACTGTGGAATGAGTTTTTAACTTGAAAATGTTAGATTTTAAGACTTGTATCTTTTTAAAATCTGCAGGTTTTGAACTTTCTTTCGATACCAGAGTTGGCCTGCTTCTAGTCCCAAAATTGAGTTATTAGCGTTGAAATGTGCAAATACAATGGTGACCATTTTGAGAAAAACAGGTTCTCAGTTTTTCAGCGATCTCACAAGGTTTTTTACTTAGCAATGGTTACTTATAAATTGGTCACATTGTAATCAATTTTGCATGATAAAACACGTCAAGCCACATTATTTCATATCATTAAAAGTGCAACCCATTGAATATATTGTCAGTTTTTAGGACCTTATGTTAGTAAAACAAACATCAGTGGAAGAAAAGTGTTGCTTAATTCCAATCAGCAGGAAAAACCTCATGTCCTCCACCTCGTCCACCATTCAAAAGATGAATTAAACAAGTGATGCATTGTCTTCATCAGTGTGATCACTATTCTCTGTTCCTCAAGTTGAGACTTAACAGTCACTCGACAAGTCATCTACAATGACCTATTTTCTTTAATATTCTGTAATTAATCTTCTGATTTTTGACTGTTCTGAATGTTAAAGAGTCAAAGATTGAGCGGACTTAAGTAAAGCTAATAATTCTTTTTTTTTTCTTTTTTTCTTTATTTTTTTTGAGGCGAAGGTGTCATTCTCTCGCTTTACACAGCATTTGAAAGTGTGAGCAAGGACTGGTGAAGTTGCAAGTTGCCTCCCTGTCAATCAGTTGCACAGCATGTTTTTTTTTTTTTTTTATCACCAAGGACATTCAGTATCTGATTCTTTCATTGGATGATTTCGGGATCAACAATCAGATTTGTTTGCTCCAAAACTTTTTTTCTGGTTGGTTAATATTTGAATCAGAATTACAGAGATTGCAAATATAGACTCCAAGCTGTTTGATAAGGTTTACAATGTGAAGGAATTCTGACAGGCATACAGTATGCTGTGGAAATCAGAACTGTATTTTAAAGATAATTTTCCTTCTGTTTTAAAACTTAAGTGTATTTCCTTGTTAGTTTGATGACCAAAGAATCCATTTTCGCAAAAAGGTGAAACTGCACAAAGTTGACCCATTTCACCTTTCTAGGCCTGTGCTACCAAACTGCTGTGTGCAAGTTCTTTTGAGGTGGCAGTTGATGTATATATATGTACATGTCTCATGGCCTCTTGAATCACGTATAGACTCTTCCCAGCCAGAACTTCGCAGTTGAGATATAGTTTCTTAGCTAAGTGATAGCTTTCTGAACTCCTGTAGTTCACGTCGGGACCAGTACAAGTTGAATCTGTTAGTTTGCGGTCTATACAGTACCCATGGGAGACCAGACATCCATTTGTGCCTGCTTGCATATGTGTTTTGTTGGACTCTGCAATGTGTGGGTTATGTCCCGTTAATGTGAGCAGTGTATGTGTAATAGAAAGGGAGTGTGGTGGAGAGACCATGCTAGGAAAGAGGTAGTGTGCATGTATGTGCATATGTATCTGATAGGTTTGATTATTCTTTCTTTTGTTCTGTCTCTTTTATCATCAAGGGCAGTCCGGCATGGTAACAGTTGGTGCCTGTCACCAATACAGTAAGGGTTGGCTATCCCGAGTCCAGCTCTCATCGCAGGCATGCTGTTCTTTTTGTGCATGTGGCATCTGTTTAAATGGCCTAAATTGCTGGCTTGGCATCAAACACCAATTCCCCCACACACACACCCCTCTTTCATCATCAAACCATATTCTGAGTACAATGTCACTTGGCCAGTAAATTCGCATTATTACTCTTACATGATTTTATTCATAAAACCAGCAGCCAGCTAAGCCTGTTACTTAATTTTGCAGAAAATGATGCATGACAATAACTTGGTTCGCCACCTGGATGCTTGTGAGACAATGGGCAATGCAACGGCCATCTGTTCGGACAAGACTGGTACACTCACAACCAACCGTATGACTGTTGTCCAGAGCTTCATAGGAGGTTAGTTTTGGTTTTGGACCTACATCTGTTTGAATCTCTTTCTCGCTCTCACACACACCACAACATAGCAGAAGTAAGAAGGGACAGAGAATGATTAATAACTATGCAAACAGGAGATTGTCATATAGTCTGCTGTATGTCAGAATAACATCTGATGTTTACTTAGGATGATTGGTTGTGATAAAGCTATAAGAAATCCTGAGATAAGATAAATGGTAATAGTAATTGGGAAGCATCTGTTAGCAATTGATCAACTCATTCTATTTTAACACTGTGCTGTATGGTGAATGCACATATGAGTGCATGCATGGTTTTAGATCCTTAATACAATTATGTCAAAATGTAGGAGCTATCTGTCCTTAAAACAGCTTATTTTGTGACTTTTAAAAAATAAAATTATATTTTCATCATGAAAAACAAACCTATCAACAATTTCTGCACAAAATGGCTGCTATTACCTGAGATTTTGTCAGGAGGAAATGTGTCCAGCATACTGCTTTTCATCTAAGTGTACAAATCATTATGACTAAGCACTTCACCATTTATAGCCTCTATCTGGAACTGATAATTGCTTCTAGGTGAAAATCAGTGTTTTCTTAATGTTGTATCATTTTAATCACCAGACCAGCTTACTGAAGTGTTTTGAGTTGTCTCTGCTAAGGACTGGAAATACCACATGCTTGCTTGTTTCTTTCTTTCCCCTATCCCCCTACCTTTTTGTGGGAGACTTACGCAATTGATTCGAGTTTTGAATGCAACGCTTCCTTCCATAATTGATGATGTTTCTCAAGTTAAAAGAAAAGTTTCTGTTTCCTGTAAGAACAGCATCAGAAAGCCAGCAAGCATTCATCCTTCTGGAAGTAGCATTTCAGAAGTCATAACTTTGTTAATAATTTGTTAACTGAAATCTTTTATTCATAAAACATGTAGTAGTTTGAGTAATTTCTCTGATCAGAATGATGTACAATGCAAGAGCTTCTATCATGTGTTAAACACTTGTGTGCCTGGAAAAAGAAACAGTGAAATTCCAGCCTTCAAAATGCTCAGTGACTGTCTGTTTGCTTTGAAGGTATTCGCTACAGGACGACACCTGATTTTAACTCTTTAAACACCAAGCTGGGCCAGCTGGTTGTAGAGTCTGTATCAGTCAATAGTGGCTACACTTCCAAAGTATTGGTAAGTCATCTTGCCAAGTACTGAAAACATCTTCGACTCATGGTCCACCTCTTACACATTTTGAATGAAATATTGCAGATGTTAAATTTTTGTAGGTGGTTGGGTTGGTATAATTTTTGAAGAGCAGCATGAAAAGCCATAATTATACAAATTTTATGTGGGTGTTTTTAAAATAAAAAGTCCATCTTAATGTTCCAGTCATCTTTACAGGCTTTTTGTTGTATATTGACATGTGCCCTCAATATATTTTATATGTTGTTGTTTTTTTTTTTTGCTTGGAACTGCCATCAGACAAAAGTGTTGATGAAAAGCAATTTATAAGACATACTTGCATTACAAACAAATTCAGTATGTGTAACTTAATAGAGAATTTACTTTGCTTTTGAATGCAGCAGTAAAGTAATAGATCCTTCTTGACTAGAGCCTTTTAAAAATAACTGCACCCAGCTATTGGACATTGGCAAACATTAAGGCCGCGGTTCTCAACCTGGGGGGCGCAAGCTGCTGAAAAGGGGGCCGCAAAGGCGGTCATTTTCTCATATCTCATATAGGTATTTGTGGCTAAGGGGGGCGCGCGGACGTACCTTTATTCGTCTGGGGGGGGGGCGTCACAAGTAAAAGGTTGAGAAACGCTGCATTAAGGCCTTACTGAAATTAGTATATCAGTACACCAGAATTGAACAGGAATTGCTGATTAAAATCTTTCAAGTATTATTAATTGATCCAACCTAGTCTTTGCCGTCATGACTAGCTAATAAAAGACTACAATATAGTTTTACAGAGCATTTTTGAGTTGACATTTAGGCATCATGTATTCTCTCAGTATGGGGTGTCCTGTCTTTGCAACAGAAACCTGAGCATGAAGGTGAACTTCCCAAGCAAGTGGGTAACAAAACAGAATGTGGTCTTCTTGGCTTTGTCATGGATTTAAAGCAGAGCTATGAAGCAGTGCGGGAGAAGTATCCTGAAGAAGTTTTGATCAAGGTCTACACTTTCAACTCAGTTCGGAAGTCTATGAGCACTGTCATCAACGTTGGCAATGGCAACTTTCGCTTATACACAAAGGGTGCTTCTGAAATTGTGCTGAAAAAGTGAGTGAACATTCATGCTTAAATTGTGCAAAAGGAGAAAGTAATAAGTAGTATAGATTTTCATTTTTATTTTTGTTTGCTATAAAGATATTTTGTTATAAAATAACAAACATTGAACCCTGATTTATTGGCTGTTTTTACTTTATGGAGGTTGAATTTCATTGGATTTATCAGCGTCCATTGAGACACATGGAGATGAAAAACTTATTGTGAGGTGTAAAAGTCCATGTATTGGGGTAGAACCTGACATGAAATGCAGAGAATCGTCTGAAACAAATAGGAAGAAAACATAAACATACAAATATCTTCAACCATTATGTTATTGTTTAATTATACAAATATTTTAAACCATAACATTTTTATTTAAGGTGAATTTCAGTCTTCTTATAGATTTAGACTGCTTTTAGTGAACTTTGTACAGTCAGTCAATAAAAGCACACTCCTGCCTGAGTATTGAAGGCATAACTTATGAACAATGCTCTGCTGCAGATGCAACTATATTCTGAATAAGGATTGCATACCCCAGCCCTTTACTGCTACACAACAAGAAGAGTTGGTCAGGAATGTCATTGAACCAATGGCCAGCGAAGGTCTTCGCACCATTTGCATTGCCTACAAGGACTTTGTCAGAGGTACATGTGTTTTGTAACAAGTGTGCCCTTTTTTCAGTATTTTCAGACTTCAGCCATTTTCTTTTTCTTTGCACCAGATAGCAGTATATGAGACTTGTGCTTGTGGATTTTATAATGTGTTAATCATATGGACTTTCTGTCCTTATAGGAAACAATGAAGTTAATGAGGTGCATATAGATGACGAACCAAATTGGGACGATGAAGACAGCATTGTTAAAAACCTAACATGCATCTACATTGTTGGCATTGAGGATCCAGTCAGAGACGAAGTAAGTGCTCAGTTTCCAGTTTACCTGACATTCACACGCAGAGTCGGGGAAGTTTGTTTTCTGCAGTATTTGGTTATGTATGATTTTGTGTACTGAAATTGCCTTCAAGTTCAGAAATAGTCATATTGCTTGTGAACAATGCATTAATTTACATTTCCTGTTTTAGTCTGAAAAATAGAACACCACTGTGAAAGCATATGCAAGTTTAAATAAACTTTCAGAATTGATAGAAATGAAAGTGCAGTCGTATTCTTAATTTAGAGCAGTAAAGAAAAGAAGTGTGATTTCAATCGTGAGATGAAATAGTCTCCTATATCTGTGGAAATGACCATTTCCTGGACTCTAACTGATAGGAACATTATTTTAAAGATACTGGCATACTGTTTGGCAGTTAGGAACTGGAGCACGGTGAACAGAGATATAAAAAAAAAAACAGTTGTCTGGAACTGACTATAAGATGATGTTAACGGACAACAGGAGTGCAACATTATTTCTTTATGATCGGGTTAAGTTTGTTTTAAAATAATAATCCCCCAAATACATAAGTACATAATTATGCTTAATAATAAGTTTTCAAACATCGGCATTCTCACCTGCAACTAGGAAGGCGGTGAAAAAAGTGCTCTCCCGTACTGAAGGTTCTCTTACGCGCTCGAAGTATTTGTAACAGTGAGTGTGTCTTTAAGTCAAAGGAAGAAACATCGCTCAGATTGTCGTGTTCAAGAAGCGATTTTTTTTCCCAAAAAATGAAACAGCTGAATTTCGAATACAGCCCTACAGATTGGAACTTTATTTAAAAGCTTCAAATGAAGTTAAAAAATAATTAAATGGTCCAAACTGAATTCATTCACCAGACTGGTAAGTCAATCAGATCAAAATTTAACGAGCAACAATAGTTACAACTGACTGCTGATAAGGATTTTTTTAACAATTAAAAATATAATGATAGTTCGAAACATGTTTATCGATGTAAGAACTTATTTCTCCCTTACTTAGCTGCATTCAGAATTTTCTATTTACTTACTGACACTCGCACGTGTTTCCATTTAAGCTCCTTATGTTTATCACCCTCGATTTTTTTATTTTTCCTTTTGTAGCTGTTTCGATCACGCACATCAATGGTGCCCTCACACTGTCAGTTGTTGTGAGCATTATGCTGGATAAAGATACGACTGATGATGTGTATGTGACTGTCACACGATGTTACTTGTAGACCAGACGGTGTAGAAACCGTTGATGTTGCATAGCTGGTGCTTGATCTACCAGCAGTCATAGTTCATTTTAACATCTCATGCTGTTGTATAGTAAGCACTGCTGTAGGAATGATTTCTTCGTTTTACTGAAAGTCCAAGACTTGCTTGTACTGTATAAGTGACTGGATAACATTCGATTTTGAAATGTTTTGAGCAAATTTTTGAGTGCAGCGTGGGGATGAAGTTCGCACATCACGTTTGAACAAAAAACAGAGATCTGTATATACACATCTCTGAACAAAGTGAATCCACTGGCGTTTGCTGCCATCATCTTTATGATTTCCTTAATTAGTACAAACTAACTCCATCGGAGCGTTGAAGAGAACATTCAGCAACAGCACAATGTGGCCTAGTTTTCTTTTACCGAGAATTGCATCTTTTCTCTTTGACTTCATTTATTCATTTTTAGAAATACCTCCGTTTCATCACTTCCTGTTTTCTCGACAGATCCAGGTGTGCTTAAGAGAAAAATATTAATATAAAATTTTTCATGCCTCTTTGTCATAAAATACCATGGGAACATGTTTTTGTGATACTTTGGGTTTCCAGTGATTTTCTCTGAGCGTTACTGTTGTCCTTTAAATAGATGAAAAGGAGATCAGACAGACTTGTAGGTGAGCAGGTATTCATACCTGATGCAGGCCTTTTAAAATTATAGTTTCGTATTCTGTTTGTGGAGGAAAGTATATTTTACGTTTTTTTTTTGTGATGCATACAGAAGTGCTTATTTGCACATGCCAACAGGTTCCAGATGCCATCAGAAAGTGCAAGTCAGCAGGTATCTGCGTGCGCATGGTTACAGGCGACAATGTCAACACAGCACGGTCCATTGCATTAAAGTGTGGTATCATCACCCCTGGTGAGGACGGCCTAGTGCTGGAGGGCAAGGAATTCAATCGAAGAATTCGTAATGCTAATGGGGAAGTTAGTATATGTTTGATCTTTTTTTAATTCATTTAAAATCTCACAGTCTGTCTTGGGTATACTATCAGTCTTTGTCCTTAACTCGTTTTGTCAACAAAAATGACAGCAATTTTTATCTTTGCATTTTGAAACTAAAACATCCTCTGTTCTAGCATCTTAAAATTACAAATAATTATAGTTTTTAAACATGAATAATCAGTAGCTACCCTTGATATATATATTAAAGTATGACTGAACCCATTTTTGAAAGTCAGCTTATCTATGAAGAATCAGGTGGAGAGTTAAATGGCATAAATTGTTTTGCTATGAGGTTGACTTATTCAGCATAATATTGATCAAAAGTTGGATACTGTTGTAACTGTTGAAAAATGCACTACAAATAGTAGAAGTGATGATGAAAGTAAGGCATCAGCAAAAGGGCTAGCACTCATGAGTCAAATGCAAGTCACTAATCTGACAGATATCAACCTGCTGTGCTGCGAGTAGAGAGCCAAGACTGTTTCTCAAAGCAATGTTGCAGAACAGTTCACAGTTGATAGTCAGCATAACGGGAGCTGGTTAAGTCTTGGCTATTAATTATTGAATACGATTTGAAATCTAAAATAAACAGTTCGCCATAATGACAGATATTTGGGTCATTATATTTTATTGTCAGTTGTATCACAGATTTTGGATTACGTAATTTTTTCCCCTATCTTGTATGTTTTTAAGACTGAGAGGTCAGGAGTATTAAACCTAGAATTGTTGCCAAAGCTTTATCTTGGTAGGATGATCTTATCCTGCAGCCAATAATAGATCTGGTTACAACTTCTGAAAAAGTTTCTGTATTAACTGAAACATACTCTGTGAACAGAAAATTTGTAGATCATGAATATTTATGGCACATAAAAGAAAAGGTAAAGTAAAACTGACATAATTGAAATTAGTAATACTTCAAGAGGCCATCAGAAAATTGACCCGTCTTCAAAATATAACGTGGACTTTACCATCAACTTATAATAGATAAGCATATTTCACATTCTGTAAGTTGGTCTGTAACTGTTGTAAATCCCCATTCTTTCTATTTCACCTTTGTTGGCAAGATGTGTCAGGCCTAAGAAAAAAATTTCATTAAAACAAAATTACATCACTTAGTTTGTGTTCACTCAAATCCAACAATATTTAAACATTTTATTATTATACAGTTTGTAACACCACAAAGTATAATATGCAGGTTTTAAAAATCCATAATAATGTTAATTAAAAAATAAGTATAAATTGTGGGTTAGATTACTTTTACATATTATAAAATTCTACAAAATCAACTGGCAATTTCAAAAAAAAAATTACCTTTTTCCACATGCCACACCTCACAACAATAATATGGTAGTAAACGAAAAGCACAGATCACACTGTACAGGGCCAATACTATGAACTCTTCCTTGTCTTCAGTTGTTTAATGGTTTATTTGGGGCGGGATCGGGGGGAGGGGGGATTTGAATGTTGGTATGTCAGTCTTATTATTTGAATTGGTGGGCAGTCCCTTGGCACTATGGTTAGCATCTGCCACTAATACACGAGGATTGGCTGTTTTGGGCTCAGATCTCATCTTGAGCACACTGTTCTTTTTTTGCACGTGGCATCTATAATAATAATAATAATAATTCCTTTTATTTGCCAAGTGACATAGCACGAGGAACTTGACTTGATAATGGCCACATTTTACCAACAATAACTCTCCCATACACACAGATATACCCACAGTAGACCCACTCCCATTCACACAATCACTCTCTTGCATTCACTAGGTATGCCAGTGGTTGCGATCGAGCAGTCTCACAGTCTCTTGCAAGAGTGAGAATATATGCCTAGAACACCCCAACCCTACACACTGATCCCCAAGCCCCAGGAGGCATGTTGATCAATCGGGTCTGGCTCGGGCCACAATGGAGTTAAGTGAAGAAAGCCTTGGCAAAGAAGCTGTTTCTCAAGCGAGATGTTCTGGCCTGAAACTGACGATATCTAATTCCAGAGGGCATGCGACAGAAAAGGCCATTTGCTGGGTGGGAAATTACAGGGCTGTCTGCTTTGCCATGATATAGCCTTAGTTGTTGACTTGGCATAAAACACCAATCCCCCGCCACCATTTCACCTGCATTTGTACCACAACCAAAAACTGAACAAATTTTGTCCTCCTTAGCGTGGTCATCAAAGACATGGCTTACCAAATTATACCTTGCACTTTGGCTAGTCATGATGCTTTTGCCATCGGTCTAGGGGAGGTCAGCGATGTACGTTTTTTAGTTGCGGCCCATTGCATAGTTATTTAAGTTCAAGTAGGATTGAAATATACTCCACTTTTCTGATTTGACTTAAGTCACACTTTAATTTTGTCATGTCACCTTTGACTTATAATTAGTTTATATTTTTGTTGACTTTAGACTTTTCGGAACTGTTTTAATGCATTCCATAACTATGGAGGGTAGGTAGCTATTTTTACAATTCTAGACCTGTTGAACTAGATGAGTTCTGTTGAGGAAGACTTTGTCTCTGCTAACAGGTTGAGCAGGCTCTGATGGATCAAGTCTGGCCACAGCTGCGCGTACTGGCCCGCTCCTCCCCTCAAGACAAGTACATTCTGGTGAAAGGAATAATTGATTCCAAAGTCAGCTCCAATCGTGAGGTGGTAGCTGTAACAGGTGATGGCACCAATGATGGCCCTGCACTCAAGAAAGCTGATGTTGGCTTTGCTATGGTGAGCTTGTGTGTAATTGTGCGTGTGTGTGTGTGTGTGTGTGTGGAGAGTGGGGTGTAGGTGTGTGTGTGAGAGAGAGAGAAAGAGAGATGATGTGCACAGTGATGTAGGTGGCTTTTGCATGGGATGCATGTGCTTGAGCTGTGATTAGAGAACCAGGGAGGAAAAACATCAAGCTGCTTTTTTCAATGATGGTGGTGAAATACATTAGACCTGTGGATGTAAAAACATAAGGTGAAAATTTACAAAACAAAAACATTCCTGCATTCTCCTTTCAGCAGATGCTTGAAAGGCTATAATTTGAAAGCATGAACATTGTTGGCAGCATTATTTGGTTTGACAAAATAATTTATTTAAAAAAAATGATGTGTAATCTGGCAAGCATTTCAGTTACTTGTATTACTGAAATTCTTTACATCTTTATTGTAAGATACACACGCTTGCATTCATTCACCTGCATGTGGCATGCATGCGCACACACACTCACACACACATACACACACAGTGCTTTTGTTGGTCCTTTACATAATGTACTCATGTTTATTATTAATTACTGCTTAGTTACAGACTTCAAGTAAAATGTGTTGTGATAGAAAATACAAAACCTCCTCCAAACTCTTTCTCATCATTTCTTGCTGTTGCCACTTCTTACTTCTTAGACTTGTGTTAGCCTCTGAGTAGGGCACCGTGATTATAAGCATAAGTGACATTCAGTTTTTAAATTTAGTGAAGCATTGCACCCTAGATTTCAAATAAGGCACACTTCTGCACGTTTGTATCAAAGCTAAAATTAACCTACTTTCACAGTTTGAGTGCTCTCTCTAAACTGCATTGAGACCTTTGTGGTCCGGAAATTGGCACACTAAATTGGTTCATTCTGTGCTTGTGTATTTTTAGGGGATATCTGGAACTGATGTTGCAAAGGAGGCATCAGATATCATTCTGACAGACGACAACTTTACCAGCATAGTGAAAGCCGTCATGTGGGGGCGAAATGTTTATGATAGCATTGCCAAGTTCTTGCAGTTTCAACTGACTGTCAACGTTGTGGCTGTTGTTGTTGCATTTGTTGGTGCTTGTATTATAAATGTTAGTGCTTCTTTTGTATATTAATAGAGGTACCAGTGGATTAACAGAACTTAAATTTTATTTTCCACGCTCATTAATAAACAATGGCAGTATGTTACTGAAATTATTTTTAATATAAAAAGCTGAAAGTTACATTGAATCCAAAATATTCATATTTTGTAGATTTGTTAAACCATTTTTTAAGTCATTCACAACAAATTATGGTCAAGAGGTATACATTTTTGATTCGTTAAAATCTGTACTGTAAAGAAAGTCTTTTGAATGCACTGCAAAAGTTTTAGACTAGTGACATGTATTGTCTTACAGGACAGTCCTCTAAAGGCAATTCAGATGTTGTGGGTAAATCTCATCATGGACACGCTGGCCTCTCTCGCTCTTGCCACTGAACTGCCCAGTGATGAGCTGCTGCGACGGAAACCATATGGTCGCACAAAACCTCTCGTATCACGTACCATGTTCAAGAACATATGTGGCCATGCCCTCTACCAGCTTATAGTCATTTTTGTCCTTCTTTTCAAAGGTATGTGCTTTCTCTTAGGCTTATCCTTTCTTTACCACAGCCAATAATACCACAATACCACATTTTTTTCTGTATGCTCTTTAATTTTGACATTATCTTCAGAAAATTTCTTTTTGTCAGACATTGGGAATCTGCTACATTGTTGCAGAAGGGCATTCTTTATAAGTTTTTTTATGCAGTTGAAAATGTCCAAGAAGGGCAGTCAGAAAGCAGTTCACACAATCATCAAAACCCACATAGTGCAGCAACAACCAACAGCAGCATCACACAATTGTAACTAATAATCATCAAAACCTGTATAGCACAGCAACAACCAGCAGAAGCAATTAAAGCTTGCAATCAGCAAAACCTGCATTGCACACAGCAACTAGCAGCAGCATCCCACAATTATAGCTCAAAAGCATCAAAACTTGCATACCACAACAACAAACAGCAGCATCATGCAGTTATAACTAACAATCATCAAAATCCGCATAGCACAGCAACAACCAACAGAAACATCACGCATTCCTACCCACCACAAAAATCATCACTAACCATATCCCCATGCAATCACAGTTCAAACCCGCATATAATCACAATTCATTCACACATGGCAGTGTTCAGAAGTTGTATGACTAAAACAACAAATGGCAACTGAGTATCACAAGATTTCTTTAAGACGCTGCTGTATGTAAGTTCTCTTCATGCAACATGACATAATGTCATAATTGTTGTTATCTTTAGGTTTTGTGTTAGACATTAAAAAAACCAAAAGTATCTGCATTTCTGTATTTTGTTTATGTTGGCTAGTTTTTCAAATAACTTTCAGTAAAGATAATTCTTTACGGTTATTTGGGCTGCGAAAAGCTAGGAAAGAGGTGAAAGTTATGAGAATTTCTGTTATTCAAAAATATCAGTAAATTGTAATTGTAATTTGTGTTTTCAGGTCCTGATTTGTTTGGCATTGATGACGGCACTGCCTTGGCCACGAAGGTGCATGCACCTCCCACCCAGCACTTTACCATGATCTTCAACACTTTTGTCATGATGACCCTCTTCAATGAAGTCAATGCACGGAAGATTCATGGGCAGCGCAACGTCATTGAAGGATTGCAGCGCAACCCAGTTTTTATTGGCATCTGGATTGGTACCCTTGTGTCTCAGGTAATAAAGTTAGATTCCTTTTACTTAAGAGTTTATGTCATACTTCACAGGCCAAACTTTCTCTGTCCGGCAGGAAAGAATGGATTCGATCCGGCAGAGGGAATGGAGGGTAATTGTTGTGCTAGATGAAAGCTGTGAAGAATGACCGCTAAGGTAGCCAGCTTTGTGTGTACTCTTCACCTCCCTGCCTTGGGTTGAACCATTCTATCCTGCCATTAGCTAAAAGATAACAAGTGGCAACTGCATATGATAATGACACTTTCAGATTTGGGAAATGTTTCTGAGTTACATGATAAGAAGAGTACTGAAATCATATCTTTGTCAGTTAGCTGCATCAACATTCCAGTGAAGTTCTGTAAGAAGGACTTGAGCTTTAAATTAGATTTAAAAAGGGAAGGTGCATTTACAGAGTGCATTGTCGTCAAAGAGAGAGAATAAAGGGGGAAAATTCTAAAATCATCATACAGCAGTTTGATTTCTGTAACATCATTTAGTGTCATAATGTGTGTGGCCTGTGTGAAGAGAGCAGACAAATAGTTTCCTTGCTGAGGATGATATACCAAGAATGTGATTAAGCTGAAAACATGTTCAGGTTAATGATGGGCAAATATTCTTGAAAGATTTTCCTGATACTCTGTATATTCGGGGAGGGCACGTGCCTGCGTGCGCACACACACACACTATATAGGCACACACTCTTTTACCAGTTTGTGCTAGAATCATATCCTTGACTTATTCCTCTTTGCAGGTAGTAATTGTTACTTTTGGAGGTCTGGCCTTCCACACACACAAGTTGAATGCTGAACAATGGCTGTGGTGTGTCTTTCTAGGTGTGGGCACCATGCTGTGGGGACAGGTAAAGTACTCCTCAGTCAAACTAAATCCCAACAAAAGAATGTCCATGGCATGCTAAACAGCGTATCATAAAAGGAATTAAAAAAGGACAGAAATTTTTAACTCACTGGAGTCGTGCCCCTTCGGCGTAGGCCGTTCTCTCTGGACGCATGAATTTTTACCATTTTGAAAAAATTGTAAAAAAATAACCGTGTAAGATAAAACTATGGGATTTGCATTTCTAGATAGATAAATATTAGTAGAATTCAAATGCACTTACCCGAATTCGCCTTAAGCTTGTTTTTTTTCACAGTTAAATATCCAGTAAGGTAAGTAAATGCTATCTCCCAAAAAGTTTTCTTGGAGTAGGCTACCACACCAAACTAGGTCCTATCACCACAAATCTGACCTAAAACTCAATTTATATGTCAGAAATGTATGTGGAGTGATCTCTGATGAGTTTTAGCACAGGGATAAGTGTTGCATATACTCCAAAAAGATGAAAATGAGCTTGAAAAAAACTCCACATGTTGTAACTCCACCATAAATGAAGGCTGTAAACACTGCTTGGTTCATGGTTATAACACAATGAAATAAATGCACTCAAGATGTCACAAAATCCAATGTAAAATGCTCAAAATACATGCAGAAAAAAATTCTAAAAATTCAAGGTGAGGTTTCCTGTAGAAATCTGACTAAGTTTTGTACATAATCCCTCTCGGTGTGGTAAAGCTTCATACAGGGCTCCACACACAATGCTGTCTTGCACTGTTCACACTGAAACTTGGTGCGCTTCACTTTGCGTTTTAGTGTCAGCGCCTGCAGCTCTCATCCTTGCATAGCAAACATGACACTGCTTGGAAGTGGTAGATTCCAGAAAGTGTTTCTCTGTCAGGCGAAGAAGGTCACTACCAGTAGGTACAGCAGCTCCTGTTGGTTGCTCATCATCTGCATCTGTCACCATATCTGTGCACACTGACAGAAGAAAATCTTCCAGCTTCAAACCTGGCTTTCCATTTTGCTTTCTTACTTTTTGATACAGGCAGTGTGCCTGCACCAATGTAAGAGTGAAAAGGTGAAATGCCAGCTTCTTCCACCATTTTAGGGTGTGTCTGTGCAGTGGCATATATACCATCATTTGGTCACTAAGGTCTACACCCCCCATGTGTTTATTATAATCAGCAATAGCCAGGGGCTTTTTCTTGCTTTCAGTTCGAGACCTAGTGTTAACAATCACTGGCTTGTGAATGGTTGTCAAAACCACTACTTCTTTTTTGTCCATCCATTTGACAGCCATCACATTGTTCTTTCTCTTGTAGGCAGCCTCCCCTCTGTTCAGTTTTCTGGCCATCAGGTCTTTTGGAAGGCCAACTCTGTTTGCTCTCACCGTCCCTACAAGTCCAGTATTGCTTGATGACAGGGAGTGAGCCAGTGCTGGACAACAATAATAATTGTCCACATAAAGACAATAGCCCAAGGACATGTATGGCTGCATAAGTCTGTGTACCACATCATAAGGCTTGTTGCTAAGCCCTGTTTGATGGCACATAATTTCAAACCTGCACACATAGCCAGACTGGCTCTCACACAGCTCATAAAGCTTCATGCCCCACTTTACAGGTTTGTCCTTCATGTACACTCTAAAGGAAACACTCCCTCGCCAAGGACACAGTGCCTCATCAATAGCAATTTGCTGCTGAGCAATGTACACTGTTTGGAAGACCTGAAATGAATAAAAGTACAATTGAGCTGCAAGTTTTCTGTATTTTTATGCTACATGCATTTATAAGAAAGAAAAACATACAATAAAAGCCCTATAATCCTATACTTCAGTGCATGGGCATGAAGAACTGAATGTAAACAAAGAGGAAAAAAGTGGGCGTGGCTACTAGCTGAAGTGCCCTTTAGATTTTTACAATTATACAGCTTTTCTTGCAACATAACAATGAAAGTTAAATTAAAAAAGTGAAATAATGATTTTCAGATTATAAAAAGTGCAATAAAGTAAGAACTTACATAATTCAAATGGTCAACTAGTGGTCTGATCTTGTGCAATGGATCATAGTTGGGTTGACCCCTGGGCACAAGAGTGGAGTTGTCATTTAGATGGAAAAATGACAAAATTTGTCGAAATCGTTCCCTTTTCATTAATTTCGAAGCAAATGGAGTGTTTAATACAACATTTGTAGACCAATAATCCACAATTCTTGGCTTTCTGACAATACCCATATGAATGAGAATTGCAAGGAATTGAGAAATTTCCTTTATTGTGACAGGTTTCCAAACTGCTACTTATGACCTGGGAGAAATGGTTTTACCAGAATCTCTTGCATCTTGAATAATATTTCTAGCATATTTATTTGTTTCCTTTTTCATGTACTTCAACATATTTTTGTCAATGAAGAGCTTGAAAAAATCCACCGGTTTACATTCCTCATAGGGCGGCAGTTTGAGAGGTCCTTGCAAACCAGGTGTTGCCTCAAATGTGAGAGGTGCTGGATATTCTTGTAAATTTGTGCACCACTCGTTATGATAATCCCCTTCACATGCACCAGAAATCATCTCAACTCTGCAGAAGCACTTTCATCTTCAACAGACGTAGAATTTTCCTCGGTATCCATAGCAGCCTCACCTTCTTCTTCACTCACCTGTTCCATGTCAACACCACGTGTAGTTGTTTCAGATAAATTATGCTCAATATCTGAAGAATCGGAATCTGATGGAGTATAATCCTCCTCGTCAGGTTCCTGTGCAACAAGCACGTCAGTTTCATCGTCTGAAAGTAACTCGAAATAAAGTTCGAGTGCCTTTTGCGCTGAGAAGCGACGCAGAACACCTTATCTCTGACTCGCCGTTTTTGAAAGGCAGTGACTAGGTCTAGAAAATTCGAAACTTCCACCAAGAAACTATCGACTAAACAATGACAAGAACGGTAACTCTAGAAAAATGGTTCCTAAAGGTATATCCGCAGTTATCTCCCTTTGTTTACGTAAGGAAAGAGAAGAAAAAAATATTAAACACCTTCCGTAATACGTCCTACGGAGCGACTTCAGCGCTCACGCGGGCCTCCGTAAAACGCTCTACGGAGCGACTCCTATGAGTTAATGTAAATTGTCTTTCTTCAATACTTACCAGACAACTCAACGTGAATGCCTTCCCAGCATTCCTTGCTCTTACGTTGGAATTAACAAAAAGACTGCTGAACCCATGCAGTTGTAGCCCTTAACCCTCTTGGTTCGAAAAGCCATGATCATGGCCTTGCCGGGTAGAATGGGCAAGGCGATTTTCATTACTTTTTATTGCAAAGTTCAAGTTTTCTCTTTTCCAAAAATGTCTAGGTTTCATGGTCTAATGTTTATCTCAGAGCAGCAATAATAAAAAACAAACTTCACCCACTGTCGTCTTCTCAGTCTTCAGTTATAAGTGAGTCATTGGAATGTTCATTTTTATCTTGAACCAGGAGGATTAAGCTCCTATAGTCAGGTTGTCTGCTAAGTATTGAAGAAAGACAATTTAAAATTTAATATTTGAACAAGATCATTTGGAACTACAAAATTCAGAAGATAAAACTGTATATATTATTTAATTGGGAAAGTCAGGTAATATTTCTGAATACTTTGTTCTAAAATTCAGCATTTTGAGGGTTAAGTGAGATTCACTAACTTTAGCTTTTTGTCTTTGCCTTACTGGGCAAAGATTTTATTAGCTTAGTCTTCTCTTTCTCTACATCCATCCCCCATCTCACCCACTCTCACACACACACACATATGTACAGAGAAAAGAATATTGTTCAAGAAATTCTGTCTAGAAGCTGAAGCAAATGTATCCACAGATTGTACTGACTTTTTGTCTTTTGTGGCTTCAGCTGATAACAACAGTGCCCGCCAGTAAGATCCCAGTGTTGCGCATGCCATGTGGCAAGGCAGGTGGTGAGGAAGAGGGTGAACTGGGGGAGGAGGAGCCCCTGGAGGATGATCCTGTCAGTGGTGGCCGTGGCCAGATCCTGTGGGTTCGTGGTCTTACGCGTCTGCAGCAGCAGGTAAGTTGTCGTGATCACCATTCTTCCCACCAGACTCTCACAGTGTCTGTTCTACTGTTGTGCCTAACTCTTGTGAAGGTTGTACAGTGTTTTCATTGTTGTGCTCCTTGTGCACCTGTGTGTGTGCGTGCGCGTGCATGCATCAAGAGAGTCAAAGTTGTACAATGTGTAAGTGGTATACATGCCAAATACTACATTGATGTGTGTTCAAGTCCAACTTCATGATCAGTTCCTTTCAGAAGTACCAGACTGTGATGTCAATTCTAAACAACATTGCATGAGTGTGCAGTGAACTAGACAAGGTTGTCAGAAATACCTGTTTGTTGTTGGTGTTAAAAGTTATTTATTTACAGCAGCATGTTTTGGTATAGACTGGGTGCATATACATGTGTAGGTACGTCTGCCCTTTTAGTGTGACCACACACAGTTGTTTACAACAACCATTGTACTCTTTCAGCATGTATCCAATGATCTGCATGCTTATAAAATTCATCTTGTTCTTGTAAATGTCCTTTGGAAGGTATATCAGAACTAGAGGTATCCATAGTACCTGAAGACTGAGCTGGAAATAACTTATTGGAGCATCACATTGTAAGGGGAAGCTGCATAATAATGCCCTCTGCGTCTTCGGGCATAGTAATTAGAAAAAAAAAACTTGTTGTGTCTAGTCTCGTTTAAATTCTTGCTAGGTCTTTGTGCCATCTACTCTCAAGAGAGTGATGTTGGTCTGGCAGACTGCCACAAGCAAGCAGAGATGGGTGTTAACACATTAACATGCCCAGTCCCTTATAATATGCTAGGACTCAATAAACCGACCAAACCTTATAATATTCCAGTGAAGACCATACTACACAGGTATCAGAGATATTGGTGAGTCAGTTGCGGAAAGGCAGGGAAAGTCTCACGTCCTAGCTGGTAATATGACAAACAACAAAATAAGAACAGAGCAGCCAGCAGTTTGCTGCATCAGTACTTAGCATTTGAAAATGGTGTTCATGAGAAAATTACATTATGTAAGAACAGCAGCAAGCAGGTCATCATTGTGGGGACAGATTTTTAATTTGATTTTGCATGCTTTGGTTGTTATGTGGAATTTGTTGAATATATGTTTTTTCCCGCTGCTGTATACTTACGTATAGTATGTCAAAAATTGAACATGATAAACTTTGCAAATGTGACCATTAAAACCTTGGCAGTCCTGTGCCTTACCTTAAAATAAAAAAGCAGAAAATGGAAATGAAAGTTCTGCCTGCTGTCTAGCAGGAGATTCCCATCAAAGTAACAACACTCTTCTTCATAATGTTGATTCACCTAGTTATTCATTGTGTAGATACAGATCTGTTGATGACAAATATAGGTAGAACTCTCCTGCCCTTGGTAAAGCTTGCGAAGTTTTCTTATAGGCGTCACTGTTTGGAGTAATGTAATTGTATAATATGTAGTGAGACAACACTGCCATTTATCTGATGATTCAATATATGGATGTTTTATGCATAAATTGTGTGCATCCTGCAGGTAAGTGAAACATTGGCTATAAGTTTATGGTTTATCTGTGTTTTGTCTCTTGTAAATGACCCCCTCTTTATTTCCAAATGTTTTAATGATAATTTATATGGTATGTGGTTTGCATTTGTGTACAGAGTGCCTAGTATGCTCAGTAAGCATGATATTAATACTTAAGTTCAAACTGACATGCAATTTGTTTGATGTTTAACATTGATTTGCATAAGTATAATTTATAATAGCATAGACCTTTTATGTTGCTAGTGTAGACTAATTTTGGAGACAATGCTAACATTCATTTGTCAGTTGCTGGGTTGGGGGTAAGATGGAGTTTGTGTCCTCAAGACTTCTCACCCAGTAGGATGAAGAGTAGATACTTGCTTGCATGCATGTGGTTGCAAGTAAGCACACACACATGCATGCATGTGCAAGTGAAACAGAGAAATCAGCACAACCTACATGCTCATATTTGTTTCTTCTCCCTCCTTGCTAGTCCTATAATAGAAATTCAGCAGTCATCAAAATAGATAATTTGTTTCATTATCCGTAACACCCTCTCAGCACAAACTTACACATCAGTCTATTCTCGGCTCAGTGTTACTGTTGTAAACAGGACTGTTGCTGGGTTCTGTGAAGCCCAGGATTCCAGCAGAAGCAGTTGTGCCTCTTTCTTCTTCCTCTTCTGGCCTGTGTCATTGTTATCTTTCTGACATGGTTTGTCTGCATCTGCATATGGCTAAGTTTGCATGCTAGTGCAGGCCATGAGTGAAACCCAACAGTCTCAGTCCTTCTGTCCATGTGCCCCACTTCCTTCTACCTGGTCTCATTTCCCCACCCCCTGGTTTCTGATGACACCTTCTGTGAAATGTGGTCAGTCCAGACCATGGTTCTGTCATGCAACTCTCACTGGCTTCCTGTAGCAGGTGGTGACCTCTTTTGTGCTTATGTCAGTGGTGTTTTTTTATGGATAACCTCACTTGTTATCTCTTGTGTCACTTGCTTTAAGCTATGCATTGGTTGAGAGGTTGTTGGTCATTCAGACCTGATCATTTCATTTATACTGGACCTTTCATTAAACTGTGCATTCTTGCTGGTTATGTTTACCTGACACACCTGTCAAGTCAGCAAGTACTGTCTCTGATGTGATGGTGTTTTTTTCCCCCTTGGTGTCAGCCTTAATGCGTAAAACAGTATGATCACTTTAAAAGGGAAACATCATGTGCAGACCCTCCCAATCCCTGTCCCCTTTTGAGTCATTCAGCGGGCATTGTGAAGCATCCACTCATCTGTAAGTGTGTTGTAGGCTGTTTGATGTTCATGTTGTTAAATGGTCATACCTGGCAGGTGTCATGTTTGTTATATCATGTTGTTGAACCTTCTGGGCCTGTATACATTTTGAAAGTGACAGTATGTTGATCCAAGGTGCATCCTCACCTATAGTTCCAAAGGTGTTCTGAGGAACATCTCTTGTTTCATTAGCATTTTGTGTGAGAATGAAACTAACATCAGTAACAATGGGTAGCGTTCACATGGAGAGTGAACACTTGCATTATGTTGTTACCTTGATTTGTTGGCTGACAACTTGCTTGTGCGATCGCTGTTGTTTTTTTGTAGTTTTTTTTTACTGTAATGTGGTGTAATGTTTCTCTGCTGCCTGAGGACACACCCAAACTGTTGCAGACAGAGTGGTCAGGTATAAGGGATTGGTGTAGATTGCCAGTACACAATTTAAATTTGGTAGATCTGTGGTATGGGTGTGTGTATGCATCCATGCATCTAAAAAGGCGAGCCTGAAGAACTAGCTTTGTTTTTGTACCGTTATAAGGCATTAAGGTGCACTTAATGAATCAAGTAAAGAAGAAGGTGTAGTTTATTTTTTTTTAAAGATGAGATCAGCTTTATGCAAAAATACGGTCAATGCATGTGGGCTTGTATTTTGGCTCACATGAGGCATTAAATGTTCTTCTTCAAACAAAAATGCAACAGGTAACAAAAAAATGATTAACTCTTTCAGGATGTAGTTCACAGGATCAATCTTAACATTAATTCAGAACTGACTACAAGGTTATTTAAGGGTAATTTGACGCATGAGCATACTGATTGACATAGGTTTCACTTGAAATGTTTTTGTACCAGTGCACTGTTTATATGTTAACATGCTCTCCAGATCTGGGCACAGCAACAGATCATTAGCTGTCCTTCATTGCTTTGATGGTTCTGATAAGGCCCTGATGGTGTGTGAACGAGACTTGAAGTGCTGGCACCAGGTGTATTGTTTTACAAGCATAGCAGAAGTGGTTGTCTGATAGATGTATTTCCCCACCTTTAGTGTGTAACTGAGAGAAAGGATTTTGTGTGTGTGTGTGTGTGTGTGTGCCTCAAATCTGGACCTGTCGTACATATCTGCTGTGCTATTACAATACAGTGAAAACTAGTAGTCCAGTATTGAACCTGAATATATAGAAATAGTGAAATACTTTTGGGCAAACATAGCGGTTGTCTGGTGTCTTGTTCATGTTACAGTAATCCTATAGAAATTAGTCCTACAGATGTACTTGCAAACATGGACATCTGTTTCTCTGGAGATTTGTGCATACACCTACATTTATCTGTGCGTGCATGCATTTGCATGTGTGCGTGCAGTATTGTTTAGAAATGTGTTGGAGTTAGGCTTTGTATAACACATCCTGATCCTCCATTTAATTTATTTGGTGTTAGAATAGTGGGGAATCTAGGTGTTCATGTCAGACTTAGATGGCTGTGGTTGGTGTATCAGTAAGGCACAAGCATATGATTAGTGGTGACTGTGCTGTGTGTGCGAGCAGTTGCGTGTGGTGCGTGCTTTCAAGAGCACCTTAGAGGACCTGGAGGAGAAGCGCAGCATACACAGCTTTCACAGCTTTCACAGCCTGCGATCATCACGCTCCCACCATGGGCCACGCACCATCACCGAAGAGGCTGCCATGAACACCTTTGCACGGGACATCTACAACCAGGACCTATTTTTGCATAACTCACCCCCTCGCACAACTTCCTCAAGCTATTCAACTGCCCAGTTTCGGGTGAAAAGCCAATCTTTTGAGAATGTTCCCTTGGTCAGCAAACAGCCCTCTCCTGTCTTGGCCTCCATCAACCCTGCCCACAAGGCGTCGCCACCCAAGACACTTAGTCACTCGGACATTACAAGCCATCGGTCTGAAACCTCCATATAGAGTGTTGCACTAAGAGCTGTAGACTGTCATCACTTGTGAGCATTATGGCATGTTAAAAATGAGAATAATCTGCAAATGATCACTTATAGCCATCTGATGTTTCCACAGTATTGACTGGGCTGTGGGCAAGAGATGAGCAACCGTAGGTTCCTAGATGTCACTGGTGGATGACTTGCAGGTCTCCTTGCTACATTTCTTCCTTTGTGTATATGACCAGTGGCAGACTGGCGTATTTTTTACAGCATGAGGGGCAGATAATGAAGGCCTAGAATTCATTGGAAACATTGTCAAAATGCAATCTTATTCCTTTGTTTTCACCTGGCACTGGTAAATGAGAACTGTTACATATTTCCCAAAGAAATCATTATAGTGATATGTTCTATTCTTGCCTGTTTTGCACATTCCTGAATGTCTATGATGCATTGGAGAGGTTAAACCCAGAGCCCCCCTTCCTTCTGATTATTTGTATAACTACTCTAATGTGCCAGTATTCATGCTTATAGAAATGTTAACTGTTAACATTCTTGGAACTTGTTGAGGTTTGCACATGCAGGTGCTAGTTTTGTTGGAGTCTTCTATAGACAACCAGGGACCAGTGTGGATCCTTTGAAAGACAGCTGACAGTGCAGCCAATTTGCAGAAGAGCACATACTGTTATTGTTCAGCAATCACCTGCTTTAATTATTCATTTTTCACATTCCTCTTGATGTTAAGTAACTTATAGACCAGTTGTTTATCCAGAATATAGGGAAAGTGGGGTTGTCAAGGCTGAATGTATCGAGTGGGTTATCCTAGCCTAGCACATGGATCACACCATTTCCCAGTATTTAAGGGGAGGGGTGGGCAAAATTGTTTGGACATATTGCTTACCTAGTGCTTGCAGGTGCCTGGACTTAAGTAATTTCAAGCCACATCTTTTCTTTGTTGATGGGGGCTGTGCCATGTGTATTTTCCTGAGTGAGAGAGTTTTATCTAGATATGTGCACCATGATATGAGGCTTTCTGCTTGTTGTGATGACCACCTGTATTGTGTTTTTGATAACCAATCTTGTGCATAGAATCATACAGCTGTGATATTACTACAGATATGTACATAGCTGGTGGACAGACATTTAGATTGCTTGCTCTGTGTGCATGCAGGGAGAGGCAGAGAGTGCTTGCATGGGTGATGGTGGGGTGATGAGAGGAAGAGCATCTGGGAATTCAGACATAAAGAGGAAGTGGAAGAGAGAGAGAGTGATATCATCTGTTGTTATTCTACTAGGCAAATCTTTAACATGACCTGTGATTTTTATTTTGTTTTCACACCTGCTTGCTGACCATTGAATCATGAGTTGACTTGTTCTGGCATCCCTTTGGTTCAAGAGAAAACTGAGGCCAGGGTTTGAGGTTGGATAACAAGCTGGCATGACGCACTTGTTGGGCATCTAATGCAGCTATTAAGTACCTGAGGATAAGCCGTTGTAAACTTCTCTCAGTATGTAACCCTCTAAAGAAGGGTTATTATGTGGAGGCACGTGCGTGCACAAGTTACCTGGAGTGCCAGCTTATTATGGCTTCCTGCTCCTAGTGATTGTCTTTTCTGTTTTCAGTAGCATTGTAAACATTGTGTTGTCATGGTGTCTTGTGCCTTTTTAGTCCCATCCATCCTTTCTTTCAACCCTGTGTTCGACCGCTGACCTCCTGCTGTGGTGATTCTGTTTGATCTAGGCACAGAGCTTCCTTGTCACCCTTTCCTAACCCATTTATTTCATGCCCACCTTCTGCTTCTGCTTATTTCTTCACATTGTCATTGCTTTTCATCACCGCCAATTGCAGAGTTGTGTCTCTTTGGTCCTGAGTTCATTCCTTCACTAGGCTACGAGCTTGCTTCAGACTTCAGTCTCTCTTGGCCATCTTATCTCTCTTATGCCCCAAAACCAAACTCTTCCTATAACTGGTCCCTCACCCAGATTCTCCCTGTATTTTGGTCTTTTTTTCCCTGATATCCGAAGTACCCGAGTCTATTAGCAGGTTGCCATCATCTTTCCTTCTACAATCGTGCTGAAAGGAGTGAACTATTTTTTTAAAAAGTGACAAAATATAAGAGTTGTGTTTTATTATATCTTCCCTATTTCCATTTTTATAGCCATTATCAGCTTAGGAGATTTTTTTCCAAAACTGTGCTATCACAAACATATTTAAGTACCATGTAAGTTATTTTATACCTACAGTTTACTTAGGGCCATTCATTGACAAATATTTCATCTTTTGTTTTTCTTTTTCCCATTTTTCTGTTTTCAGATCCGTGTAGTTAACGCTTTTCGTATGAGCTTAGATGCTCGCTACGACAGTCGTAGCATGTCCTCAGTACATAGCTACCACTCCTTGCAAAGTGCTAGGTTGGTATCGAAAAAGTCGCCCATCATACAGCCTGAAGGTGGGGTCGATGCCACATCCCCTGGCGATCAGACAGAAACACAGTTCTGAGGCCCTTGGACACTCCCTAGGCCAGACAGCCCTCTCACTCACAAGAATGGCAGATCCCGGAGGATGCCACATTTGCACGAGAGGAAGACTGTGACACGTTGCAGACACAGACTAGAACAGTGCTTATAAGGAACCAATACAAATAGAGCCAGTGTTGGGACTGTGCAAACCCAAACAAGAGATTATGACTGCTGGATGCATGATCAGGCAAAGAGATTGTAAGAAAGAATGTACAAAGTAGGTTTTAACTACCAAGCAACCAATCTACCTATGTAGCCATTAGTGTGACAGCTGCGGTGAAAGATTGAGGGCATGTGTGAGGTGGTGCTCAGAAGTAGGAGAGGCCTCAAATATGTAGGAGGAAAACAGGAGCACATTGTTCTTGAGCACCCGTAGCTTTCCAGTCTACTGTCCCTTTGCTTTCATGATTCTCACCCACCCCATTATCTCTCTCCCTTTGCTCTACATTACCTTGCTAGGTATTGTTTCATAGCTAAAGCTTGCACGACCACCACCTCTCACCACCACCACACTGCTGTGACTGCCACCAGTGTTAGCACACCTGCCACTGTTGCAACACTTCAGACTGCCAGTACCGTGATACCTGTGATTAAATGATGCGGATCTCTCCACCTGGCTGGAAGCAGACTGCAAGCTGCCGAGGATACACCTGATATACCCGTCACTACATCTGCCTTTCTGCTGATCCCATTATCGTCACCACCTCCACCACCATCATCACCTCTGCAGCCACCACCACCACCACCATCACTGCAACATCACCACTCTGCACATGCTTGAGCACCTGTTGATGGGTTTCATCCCTCACCAGTGGTTTTTTTTTATTATTATTTGTGATGTAATGTGTAACATGCTAAAATGAGCTGCAGGTAGCTGTATTGGTCATACTGTACGTAGTGTATAGTACTGTGCTGAAAAACGTTGAGGTACAACGAAGAGTCTGTCAGGCTGCAGCCTCTGTACCTAGCCTTTTTATTTACTTGTTCATCTGGTAACCTTTCCTAACCCTTCATCCCCCTTAACCCTTCCCTTACAAAACAAGGCTTGCCCATGCATCCCATTTCTTCAGTTCCGCCACCCCCTATGCCAGTCTTTCATTGGCCCCAGACACTGCCCATAACCATCAGAGAATGTGGTCTGGTAAAAAAAATTTCCTCTTTAGTGCAACTTGTTAACCCCAATACAGCATCAAGGTCTTAAAAGAATGGGTTACTCCTTGTTAGCATGGGGCCGTTGAAGACACCTGAGCTAACGATTCTGAAAAATCTGGGCACCACAGGGTTTGTTAACAGCATTGGTTGTACAGGGTGACTCCAAGCATTATTGCTGAGATAAATTTAAGTTTCGGACGTCAGAACCCTTTCTTTTTTAATAAATCAGGCAGCTACTAGTTGTTCAGCTTGATCATCCCTGACCCTTGTCTAATCATTTATTTAACCCCCCCCCCCCCCAAAAAAAAATCAAGAGAGAACAGTTGCTCAGAAATGTAAATTTGGGTATACAAGAGTAAAGTGATGCTTTAAAGTTGTTTTGGGTAACTGAGGAATCTTTGTACTAAAATTCTAAAACTTTTATTGGGCAAGGAAAAGAGGGTGTCATAATATGCAACTGAATATTTTGGTATTAGTATCGATGTTAAGAAAGAGTGCACAGAACTTCAGAACTCTAAAACCCTGGCAGATGTTTGCTTTTAAGTACTCCTTCTCTTCCCATGACCTTACAGTTAGGAGAGTTCAGGGTTATACCATCTCCTAGGATTCTATTTCCCATACACCCTATCATGTCCAGATGAGCTGAACCCAAGGAGATGATGGATGGCCTTGAACCCATACCTGTGTTTGTAGAGCAGTCTTTTTTGTGCTATGAGAGAGTTTATACAGAATGAGTCGGTCAAGCATGTATGTTGTGTTATCAACATGTATTGCATGCAGTGACCATGTTTCTTGCTTGACCATTTGTATCACCAGAAAACTTGGAGAACTTTGTTTTCCTGATTTTTAGATTGTAACCCTGATTTGACAGGATCACCACATTTATAGCATGGCTTCAAAGTTTATCAAAAGGGAAGGAAAACATTTTTGTATGTCTGGAACCACTCTCTCTTGACAAAGAAAACTTTGTGCTTGTAAACATTGTATTTTGCACAGCAGTGATTTTTTTTTTGTGTGTAGACACTGATGAATGAAAACTTTTTATTGGGGGAAAAATTAAAATAATAGAGCATTGAGAATCTTTGTTGTTGTATTCTTTTTATAGAAGTTATGTATATAGATTAATGATGAAGATGTGCAGAAGAAAAACAGTAGATATTGACGAGAACCATTCATTAGTTTTCCAGTGTATTAACACACTTACAGGTTTAAAAAAAATGCTCTCTACCTGATTTCTTTGCCTTGAATGTAAATGTTGCCAAAATAAGCTAATATAAATATATATTAAATGTATAAATAATGAAGATAACTTTCAAGAATAATTAAAAGAATCAGGATGTCACCATTTCAGTGTTTTAAAGTTTCAGCTGTTTATACTTCAAGGCAAGGCTATAAAGTAGACTGAACCTTAATCCAAATATTTTACATTAGAAAGGGTCTTTGAAAAGACTATTCGGTGATTTAGATGTTCACCAGTGTTCACTCTGTGACAGCTGCTATGCACGGCACTGGCTTGTTCTGTTTTTTTGTTTTGTCTTTTCTTTGTGGGTGCAATGAAGTTGAAACAGATGTTTTGGCTTCCTTCTCCATTAATATTTGCTTTTTGTAACAGGTTAGCATGGTTGTGCTAGTGTTCGTGCTTGGCAGTAATAGGTGACTTGTGACCTGATTAAAAAAATTGTTTTTGTCAATTAATGCCAGTCCTAAACTGGCAGTGTATGTTAATCATGGAAACATAAGCATCAAATTTGGGCATATTGTCCTGTCATATAAGGAGTTGTCAGAGCTGGTATATTTCACACACACTAATAGGGCCAGTCACTAGGAAGACCCATTAGAAACTGGGAGATGTTAATACAGAAAACAATGTTGCAGCATATTGCTGCTAGCTAACATTGTGATATGTTCTGTGGCATATGATGAAGTTTGTTGCTTGTAGAGAGTTTTTTCAGCATAATCTTTTCACCTGTTACTACAGTTTTGTTGAAATTGAGATAGAATATGTACAGAGTGAAATAAAATAAGAAAAACAGGTGCAAAATTCATCTTGAAAGGAGGGTTTGCAATATTTTTTTTAAGTTGAGAACTGTTGGGCATTTGATATTTCATAATTCGCTTTTATTCCTTCCCTTTGTTACCATCTTTTTCATGTTGATATCAGTTGCTTGTTTTTGGCTGTTCCTTAATCATGCAAGGTGAATAGTAACACATTTTCCTACAATTTATTGCACTGATCAAATTAATCAAGAGACTGGTTAGCCTGATGCTGAAGGTGTGTAAGAATGTGTTTTGCTTGACATCGAGGTGTCCACTCATTCTGTATCAGAATCCAGAATATGAGAATCGTTTGATGTAAGCCTATGAGAAAGTTGCAATTAATGCAGCAGCTGCAATTTTTCGAACTCATAGCTTTTACTTGCCTGTATAGGGGCTACATCTGTTTATGTGTGTTTACTAATAGTATGCACATGTGTATGTGTGATTTTTTTTCCCTTGTCCTTTCTTCACTATGCTGTCATGATTTCTTAAATATGACACCCACAGTGGGACAGATTATTTCTCTATAGTTAAATATGCAGTTATACTGAAGCAGATGCTGTACGTGTTTGAGCCTTCCTTATTAACCATTCTGGAAAATGATCATTGTCATAAAATTAGAGGACACTCATGATTATTTTTTACTTGTTGTCCCTCCCTTCTCCATCTCCCCTCTGTCTATGAAAGTAAGAATATGTTGTGAGAAAAATCCCAAAATTAAAATCACTTTTATTGGCCATTTCTTGTATGCATAGGCAGGTACAATTTTTACCTTTGTTTTAATGAACCGTTTTGTATTTTTTTATCTTAACTGTGAGGGGGTTTCATTTTAATGGTACTTTCCTTTGATTTTGGTTGTATATCCTTTGTATTTTATGCCTGTTAAGGGATGTGTGTTATATAGAACCAGAACAGTGGCGGTGATAAAAGACTAGTTTGAGTGAGTTGTGACAAAGAAGCACAGTCCTCCCCTACCTACCTAGATTAGCTCATAACAGTAGATTAACACATTTCAGAAACAAGACTTTAACAGTCTTTTCATACAAAGAAAGGATGAGAATGATTTCCAGGGAATATTTTCATGTCGATAAATGTGTTTAACACACAGGACACAGGCTATTTGCTGCCAAGTTTGACTGCTATTGCATTGATGTGCTACATAATGACTACTAATCACAAGCTAAGCCTACTGTGTGGAAGTAGTTAAAATGGTCTTTTTCTGTGTACACCACATAGTCATTGATTTTTTTTTAAACTTTGAATTCTGCCCTTTAAAAATCTGACCTGCTCAAGGCAGTTTAGGTCTGTAGAGGACAGTTTCACCTTCCCAGTTATTTACTATGTATATAAAAAAATGAACATCATCTGAGCAAATGTGAGTGAGGGAAAGAGTGTAAGGGTGAGAGTTCCATGTAAAGAGGAAGATGTGAATAAACATTGTCATTGCAAGCATGCATGCAAAAATTTATGATTGAGAAGTTAACACTTTGTGTGTTTGGCACATTTTTTTAAGTCTTTTGTTTTTGCACATGGACAAAGTATTTCATACCTGTGCAAAATCTGAGATATTTGAGATTCTTGATTGATTTGATGAATAATTCTATGGTCTTTCTGTGGAAGACGTTAGCCCTTACAACTCAACATTCCACAAATGTTGATCTGATAAATCAAACTGAAGTTTCTTGATTTGTTTTGTAAAGGGATATTTTGCTGTCTCCATTCATTTCAGATTAAAGTTTCATTTTTGCATGTTAGGTTTTTTTCTTATATGATTTGCTATTCTTTGGAATGTTGCTTATCTTTGACAAGTTCTGTACATTCTCTTATACAGACCATTGACTAGCTGATTTTTTTCCCAGCTAGGTCTTTCATATCTTTTAAGGAAAAACTATCATGGTTAGAACAATTCGGGAAACCCATCTTGCTTTTTTTTTGCATCTCACAAAAAACTCCCAACATCATTTCCCTACCACTTAAGAGTCCAGGAAATTAACGTGCATTCTAATTGGTCGCTGTAGACTAGTGTAGTTTATGATTCACCCTAATGTATGTACATAGTGTCAAAAAAAATGTTTTTAATATAAATTTCTTCATAGTTTTAAATTTTTAAAAATGTATATGGTTTTCCTTTCTTAAGGACAATAAGAAGCTTGATTTTGGGTGATCATGGGCAGTGGCTGACTTGGTGTCACTCAATAGAAGGGAGAAAGAATTTCATTAGTTTCATAAATTGGCTGTTTATATTTATGAAATGTTTTCACAGTTACATAGTTCTCAGGCAAAAGGTGAGATTTCAGCTTAGTGTGAGAAAGATATATAAGTGAAAAGAATGTTTGAGAAAGTAGTAATATACTAAAATTGCAGTTGATGATTCTTCTGATGTGTGAGAAAGAGACTGTTCCTTAGGGTAAAATGGGAAGTATAGAATCTTGTGAGGTAAAAATGAGTTTTTTTTATTGAAATATAAAACAGAACAGCTAGCACTATCAATCTTTCTAGCTAATATGCTGTGAGTGTGTTTGCATTTTTGATCCCACCCTAGTGATAACGTCAATACACTTTTGATCTAACTTTACTGTGCACAGATATTTGGCTTTAAAAAATCTTTTTCTAGTTCTGTTCTAGCAACATCAGATACTAATTTGTCTTTAAAGGACTATTTTCCTGTGAGTCCTTGCAGAGCATCCCAATCACTCTTTTTCTGTTAGTAATTTTTTAGGACACATTGCTTAGTCTACCTGTGCATTTTCCTGTTACACTGCTTATCTTTTTACACATTTAACATTCTTATTTATAGTTATTTATATATTATGTTCTCAGCTTCATTCTTTTTCTCTTCATTCACTGCAGCTACCTGTATTTTCCTTTCTTACATGCTTGCATTCCTTCATCTGGTCTCTTTGCCTGCGTGGAGCAGAGCAGTGAAACTCTAGTGCCGATCATTATTGTATATGTTAGCTCTTAACTTTGTACATGGCAACCAGTCTTCATGCTTTTTGTATATGTTGAGTTTTATATTTGCATGATGATTAGGTGCTTTGATGCCGAGAGTTGCCCAGGTCCATTGTGAAAAACCTAAAACAGGGCTAATTTATTCTTGTTAAACTCTGCTGCCAAACAGTTGTGTACTGATTTTAGTTTTTAAGTTGTTTCTTTGCTTCTGTCTATAACCTATTACTGTTAAAAAATAAAAGTTTATAGATTTTGGTAACAGCTATTGCAACACTCATTCCTTACACCCATCTGGCTGGGGAGCTTGTGAGAATAACCTTGTAGATTTTGTAAAGATAATTATTCTTCAACTTCCAACTGTTCATTGCTATAATTTGTGGTTTTTATGAAATAAACATGCAAAAAATGCTAATGACTGTTATGAAGTGCTGTGTTTGGGAGCTCATGCAGAGGAGGGCTGGGAGAGAGAATGTCTACAAGCACTCCAGATAATTCAAGATGTGTTTAACATACCACCATATGTAACATACCAGTAATGCAGAATTCCTATGAATGGCATGCTCATGACATGTAAAGATGTTTGTGAGTCTGCAAAATGACTGATACTTGATCAGTTACGTTTTTTGAAGCAACATTAGCATGTAGGGTAGACAACAGATTGGGTGGATGTGTCCTATATTCTGTGCATGGCATTGGATGTGCATACTGTAACTGCATTCCTCAAGCATTTGGGAAACATTTGTGCATAGCAGTGATGATAAGATTGCAGTATGGTGTGGCTTGCACCATGCTATGTGTTTGCTATGGATATTTCAGTGCAATCAGACCTGTGTGTGTGTGAGAGAGAGAGAGATGCACAACTGTGTGCAAGAGAGAGGGAAATACGTATAAATGCGTGTGCGCATGTGGCTGTGTGCAGACACCCTCGTGCATGTGTGTAATGCACACAGGTTTATGCTTGTGTGACAAGTACATGGGCATGACGGCATTGTGGGTATTGTTTTATTGCATACAGTATTTCTATAAATAGCCAAGAGCTTGATATCACTCTGTCCTCCTTATTCTCAGCCTTGCTCTCATCTTGTTCTCTGTACCAGTCTCTACAGCTAATGCTTACTTTTACCTTGCTTTCCTCATGCAGCTTGTTGCAAAACAACCTTGCTTCCTATGGAAAATCATGGCTTTGGTATTGATTATATCATATTGTTTATGTGCCTCCGTATAGAACAAAATTATTTAAGATTAAAGGTTTTTGGAAGGTTACATCTGTTAAAAACATCTTAATAGTTGACTGTTTTTCATATCACTTGATGCTGTACACACATAAGGATCATCCTTGGAGTATAGTTTGATAGTTCACAACAAACATCTTGAATGAAGGCAGTGGGTCTGATGTCATAACTAAACAAGTTGCTATATATCCTGTTTTATTAGTGACAGCAAACTAACATTGACAGGTTCTGATAAAACTGTTTCATTTTTCTAATGATCTTATAGAGGCTTGTACTTTTTTCTTACATCTGATGATCATGCATTTAATTCAGAATTTGAGCCGTGCTCCCCTATCCCCTTAAGTTATGAAAGGTAATTTTTGTCTTGTTGATTAAGGCAGTATTTATAACTTTTTTTATAAGAAAACAGAAGAGGTGGTGGAAGCTTTAATAATAGTGTATTTCTGCATGCATTTATGCTATACAGTAGGTGTCGTGGTATGCAGTAACTTTAGATGTGCACAGTTATAATGGATTAGGGTTTAACAGTTAAACATACTGATACATTTTTGAAGATGGGCTTACTTGTTCCATTACAGAAGATGCTTGCACATAGGTGTGATGATCTTGTTTAGTTCATTTAACTTTGGTCTTCCCCTTACACTTCTCTGAGAAAGTTTTCTTGGAAGAGTTGCTGGTGATGACCAGTTTTTCACAGTATATAATCATCATAAATATTTACATAATTTTTTGTGGAAGAAAGTTTCAAGTTTACCATGAAATAAGAATCCGTCTACATTATAAAATATGAATAGGTTAATTAAAAAAAATAGATCACCTGTCAAGTCACCTTTTCATAACTTGAATGAGAGATATGCTTGCTATTATTCTGAGAAATATTGGCATGCTTTAATTGTATTTTTGTATGACTATACTCTGGTACGTTCTTTTCTTGGCCTTTATCACTGAAAACAGTCTCTTTTTTTAACTTTACATTCTGTATTTCTTTGCAAAGTCAACGTGTCTCTTGACATCAGATTCATGATTTTGCAAAATAAGAAGACCCAGGGTACGTTTTCTGAGAACAGACTCAAAGCTGGCCTTTAATCACCTCTCTCCCACCAGCTATTCTCCACTTGAGCATTCTAATAGCTTGGGTTGGGTCTGTTTGTTAGGTTGATTTCACAGTTAGGCTAGGTTGGTACTTATTGATTGAAGTTCACACATGCTTATGCCTAGAAAAGGACATCACTATCTTTCTTCTAAGCTTGCTATCATTGTTTCCTGTGTAGTCTGGAGCTATGTATTTATTGCTAAAATATTAAATTATATAGTAGTGATACATGCAAGTCGGTGAGTCATAGGAAATGTGACTTTCATCATATTGTTGTAAACCATTACAGCAGCATTAAGTCATACATCACATTGTAGCAGTCACCACATTCCTGGGGGAGAAACACAGTACAACCACAGGCATGAAAGGACAGGTTCTTAATCCCTGTCTCACAAGGTAATTGTGGCCTATATGTGGTCATATACCAGGACAGTGTTTTGGTGAACCAGTTTTGGCTGTGTGCCTTTATGTTGGTGCACCATATTCAAGGAGTCACGTGACAAACACCCAAGTATGTGTCCATGTTCATGCATGCACAAATGCACACGTACCTATGGAGACGACCACTCACTCTGGTCTCTGTATATATATATATCTCTGTTGCATGTTGATGAGCCAGACTGTCCCAGAGAGAGATAGGTCCCATCCTGTTTTTATTTTGTCACGTCAACACACTTCTTCAACTTAAGGTCCCTTCACACCCAGCAACATTAGTATTGCATGAGGTGTCCCATGGTGAATAGCTTCATCTGACCTCCGCTTCCTGGTTTTGCAGGGCTTGCTTTAAGCATACCTTTTTCCTTTTTTTTCACTTTTGGGAGTTGGATATTTGCTATGCTGCATGGCTTGCTTTATTGCTATTCTCTTGGGTTAAAAGAGGCTCCAGTTTGCAATATCTGTGGCATATCTTTCCAAGACTAATAAAATGCTATGGTAGTGAGACAACTTTTCTGTTTGTAGCAAAAACAACAGTTAATTATAGAAGTTTCAGAGTAACGAAATGTTCCAGTGTAGATATCAAGATGGCAAACTGGAGTCCGTATTAGAGTTGTTTTAATCTTAGTTTTCATATTTTTATACCACTAAGTGCATCCAGTTTTGAGTTTTTATAATTATTTGGTTTTGCATCATTTCCTTTTAAATTGCCTTGTTTTATTTTGCCAAGTGGTATGTTTTACATTACATATTGTTGGATGTCAGTATTGTGGTCACTTGCATTAGTCCAGAGTTATGTCCACTTGTCAGCCAGGTGCCCTGGTCTTAACTTTTGATTTTTCTTTCTGTTTTTCAGATACGTGTTGTAAATGCTTTCCAAATGGACTTAGATTCTCACATGGACAGCTACGATAAACGTAGCCGGCCTTCCGTCATTAGCTTGCAGTCCCTGCAGGCGGCCAGGGGAGGGGTCAGTAGAAAACCCATCTTGGCCAGCTCCCCAGAAGCCGACGAAACGACTTCCTCACCCTGGTTTGGCCGAAGTGAAAGCATACCGTATGCTGACGAATGAATAAAATTTCAGTTTCCCCTTCCACTTCCCACTTAAACCCCTAAAAATTAAGCTGCCACAGGCCTTCAGATATGACACTCTTAAAGTCAGTACGTCCTTGCTGCGGAAAACTGGCTAAATTTAAATAAGCCATTATTTGAAATAAACGTGACAACAGATGAAATGGAAGAGGGATAGGAAAGTCAAGGATAAATGGTTTGGTACTGACATTTTTGACCATAATGGTCTCAGATGCAATTTTAAACAACCCCCTTGATTGATTGAATCTACTGCATTCCCCTTTTCCTCGTCTTGCACTTTCATAAAGTAAAAGGAAGTAAACAGAAAGAGATTTCTGGGTGTCCCAGAAAGTGACTGCCAAGACAGCAGTGATTCTGCTAAATGGCTGCTAGAACACCCTTCCACTCTTCTTATTTCTATGCGTCCACCTTTTCTGCCTTTCAATAGCCTGATTCTTCTTGTCTTTAGAGACATAAATTAGGCTTTGTGCAAGTAGTTCTTGAGAACAATCATGTCCTTCTGCAAAACTAATATTTGTGCATGTGTTTTCCAAGTCTTTCAGTCTTTGTTGTGAGAGCTTCTCTGCCAACTCTTAATACATATGTGTATATGTATATATGGTTCTTGGCAATACCGATTCACCACACTCCAGGCTTAAGCTTGGAGAGGGAGTGGAGACTTTAGTGGTTACAAAGAGATGCTTTGAATTGTTTACCCTACAGTTTGTAGGTATGTACAAAGAACTGAGAGGTTTTTTTGTTTTTTGTTTTGTTTTGTTTTTTAACGTTACTTTTCAAGTAAATGGCACATCGTTTGCTTGTACTAATCACCAAGGCAGAATTGAGGTTTTAGCCTTTGATTGAATGGCAACAGGCATGAAGGAAGAAAAAGAAGTAAAGATATCTGCAATTAATAAGAATTCTTGCTTGAGGGAGAAATATGCCATATTGTCAGACTTCTTTTACACCAAGCACAAAGGACATTTTGCATGTAGTGACATAACAGCTTCATGCTTAGGTAGAATATGCACCAGCTAGTAATAATTCCATACTTCACTTTTAAAAATCAGTCTAATAGCTACTATGGAAAGCACATTCTTTGTGTTGATCAAGCAAGAACAAGAGAATTATTTTGCATCCATGTATGTGATTCTGGAACTAAGTGATATAAGCATGAGGAAAAAGTGTGGTACTGTACTAACATACAAAGCTAACAAGGAAAGGGCTCGACTCTGTATTGTGCTAACTTATAAACATCTTTGTGACATGATTAGGTGCATGGCAGGTAGTGGAGGGGCTTTGAAAATCAGTCGTACTTTAAACTCTCCATTTAAAATAAAAAAAAGAAATTGTCTGTTGCAGTGTCTTTTTTTCAGGATCATTTGTTGAAGGTTTTTAAAAAAATTAGGACAATTTGGAATTTTTTTATAAAATTGAGGGAGAGTGCAGAACAGTATGAAATGTGAGCTTAGCTAAGAAAAAAAGTCAAAAGGAGGTAGCGATTGTAAAAAAAAATAAAGTCAAGCATTTCTCCATTTGCCAAGCATCAACTAACACGTCTTTGTCCCTCCTAGCCTAGCTGTCTTTCTGTAAAGATTGGTTCTTGTGCTTTGATGACACTGTTATCGCTGCTAAAGTACCTCGCACACATGCAGATAGCCACCAGAAGCTATTACCTAAGCACATGTGTCAATCTGTTGATGGTTTACAAATACATGTTCTGCATGTGACCTTGACCCCTCTGAAGCATGCCTCAGACAACTCTTCACCTTTAACATGCCATTCCACTGAATGTCAGTGTTTCTGTAGTTTGATGTGATGACTGTTTCCTTGTTAACTTGCTGTTATACATCATTGTACTGCCGTATTTCCCTAAACTATTTTTTCCAATTTCCCTCTGATGTTTTGATGTTGTTTTGGTAATATTCCTGCTGCCATTTTAGTTCCTTGTCAAAGCACTGAGCTGACTGACTGTGTCTAGCTAGTATTAAATGTCCTATTTTTATTTTTTGTCTTTTCTTAACTAAACTTCTTTGTACTGACCCTTTCTGGCTGTCATAATCATCTGGCACTTTTAAATAACTTGTCACAAAGCACATACTCTTGTTGACACAGGTGATGCTATGCATTTAGACTTTGTTCTAGGCCATAGACAGTTGTTCTTGAAATGTTGATATTTGTAAGGTGTCTTCAAGGATGTGTGCATGGGTGGATGTGTGTTGTGTGTGGGTGGGTGTGCATGTAAAAGAACTGGGCGAGTGTGAAAATCAAGCAATTGGAAGTTGGAAGTAAAGATTTAATTTTATTGTTGGCATAATATTAAATAATAATAAAGAGCATAGAACATGCAAGGCTTGGAATGCCTGAGTCCATGTCATGCCCCATTCTCAAAACATGACCCTTCCTCACCCCCACTTCCTTTCCCCCCCCCCAACCCCAAACCTTCCCTTGGTATGGCAAATCAACCATATATGGCCACTTACCTGGCTTGCCATGTAGTGGGCTGCAGCTTGGCTGGGCGGTTGGCCGGAAACCGACATCATCATGATGGAGTCCAACCTGGCACGACAGCGTGAAGCATAGAAAGGTGACTGAGATCAAGGTTGCAGGACTTGTCATGAAGGGCATGGTGTGAGGGTCACCATCACTGCTGCTCCACCAAGCCCCAGGCAACAGCTACCAGCAGAAGACAAGAAGTGTGACCACAGAATGCTGCCAAAACAAAAAAGACTGAAACTTTAGTCAGTGCATGGTTGACAACAAGATTTGTGCTGGCAAGATGTAATAGGAAAAAAACTGTTCTATTTCCATATTAACAACACACTTTTATGTTGTTTTACATATGTTAATGATGAATAATCATATAAGCAGACTGGATTATGGGATCTGCTTTTTATCTGGTACAATAGAGCCTGTGCTCCCCTGTGTTTTGGTGCAATGAACTCAGATAGGACTTCAAGACCCAATGGTAATGCAAGAAAACAAGAAAAAAGAGAACCAATAGAATTGAGCACATCTTTTCATTGTATTGTAAGTAGTTAAATAAGACAGTGGTATAGACAATGTGCTTTGACTTCCAGTTGGTAGTATTAGAGTACTGGGTACAGGAGGTCGTTACAAAAGAAAAGACTAGCATGTTGCATGACCATCTTGAATTGAACAGGCAACAACAGTAAAAAAAATTGGGCTTTATTAATAGAAAGAGGGGCAGGAAATAAGGTTGTATAGCACATTAGCATATCTTGGATTATCTGGCTGAGTTTAATGTTGGGAGGTGGGCGAGAACAGGTGATCACGTTAATTGATCTCTTTACCAGGAGTTATTTACGCTGCAATAGCAACGTGAAGCGTGTTACAATTTACATATTGCATGTTGCCAGCTAGTATTTGCACCTCTCCCCATCCCTCACCCTCCATTTCTTTTACAGTTTTGCTGTGTGTTGAGTTATACATATTCATTCGAACCCCATTGTCTGCCCAGTGTTAGATGTTGTGCACTGTATACGTCAGGCCACTGGCAGCATGGGTCTGAAAAATGCATAACAGGACTTTGATATATATATATTTTTTTCTTTTTAAGAAATTTCATGTCTTTGCACTGTCATTAGATAAAGGACTGAATTCCTTGACCCTTGCTCCTTTCCTCCCACACACATTATAAGAAACTTCATGTGTACACCATTAGATTCAGATGCTAACCCCCCTTCCCCAAGAACTTCTCCTACCACCTCCTTCCAGTACTGTAGTAGTTAGGAGTGTTGTATCTTCTGCTAGATTAATTTAGAATGCATGTCATGTTTAAACAAGTAATTGATTTGATAAAGTTGTGTTTGTCTTTTTTTCACAATCTGAATGTGGGTGTACCCACTCTGCCTGCCACAAGTTAATGTGGATTGGAGAGTTTTACCTCAGCTGGGGTTTGAACCTCAGCGCTATATACCCATCATCATTTGACACAGCCAGTGCACCAGTTTATCCCTGGATCATTCACATCTTGTAATGGGATAAAGACAGCTTGTGTATGTGATGTTGGTCATTTCCCTTTTGTCTTTCCTTCATTCCCTGGTTCAAATCTTCCCCTCCCTTGTTGATAAGATGTACTCTTTTTAATTTCTTCGGCGAATGATGATACAGGTTGTTAATTTATACCCTAGGGAGTCCCTGACCCTTTCTGGTTCAACTGATGCAGAGTGTGTGTGTTGTAGTAGAATCATTGTTATAATAAAATACCTTTCTTTTGTACATAGTGCTTTGTTGTGGTGGTGGTGGTGTGTGGATGCCTACCTCTAGCTCAGGTGTATGGCACATACACAAGGTGATTAGCCAGAATCTAGTTATTCTTTAGCCATTTAGGGAGGTAATCAGCAACATGACTAGATTTGCATAGTGGAAACTAACATCTCTGAGATTGTTTAGGGTTGATGTGCTCTCTTTGATTCACACATTCCAAGGCCAGGGTCAAGGTTAATAAAATTTGCCTTCTTCCCCCCCCCCCCTTTTTATAGTTTTGGCCAGTACAACACCTTTAATGGTCAATAGTTTCTGCCACTTGTGCACACACACACATATGAATGTGTTGGTCTGAAACTGACTTTAACTGTTTTGCTGCTTGCCTGCCGTCCATATTTAAAAAAAAAATCTTTCTGTAAGTTTTGTTACAAAACATGCAATTTGCCCTTAAGAAAGTCCATCCCCTTATGGCATTAAGCAATTTTTATACAGAGATCTAAAATAATGTAACCCCAAAATAAAATGGTACTCATTTGAGACCATGGGTGTCAACATACTGCATGCAAATCAGTAAATCCTTTGAATCATCAACAGCATGAAAGCACTCAGCAGTTGCAGTACCCAGTTTTATGTTTTCTAACCATTAATGACAAGTGGAAGAGTAGTACATTGGTAGAAATATCAGTGGATTTAACATATAGTTGTACTGTCAGCTGTAACTTTTAGTATCCAATTGTCATACAGCATTACATAAACACTCGTATGCACATGTACACAGAGTCAGGGAGGGATGTTTTGTTTATGGAAACTTTTGAGTATTTGTCACACAGCAGTACATAAATACCTGTACACACGTGCGCACAGTCAGGGAGGCTTGTTTTATTTAAGGACAATGTGGGCTGGATCATCTCCCATCTCAGCCTGTACTACTTCTACAACTTTATTAATCCCAAGGGCAATTCTAGATAGTGCAATATACAATAACAATAATAGTGTGAGATTTTAGAGTGCAGTATCCCATCTAAAGCCAGGCTCTCTGCATGTTACAAACAAAATCACAAGATAGACAAGATTCCTGTGGTTCTGTAAAGTTAATGCATGTTAACCAGAGAAGATTAACAGTGATGAGAGAGTTGATATTAGCAGAGGAATAAATAACAAGCCACATGCAAGTAAACAGTCAAACACAATGCCGATGACCGAGGAAAAAAGTGCAGCTCGGTACAATAGGCACTACAAGTACAACAAATCTAAGAAGAAAGCAAAAAGGGGCAGAGCGCTTGTCCCCTCGAGCCTGTGAGGGGAAGGGACACCGCTCTCAGCTGTAGATAACTATGCACAAGTGACAGACATTCACAAAACTTGCAGCTTCTTAAAAAACACCCTAAAGAGTATCATATCATGAACTTTTCAGGTTGTGAGCAAATTTTTATCTTCAGGTGGCTCGTAACAGAATTTTGCCCACTTTTTCAACTGCCAGGAGGATGAACAAACTATTCAGAATAATTGGGTAATCCCAAAAGGACAAACTGATGAAGGGGTCGGGAGGAAGGGTTGGGGGTTGGTGTTTTATGCCGAGGCAGCAACTAAAGCTATATCACCGCAAGGCAGCCAGTCCTGTAAATAAATGCCACATGCAGAGAAAGATCAGTATTTCTGAGACAAGAGTTAAACCTAGAACAGCCAACCCACACTGCATTAGTGACAGGCGCCACCGGACTGCAGTTGGGAGGAAGGTGCTACCTTGTTTTCGATACTGCACAGAAAGAAAAGAAATTAATGGAAGTTGAAAACAGCATGGCACATTCCTTCTGTAAAGATTGAGTGAGACAACAAGCAGTTGGCACCTCCTTCACACATTCTTTTTGTATGCATGTGATGGAGAACCTATGTTTTCTGCATCTTACTCAGGAATCATATTAATCAGCAAATGACATGAAGCATTATACTGATACTATTTTTAACCCTAGTTTCAAGGAATAAGCTGTAACCGGAATGCTCTTTCCAAAATAAATGCCGCTTTAACAGGTGCAAAAGAATATTGAATATTCCAAACACGTTTGTATTTGTCTTGGTTATCAGTGCAGTTGCTGTCTGGTGAACAGCCTCACCTTCACTTTACAGCTGTGCATGAGCTACATCCAAAAAATAGTTCCTTACATGTCCTTCCACTCTTGAATGCTAAATTAGTTCTTTCTACCTGCATACAATTGAAGAAGCATCTCACTAAAGGCCAATAACAGGCAAACTAAAACGTTTTGCTCAGTCGTCAATTTATTTTCCATATAACTGTGCTGTCGATTGCAATTATCTGGTAATGAATTTGTCGGTAGGATGTTTTGAGCATAGACATTTTCCAGAATTCTAATTTTAGAGACTTGTGACAGATTCTGTTAAGCAGAGTAATGCTAGGAAATGATCAAAACCATAAAAATAGGCTGTATAGTGGTAAATATTTTATGCCGATTAATTCAAAATAGGCTTTCTAAACAAAATATGAATCTGCATTTTGTTTTTATAAAATTTTGAACATTGAGAAACTCCCCCCATCCACCCCTTTTTCAATGGGCAAAAAAACTCCAGATGTTGGTGACTGTAGACAATGATATTGCTAGTCTCTTGACCAAGAATTTGGATTGTTGATGTTCTACCAAGGACATAACATCAGCAACTTTATTTTCATGACAACAACTTGTGACAAATCAGTTATCTCAGCAGATGAAAATGTTTGCTTTCAGTGTAAAAGTGTTATGTCCAAAAAAAAAAAGATGGAAAGAGACCTTGTATAGCTTTTGGGAGTCCAACTGCACTCCTCATGCATTATGAAAAAATGGAAGCTTCTGAAGCCTCTGGACATGTTATATAAAAAAGATTTTGACAGTTCAAAGGATCTTCTTTTGCACCTAATTTTCTAGATTCAAGCACAGCTTATTTTCATGCAATCACATACTGTTCACATCAGTATGTTTTCGCTTGACCCATAAGCAATGCCTGCACACTCAAACACACTAGAAGGAAAAATGCTCAGACATCTTTAATGCGGTTGCTACACAAGAGAGAGAGACTACAAATCTTCCTTGTCAGCTCTCATAAGGAACTGAAGATAACTGCACTGAACTGACCACCTGGGGTAGGTTATCATTTCAAAGGTCAAGAAAAAGCTGGTACATGGTCCTGATTCGAAGTCATCTGGTGCAGAAGTTCCAAGTGAGGTAAGTCTCTGCATGTGAATACTCATCAATGCCACACTCCTGTACTGTACATTCACTAAGATATATGATAATTATTTTGGCAACACATTAAGGCACCTCTACATCATTGCCATCATCATCACAGTCCCAGGGTACTGACATACAAATGGATCTTTTTCTTTGATTTCTTCTTCACCATCTTCTATATGCTGCACTCTCACACACACACATCTCTAGTAACTTATGGTCACACATGTAATAGTTACAATACAGTTATGAGTTTAATGTCAAATCAGATATAGCACAAAAATAGGAGGAACGCTCTTTAACCTTTTTCTGTTCATTAAAATGCCTGTAAAAATCATTTGCCTTTGTCAATTTATGTTTTTTCATAAACAGAAAAGGAGATGCAATTCTTGTGCTAACATAGCAGGAAGTGCCGAACTAGAATGATATGATGTATAATATATGCGCAAAGATGTTTGTATACATATGGATGGATAGATAAGGATATATATCTCCTTTGTCAAAGCAGACCTAAAGCGTGTACCTACTTTCCAAACTATAATCTACTTATGGAGGGTTCTTGTGCTCTTTTTGTTTTGCTGGCTTCATAAAGTTTGAGTAGAGCAGACAGACTCTTTGAGCAGCATCATATCTCCAGCTTGTATTCATTCTGCAAACATCTAACTGCGGTTAGGGTTTAAAACAAAAACCAATTTGATAAAATATGCCAAAATACAAAGTTTTCTCTTGAAAACATAGAGACAATAGTAGTAGCTACAGTGCTACATTTTTTGACTATATACAAATAACAGAATTTGTAGAGCTCATTTCCAGATGTGTAGGTGAGCTCAATGCAATGAGAACAGGACTACTACAAAAGAACCGACCATAAAATATGGAGCGGATACAGTAATAGATTGCTGTTCATCATGGCTACAACGCTGATGCAGACTTCTGATTAATCTGTAAACTGGTAACAGAAATTGTAAGGATGCAGTACCATCACCATTGTCTGTTACTGATGCTCGATGACAATAATGAAAATCAGCACTTTAGCACCAAATATGGATTGTGAAGAAACAATCCAAACACAGTTGTGGTTACCTTGAGCCTGTCAGCAGAAGGAATGCTGTAGCTTTTAGCCGGCAAGTTGGAGGCTGCTGTTATTGAGTCCATGTGGAACTTAGTGTCGTCATCCTTCTCAAACTCAGCAGCATTAACCTTTCTGTCCCTCAGTGACTCCAGAGGTAGCAGCATTCCCCTGAACCGCTCCAGTGCATCTCAATCTGTAAGGGATTGATTTTGGAACTTAAAATATCATCACACATTGGAAAACAAGGATATGGTTTACCACTCTCTTTCCTCTATAATACCAACTCTTTGGCCAGCAATACTGAAGCCGTTGAAGCTCGTTTGACAAAACCTTAACGGTTCGCATATGATGGCACATATCCTCGTAAGAAGTTACTCCTACAGGGGCGGAGGAAGATGCTCAACTTTTTTCTGGGAGGCGGTAGGGGGTAAACTCTATGATACTGACAGTGAACAACAATGCAACACAACATTTCTGAGGAGTCGGATGCTTCCCTTGCCCCCCTGGTTCCTACGCTACTGTCCTAGGGTTAGTTGTTATGCCTATTAAAGTTATAAAAATAATTAATAAGAGGAATCTACAATACATAAAAATACAAACATTTGAATAAACTGGACAAAATCCGATATACAGAAAGTGTGGTTACCTTAGTCCGTACCTTGCTTGGAAGACGCAGGTTCCACTCCCAACACGTCTTGGCACTTGCCGTGTCTCCCTGGGAAGTGAAGTGCTGGCTGGTGACGGTTAATTATATCGTTTCTCTATCCTCTTCTAACATTTTCGAAACTATATGATTAATAATAATAATGACTTTTATTGCGCATATTCACACTCATAGAGAGCATGCTCTTAGAACGGAGAAGAGACATGGACTAAATGGATAGAACACGAGGGACGAAAGAATAAACGACAGTACTGACGACAAACAGAAAACAAAGATGGAAAACACAAAAAGACACCAAGTAACAGGAACATCGTGTTTCTGCAGAGAACGATGGGGTCAAAAGTAGCAAAAGCGGAAGGGGGGAGGGTAAGAAGGACGAGCATTGTGTGGACTGTGTTAGGAGTAATGCTCAAGGAAGAGGTGCGTTTTCAGTGCAGATTTGAAGGATTCAATTTTAAGAAGGTGACGGATATGGAAAGGGAGAGAGTTCCATTGTTTTGATTACTCATTTGCTCGACCTGCCCGCTCTGTGCTGACTCATTCCTTCACTTGCATGTCACCCCGTCTGTGACAAAGCTTAGCTTCCTGGAGCTGCACAATGTCAGCCATAATTTCATCAGACCTGCCTACACTGCGCACAAACTTGTTGCGACAGCTCAACATCAATTTAACTGTCTGATCAGTTGCAGAAAAAGGAATCGGAGCCTTAAGTCGACGTACATTGCCGATGCCGAGATCTAAAATCTAAGTAATGACAAGATGGCGCAGATGCGTCAGTGGAAATAAAATAGTCCAGACAAAGAAAAAAAAAAGTGTCCGACACAGAAATTAATCAGTCCAGGAACAGAGAAAATAGTAAAGCAGATGCAGAGATCAATATTAAACACAAAACCTGACGCAGATGAACAGCCAAAGACGAAAGGTTAGAAAGATAGCAGTCACTCTTTAGCTAAGCGAAGGGACATCCGCCATCTTACTTGCTCTGTGTGTTGATAACATTTATTCAAACTCTGTATGAAACAAAATGTGTGGGTGAACTGCTATTTGTGGATAATGTCAATGAGAGGGAGAGAGAAGAGAGACTGACAGACGGAGGGGAAGATTTACGAAGACTTAAAAGGATCATGTAAATATGTAATTAGAGTACAAGCGTACACATCACTAAATCAGCACCTAGCACCCAGTAATAATGGCCTACAAGATCCTAAACATGAATGTCTTAATTTCATACTGTCATCAACAGAATAATAACAAAAAACCAGCAAAAATAAGAGAACCAAAATATATAAATTCAGTTTTCCAGTTCATAGGAAGAATAAATCATTTTGATTACAAGATTAAATTATAGTTCCAGAGGTGTTCTAGCTGATTGTGAAAATAAAAACAAAATTCATCAGAAATGCATTAACAACAAATAATAACAATGCTCGTTAAGCAGGATTCCATGCAGTGGGATTTCAAGACGTCCCCAGAGCGACATTACGGCATCGGGTTGATCTTGCCACTGACTGCACATGTTAGTATTTAATAATAAAAATTATGTTGCACAGCATCACACATATGGAATGCACTAGTGCACAAAATATTGCAAGACTGAATAGACTAATTAATAACAGAAAAAATAAGTGTAAGACCATCTCGAGATCTTATAGTAAAGTCAACATCTTACAAAACAATATAAAACCAACAAAGTGATCAAATAAAATAAATGAAATGAAGTTAAGCAAAGAAGATTAACAAAAAAGTAGTAGGGGATGATATGGAAACAGGTTCCTTATGTGTCTTCTTTACTGGCGAAACATTCACGAAAGTTCGACCAAGTATTGCAAAGTTTTTATATTACCGTCACGTAAAAACATTGTCAAGCTTAGTCAAGCGTTCGTCCATATTTTTCCGGTTAAGAAGAGCCATCTTACTTCCTGACTGACATGCATGTCGCTGTTTAATCAGAGCACCAGTGTCCTACCCGGAGGCGCGCTTACTATAGACGGTTCAATACCCGGGCCGTTTGGTACAGCGCGTTTAGATCTGTAAAATACCTGTTCTTACCCACCCCCTTCAAAAGTGTTTAAGAAACAAAGGCAGTGGGGTAAAGATGAACGTTCATCAGAATTACATGTATGTACAAATTTGTCTTGACGTAACATATTTTTTAATGACCCATGGCAGCAAAAAAAAAAACAACCCAAAAAGCAGTGATAATATACAACAATAATATCATATGTACATCGCTTTATCAACTTTTTTAGCAGTAGCATAACTGACTTCAGTTTACTAGTTCAAATATTGTAGTTTGAAAACTAATCGAACTGTCAAGTTAGCGACATAAAGAAGATATCAGAATCAACCTATTATTCAACAACTTGAGGGAGGATTTCTTGCAGGGCAATCTCAAGACGTCCCCAGAACGAGGCTGCGGCGTCTGGCTGGTCTAACGACTGTATGTACGTGACAAAATGTCCTCCGAGCACACGATGATCACCCTTCTCCAGAACATGGCGGAGGCAAAATGCCAGCTTGAACTGACACCAGTGACTGCCAGAAAAGCTAGTGGAGAACACCATCAGAATCTTCTAATTGCTGTCGCTGATGTTTTTGCCTGGCAGGAAGTCAGGCGCACAGCAGCAGTGCCAGCCGTTGCTCCAGTTCCGGCATCAGTCTCGTCTGCACCCACGGCAAGTCTTCGGCGGCGTACGACACAAAGACGTCATAGTTGTACACCTGATCCTGCAGACATCTCCTATCGCCAGACCTGTCTCGGAATATCTCGTACAGAACGAGACGAATGTGCCAGCGATAACGATACAGCGAGGATAATAATGTGAAAACAAAGCTGATTACTCCCACGCTGGCTATAATGAATTTGTAGACATCAGACACGCCTGATCAGGTAAGTAGAAAGACACGACTGTGACGTTCTGTCTATCAGAGCACACATACTTGCCTTGTGATTTAGCAAACAATGAAGGCTGCGTCTCTATCCAGTCACGGAACCACCTCAGTTCACAGGAACAAGAGAACAGATTGTCGCTAAGGTCGAGATATTTTAGTCTTCTAATGGCGGTGGTGTCGAAAGTCGATGGTGATATTTGACTCAAACGGTTGGCGTGTAAAATTAACTCCTCCAGACTGTTTTTGTCAAACACGCCGTCGGGAAGTGTGTGCAGTTCGTTTCCATACAGGTGCAGTCTCTGTAAATGTCTAAAATTAGCAAATGTGTTGAGTGTCACTTGTTCAACAAAAGATTTACCCATGAACAAGCCAACCAGCATCGTCATGTGTCCAAACAGCTGCAGGAATCGTTTTTCGTCGACATCGCTAAAGTCATTATCGTCCAGTGCAAGATTCCTTACTTTCGGACAACCAACAAACTATAGTCAACATGAACATTTTCGTCTCTGAATTGTACACCATTGTACATCAAAGAGATTCATTCCAATGAAGTATTATTGAAAACTTTTTTCTGTATTTCGTGCATTTGTTGGCCCATCAGTTATAAATAGACCTCGACCAAACGGAAACTTCTGGCTATTGAACATATCAGTGTACAGACAGTTAAAGCGATTTCCACAGCTGCAGCATTTTCAGTCTCGGTAAGCAGATCTCTGTCCTGAGAGCGTAGATGAGGTTGTCTCTGAGAAACTAAAGACTGCGATCATTGCAAAGAAAACGCTGAAGTATTTGACACGTACACACGCTAGCCAAGCCTCAGACAGCGCCAGGTGTGTGCCTACTTTTCCATCCTGTTTGGCTGATTCTAACTCTCAGGTACATTTATCGTATGAGTCAAAACGTAACATTATACCTACTATACCCACCTACGGAAGCGACATTCTCTTTTTTCTCTCGTATAGGTTACCAATCAACCGTACATACACAAGTTAGCTCACTCATCCTCCTCTTTCTCTCTCTCTCTCTCACACACACACACACACACACACACACACACATACACACACGCTCGTACACCCGCTAAGTTTTTCGTTCACATATCCTTAATGTCCGGTATGAACTTTCTCGCACCTGTGTATTGCTGTGCTTTAAATGATGAACAGGATCGACTGACAAACACTGGTCAGGCTCCCCAAAAATGTTTGTTTCCAGAACACCTAAGGATTCTGTCTTCTGTTTCAAGGACATGCAAGTGTAGTGATAACAAGGCTGACTGTTCCCAGGCTGTGATAGAACTGAATAAACTAATAAAACATAAATGAAACATCGTGAATGAAATGTCAAGATCTTTGTAAAGTCGACATCTCATTTCCGCTCTATTCTCTAGCAGTTTGCAGTGGACTCTCACGGGTTTCCACCTTTCTGTAATAAAGGGCTCGAAGAATATGCTCGGTAGCGTTGAAAGTTGAAATACTGTGGAGAAAAATTATGGCTGAGGCATTAACAGTGCACACCTTTACAGATTGTTGACGTTTAGAAACTAAATATTTTGCGCAGAGAGGCGGAGCCATCTAGCGCCAAAATGTGTAAGAACTGAAGCGATCGAGCGAGAAGCAAAGCACGGATGCAAGTATTTAATAATAAAAGTATAAATTTGTTTCAGAAACAGCCTATTGCTCAACAACTTGAGGGAGGATTTCTTGCAGGGCAATTTCAAGACGTCTCCAGAACGAGGGTGCAGCGTCTGGCTGGTCTCCCCACTGTATGTACGTGTTAGTCTTTAGTACCGCTATCATGACGCTCGTCAGATCACGTGCCAAAATGTCCTCCAAACAAACGACGATCAGGTCATCGCCTTTCTCCAGAACATGACGGAGACAGAATGCCAGCTCGAACTGACACCAGTGACTGCGAGCAAAGTTAGTGGAGAACACCATCACAATTTTCTTGCTGTCGTTGACGCTGTCCACGATGTTGTCGACGATGTTTTTCCCCGGAATGAAGTCACGCTGATGCACACACAGTCGCAGTTCCAGACGTTGCTCCAGTTCCGGCATCAGTCTCATCTGCACCCACGGCAAGTCTTCCGCGGCGTACGACACAAAGACGTCATAGTTGTACACCTGATCCTGCAGACGTCTCCTTCTATCGCCAGACCTGTCTCGGAATATCTCGTACAGAACGAGACGAATGTGCCAGCGGTAGCGATAGAGCGAGGATAACATCATCAGAGTGAAGGAGAGCATGCCCACACTTGCTACGATGAATTTATAAGAATCAGTATTCATCAGACAAACCTGATCAGGCAAGTAGAATGATATAATGGAAACATTTTGTCTGTCAGAGCACATGTACTTGCCTTGTGATTTAGCAAACAACGAGGGTTCTGCTACCATCCAGTCACGGAACCACCTCAGTTCACAGGAACAAGAGAACAGATTGTCGCTAAGGTCGAGATATTTTAGTCTGCTAATGGTGGTGTTGTCGAAAGTCGATGGTAATATTTGACTCAAACGGTTGCCGCGCAAAATTAACTCCTCCAGACTGTTTTTGTCAAATACGCCGTCGGGAAGTGTGTGCAGTTCGTTTCCATACAGGTGTAGCCTCTGCAAATTTCTAAAATTAGCAAATGTGTTGAGTGTTACTTGTTCAACAAAAGAATTCCCCATGAACAAGCCAACCAGATTCGTCATGTGTCCAAACAGCTGCAAGAATCGTTTTTCGTCAACATCGCTAAAATCATTATCATCCAGCCCAAGATTTCTAATCCTCGGACAACCAGCAAAGCTTTCTGCATGAACTCTTCGGTCTTGGAATTTTATGCTGTTGTACATCAAAGAGATTTTTTCTAATGAAGTATTATTGAAAGCACATTTGCGTATTTCCTGTATGTGCTGGTCCATAGATTTCAAATAAATTTCCACCAAACTGGGAAACCTATGGCTATTGAACATATCCTTATGCAAAATGTGAAAGCGATTTCCACTTAGCTGCAGCATTTTCAGTCTCGGTAAGCAGATAATTTTTGTGAAATCCTGGAGAAGGTTGTCTCTGAGAAACAGATTCGTTAACCGAGGAAAGTATGATGTTCCATTAGGGGTGCATGTAATTGGAAACTCGTCTATTTTATTATTAGCAATCACTAGATATTCAAGTCTAGGCATGAAATCGGAGTATATGCCCGAAATCCTATTTGTCGAAAGGCCGATTTTTTCCAGACTTGCCAGAGGTCTCAGGTCTGTAAAGTTCAAGAATCCCAGACGATTTTCGTGCCAGTACATAGTGTGAAGTCGTGGTAGGGGAAATCTGTAGAAGAGGTCTGTGGGTAGAGGTCCCAGTGATCCGTGTCTAATGTCCAGCCGCTGTAGTGTCTTGACAGACAAAACATGTTGCAGAGCCTTGTAGTCAAAGTGTTTATTGTAGTCCAGGAATAATTCCCTTAATTGTGTAAGAACACGAAACGCATCCGTGTGAATGTGTCGCAGTCCGTTATCTCCCAGGTCGAGATTTTCGATGAAAGTGACGTTTAGAAAGAAGTCTGCCCTGTAAATGGCCGTCAGGTTGTTATAGGAAAAATTTAAGAATCGAATGTAGTCCGGGAGTTTAGGAATAAATGTTAGGCGTCCGTAATTCCGCGAACAGTCGGCCTTGTCACCGGTGCATTTGCATTTGGCCTCTATGTCACAAATTTGATTGGTCACGTTTGGAATCAAGTTAGTACGCCGATCTTGCAAAATGTCACCCAAGTCGGCGACCTCTGTTTTCGTAGCACTAGCTTCGGTTGCTAACAGCATTAGAAGCGCACTCCACAGCACAACATCCATGGTGTTGTCTGCCTCCCCTGTAATTTATGACATGTGAGTGTTACAGTGACTATAAACTCTTCTGCTGGTGGGAAAGTAAGAAGTGAAAATACACGAGGATTCTTTTCTAACCGCTCATTGGCTCAGATGCAAACAATACTTCAAAAATGGCGACAACATAAGGAGAGTCCGAAAATTATAACTGTAGAACAAATACGGAAACTTTTTATTTATTTTTTAACCATTTTTTTTAACTCAACCAGATCTAAACGAGGAATTTACTGTATTGTTCGTAACAATAAACTTTTGTTTTCCTTCTCATCAAAACACAGGATGTAATGTAAAGGTAAATATTAAAAACCCGAAACAAGCGCGTGTCTGAAGGCGGACTCAGGAAATCATTCACAAGTTCAAAGCTATCTGGAACTCTGCAAAAAAAAAAAAAAAGTTGTTCAAGTTGAAAGGGGATGGCAAACGCTGGCTTAATGTATATAAAACAAAGGTAGATATACAGTGCACAATTAAATGCAGGAGCGCCAGTTTGTCCCCACTACAGCGATAGGTCCTGGTTCAGATCTCGTTTGTATGTGACCCTTTTTCGCAGACCTGGACGTCGAGGGTTTTCTCCAAGTACTCCGGCGTTCTCCTACCTACCACTCCCCTCATAAAGCAAAATCACCTCAAGATGGCAACACTTTCACTACAAAGCAGCCAAGTAAACCTTACACAAATGGAATAAGTGAGACAATGAAAGAGCTTTGATTTTTAAATAATAATTTTATGGATGTCTATCAAGTACTGAGCTTCAAAAGCGCCAAAGGAGGAGCTCTTTTTATAGGTTTAATTGATTTTCTACATTTATAATGCTGTACGTTTCATGCCTTAGTTGTATACAAAAGGTTTGAAGTGTTTAATATATTAAATTATCTTTCCATTAGCGACAGTGAGGCTCACAGACGATCGTTCTGAAGACAGTGTGGATACGTGGCCATGGGTTTATACACGTGTTACATGCAGACTGGGCTGGACTTGCTCATAGGGGCTGTTTCCAGTCCTCGTGTAGAGGAAAAAAAGGGAAGTAAACTGCATTTATTCAGTTAAGTTGTCGTCATTCTCTCCCCGGACCAAAATTAACCTTTGATTTACAGACTGGTCGATGGAATGGCAAGTGAAGATCGGGTGACTGCATCTTCATTGAATACAAATACAGAATTGCCTGACATTTTTATACTCTAGTTATTTTCGTAGGAAATTAAAAAAAAATTGGGATTTTCATATTAAATTTGAACTCAAGTATCAATAGACCAAGAAATATATTAATCTATTGCACTGGAAATAAGTGCAAAGTGTAAACATACACAAAACACACATAAACCCATATATAAAGATACAAAGAGAGAAGGAGAGACAGAGGGACAGACACAGAGACCTATAGAAAGGAAAGTGATAAGAGGTGAGCCGAGACAGAGGAATAAGGAACTAGTGGACTGAGCTCAGCTGAACAGCAGCCAACGAAAGTCAGAAAGGTCAGGTGTTGACAGCGCATGTAAACAAGTTTAGGTAACTCTTGCACAGGTAAATGATTATAATATAATATTATATTATGTGTTCCTCCTTGTGGATGCTTGATGTAGAAAATGCCTCGCCATCCCACTGACGTCTTCCGAACCGGTAGCTGGAGCCTGTGTCCTAGTTACCCATAACCTACTGTAAAGAGAATTAAATTGTGTATAATCTAAATGAGAAGGACTCTCGGGCCTAGTCCTGAGCTTTTTCTACGAATGATTGTACATTATAGACAATTTTAATTTGCATATTTTGTATTTACGTATTATATAATGGGCAATTATCATTTTCATATTATGGGCAATTATCATTTTCATATTATGGGCAATTATCATATGCGTGTTATCGACGATTGTAATTTACATATATCGACAATTATCATTTGGAGAGAAGAACCTCGAGTGAAGTACCTGATCCATATTTTCACAATATTGCAGTAATCACAGATCAAGGGAGCAAAAGAATAGTTTCTAAATATTGTTGGTATATAAATGGTATTGAATTCACTGGATTGTTCAAACAAAGACATTGATAAGGTTGAAACAAAGAGTGTTTATAATTTCGATTTATCCCTGTAGTGTGGGATTTTTTTATGTGTACATTTATTGTTCATTCTCGCTTGACCCCCTGACCTTGACCTTTGTTCATATTTCCGCCTGGAATTTCCCCAGTATGTGTTTGGTGAATGTTTCAGGTGTGTTTTGAAGGCAGACAGGAGTTGAATAATGTTAGATACTGAATACCGTTGAATGCTGATTATTGTGTTTCATGTTCTCATGTCCAAAGTCCGAAATCTGATGATGTTATCCTCGCTGTATCGCTACCGTTGGCACATTAATTCATCTCGTTCTGTACATTTGGAGACAGGTCTGGCGATAGAAGGAGACGTCTGCAGGATGTACTACCATGACGTCATTGTGAATACGGAAGACCGAAGACTTAAGGTGGGTGCAGACGAGACTGGTGCCGGAACTGGAGCAACGGCTGTGCGGCTGTGTATGCATCAATGTGACTCCCTGCCAGGCAATAGCATCCTTCACATTTTGTAACAGTCCACATTTCTTTTCTTATTCTGCAATATCTACTTCTTCAGCTTCACTGCGATATTTCTTTCTGGCTGTCAGTGTTAGAGATGTAAGAGACACAGACAAGCAGAGATGCAGACAAGTTTAATTTAATGGAGCAGGGTTGCTTAAAAAAAATGACACTACGCTGTATGTCGCGGAAAATAAGTTCCCATGATGCTTTTTCAAATGACAAGTGGAGGGAGGGCAAGGCATGAATCTCGCAGTCAGTTTATGACTTTATGGGATCAAGGATCTTTACCCTACCATCTGGATATGTACTTCACTCGGATTAGCAAATAAAATATGAATGAGGAGTCTTCTCTACCCCAGTAGTCGGGTCTATTTTAGTATGGAAAATATGTACATTTTCTAAGTATAAGCAAGTGCCTTTCTTCGTTTTAAAATAACAAATAGTAAACAACTCTAGTCAGAGAGAGAGAGAAAAAAAGTATGCGTAGCTGTGTCGGCAAGTTAACTGCTTGAGTATGGCTACTCATCATGAATTTTTTTTTTTAACTGGAAAGATGACTGGTACAACCTAAAGCATACTTTTTCATATTTTGATAGGGGCATGGTCTTTGTCTTGCTGCTGTCACGGACGGGTGAAACGGCATGCACGTGGAGTGAAGACTGTGTGGATGTGTCAGCACCGCCCGGACAGACCGAGCTGCACGTGCTGACGTAGCCATTGCGAAAGCATTAGTATTCAGCCTTTCTCACCACATAATCTGAAACATTCGAAAAGGAGATGGTGGAGTACAGATACCCGACACCGGCCAGCTCACTTTTCATCGAAACAGGGCACATAGCAAGACTCTACGTGTGGGAAGTGGAGCCGTGTCTTTTCAAACAAGGTTCAGTAATTATTTGTTTGTACTCAGGATCCTTGTAAACATTCGGAATTTTATCGTTTTTTTCTGTCGACCGCTTCTTAATTCATTTATAAATTGTTATTAGGCACAGCAAAAGAACTTAAGATGGTATGAAACACCGAAGGCTTAATCGGAGGTGAGAGCATTCGTCGGCTACGTCGAAAATTGTTTTGCTGTATAATTTCCTGATTTTTTAAAATGAGGCGCCACCGGTTTTGGGGGGAATTAAACGAGCGTGAGAGGTTGTTTGTTTGTTTAATTAAGACAGGAAGTTGCGCCGTGATATTTAGTTATTAAAATAGATAGGGCCTAAATTTGACAGGTGGAGTTTGTCTTCGTGAAGTCACGAAAAAATGTGTAAATGTCAGGATGAATGCGTGAGTGTTGGGCGCGCATGTATCTGTGTATACAAGATCGAATATTTTTCAGTCGTATATTTTTTGTGCGGGTTTCCTTTGCGAATGAATATCAATTTTTTATCCTTTTCTGCCCATTCTTGGCTTTAGCCAGGGAGGTTAGAGTGCAAGCTGCACTGTTACTTGAACAGAATATAGTGAGTAGTTAGCCACGCTTATAAATTTGACTGAGTGTAAATGAACAATACTGTGGAAATATTATTATCACACATTTTCTCATTCCATTATATTGTTATTATAAAAAAAGAAATAAGTTCAACTACTTGAAAGAAAATTTTACTCTTTAGTAACGGGTCAGATGGTTTTATTTCTCATTGTTCATCGAACACGTATTCTTTTAAACATTATATTTTCTCAACCGATATGAAGATCATTGAACACGAACAAATTATAATGTCACTTACTCTTTTCTAGTCTTCATGCTTTGTTGTTGTCATTGTTGTTTTTATATCAAGTGCACTATTTTGATTAGTTTTTCTTAGTTGTGATCGGTGAACACGAGTTGCTTCCCTTACATGTGACATCATAGGGGGTGGAAAGCTTGCCTGTGTGTTGTTTTTTTTTAATTCCGTTTTCCGATTGTTCTATTAGGCTGAAGAAGCTTACTTTCTTCAAAGGAATGTTTATGTTGAATAAAAAAAGGGGGCAAGAGTGAGAAAGAAAAAGTAAAACAGCAAAGTGAAACAATAACTTCGCTTAAATAATTGTCCAAATGCTATTAGTCTTACTACAGGGTAAATAGAAAAATAAAAAAATCGTCGCATTGAAATCTTCCGCCTGATGCTTTTTAATGTGGCAAGGAAAACGAAAGTTCAAGATTTTGTATGTCGCGAACGATTTCCTGTGTTGTGTTAGTTCTTATTTTGTGTAAGACGAAACTATATACACTGAAATGCAGTTCCACTTGTAAATCGGATCGTTCTCTCATATTGCACTTGATATTCAAAAAGATGATGGTTTGAAAAGCCCTGCAAGAAGATTTAACTGTCACACTTGTTGTGCATCCGACCTTTTAGTTAAGCCGTATTTAAAAAAAAACAGTTTATTTTTTAACTGTTACATACCTTGCAGGATTGTTTGAGGAGAAATTGACGAAGAGTGATAGATATCAAGGCAACGAACAATTACTTACAGCTATTGAAGAAAAGAATATGTGGCATCTATGTTGTCAGTCTGTGCTCGCATAAATGATCAGACACCCACAGTTTTACATTTGCCTTTTCCGGACGTTTTCATTTTCTTTTCCATATGCAGCTGTTAAAAACGATCAGTAACTCTTCCGGCTGTAATGATCTTGTTTATCTCTGCAAAGCCGTTTTTTTTAACTTGCTGTTTTTTCTGATGAGTGAGAAAGCTATCAGCAAATTAGTGAGCTTTCGCCATTCAATTTGACTGACCAACTAAATTTAGTCCTACCCCGAGAGCAGACTTTAAAAAGAGCTCAGGAAAAAAATTGAAAGAAACATAAAAGAGAAAGGTGAAGTTTGTCAGGTTGTCTGCTATTTGCTATCACTCAATCGATCCTTTTCGGGTCTGTTTTCTTGCTTATTTTGTTGCTTCGATCTTTGTACCATCTGTCGCCCTGTCTTTTCTTGTCTTTTCGCTACTTTGATATCCTCTGATTCAATAGCCTTCAAGTAGAATTTGTCTCGAAATTTCATGCTGCTCAATGCACACAAGGTTTCCTCATTTTATCGCTGATATTATCTGTCTGACTCGGAATAGGAAAAATAAAAAATTGTCATATAACTGAACATTTATTATCGTTTAGCGTGGTCATGTTGCAGATATCTAGCCTTACGGTTGAGACAAGGAGTGCATAATGATCTAAGGTGATCAAAATTCACCCTGATACTTTGACTTTTGATGAAGATTCAGAACTAAATTTGCAAGACGGTTCTAGGGAAGAGGTGGAAGTTCTTGAGGCGTGTTGACTTGAACTCTGGCTCTGTACTGTCGAGTATACTAACCGTGTTGTTTTATAAGTTCCTGCTTCTTCGTATGGTGATCTTTTTGAAAATCTATTACAGCCTTAGTTGCTGACTCGAAGTAAAACACCAAGCCCCCTGCCCCCGTGTCTGGTCACGTGCTGTGTGCATGACACCAGCTGTCCTCCAGAAATAACCAGCAGACAAACCAACCATGTTCATAAATATAACTCAAAATAGGTGCTCAAAGCTGATTAAGTCAATAATAAGCAAAGAGCAAAGTACATCGACAAATAGTTTTTTTTCCTCCTGATTTCAGTGATTCCAAGCATTTTAGACAGCACAATTAGTTTTCGAGTAATGATTTTTTTTAATATTTTAATTTCCGGGTAATTTTGTGCTCAAAACTGAAAATGAAAAGATGCCGACTTTGAAAGGCTGGTACACCAACAATTAAGTACTAAAGACTTAGAAGTCGTCCTGTGATATTTCCTCCTGCTGGGGAGGAAATCGAAAGTTCGCGAATTTATCTAATTGAATTGCACCTTATAACTGATTCACTTCAAATAAAAATTTGCCTAATCCTTCATGTAAGATTTCAACGACTTTTTAGTGGACACAACACAAGACCGAAGCATCACGGTGCTGACAAACGAGCAGGAAGAGACTAGGGAAGTACAGAAAAGATACAGAAAACCAAAACCTCATCAAACCGAGCTTCCATTGTAGACTACACAACAAAAATTAGGGAAGGAATAGACCGGAACGACTAGGCAGTGAAGGATCACAACAAAGCTCTAGAGTATAGTCCTTGTACGGATCGTCTGAAGGAAGCTTGATGAAGGTGAGCTACAAACACTGGCTGTCATAACAGTATCAGCAAACTTTGAGTTAAAATGTATGCCAGTCTTCACGTTTTTGTTAAAATTGATATCATCTTATGTAAAGGGAATCTGTGGAAGTCAATGTTTCTCAGTATATGTTAGAGGAAAATGTACTGTTATAACGTGAACGTGTTATCAGTTAACTTGTGTACGACCACCCTGACAATGAATGCTTGGGTAGCGGTGTGTACGATATTAATTCTGGTAGCAGATATATTGCACATTTCTTACAAACACTGGGACTTCACAACAAGATGTACTCGTTGACAACACGACATTATCGGGTTTGACAATAACTGACAATGACAGCCAGTGTTTTGATGTCCTGGTGGCGCAATGGTAAAGCATTAGTTGTTAGGATAAGATAATACTTTATTTGTCCCAGAGGGCAATTGGGTGGCAGCTCGATACAACTTAACACCAAAAACACACACATATACACACAGAACACACACATACACACAACCCACCCACACCATACGACACACAACACACAACACCCACCCACACACATTCATATGCACCAGACAGGCTTCCCCATTCATGTTTCATTCATTCGCACAGCACCATTCAATAGACGCACGGCCGAAACAACGAATGACAGCCGCAGTCTGTTAGTCCTGCATGCAGGTACACAGGTTACCAAACCAGTTCGGAATGTTTGAAGGTTCACTTCTCCAACACGGCAAGTGTTATTTTGTCACAGACTCTCACATGCGCGCGCAGTACTCACGCACTCGTCCTGACATTAGCACGTTCTCTTGTTCTGAACAAAGAGAACTATTATCTCCCACTTGCAGGCCTTGTCTAATTCTTAATTATAATTTTTAATACCCGATAAAGAAAGAATATCTCAACTCATTTACATTCAATTCTTTATAATTACACGACACTTCTAACTCTGCATCTTGTACTAATAATCTTTTTGTTTCCAATCCTGAAAAATAATAGGAATTACAGTTCAGTTGGTACTCACAGTGTCATTTGTTGAACACTGCTCACACATGAGGCTCACGACACACTTAGTTGCAGTCACTAAAAACTAATGTTCCCTGATTCCAAAAATAAATATTTCCTACGAATATATAAGAAAAGACCCCGCGACTAGGGGACAGATGTTGAATTCCGGCTCCGCCTCCTGGAGACGGACGACCGCACCCTCTTTTCTCTGTAATACCGACTCCTTGGCAGTCGCTCTTTTGACGAAGCCTTCACGGTTCCCATATCCTGCTAAGATTAGTTAGTCCTTGAGATAGTTACTGTGCCTGTTAATAAATTATAACATGATTTGATAAGCGGAATATACATAAAAATACTAAAATTCGAATAAGTTGTACAAATCCGAGATACTAAAATTGTGGTTACCCCACCTTGCTTGGAAGATGCAGCCTCCACTGCTCTCCCCTCACCCACCTGTCTTGGCACTGACAGGTGCAACAGGTCTACCTTCTTTTAATCTTATGTCGTGTGCACTGTCATTCTGCTACACGTGTCCCTAGAATCGCTGTCGTGCGTAGCACGACTGATGTTCACAACTCTTGGTTTACAGGCAGAATTAAGAGACAATTAATGGATACAATACGGTGGTATGGGTGTGCTGTCGATAATACAAATGGTACCAACAAAGGCATCTTGTACAAGTGCTTTTCGCGATTTTTTTTTTTTTTTTTTTTTGTTGAGAAGATGGAACACAGTGTAATAAGCAGCTCAGATTTTTCCGTTCTCAAAATAACCAGATACTTGACTTTTGCTTTTACAATAAATGCACGATCGAGCAGCGATGATAAAACGATAGCGGACAAGTACCATGAGGGAAAGTTGAAAAGAACCTTTGAAGAGACCTTAACACAGGGGTGAGCAAAGTTTTCCTTTTTGCGCTCCGTACTTTGCTCGCCCCTGTGCTATAGGGTCTCTTCAAAAGTTCCCCTCGCAAGACAGAATGCCGAAGACAGAGGGACCCCATGTCCTTCACCAGGAGACCTGTGTATTTTTTTTTTTATTTGGCATTTTGTGCTGCTAGGGGAGTTCCACAGTGCTTTAATTAAGCTGCCTATTGTCTACCTGGGAAATTCAGTCCGGCAAGCCGGCCATGTCTGGAAGACTGGATCTGATTCTACTTTGGCCGGACAGTCTCGTCGTCAGCTCAGGCAGAGCCCCACGACCATTTCCCCATCATTGGCAGTCAGGACGATGGGAAGATAAAAATTGAAATATAAGATTTCTGAATGTTGGACTGAGTTGGTCCTGATTATTTGCACAGTTCAAAGGTTGCCAATTTAACTCAAGCATAATTTGTCAGATTTTAGGAAAAGAGCATTCTTTACTTGATTCAATTTAAATGTTTGGATTTAACCATAGAAGTATTTCCTGGTTATTTCTGATCAAACATTATTTACTAAGCCATGACCAAAATGTACTTTAATTGTCTTTTGGTTCATACAGTACGTGATAAGGTTTATAATTCGGTCTCTTATATGCTTATACGTATAAAGGGGTCTCTACTGATATTAGAACTATACTGTCCCAAAAAACTAATGTATAAAATGAGAAACAAGCAAATACTTTCTTGTGCAGGACCTAGATAGAGAAGCTAGACTGGAACCATTTGGGTCCAGTGCGACCCCTCCTAAACCACCCAATTCTTTTTTGCGCTTGGTGTGGGAGGCACTACAGGATGTCGCATTGGGTATTTTGCTTCTTGCTGCGCTCATCGTTTTTGTCCTCTCATTCTACAATCAACCACAGGAAAACGCTGGTATTGGTGCATATTTTAAAATTCTTTGCAGATAATTGTAAAGCAGTATTTAAAGCAGTATTATATTGCAAACTCGATCCTTATAAAGAGCAGCAAAGTGTTTGCAGTGACTCGTTGAAACAGTTTATCATTTCATTACTATGCAGAATAAAATCTTGAGCTCTTATGACTGTCAGCTGCACCTTACAACACCCCATCCCCTTCTTGAAGGGATGACCTAAGTGTGAGAATGAGTTTGGTTCATTTCAACTTTCCTTTTTTGAGATGTAAGCTTTACAACATAGGCATTCTCGCCCTCTTTTTTTAAAAAAGTGTATGAACTCTAGTTTCCAGAATTCCTGCTAGTGTAGGTTAGTTGTCATGCCAACGCCTGCTACACGTGTGCTTTAAAGCTGTCACATTAATAGTTACCCTGAGGGGGGAGCATGTGATTTGTATGTGGTGTGATTTGAATCTACTTCATCTCATGCTTTTCAGAATAATGATAAAATTCGTTTATATGACTACTTGACAGTTGGGCATTTTATTTTACTTGCAAACTATTTAAAGCCTGCTTGGATAAAAATGGATTGAGGCCATGTTAAATCAGTTTCAGAAGAGGAAACGGAACATGATTACTACAAGAGCAAATATAGCAAATACGGCTTTGAGGAGTTGCCAGGATGGAAAGATGGCTTGGCCATTCTAGTGGCCGTACTGGTGGTGGTGTTAGTGACTGCCTTCGGTAACTGGAGCACGAGCCTTCAAAGCAAGACAGAGTATGAACCGTTCCCAACCATTCCAAATGAGAAAGTTGAACAGAGACCTGTTAGAGACATATTAGTTGGGGATATTTGCCAACATGGTGAGTTTCATCAACAACAAACTTGCTTGTTAGAAAATATTAGCAAAGAGGATATTTGTTTCACATTTTCATCAATAAAAATAATATAATGTTGGTAAGTGCAGGCATAACAAACGCCAATAAATTTTCCCATAACGACCTTTTCAGTCAAAGCATGTTTATGAACATTCTGTCAGTCTTTCCATCTGCTGTCTCTTTTCTCTCTCCATCTTCACCCATTTTACTACCAGATGCTCGTTTTCTTGCAATCAGTTTATTTCATGATTTTCACATGCCCTCATGTATGCATGTGCACACATTTACACACATGCATTCACAAATTGTTGCAGCTGCCTAGGAGGAAAATGTATATTGAAAAGAATGGAACAGGTAAGGTAGCTGTAACAGCGATGAACAAGTAAACTGTTCACCATATGGCATGTAGAAATTGCGGCTGAGCCTCTTTTCACCACCTGTTTAACTTACCTTCAAGAATATTCACCACTAGCTGAACATAGAAAGGTTTCTTTGTCAGTGACTAAGGATGAGCCTTGAAATGCGACTTTCTGTTGTGAAGTCAAGAGCACTATACTCCTAAAGAGCCTCTGAAAGTGTGATGTGTCATCATTCAGTGGTAATTTGATGTAAAATACTAGTCAGCTTTGCAACTTGTGGTCCAGAATGAAGAAACATTCTGTATCCAAAGACACATTGTGGACCAAGGGATTTTCTTAATCCTGTGTGTCATTACACCTCCCATGAGGATTTGATCTTTACCCAGCAGTATGAGTATGAAAATGAGATCTGAAAAATTGAAGAACATATTTTGATAGTAGACCAGCATGTTATCTTTCTCACACAGTGTTTTTTCAGCATATTCTGAAACAATTAAGTCAAGAGCTGCACTTTACTGAATGTCTCACAGGAAAAGTCTCAACGAAACTGTTCATGGAAAGATGACCTAGGAGAAGACAAGAAAATGAGTGGAGTACATAATAGGTTCAAGACAGTTATAATAATTAATATCACTAGAAGTTTGTTATATTCTTCAAGAGGATGTGTCCAGTCACAGAATATCAAGTTATATAACACACAAAAAACATAGTATGCACTGTCAAGCACAAAAATGTGTTATTCAATTAAGGTAGAGTGTCTCACTGTATACATAAAAAGGTCGTCTAGATTAGGACAGTTTTACAAGGAATCTCCTTATATAAAAGTTAACAGTAACCATGCAGTTTGGCAAGACCAAATACTGTCATTGCTAAAGAAGAACATCAAAGTGGATTTAGAATCTTTTAAAGCAATCTTTTTAAATATTAAAAACTGGCATTATGGTTACTTGCTGTTTCGATTAATCCCACTAAGCTGAATTTTTCACTTGGTAAGATTACTATTCAGAATTATCACACTATGTTTATTTTCTACTTGGTAATTTTATTTGTGGGAATTACAGCACATTTGGCAGATGGCTCCAGGAACAGGAAAGTATAATTCAATTAAATTACAAAATAAAGTACAATGGCACATGTGAATAAAAATGCATGTGCAAACTTGCTTTAACAAAGAGGTGTTGGCAAAGATGCAAGGAGGAAAGTAGTAAGTAATAAATAAATGATATTTACCTTTGACTCCCTACTTCTTGCAAACATCTCTTGAAGTGGAGAATATGATCAGATCTTACCCATCTGGCTGCATCCTTTAATAGATATGGACATCATCACCATTAGCCCAAGCAACTCCCACAACAACTCAGCAGAAGCACCTACAGCCACCAGAGACATCAGCAGCAACCAAGTGGGGTTCAGTGCTGCAGCAGATGCTGTAGCGAAAGAGAAAAAGAGTGGACTTGGCGAAAAACACAAGTCTGTGCTGCAAATAAAGCTGACCCGCCTGGCTATCCAAATTGGCTATGCGGGTATGGTTTTGTATAGGCAGATATTGCTTTTATATTAATGTGAAGGTGTCTGTTGATGTGTGCCAGCACACTACATAAATATGTGTCCATGTTCTCTTGAATGTGTACAAGTACTTAGAACAAATAATAATTATGTGAAAGACGTATAACTTAGAATCACAGAGCATGCTGTGCTCAAGACCATAATAGAGAAATTTAATCACAAAGTCAGATAATAGACAAAAACTGGGCGATAGTAAGGATAAGTTATAGACTAATACTTAAAAGAGCTGTTGAAAATTGCTGTAGTAAGTATAATAGGTATCTTATTTCACAAACAATGTAAAGGGTATAAGGTTCTTATTTAATGAATTTAAAAATATTAAAGATATATATATATATATCTTTTTTTCAGTACGTTTGAGTCAACTGAGTCAAAATGGTGGGTGTGTAAAGAAAGGAAGGTCTACTTTCACAATGCAAAAATTCAGAACTGAACTTCTAAACTATAACTATAGGCTAACATTTAATTAAATTCTTGATTAATAAATTTAGCTATGCGAAAATAAAAGGCTTATATTGCTGCATCATGCCTTAATTGACTGTGAGATTCTGTGCAACAGGTATAGCAGTTGTGGTGCTGACTGTGGTCATCCTCGTTGTCAAGTTCTGTGTTGAGGAGTT